>OZ010792.1:615884696-617084696 GCA_963932465.1 Maratus speciosus
CTAATTATATGATGTTTGTGGTAAATCGGACCCCAGTAAGTCTGGTTGAGTGTATCGATTTAATTTTGAATTGCCACTAATGTGGTATAAAGGGTAATGGATGTTCGCACACTGCTCAATTCTGAAATTTTGAAGATGACTGGAAAATAAGCATGTTCTGTATTAAACCTAATTCTGACTGTGAGTTCGGATCGGAGCATACTAAAATTGTATTGTAGCACTTGCATGAAATCAGACTCCACTAAATCGTGCTGCATCCACATGCGGTACATACGTCAATGTAAATATGAATTCAAGACTAAATCAAACTTATAGTCCATTTCACCTTAACTTGGCAGTGTTAGAAACCCTATGAGAGCCGAATTGCAGCTGTTGCCATAGTAACCAGGCTTTGCTCAAAGGGAAGAGGATTATTAATAAACAAGAAAAAGTGGCATTTTTATTCACAGGACTTTATCTTTTTCTATATAAAATGTGGATAGCGATAATGCTTTATCCGACATTTTTTATAATCCAAATAAGATTGATTCAAATAATGTAAAGTAACAAATTTTACAAATACTCAATTAATAAACAAACAAATAATTACAGTAACTAACAGAAAAAATAAAATATATATGAACACGTTAAAAGTAAAAGCGGAAGCAAGCAGCAAGTATTATTAAAACGATTCATAAGAATAATAAG
This sequence comes from Maratus speciosus, assembly GCA_963932465.1. Taxonomy (NCBI): domain Eukaryota; kingdom Metazoa; phylum Arthropoda; class Arachnida; order Araneae; family Salticidae; genus Maratus; species Maratus speciosus. The sequence goes on from OZ010792.1 coordinate 615,885,384, forward strand.
AATTAGAGGTCTGCACAGGCCGAAATTTCCAGGCCCGGTGCGGCCTGACTCACAGAAGAAAAAAATTCGGCCTAGCCCTGCCCGGATAAAAATTAAAATCTCGACTCAAGCCCTGCCCGGCCTGAGTGAATTTCTGCAAAACATTGATTTTTACGTCGATTTGGTTAAAAATTTGTCTTGTACGAGGAGTTCTGACCAAAAATATTTATCTTAACTTTTTTTTTCATGTTCATTTTTATAGAAGTGCTAAAGGCTGCAATATTTATTTTTTTTAATGAATCTCTATTTCTTGTATGTAAATATTTCAGTTATCATTAATATTGTTAATCAATAATGTATTAAAGTGCTGAAAATCTGATACATGCTATACAGTAAAATCTTTTAAGGCTGTTCTCAACTGCTCTGCTCAACAAGTGTAAAACGTTTCGACACATTTACAAATTCATTTTTTTTTTTTTTTTTTTTTTTTACGAAAAGATATAAAATTGGAAAGCCTGGCCATGGAAGCGATTTGGAATTAAACTGTGTTTTTTATTTTTGGATCAATAAATTACTTATTGAGTTATAAGCGTTTCTGATCACGTTACAAACACGATTTTCGCCCATCACAGGCTGGTTTTTCTGCTTTCTTCATTAACTTCTGTTCAAAATGTCAACTTTGAGACTATTTTCTGAAAGATATATTGCGTTTGCAAAAAAAAGAAAAAAATAGCTTGATTGCATAGTTTCTAGACAACAACACCTGCTAGTTTCATGCATTTCCAAACAAAAATAAATTAAAACTTATGTCAGAAAGTTGCCCTTTTGGATTTCAGAACACCCTTAAGACAGAATTGCATAGAAAAGAAAAAAAATTCGTTATAGACAAGTTCCCTTCTTAGCAAGTGTAAACGTATTATATATTCTTTTCTTACGTGTTAGTATATTAATTTTGCATGGATCAACAAGTTTTTCAGTTTAAAATATGATTCTGTCATAGGCAGGTTCTTTTTCACACGTTTTACTTTTTTTTTAAATATAGCTATATTTTAATATGTGTAGAAAGTTATTATTCTTTAAAAAGAATAAACTTTAATGTTTATCTAATAATTTTTAAAGAGAATAAAAAATCATGTAATTCAACTTTAATGTTTAGTTGTAGAATAATGGCGATTTAAAAATGTATACATTTTTTTCAAAAATTTTTGAGCCAGACCTAATTTTACTGACGTTTGAACGGACCAGGCCATGCCGAGACAATGATTTTTATGCGGGCTGGGTCAAAACTATGACTGAAAATTTTTGGTGCTAAAGGCTAGGAATGAAACGAGTCCCAGCTTGATCCTTCAGGAAAAAAGAAAGGCCTGAACACGGCCCGTCCCGTAAAGTGTGGTCACTAGATTTGTGCAGAATTATGGAAGGTATCGTGTCCATAAAAAAGTGATATATATATATAGATAGATGTATAAAGTTTTGAACTGGGGGTGGTTTTGGGTTCTAGGGGTCATAATCGGCATAGGTCTGCAAAAATTTTTCAGAAATTCCGACATAGGGGAGAATGCAGTAAGTAGTATTTCTTACGAAATCTACCTAAAAACCCACAAGCTTACAAATTTTATCAATAGGGGGGGGGGGGGACCTTTTTAACTTTTTAGAAAATTCTTTGTTTTTAATTTGCTGATTTTGAATTTGTTATAAGTGTTTAAAAGAAAAAACATTTAGACTTTTGTTTTATTAAGTTCTCATGTTAGTAATATGTTTTACTTTCTAGTTAAAACAATGTTTACAGTCAGCAATAAATTGACTATTTTGAAAATATTGGTTATGTATACATAAAAATATCAGATATTTTTGGAATTTTCATGTACAGTAGACATCCTCAAATCCGCACGCCATACAAATGAAAACAGTGAAACATTCAGTTGAAATGTAGGGGGGGGGGATGCCATTCATGCACATTTTACTGTGTAATTCTGGTTAATATGACTGAATCCATGCTTTATCATGAAAGAAGTATAAATTGATTTCCTGATTTTTTTTTTTTTTTCAAAATAAAACTGTATTAAGTGCCGATCATAATCTTTTTGCCAAATTATACATTTATGCATTAATGAAGCTTTTTTTTGTCTGGCCACACATAAAATAAATCATTATTTTATGATTTTAATGTAAATTATTAGTATACTTTTATGAGGCGAGTTTCACTGAATAATTAAAAAAAATTATTATGCATATTATATTTATGAACTATGATTTTAATGCATTGAAAACATGATACTGGTAAATCTTGAAATTGTGCTTTTGGTGCTATGACTATTTCTCTGTTAAAATGTCTTCTATTATCCATTTGTAAAAGAAGACAAAAATCAGTACTTTTATGTTAGCCAGGTGCAAATCTCCCCCCCCCCCCCCACACACACACGCCAATTGCAGTTTATTTTTCCCATGTGTACATTAGAAACATTTCGATCTCAGTAGCAGAATTTTTTGTGTCAATCTGCAGAAAATCCAAATTTGCCTGTCACATACTAATGTCAGATCATGTCTACTATCATAGGAACTAATAATAGTAACCCACATAGAATAACTAAACTATGGATTAAAAAAGAAAGTATAAAATAATAATATAAAGTATAAAACCATAAACCCAGTGAAAAAACTAAATTTTAGCAATTTCTTTAACCCTAGCAGACCGCTAACCCTTAGCAGTTTCTTTTAAAACTCTTAAGGTTAATCTGCAACATCTAAAATAATCTGCAGCTGTGCTGCACTGTTTCTGCTACTGTGGTTTTGATTCTGATGTTATGGTTTATGATTATTATTTATATATTTTTTAATTAAATGAGTGACATACATGTGGTTTAAATATATGTAATATATGTATTTTAAATTAAAGTTATGTATTTTAAACTGAATGGGTAAAAGGTTATTCGGTTATTTATCACCTGTACCAGCTAACATAAAAATACCCAAAAGTCTTTTATTTCATTCCACTAAAGTAAAAATATTTCTTTTTCAGGTGTATTTTTGGAATAAATCCCAGCCACTGTTTGAGGATGAACCCAAAAGTGATGAACAATAATGTTTATGTTTCATAAGTCTTAATTTGTTAAACAAAATTTCAGTTTGTAAATTGATTTCTGTATTTTTTTTTTTTTATATTTCAAAATAAATGTCATAATTTCATTTGTTTGTTATGATGTGTTTTCAAATTCTAAATATTACTGCAACATGTAGCTTTAGTTAGAAATAAATTATATGCAATTTTCATGCACATGGGGTGCGATGACGATTGCCAATTGCTACCTATTTTTCATCGTCAATAATTTCAAAGAGTAATCTTCATATTTAATAACAGATTTCTTTGAAAATTACTAGTACTAAACCAAACACTCAGCCGCTATGGGTATAGTATATAGTAGGAATATTGGCTAAAAGCTCAAATAAAGGTTTAGATTTTTTATTTTATTTTATAATTTAATCAGCAGCTTTGGAAAATTTTGATAATTTGAATTTATGAGAAATGTTTTGGTTTTTTAATTTTCTTTTTCCATCTTATATCTTTTGTTGTTCATTTTTGTGTTAAGCTAAACGAGAAATACTTAAACAAATTTCCAAGAAATCAATAAAATAACTTTTCACATATTTGCATCAGGAGATGAGACCTCTCTATTTTTATAAAATTCTGATCTATTCTTACAAAACAAGAACTCTCATCTTGCAAAAAGAGTGTGCTTCACGATTTTCTTGAATTTCTATATCATTATTTCAAATAGTAATTTCTGTCATTAAAAAAGGTAAATATTACTATTTGGAAGTAATGGTACTCAAATCCAAAGATTTGTGAAAGTGTTGAATACTTTATCAAAGTTACTATATATTTGAGTATACAATATATATTTGCTATATTTTGATTTTGTATTTATTTACTAGAAATGGGTGCCCTCACCAAGCTTGAATGATAAATCACACAAATGTTGCTTTTAATATATTGCAGTTTTCACCAAATTATTCTTCTAGCAAAAAGTTTACTTTTTCATGTCAAAGTTAGCAAATTTGTACATAAATAAGCATACAAGATGTCCCCGAGGTTGAAACATGCTTTTATTATTTTACCTATTGAAATATGTAGTAAAAGTAAATTGCAGAAGTCTTAAAAAAAAAGCTGGAATTATGATTATACATATTGGTCAGTCAGTTCTATTTATTTTCAAAAAGTTACACTAAATTTTTATAGGGCATCTGGGTCATATAATTAGTAAAATTTTCTCCTTGCTCGGAGTACAACAGTGGTGATTCAATTATTCTATAACCAAAATCCACTAAGTTATACTTGGAATTTATGAAATTTCAGTATTTTCTGGTATTGGGAAATCATCTGTTTCTAGACTCGGAAACGTCCAAAATTTTGTAAACTAGTTTAACGAACTGTTTTGGTCATAGAATTATGAAATTTTAACTGTTGTTCTTGTCATAACATGGGGAATACTTTTCTTAATATAGCTAATAAGGCCCCGAAGGGCCAAATAAAAAAATAAGTGTAACTTTTCAAAAATTAATGGCAAACCATTGCATCTATATAATCTTAAATTCTAGCTTATTTTTGACACTTTTACAATTAACATTGCCTACGAGTCACTGAAGTGTGTTTCAATAATTTTGGGGCGTCTTTTATTTGACTTTAAAACAGGAGATCCCTGTAAAGAATATAGATTTTTCTGGTAGGATTTACCGGGTATTTTTTGTAAAAACCTCAAAATATTTCTGTTAAAAAAACGAAGTTCATAAAGATTTACAGATTTTTCTTGTAAAATTTACAGCCTTCGCAAAAATCACAAAACACTTCTCTTAAAATAACAATTAATCTCTGTAAATGTAACAGTATAAAACTGTTAAAAAAACAGGAAGCTTGTAAAAATTTACAGATTTTTCTCGTAAAATTTACAGCACTTGTAAAAATCGCAAAATATTTCTGTTAAAATAACAGTTTATCTCTGTAAATGTAACGGTATAAAACTGTTAAAAAAACAGGAAGTTTATAAAATTTACAGATTTTTCTCGTAAAATTTACAGCCTTTGTAAAAATCACAAAAATATTTTCGTTAAAATAACAGTTAACCTCTGTAAATGTAACGGTGTAAAAACTGTTAAAGAAACAGACAGCTCGTTAAATAATACGGTTGTTTCTTGTAAATTAAACGGCCCAAAACTGGCGCCAAAATTGCCAGTTTTTTACTGTTAATTTGACGGTGTTTTTTTTACAGTGTGGAGCACAGATTATGAAAGAATTTCCAGCACATTGAGAATAGCCTCGATAGACATCACCTTTAAATAACGCGAAATAGTATAAATCCGTAAACAAATTCAAAAAAATCACGCGTGGAGCACAGATTATGAAGCAATTTCCAGCACATTGAGAATAGTCTCGATAGACATCGCCTTTAAACAACGCGAAATAGTATAAATCCGTAAACAAATTAAAAAAAATCACGCGTGGAGCACAGATTATGAAACAATTTCCAGCACATTGAGAATAGCCTCGATAGACATCACCTTTAAATAACGCGAAATAGTATAAATCCGTAAACAAATTTTAAAAAATCACGAGTGGGGCACAGATTATGAAACAATTTCCAGCACATTGAAAATAATCTCGATAGAAATCGCCTTTAAATAACGCGAAAAAGGATAAATCTGTAAACAAACTGAAACTCAAAAACAAAAAAAATCACGCGTGGAGCACAGATTATGAAACAATTTCCAGCACATTGAGAATAGCCTCTGTAGACATCACTTTTAAATAACGCGAAATAGTATAAATCCGTAAACAAATTCAAAAAAATCACGCGTGGAGCACAGGTTATAAAACAATTTCCAGCACATTGAGAATAGAATCGATAGACATCACCTTTAAATAAAGCGAAATATTATGAATCCGTAAATTTATTTTAAAAAATCACGCGTGGAGCACAGATTATGAAACAATTTCCAGCACATTGAGAATATCCTCGAGAGACATCACCTTTAAATAACGCGAAAAAGTATAAATCTGTAAACAAATTGAAAAAAAAATCACGCTTGGAGCATAGATTGTGAAACAATTTCCAGCACATTGAGAATAGCCTCTATAGACATCACTTTTAAATAACGCGAAATAGTATAAATCCGTAAACAAATTCAAAAAAATCGGACGTGGAGCACAGATTATGAAACAATTCCCAGAACATTGAGAATAGAATCGATAGACATCGCCTTTAAATAACGCGAAATATTATAAATCCGTAAATTAATTAAAAAATCACGCGTGGAGCACAGATTATGAAACAATTTCCAGCACATTGAGAATAACCTCGAGAGACATCACCTTTAAATAACGCGAAAAAGTATAAACCTGTAAACAAATTGAAAAAAAAATCACGCTTGGAGCATAGATTGTGAAACAATTTCCAGCACATTGAGAGTAGTCTCGATAGACATCACCTTTAAATAACGCGAAATAGTATAAATATGCAAACAAATTGAAAAAAAAAATTCACGCGTGGAGCACAGATTATGGAACAATTTAGAGCACATTGAGAATAGCATCGATAGACATCACATTTAAAAAACGCGAAATAGTATAAATCCGTAAACAAATTTTATAAAATCACGCGTGGAGCACAGATAATGAAACAATTTCCAGCACATTGAGAATAGCCTATATAGACATAACTTTTAAATAACGCAAAATAGTGTAAATCCGTAAACAAATTCAAAAAAAAAAAAAAAATCACGCGTGGAGCACAGATTATGGAACAATTTAGAGCACATTGAGAATAGCCTCGAAAGACATCACATTTAAATAACGCGTATTAGTATAAATCCGTAAACAAATTCAAAAAAATCACGTGTGGAGCACAGATTATGAAACAATTTCCAGCACATTGACAATAGCCTCGATAGACATCACATTTAAACAACGCGAAATAGTATAAATCCGTAAACAAATTTTAAAAAATCACGCGTGGAGCACAGATTATGAAACGACTTCCAGCACATTGAGAATAGCCTCGATAGACATCACATTTAAATAACGCGAAATAGTATAAATCCGTAAACAACTTTAAAAAAATCACGTGTAGAGCACAGATTATGAAACAATTTCCAGCACATGAGAATAGCCTCTATAGACATCACTTTTAAATAACGTGAAATAGTATAAATCCGTAAACAAATTCAGAAAAATCACGCGTGGAGAACAGATTATGAAACAATTTCCAGCACATTGAAAATAGTCTCGATAGACATCACATTTAAACAACGCGAAATAGTATAAATCCGTAAACAAATTAAAAAAAATCACGCGTGGAGCACAGATTATGAAACAATTCCCAGCACATTGAGAATAGCCTCGATAGACATCACTTTTAAATAACGTGAAATAGTATAAATCCGTAAACAAATTCAAAAAAATCACGCGTGGAGCACAGATTATGAAACAATTTCCAGCACATTGAGAATAGTCTCGATACACATCGCCTTTAAATAACGCGAAATAGTATAAATCTGTAAACAAATTGAAAAAAAAACAAAAAAAATCACGCGTGGAGCACAGATTATGGAACAATTTAGAGCACATTGAGAATAGCCTCGATAGACATCACATTTAAATAACGCGAAATAGTATAAATCCGTAAACAAATTTTATAAAATCACGCGTGGAGCACAGATAATGAAACAATTTCCAGCACATTGAGAATAGCCTCTACAGACATAACTTTTAAATAACGCAAAATAGTGTAAATCCGTAAACAAATTCAAAAAAAAAAAAAATCACGCGTGGAGCACAGATTATGGAACAATTTAGAGCACATTGAGAATAGCCTCGAAAGACATCACATTTAAATAACGCGTATTAGTATAAATCCGTAAACAAATTCAAAAAAATCACGTGTGGAGCACAGATTATGAAACAATTTCCAGCACATTGACAATAGCCTCGATAGACATCACATTTAAACAACGCGAAATAGTATAAATCCGTAAACAAATTTTAAAAAATCACGCGTGGAGCACAGATTATGAAACGACTTCCAGCACATTGAGAATAGCCTCGATAGACATCACATTTAAATAACGCGAAATAGTATAAATCCGTAAACAACTTTAAAAAAATCACGTGTAGAGCACAGATTATGAAACAATTTCCAGCACATGAGAATAGCCTCTATAGACATCACTTTTAAATAACGTGAAATAGTATAAATCCGTAAACAAATTCAGAAAAATCACGCGTGGAGAACAGATTATGAAACAATTTCCAGCACATTGAAAATAGTCTCGATAGACATCACATTTAAACAACGCGAAATAGTATAAATCCGTAAACAAATTAAAAAAAATCACGCGTGGAGCACAGATTATGAAACAATTCCCAGCACATTGAGAATAGCCTCGATAGACATCACATTTAAATAACGCGAAATAGTATAAATCCTTAAACAAATTCAAAAAAATCGCGCGTGGAGCACAGATTATGAAACAATTTCCAGCACATTGACAATAGCCTCGATAGACATCACATTTAAACAACGCGAAATAGTATAAATCCGTAAACAAATTAAAAAAAATCACGCGTGGAGCACAGATAATGAAACAATTTCCAGCACATTGAGAATAGCCTCTACAGACATAACTTTTAAATAACGCAAAATAGTGTAAATCCGTAAACAAATTCAAAAAAAAAAAAAAATCACGCGTGGAGCACAGATTATGGAACAATTTAGAGCACATTGAGAATAGCCTCGAAAGACATCACATTTAAATAACGCGTATTAGTATAAATCCGTAAACAAATTCAAAAAAATCACGTGTGGAGCACAGATTATGAAACAATTTCCAGCACATTGACAATAGCCTCGATAGACATCACATTTAAACAACGCGAAATAGTATAACTCCGTAAACAAATTTTAAAAAATCACGCGTGGAGCACAGATTATGAAACAATTTCCAGCACATTGAGAATAGCCTCTATAGACATAACTTTTAAATAACGTGAAATAGTATAATTCCGTAAACAAATTCAAAAATATCACGCGTGGAGCACAGATTATGAAACAATTTCCAGCACATTGAGAATAGTCTCGATAGACATCGCCTTTAAATAACGCGAAATAGTATAAATCCGTAAACAAATTCAAAAAAATCACGCGTGGAGCACAGATTATGGAACAATTTCCAGCATATTGAGAATAGCCTCGATAGGCATCACATTTAAGTAACGCGAAATAGTATAAATCTGTAAACAAATTGAAAAAAAAAAACCAAAAAAAAAATCACGCGTGGAGCACAGATTATCGAACAACTTAGAGCACATTGAGAATAGCCTCGAAAGACATCACATTTAAATAACGCGTATTAGTATAAATCCGTAAACAAATTAAAAGAAATCACGCGTGGAGCACAGATTATGAAACAATTTCCAGCACATTGACAATAGCCTCGATAGACATCACATTTAAACAACGCTAAATAGTATAAATCCGTAAACAAATTTAAAAAAATCACGCGTGGAGCACAGATTATGAAACGATTTCCAGCACATTGAGAATAGCCTCGATACACATCACATTTGAATAACGCGAAATAGTATAAATCCGTAAACAAATTTAAAAAAGTCACGCGTGGAGCACAGATTATGAAACAATTTCCAGCACATTGAGGTTGGTTGGTTGATTTTGTGACGGCCGATTATCTACACTAGGGATATAGGCCCGAGGGGGAGTGCCCTTCGTGGGGGTCTTTCTAAGGGAACCTAACCCGTATTAACGCATGGAAATCCATGGTTCGAAGAAAACCACGAAAACTCCGAACGATTAGGCCGACGGGCGCGATTGGGATCGAACCCAGCACTTCCCGTCTACCAGTCTGGAGAGCAGAACCTCTCAGCCACTGGTGGGGCGAAGCACATTGAGAATAGTCTCGATAGACATCGCTTTTAAATAACGCGAAAAAGTATAAATCCGTAAACAAATTTTAAAAAATCACGCGTGGAGCACAGATTATGGAACAATTTCCAGCACATTGACAATAGCCTCGATAGGCATCACATTTAAATAACGCGAAATAGTATAAATCTGTACACAAATTGAAAAAAAAAAACCAAAAAAAATCACGCGTGGAGCACAGATTATGTAACAATTTAGAGCACATTTAGAATAGCCTCGATAGACATCACATGTAAATAACGCGAAATAGTTTAAATCCGTAAACAAATTCAAAAAAATCACGCGTGGAGCACAGATTATGAAACAATTTCGAGCACATTGAGAATAGACTCGATAGACATCACATTTAAACAACGCGAAATAGTATAAATCTGTAAACAAAATGAAAAAAAAAAAAAAAAAAAACGCTTGGAACATATATTGTGAAACAATTACCAGCACATTGAGAACAGTCTCGATAGACATCGCCTTTAAATAACCCGAAATAATATAAATCCGTAAACAAATTCAAAAAAATCTCGCGTGGAGCACTGATTATGAAACAATTTCCAGCACATTGAAAATAGTCTCGATAGACATCGCCTTTAAATAACGCGAAATAGTATAAATCCGTAAACAAATTCAAAAAAGTCGCGCGTGGAGCAAGGATTATGAAACAATTTCCAGCACATTGAAGATAGTCTCGATAGACATCGCCTCTAAATAACGCGAAATAGTATAAATATGCAAACAAATTGAAAAAAAAAAATTCACGCGTGGAGCACAGATTATGGAACAATTTAGAGCACATTGAGAATAGCATCGATAGACATCACATTTAAATAACGCGAAATAGTATAAATCCGTAAAAAAATTAAAAAAAGTCACGAGTGGAGCACAGATTATGAAACAATTTCCAGCACATTGAGGATAGCCTCTATAGACATCACTTTTAAATAACGCAAAATAGTATAAATCTGTAAACAAATTGAAAAAAAAATCATGCGTGGAGTACAGATTATGAAACAATTTCCCGCACATTGAGAATAGCCTCAATAGACATAACTTTTAAATAACGCGAAATAGTATAAATCTGTAAACAAATTGAAAAAAAAATCACGCTTGGAGCATAGATTGTGAAACAATTTCCAGCACATTGAGAATAGCCTCGATAGACATCACCTTTAAATAACGCGAAATAGTATAAATATGCAAACAAATTGAAAAAAAAAATTCACTCGTGGAGCACAGATTATGGAACAATTTGGAGCACATTGAGAATAGCATCGATAGACATCACATTTAAATAACGCGAAATAGTATAAATCCGTAAACAAATTTAAAAAAGTCACGAGTGGAGCACAGAATATGAAACAATTTCCAGCACATTGAGGATAGCCTCTATAGACATCACTTTTAAATAACGTGAAATAGTATAAATCCGTAAACAAATTCAAAAAAATCACGCGTGGAGCACATATTATGAAACAATTTCCAGCACATTGAGAAAATAGCCTCTATAGACATCAATTTTAAATAACGTGAAATAGTATAAATCCGTAAACAAATTCAAAAAAATCACGCGAGGAGCACAGATTATGAAACAATTTCCAGCACATTGAGAATAGTCTCGATACACATCGCCTTTAAATAACGCGAAATAGTATAAATCTGTAAACAAATTGAAAAAAAAATCACGCTTGGAGCATAGATTGTGAAACAATTTCCAGCTCATTGAGAATAGCCTCGATAGACATCACCTTTAAATAACGCGAAATAGTATAAATATGCAAACAAATTGAAAAAAAAAATTCACGCGTGGAGCACAGATTATGGAACAATTTAGAGCACATTGAGAATAGCATCGATAGACATCACATTTAAATAACGCGAAATAGTATAAATCCGTAAACAAATTTAAAAAAGTCACGAGTGGAGCACAGATTATGAAACAATTTCCAGCACATTGAGGATAGCCTCTATAGACATCACTTTTAAATAACGTGAAATAGTATAAATCCGTAAACAAATTCAAAAAAATCACGCGTGGAGCACATATTATGAAACAATTTCCAGCACATTGAGAAAATAGCCTCTATAGACATCAATTTTAAATAACGTGAAATAGTATAAATCCGTAAACAAATTCAAAAAAATCACGCGAGGAGCACAGATTATGAAACAATTTCCAGCACATTGAGAATAGTCTCGATACACATCGCCTTTAAATAACGCGAAATAGTAATCTGTAAACAAATTGAAAAAAAAAAACAAAAAAAATCACGCGTGGAGCACAGATTATGGAACAATTTAGAGCACATTGAGAATAGCCTCGATAGACATCACATTTAAATAACGCGAAATAGTATAAATCCGTAAACAAATTTTAAAAAATCACGCGTGGAGCACAGATAATGAAACAATTTCCAGCACATTGAGGTTGGTTGGTTGATTTTGTGACGGCCGATTATCTACACTAGGGATATAGGCCCGAGGGGGAGTGCCCTTCGTGGGGGTCTTTCTAAGGGAACCTAACACGTATTAACGCATGGAAATCCATGGTTCGAAGAAAACCACGAAAACTCCGAACGATTAGGCCGACGGGCGCGATTGGGATCGAACCCAGCACTTCCCGTCTACCAGTCTGGAGAGCAGAACCTCTCAGCCACTGGTGGGGCGAAGCACATTGAGAATAGTCTCGATAGACATCGCTTTTAAATAACGCGAAAAAGTATAAATCCGTAAACAAATTTTAAAAAATCACGCGTGGAGCACAGATTATGGAACAATTTCCAGCACATTGACAATAGCCTCGATAGGCATCACATTTAAATAACGCGAAATAGTATAAATCTGTACACAAATTGAAAAAAAAAAACCAAAAAAAATCACGCGTGGAGCACAGATTATGTAACAATTTAGAGCACATTTAGAATAGCCTCGATAGACATCACATATAAATAACGCGAAATAGTATAAATCCGTAAACAAATTCAAAAAAATCACGCGTGGAGCACAGATTATGAAACAATTTCGAGCACATTGAGAATAGACTCGATAGACATCACATTTAAACAACGCGAAATAGTATAAATCTGTAAACAAAATGAAAAAAAAAAAAAAAAAAAAAACGCTTGGAGCATATATTGTGAAACAATTACCAGCACATTGAGAACAGTCTCGATAGACATCGCCTTTAAATAACCCGAAATAATATAAATCCGTAAACAAATTCAAAAAAATCTCGCGTGGAGCACTGATTATGAAACAATTTCCAGCACATTGAAAATAGTCTCGATAGACATCGCCTTTAAGTAACGCGAAATAGTATAAATCCGTAAACAAATTCAAAAAAGTCACGCGTGGAGCAAGGATTATGAAACAATTTCCAGCACATTGAAAATAGTCTCGATAGATATCGTCTTTAAATAACGCGAAATAGTATAATTCCGTAAACAAATTCAAAAATATCACGCGTTGAGCACAGATTATGAAACAATTTCCAGCACATTGAAGATAGTCTCGATAGACATCGCCTTTAAATAACGCGAAATAGTATAAATATGCAAACAAATTGAAAAAAAAAATTCACGCGTGGAGCACAGATTATGGAACAAATTAGAGCACATTGAGAATAGCATCCATAGACATCACATTTAAATAACGCGAAATAGTATAAATCCGTAAAAAAATTAAAAAAAGTCATGAGTGGAGCACAGATTATGAAACAATTTCCAGCACATTGAGGATAGCCTCTATAGACATCACTTTTAAATAACGTGAAATTGTATAAATCCGTAAACAAATTCAAAAAATTCACGCGTGGAGCACATATTATGAAACAATTTCCAGCACATTGAGAAAATAGCCTCTATAGACATCACTTTTAAATAACGTGAAATAGTATAAATCCGTAAACAAATTCAAAAAAATCACGCGAGGAGCACAGATTATGAATCAATTTCCAGCACATTGAGAATAGTCTCGATACACATCGCCTTTAAATAACGCGAAATAGTATAAATCTGTAAACAAATTGAAAAAAAAAAAACAAAAAAAAAATCACGCGTGGAGCACAGATTATGGAACAATTTAGAGCACATTGAGAATAGCCTCGATAGACATCACATTTAAATAACGCGAAATAGTATAAATCCGTAAACAAATTTTAAAAAATCACGCGTGGAGCACAGATAATGAAACAATTTCCAGCACATTGAGAATAGCCTCTATAGACATAACTTTTAAATAACGCAAAATAGTGTAAATCCGTAAACAAATTAAAAAAAAAAACCAAAAAAATCACGCGTGGAGCACAAATTGGAACAATCTAAATGGCTCAATGGCTCAATGGCTCAATGGCTCAATGGCTCTCAATGGCTCTAAATTGGAACAATTTAGAGCACATTGAGAATAGCCTCGAAAGACATCACATTTAAATAACGCGTATTAGTATAAATCCGTAAACAAATTCAAAAAAATCACGTGTGGAGCACAGATTATGAAACAATTTCCAGCACATTGACAATAGCCTCGATAGACATCACATTTAAACAACGCGAAATAGTATAAATCCGTAAACAAATTTTAAAAAATCACGCGTGGAGCACAGATTATGAAACGACTTCCAGCACATTGAGAATAGCCTCGATAGACATCACATTTAAATAACGCGAAATAGTATAAATCCGTAAACAACTTTAAAAAAATCACGTGTAGAGCACAGATTATGAAACAATTTCCAGCACATGAGAATAGCCTCTATAGACATCACTTTTAAATAACGTGAAATAGTATAAATCCGTAAACAAATTCAGAAAAATCACGCGTGGAGAACAGATTATGAAACAATTTCAGCACATTGAAAATAGTCTCGATAGACATCCCCTTTAAATAACGCGAAATAGTATAAATCCTTAAACAAATTCAAAAAAATCACGCGTGGAGCACAGATTATGAAACAATTTCCAGCACATTGACAATAGCCTCGATATACATCACATTTAAACAACGCGAAATAGTATAAATCCGTAAACAAATTAAAAAAATCACGCGTGGAGCACAGATTATGAAACAATTCCCAGCACATTGAGAATAGCCTCGATAGACATCACATTTATATAACGCGAAATAGTATAAATCCGTAAACAAATTTTAAAAAATCACGCGTGGAGCACAGATTATGAAACAATTTCCAGCACATTGAGAATAGCCTCTATAGACATAACTTTTAAATAACGTGAAATAGTATAATTCCGTAAACAAATTCAAAAATATCACGCGTGGAGCACAGATTATGAAACAATTTCCAGCACATTGAGAATAGTCTCGATAGACATCGCCTTTAAATAACGCAAAATAGTATAAATCCGTAAACAAATTCAAAAAAATCACGCGTGGAGCACAGATTATGGAACAATTTCCAGCATATTGAGAATAGCCTCGATAGGCATCACATTTAAGTAACGCGAAATACTATAAATCTGTAAACAAATTGAAAAAAAAAAACCAAAAAAAAAATCACGCGTGAAGCACAGATTATCGAACAACTTAGTGCACATTGAGAATAGCCTCGAAAGACATCACATTTAAATAACGCGTATTAGTATAAATCCGTAAACAAATTAAAAAAAATCACGCGTGGAGCACAGATTATGAAACAATTTCCAGCACATTGACAATAGCCTCGATAGACATCACATTTAAACAACGCTAAATAGTATAAATCCGTAAACAAATTTAAAAAAGTCACGCGTGGAGCACAGATTATGAAACAATTTCCAGCACATTGAGGTTGGTTGGTTGATTTTGTGACGGCCGATTATCTACACTAGGGATATAGGCCCGAGGGGGAGTGCCCTTCGTGGGGGTCTTTCTAAGGGAACCTAACCCGTATTAACGCATGGAAATCCATGGTTCGAAGAAAACCACGAAAACTCCGAACGATTAGGCCGACGGGCGCGATTGGGATCGAACCCAGCACTTCCCGTCTACCAGTCTGGAGAGCAGAACCTCTCAGCCACTGGTGGGGCGAAGCACATTGAGAATAGTCTCGATAGACATCGCTTTTAAATAACGCGAAAAAGTATAAATCCGTAAACAAATTTTAAAAAATCACGCGTGGAGCACAGATAATGAAACAATTTCCAGCACATTGAGAATAGCCTCTATAGACATAACTTTTAAATAACGCAAAATAGTGTAAATCCGTAAACAAATTAAAAAAAAAAACAAAAAAAATCACGCGTGGAGCACAGATTATGGAACAATTTACAGCACATTGAGAATAGCCTCGAAAGACATCACATTTAAATAACGCGTATTAGTATAAATCCGTAAACAAATTCAAAAAAATCACGTGTGGAGCACAGATTATGAAACAATTTCCAGCACATTGACAATAGCCTCGATAGACATCACATTTAAACAACGCGAAATAGTATAAATCCGTAAACAAATTTTAAAAAATCACGCGTGGAGCACAGATTACGAAACGACTTCCAGCACATTGAGAATAGCCTCGATAGACATCACATTTAAATAACGCGAAATAGTATAAATCCGTAAAAAACTTTAAAAAAATCACGTGTAGAGCACAGATTATGAAACAATTTCCAGCACATGAGAATAGCCTCTATAGACATCACTTTTAAATAACGTGAAATAGTATAAATCCGTAAACAAATTCAGAAAAATCACGCGTGGAGAACAGATTATGAAACAATTTCCAGCACATTGACAATAGCCTCGATAGACATCACATTTAAACAACGCGAAATATTATAAATCCGTAAACAAATTTAAAAAATCACGCGTGGAGCACAGATTATGAAACAATTCCCAGCACATTGAGAATAGCCTCGATAGACATCACATTTATATAACGCGAAATAGTATAAATCCGTAAACAAATTTTAAAAAATCACGCGTGGAGCACAGATTATGAAACAATTTCCAGCACATTGAGAATAGCCTCTATAGACATAACTTTTAAATAACGTGAAATAGTATAATTCCGTAAACAAATTCAAAAATATCACGCGTGGAGCACAGATTATGAAACAATTTCCAGCACATTGAGAATAGTCTCGATAGACATCGCCTTTAAATAACGCAAAATAGTATAAATCCGTAAACAAATTCAAAAAAATCACGCGTGGAGCACAGATTATGGAACAATTTCCAGCATATTGAGAATAGCCTCGATAGGCATCACATTTAAGTAACGCGAAATAGTATAAATCTGTAAACAAATTGAAAAAAAAAAACCAAAAAAAAAAATCACGCGTGAAGCACAGATTATCGAACAACTTAGAGCACATTGAGAATAGCCTCGAAAGACATCACATTTAAATAACGCGTATTAGTATAAATCCGTAAACAAATTAAAAAAAATCACGCGTGGAGCACAGATTATGAAACAATTTCCAGCACATTGACAATAGCCTCGATAGACATCACATTTAAACAACGCTAATTAGTATAAATCCGTAAACAAATTTTAAAAAGTCACGCGTGGAGCACAGATTATGAAACAATTTCCAGCACATTGAGGTTGGTTGGTTGATTTTGTGACGGCCGATTATCTACACTAGGGATATAGGCCCGAGGGGGAGTGCCCTTCGTGGGGGTCTTTCTAAGGGAACCTAACCCGTATTAACGCATGGAAATCCATGGTTCGAAGAAAACCACGAAAACTCCGAACGATTAGGCCGACGGGCGCGATTGGGATCGAACCCAGCACTTCCCGTCTACCAGTCTGGAGAGCAGAACCTCTCAGCCACTGGTGGGGCGAAGCACATTGAGAATAGTCTCGATAGACATCGCTTTTAAATAACGCGAAAAAGTATAAATCCGTAAACAAATTTTAAAAAATCACGCGTGGAGCACAGATTATGGAACAATTTCCAGCACATTGACAATAGCCTCGATAGGCATCACATTTAAATAACGCGAAATAGTATAAATCTGTACACAAATTGAAAAAAAAAAACCAAAAAAATCACGCGTGGAGCACAGATTATGTAACAATTTAGAGCACATTTAGAATAGCCTCGATAGACATCACATATAAATAACGCGAAATAGTATAAATCCGTAAACAAATTAAAAAAAATCACGCGTGGAGCACAGATTATGAAACAATTTCGAGCACATTGAGAATAGACTCGATAGACATCACATTTAAATAACGCGAAATAGTATAAATCCGTAAACAACTTTAAAAAAATCACGTGTAGAGCACAGATTATGAAACAATTTCCAGCACATGAGAATAGCCTCTATAGACATCACTTTTAAATAACGTGAAATAGTATAAATCCGTAAACAAATTCAGAAAAATCACGCGTGGAGAACAGATTATGAAACAATTTCAGCACATTGAAAATAGTCTCGATAGACATCCCCTTTAAATAACGCGAAATAGTATAAATCCTTAAACAAATTCAAAAAAATCACGCGTGGAGCACAGATTATGAAACAATTTCCAGCACATTGACAATAGCCTCGATAGACATCACATTTAAACAACGCGAAATATTATAAATCCGTAAACAAATTAAAAAAATCACGCGTGGAGCACAGATTATGAAACAATTCCCAGCACATTGAGAATAGCCTCGATAGACATCACATTTATATAACGCGAAATAGTATAAATCCGTAAACAAATTTTAAAAAATCACGCGTGGAGCACAGATTATGAAACAATTTCCAGCACATTGAGAATAGCCTCTATAGACATAACTTTTAAATAACGTGAAATAGTATAATTCCGTAAACAAATTCAAAAATATCACGCGTGGAGCACAGATTATGAAACAATTTCCAGCACATTGAGAATAGTCTCGATAGACATCGCCTTTAAATAACGCAAAATAGTATAAATCCGTAAACAAATTCAAAAAAATCACGCGTGGAGCACAGATTATGGAACAATTTCCAGCATATTGAGAATAGCCTCGATAGGCATCACATTTAAGTAACGCGAAATAGTATAAATCTGTAAACAAATTGAAAAAAAAAAACCAAAAAAAAAAAATCACGCGTGAAGCACAGATTATCGAACAACTTAGAGCACATTGAGAATAGCCTCGAAAGACATCACATTTAAATAACGCGTATTAGTATAAATCCGTAAACAAATTAAAAAAAATCACGCGTGGAGCACAGATTATGAAACAATTTCCAGCACATTGACAATAGCCTCGATAGACATCACATTTAAACAACGCTAAATAGTATAAATCCGTAAACAAATTTTAAAAAGTCACGCGTGGAGCACAGATTATGAAACAATTTCCAGCACATTGAGGTTGGTTGGTTGATTTTGTGACCGCCGATTATCTACACTAGGGATATAGGCCCGAGGGGGAGTGCCCTTCGTGGGGGTCTTTCTAAGGGAACCTAACCCGTATTAACGCATGGAAATCCATGGTTCGAAGAAAACCACGAAAACTCCGAACGATTAGGCCGACGGGCGCGATTGGGATCGAACCCAGCACTTCCCGTCTACCAGTCTGGAAAGCAGAACCTCTCAGCCACTGGTGGGGCGAAGCACATTGAGAATAGTCTCGATAGACATCGCTTTTAAATAACGCGAAAAAGTATAAATCCGTAAACAAATTTTAAAAAATCACGCGTGGAGCACAGATTATGGAACAATTTCCAGCACATTGACAATAGCCTCGATAGGCATCACATTTAAATAACGCGAAATAGTATAAATCTGTACACAAATTGAAAAAAAAAAAACCAAAAAAATCACGCGTGGAGCACAGATTATGTAACAATTTAGAGCACATTTAGAATAGCCTCGATAGACATCACATATAAATAACGCGAAATAGTATAAATCCGTAAACAAATTAAAAAAAATCACGCGTGGAGCACAGATTATGAAACAATTTCGAGCACATTGAGAATAGACTCGATAGACATCACATTTAAATAACGCGAAATAGTATAAATCTGTAAACAAAATGAAAAAAAAAAAAAAAAAAAAAAAAAAAAAAAAAAAAAAAAAACGCTTGGAGCATATATTGTGAAACAATTACCAGCACATTGAGAACAGTCTCGATACACTCTTAAAACGAAAGAGCCAAAATAACTCAAGTTGAGCCAAAATCCACTCATCTCATGATTTGAAAGTCAGCTTCTCATAAAGAGTTGAAACAACTCGAGTGAATGAGTTGTTTTTAAGCAACTCATGATTGAGTTATCTCTATTTTACTCATACTTGAGTGAAATCAACTCAATGAAGGTAAAATCCAGTAGCACTTGAGTGATTTGTAACCAACTCATACTTGAGTGAAATTGAGTCATTTAAGACTAAATTCAGTCCCACTTGACTGATTTGTAATCAACTCATACTTGAGTGAAATGAAGTTATTTAAGAATAAATCAGGTAGCACTTGAGTAATTTGTAACCAACTCACACTTGAGTGAAATTAAGTCATTTAAGACTAAATCTGGTCATACTTGAGTGAAATGGAATCCCTTTGAGACTAAATTCAGTAGCACTTTGAGGCTAAATTCAGTAGTGTGATCTGTAGCCAACTCATATATGAGTGAAATGAAATAATTTAAGCCTAAATCCAGTACCACTTGTGATTTATAATCAATTCAAACTTGAGTGAAATGAGGTCATTTCAGATTTAATCCAGTAGTTCTTGGGCAATTTGTAACAATTCATACATGGATTAAATCAACTTATTTAAGAGTTCATGCAATGAACTCTTAAATGATGTTCTTAAAATGCAAAATCCCGAGTGATTTTTAATAAACTCATTCATAAGAACTCTCAAAATTACAAAAAAAACCTTGAGCGATTTCTAATTAACTGATTAAATAAAATCATGTCATTTTAAATGAAATTCAGTAACCTGCGATTGATTTTTATCAATGAAATTCAAAATAACACAGAATTCTTGCCACATTTTCAAATTAAAATAATAAATAACTAATTTTATATTTCTTCATACTGGTTTATATAATTGTATTACTTTTTGATTGAAAAAAAAAATATGATTTATAACTAAAAATTACAATTAAACCAATCTTAAGTATTTAATTTAAATTTAAATAAAATTGAAAAAAATATTTAAATGTAAACTTGAAATCACCAAGGAAAGGAAAAATCCCAATGACAACTTTTAAAAGCTGACTTCTCAAATCCAAAAGGGCAACTTTCTGACATAAGTTTTAATTTATTTTTGATCGAAAATGCATGAAACTAGCTGGTGGTGTTCAGAAACCATGTAATCAAGCAGCTTTTTTCATTTTTTTACAAACACAATAAATCTTTCAGAAAATAGTGTCAAAGTGGATGTTTTAAACTTAATTTCTGTGTGAAAGGAGAAAAAACACTCAAGAGCGGGCGAAAACGTATTTGTCACGTGATCAAAATCGTTTATAACTCAATAGGTAATTTATTGATTAAAAAAAAATGGAAAATTCAATTCCAAATAGCTTTCATAACCAGGCTTTCCAATTTTATATCTGTCCATTAAAAAATGAATTTGTAAATGTATCAAAACGTTTTGTGCTTGTTGAGCAGAGCCATTAAGAACAGCCTTAAGATCCTGCACTAGTCGCTGAAAAAGTATAGAAGGGCGATTCCGTGCAGAGAGTAACATGTAAATTTAATTTTCAATTATTTATCAAATTTTAATGCTAATTCTGATTTTAAGTGGTATGGTAAATAAGTTATAACCATATTTTTTAGTTTAAATGTGTAGAAATAAAACTCCCAGAAATATATCATTAAATTTCATTGCTCAAAATGTGCTTTTTTCCGAAGTAGGAAAAAAGCACATTTTGAGTAATGTAATTAAATAATATACTTCTGTGAGGTTTATTGCCACACATTTAAATTTAAAAATATGGTAACTTATTTACCATACCACTTAAAATCAGAATTAACATTAAAATTTAATAAATAATTGAATAAATGCAAATTAAAACCTGCATTATGTGTATGACACTCTCCATGGAATCGCCCAGAAATGATGTGTTAATCCTATGGAGAAGTTATTTTCAAATACAGTGTTTGGATTTATATATATATATATATACATATTTTTTTTGTGTGTGTGTGTGTGGGGGGGGGGAGGCATAGGATCTTTATGCAGGCTTATTTTTAATTTTGCAATTTTGGTTAGTTTTTTTTTAATACAGTAGACGATTTTACGAACTGGTGTACTGGTCCCGCCCAGCATCTCGCTGAACTAATGTTACTCCCATTTACGAACTTTTGACTTTATGAACACACATGAGTCCCATCGAGCATTTACTGTATTAAGATATCAATTTTAGAATCGGTTCCGAAAATTAAAGTATTTAAAATAAAATATAAAACCTAAGTTAAAAAAGTAAAAACTAGCCAGCATATAGATTGTCTTCAGCTATCATATGCAAAAAGAAGCCTGTACAAATATTAAAATCCAAGCAAGATATTTGAAAATAACTTCCCTGTGGAACTAACATTATCACAAGTGTTGTCACACGGCTATTGTTAGGCTGTAATAAGTAAAACAAAATATTTCAAAAAAGATAAACACTAACCCATTATATACTTTGTTGTAATTATCACTTGATTTAATTCACACTACTTCTTAAATTGACTAACTTTTAAAGAAATATTAATTGTTAAGCTTTTTTATGCTAATTAATTAGCACTTGCTAAATGTCAATTTAAAGCAGTTCATATATTTACAAATAAATTATGCACCAAAATAACTTTAGAAATAGATCAACTTAATTCTTTATATCATTTAAAACATTTGTTGAAACTTGAAATTATGTTCAAGTATAACTTTAAAATTTAGCTACTGGGTTAGAAGGAACAATGTCTTGATTGGATAAATACCAACCTATTAGGTACTATCTTGCAGTTATTCTTTCTTAATCTTGTCTTGTTGCGATTAACCATTGATTTTATTCAATGTTTCTTAAATCTACTAACTTTTAAAGAAATGTAAAACTTTAAAATGGCATAAGATTGTAGCTTTTTATGCCAAAAGCGGGAGCCAAATATGAAATTTAGAATATCGTTAGGGAAAGAAACAACATTATTTACTAACAATTTTATTGAACAAAAAGAAAAAACAAATATAGCATTGATAGCAATTTTAACAACAGATGGAGTGTTTGACAACACCTTTAACAGGACATGTAAATATTTTCATTTAAAATTTTCTTGTCAAAACAAGAAAATATATTCTTCTCTGCTGAAGATCCTTGAGAGATTCGATAGAGTTGTTGAATTCCACTCCTCACAGCGGAATTGCATTCCTCCATGAGATCACCATTCTCCTGTGTTAAAAGAAAATATTGAAATTAAGTTAAATAGCAATAATTGTAATGCAAAGGATTATGAATCTTTTAAAATATTAGTTTTTAGATTAAAGTAAATATAAATAAATTCTTAAAGTCTTAAGCAACTTCTTAAAATATTGTTGAACATTCACCTTTGTTACCATTTTCAAAATGTATACAAACATATCTTTTTAAACAATAATTGGGGGGGGGGGGAGGGAATGAAACTTTAAAAATTAAATTTATTCTAAATATGAAAATATATATAAGGGGTCGTTCCAAGCAAAATTTAGAGCCCTTTCACAAAAATCTAATAAAATAGGCCTAGGCCCCTTTGTAACATTCTTTTTCACACAAACTGTTTTAAAATGTGTAAATTGTAAATAAAACCAGCTCACTGAAAACAAACTTTACCAAGGGGATTTAAAGAAGTTTTGTCAAAGTCTTCATTTAAATTTGAGTAACATGATTTCAACTTTCATTACAAAATGCTATTTATCACAAAAATAACTTACTTTTCACAAAATGGGCCCCAAAAATAAAAACCTACACACACACAAAACCGCCTCCCCATGCATATTCTTAAAAAACATACACTAAAACTTTTAGCTTTATATAAAGTTACACCACTGAAAATTCGACTAATTGTGAATAAAATGGAAAATGAATAAATGAAACCATCTGTGCAATCACACTTACCCACTTGTTTATCATGTTACTTCTGATTAAGGTGTAAAAAAATCATGATTTTTTAAAAAAAATTTTAAAAAATCTGATTTTTTTTTTAAAATTTAAATCTGATTTTTTTTATTTTTTTTCCCGTGTTAAAATATTAATATCTACCAAGAATTAAGCATTTCAAAAATGAATAACCCTCCAATTACTAACATAATCTATGTTTTTTGGCTTTAATTAATAAAATTTTAATTATGTAATTATAGAAATTACAAAAAACTGCAAATAAAAAATTTCTTTAGTAACATACAACATTATGTGCATTAATATTTTATAATAATTATGTAAACCAATATTAAATACTGCTTATATTTTAAAGTTATTGATAAATTGCATTTCATTTTAAATTGATGATACAGATTAAATTTTGTAATTATTAAACAAATAACTGTTTAATTAAGAACACAATCTACATTTTTGAAAAAGTGGTTGAAAAAAGGTGATAAATAATAGTTTGATAAATTCATAAAGCAGCCAGTAATTTTACACAGGTTTTAAAGCGCATGTCTATCAAATTGATCAAAAATTGTAGCAATGTATACAGCAAACTTACACATAATTCATAAATAGAGTACAAAAATTGTACTTTTGAAATTTAAATCAGATATTTTCCCCCACAACATTAAAATATTTGAATAGCTACTAAATATTATAATGTTTTGAAGTTATTTAACATTTAGTTAGATTTTTTTAAATGTATAATAACATCTTTTTACACAGTTTAATATTGTTATAATTAACAATAACAAATATTACATTTTTTACAAGTGATTTAGTGATTGTTTTCATTATTGATTATCATGCTTTTTCACAACATTTTAAAAAATCAGAAAATATGTGATTTTATCATCTGATTTAAATCAATTGATTAAAATCATTGACACTATTGCTGTGTTTATTGTATATAAAATAATAACTTGATTATTAAAAGGAAATTATGACATTGAAAGTTAGATTTAAATATTTTTAAATTAAATGCTTTTTATGTTTGTTAGATAAAAAAACATGCTTTTTACAAACTTACTGTACTTAAAATTTTTCACAATACTCAGGAATTATACTTGGAAACAATTATTTAAAGCTTTGTTTTGTGTATTCATAAGTCACAATAATTTGAATACTTTTTTATGTCATTTTAAACATAAAAAAAATTTTTGATTTTAATCAATGATTTTTTTTAAAAAAATCACTTGATTAAAATCATGATTTAAATCGTTGACACCCTACTTCTGATACAATCTTAAAATAAATTTCTATTTTAAAAACAAATTTAAAAGGTCTTAAGCAACATTACAAAATATTGTTGAAAATTCCCCTTTGTTGCCATTTTCAAAATGTATACATTGGAAGGGGGGGGGGATGAAACTACATTTAAATTTATTCTAAATATGAAATGTTTTATTACAACAATGATGTTTAACCTTACCCCATAAAATCTAAGCAGTCAGGCGGCAATTTTCTTCCAACAGTCAAATGCATGTCATTTGTCAGAGATACATGTCTAATTTAATACAGTATAACCTCGAAAATCCTGTATCAGGACTAAGACTAGATTTATAAAAATTCTGGATTTCACAAAGATAATCAAAACTTTCACTGTTTTTAATGGTACCTTTAATCATAATTTAATAACAAAGTTATAATTATGTAAGAAAATGAAAAAATAATATTGAAAGGCTTACTTTCATTGAAATTTACGTTAAAAAATTTTCTATAAACAGTGAATTTTGAAAATTCAATTGCAATTTGCTTTTTTTTTTTAACTATTAATAAAAATGCTTTTCATATTAAATACATGTTAGGAATATCTATATCAGAAATACAGACTTGTTTTTCTAACTTGCATAATGTTATGACAAAATTAAATTTTATATGCTGTTTCTATACCAACAACATTATTCTATTATAAAAAAACTTCCAAATCTAACACGTCATGGATTTCTATCTAATATCGGAAGAAAATGTATGTTATTGGGCAAATGTATCTGACTGATAGACGATACTAAATAAATGAACTAAAACTGCATAGCACTGCATTCCAAACACATAGGAAACCCGGTAGCAGAAAGTTCCTGACGGGTGACATGCGTCGCAGATTTTTTTTCCATTGGATTTTTTTCCAACTTTATATTATGTTTAGTTCTTTATTATTTATTAGTAAAATGCTTAAAAACATTAAAAGTAAATTTTCTGCTATTGGGATAGGAAAGATAGATGCTAGGTATGAAGTTTACTAAAATGAAAACAGATTTTTTTTCCACATATGTATCTGTAAGGTCACACTGGCCCAATACAGTGTTAATTACTAAACACACACACACAAAATGAAATTTCATGACAAAATCAAAACTTAAATATATTTAAGATTAATATGTAAATTTATACCTTTCTTGCTGATAATACACCTCTTCAGGATTATCACGTGTCTCTTTGATAGTCCTCTTTGTTGGTACTTCTTTTGGGCTTAAATTTAACCTCATTGTTGCCATAACCGCCATTCAACCATAGCAGCTTGAGTGATAGGATCAAAGTATTGTTCCTAAAATGAAAATGTGCAAAAACAATGTTATCGATTTAAAACGTTTAAATGATTTTAACTTAAAATTTCAAAACAGACGTAATGATGAGTTCATACGAAAGTGCCTGAAACATACAAAAAATAGGAAATTCATTTCCCTGCAATTTACCCAAGCAATAAATTGGGTTGGGTTGATTTTTGACGGCAAAACTCTTGAGTTTTGTGCGATCGAACAGTAAAATTCGCGATATCCTTTTGTGACTAATTAACAAAATTCACTATTTGTCGCGACCTTTTGACGAAATTTGTAATATTCTTCACCGAATAAGTTTATCGATATTCCCGATTATTTTTTGCGCAATCTTTTGACGAAATTCACAATTTCTTTCTGAACTCTTTACGAAAATAGCAATTTTATTCAACAGCCAACTGAAGATAATTACCATTTGTTTCTGAGATATATGACAAAATATCTGGTATTTTTCCATGATCATTTGAAGAAATTCTCAATTTTTTTCCGCGACTGATTCATGAATTGATTTAGGGAAATTCGCCAAAGTGTTGCAGAAAAAAACAAATTTTGCCAAAGGGGTACAGAAAAAAATTTTGCCAAAGGGGTACAGAAAAAAATTTTGCCAAAGGGTTGCAGGAACAAAAAAAATTTGCCAAAGGGTTGCAGAAAAAAACGAATTTTGCAACAGGGTTGCAGAAAAAAACTAATTTTGCCAAAGGATTGCAGAAAAAAACTAATTTTTCCAAAGGATTGTAGAAAAAAACTAATTTTTCCAAAGGATTGCAGAAAAAAACTAATTTTGCCAAAGGGTTGCAGAAAAAACAAATTTTACCAAAGGGTTGAAGAAAATTTTGTCAAAGGATAGCAGAAAAACACACAAATTTTGCCAAAGGGTTGCAGAGAAAAAACACAAATTTTGCCAAAGGGTTGCAGACACAGTTGTATAATATAGACGCACGCGCAGAAGATTTTCCAAAAATTCGGAACCTTGCAGAAAAATTTGTAGAAAAAAACTAATTTTTTTTTTTTTTTTTTTTTTTTTTTTTTTTTTTTTTTTTTTTTTTTTTTTTGAATACCAAAAAAATTAAAAATATTCTCTATATTATAATTTCGTCAAAGAATCGTTAAAAAAAAAAAAAGAATTTCTTAAAAGCATAGCGGAAAAAGCCCGAATTTTGTCAAAGGATCGTGAAAAAAAAAATCCCGCAAATTGCGTCAAAAAATCACAGAAAAAACTTATTTCGTCAATGGATTACGGGGAAAAATATGAATATCGCTAAAGGCTGAGAAAAAAAGCACGTATTTCGTCAAAAAATCGCAGGAAAAATGCGAATTTCGTAAAAATATCGCAGAAAAAACGTGAATTTCGTCAAAGGATCGTGAAAAAAAGCTAATTTCGTCAAAGAATCTTAGAAAAATGCAAATTTCGGCAAAAGGGCTCAGGAAAAAAAAATTTTCTTAAAAGCATAGCGGAAAAGCCCTAAATTTTGCCAAAAGATTGTGAAAAAATGCAAATTTCGTAAAAGAATCGTGTAAAAAACTACTTTCTTCAAAAAATCGAGAATTTCGTCAAAAGTGTTGTGAAAAATGCGAGAATTTTGTTAAAAATGCATGAAAAAATACGAAATTCGTCAAAAGATCGTAGGAAAATGCAAATTTTGTCAAAAGATTGGAAAAAAACTGATTTCGTGAAAGAATCGAAGAAAAATGTGAATTTCATCAAAGAATCGAGAAAAAACGAGAATTTCATCAAATGATCACAGAAAAAACGAGAATTTTGTCAAAGACAAAAGGAAAAAACATGATTTTTGTCAAAGGGGCGCGGTAAAAACTCACCAGTCTCTTTAATGATGATACCTATGAATGGATGGATACCTCTTCTTAGAAAAGGTGATTTAGTTGTTTCAGTAGCAATGTCACATTATTTCTGCCCTTCTTATGCATTTTTAGCTGTTTTTTTTTTTTTTTTTTTTTTTTTTTTGACCAAAATAATTATTCTTTGATTAATACTAATTATTTTTAATTTAAATGGTAATTATTTTAAAAATACTCTTTTAATTCATATTGTTAAAATAACATAACACGGTATTTTACGTTATTAGGAGGCTACTTCAGTCAAGTGAAAAGACCCGTTCGCTAATGCTAATCCTATGGAAGAAATTTATAACGATATCTTGGTTGTATTTTAATATTTTTAAATGATTTTTTTTGCAATGGATAGCTGAGATCGATCTGTAATAAGGTCGTTTTTTACATTTTCTATTTTGTTTACAGATATTTTTAATGAGGACACTTTCATTTTTGGAACCAGTTTCGAAACTGAAAGCATCCTCATTTAAAAAATCTGCAATCGAAATCGAAAAAGTAAAAAACGGCCTGCATACAGATCGATCTCAGCTATCCAATGCAAAAAAAATCATTTAAAAATATTAAAATGCAACCGAGATCAGGGGTCTGTCCAGACTTTTCAGACAGGGTCCTGTTTTTGTGAAATTGTGAAAAATGTATTATTAATTTTGTGAATTTAAAATTAACGTTAAATTCAGGTACCTTCGGACTTCAGTGACAGAGTCCTGTTTTTGTAAAATTGTGAAAAACAAAATTTTGCAAAACTAGTATTAATGTTCCCGTTTGGATGAACCACACATAATATATATATATATATGTATATACAGGGTGTCCCACAAGGTACGTAGCGTCTGATATGTACAGATTCGAATAGAGCACATCAATATGAGTATTTTGAATGGTAACATGTGGAGTCCCCGAATATAGCGTGATAGTGTAAGTAAAGTGTGAAGCTTGTCATATGAAAAACACAAGAAAAGAGAAAAAAAACAAGAAATCACGCTATATTCAGGGTCCCCACATGTTACCATTCAAAATACTCATATTAACGTGCTGTATCCGAATCTGTACAAATCAGGCGCTGCGTATCCTTTAGGACACCCTGTATGTGTGTGTGTAAAAACATTATATAATTCCTTTCAACTTTTAATTAAGTTCTTTAAAATGTACATAAAAAGATTTTTACTTTAATGATAATTTTTGGTTTTCAAATTCTTAACTAGATAACAAGAAACAATCTTAGTAGCAGAATTTTTTGTATCAATCTGCAGCAAACCAAAATTTATCTGCAACCCAAAAATGCTGGACCTAGCTTACTATCGTAACAAACTATAGTAACTCATAATATAAGCAAAATTTGTATTTATAAAGAAAATACAATAAATTTTAGCATTTTTTTTTTCTTTTCTTAGCCCAGAATTTTGTTAATGCTATTAAATTAGTTTGTTTAGTTGTTAGTTAAGTTAGTCATCAACAGGTTCTTTTTCGGCATCATTTGAATCTTTTTTTTTTAAAAGACTGAATTTTGGGGCATCCCCTAGCATCTGACTTCTTAACCTTTTAAACGTAGTAATCAGCATTTCTCGTACCACCCAAATTCTGATTTGGACGCTTCATACTCTTCATGGTAGTTCAACACATTAATTTATCAAAAAACTATACGCAACCATGAGACGAGTACACAATAGCTTTAGGAAATGAATAAGGAGGTGTGTTGCCAAACAAGAGAAAGAATTTTTACTCCCAAAAAATGCTGAATCACTTTTCGTCTCTGCACTGTACCGGTCAATTTCAGATTGTATCTCTCATTGGCTGTGATCGGCGCTCGCTCAATACGTCACCGAAAGCTCTTTTCGGCGCAGGTGCTAGTTGGCTGTTTTGTGAAAGAGAAGAACCCGATTTCCGCCGTTGCGTTTCAATTTGACTGAAGGCGAAGGCGATTTATGAAAGGTTTTACTTTTACGGGGAAAATTTTTATGAAGGGTCCATTTTTAAGATAAAATATTTTATGAAGAATCCGTTTCTTAAACAAAGAATTTTGTGAAAGATCCGTTTTTAACCTAATAAAAATTGTGAAGGGTCCGTTTTTAACTTAATAAAAATTGTGAAGGGTCCGTTTTTACCGTAATATAAATTGTGAAGGGTCCGTTTTTACCGTAATAAAAATTGTGAAGGCTCCGCTAACGGACCCAAATTTTTCCTAAACACATCCCTGGAGATATCGTTATAAATTTCTTCCATAGGATTAGCATTAGCAAATGGGTCTTTTCACTTGACTGAAGTACCCTCTTAAACATTAAATTAATGTGCAGATAGTTTTTGACCCAATATTTATGCACACAGAAAGTTTTTGGTTTTATACAAGTCTGGTTGCAGAAAAAACAAACTTTGCCAAAGGGTTGCATAAAAAACGGAAATCTCTTTAGAAAACAACATATACACAAATATCTACGTTTATTATAACAGGGATAAACTTAAAAAATATACCAAACTAACTTTTGAAAATTTGGGTTTAACCCGAACCCAACTTGCAGGAATTCACACTCAGCCTCAAATCGACCTGAACCGATTTTTCTTCCAATTTTTCCACTTTTACTGTTTGATTTTAAAATGTTAATTCATAGAGGAAACCATTAAATTTAAAATTTCATTAATTAATAAAAAGTCTTATTATCCTTTAAATAAACTCAAAGCAAGTTTTTTTTCCAATATGAAATTTACTTAAGAGCTTATTTATCAAAATGTAATTGTTTTATTAAATATTATGTAAAGTTGTTTTAAAAAATAACATTTTAATACCTTAAACCTTGAAATAAAAAGTATTCGGCCAAACAGTTACTATTCGGCTAGCTGAATATTCAGTATTCGGCCAAAATCACTATTCAGAGCATCACTAAATCTGACTCGCTACTTTGAACAACATTCATAATCTTCAATTTTAATTTTTAGCTTAATTGTTTACATATGAAATACCTACATATGTGAATTATGAATCACTGCAGGATTAGTATTAGTTTTTGCCACTTACTGAAAGAAACTAGTTTCTGCCCTGATGATATGAAAAAGTAAAATGTTTTAAAATTTTACTGTTGTATGATATATTTCTCAAATCATTTTCATTTATTAATTTTCTTTAGAATATGAAATTATCGCTAAATTGATAAGCTGGGGAGGGAGGGAGGGGGGGGGGGGTGATTGTGGCTTCATCATGAAAAAATACCAAAAATTTTAGCAAAGACAGTGTTGACTAGGGATGCACCGAATAGTGATTTTGGCCGAATACAGAATATTCAGCTTGTCAAGTACTTTTATATTTCAAAGTTTAAAGGCATTAAAATATTAAATTTTAAAACAATTTTACATACTATTCAATACAGAAACTTACATTTTAATAAACAAGAGTTACAATTACAAGTAAACTTTATACTGAAAAAAAATATGCTTTGAGTTATTTAAGAAGAGGATAGTTATAAAACTTTTTAAATTAGTAAAATTTTAAATTTCGTGGCTTCTTCTGAGAATTAATACAGATAAATAAAATTTTCTTAAATTCTAAAAGAAACATTTTTAAATCAAAGTTTAATAGTGAAAAAATTGGAAGAAAAATTGTACAGTATCATATATTATTTGTTTGTCAGGAAGAGACTGAAGTAAAAGTAAACAAATATTACAAATCAATTCAAATTTTAAATATAATTGGATATTATTTAATATGATTAAATATAATTTAATATAATTAAATAATCAAATTTTAAAATAAAATGGATATATGCTGGTTATAGTTGAATTACAATATAATTAATGTGTAAACCATTTAAGAGTTTTGTACTTCCATCCTCTGAATCATATATGTAAACTGGGGTGAGGTAGGAAGACAAAAACCTGCCCCTTTCAGTTTGTTTACATTTTTTTCTTTACAAATAAAAACACTTATGAAACTAATAGAAATAAGATGCAAGTACAGACAAATCCTATCCTAGCCCCCTCCCCACCCACCCAAAACTGCTCCCAATTTTCACAACATCAGTTTACGTCCATGCTCTGAATCATGTTCCTAATAGTGTTTCATTTTTAAAGTTTTTTTTTTTTTTTTTTTTTTTTTTTTATTATTTAATGCAGTTCAAACGCAGATAGATATCAGCATAAGTATCTGTAGGAAAAAGTGAGAAATTAATTAAAAAATATTTTAAATCAAAAGCAATTTATAAAGTTAACTAGC
Organism: Maratus speciosus; assembly: GCA_963932465.1. Taxonomy (NCBI): domain Eukaryota; kingdom Metazoa; phylum Arthropoda; class Arachnida; order Araneae; family Salticidae; genus Maratus; species Maratus speciosus. The sequence continues at coordinate 615,917,984 of OZ010792.1, forward strand.
TATAAGTGAATGAAAATTTATATACAAAATGTATACAGCAATGACCGGTGCAGCTTGGTTGAGAGACTTCCTAACAATTCAGGATGCATGCCCATCAGCAATGTCGTCTTTCTCTGGGAAGACATAAAATATTCCGGCAGATTACTTTGTTGCAAACTTAACAGTGTATTTATCTTCATCAGGGATATCAATAATAAGAACTGTAAATTCTTGAACAGACTTCTTTACACCGAATTTCACAAGGACCCAGCCACCAATCATTGCATTCACTACAGCAAGAACCTTTGGTTTAACTTCCATGGGTTGCTTCGATTCTTTTTACTGTTTGTCCTCTTTTAATCCACCCAATTTAATAATTTAGTATAGTTAGAACATGTGTTTTAATTTATGGCTGAAAATATGGTACTTTAACGTGATTTTTGAGAAATTGTCAATTAACAGCGATTTTTAATGTTACTTACATTCCAACATGCAGCGCAGATAACAGATGTTCGCGACTAATTTATAGCATAATTTCACATTTAAGCATAGGATCAAAAACAATTTGCTCTCAAAGGTCTTTCAATTCTGATCCATCTTCATACATTCATATCTTGACAAACTCTCATAAAAAAGATGGGCTATAATACCTATTTTACCCTATGTGACAAGAAAACAAGGTTGGGTTTAAGCCGTCAGAAAGCAGTTTTTGACGTGACATAGGTTTAAACCGCATTTTAAGCGTCAAAAACACAAATATTTAAATATGCTCAGAACAACAAAAAAAATTGTTAGTACCTATAGCTAGATACAGCACCACTTTTATTTAATGATAGACATTTTAGTTTTAGTATTTCTTTTACTGATCAAATATTAAATTATAATTTTTTTCTTTGTTTATGACTAAATTGCCAAATTTTTTATGTGGATTTTTAGCATACTTGGTCGCTTTTCTTATTTAATAAATATATATAGAGAGATAGACAAACTTTTTGTAATAATAAAGCATTTAACAAATGAAATCAAACAAGATTTTACAAAAATAGATTATATATCAGGGGTCGATCCAGGCGCAATTTGGGGCCTATTTAGGGCCCCTTTACAAAAATCTATTTAATAAAATAGGGCCCCTTCAGAAAAATAAATTTAATAAAATGGGTCTCTTCATAAAAATGAACTTAATAAAACAGGCCCCTTCGCAAAATTCCTTTTAATAAAATAGGCTCTTTTGTAACATTCTTTTTCATAAAAAGTGTTTTAAAAATGTGTAATTTGTAAATAAGATCAGGTCACGAAAAACAAAAACTGTAGCAAGGGGATTTAAAGAATATTTTTATTCATAAATTCTTGGTTCGAATTTGATTCACTGGATTTCAACTTTCATTGCAAAATGTTATTTTTCACAAAAATATTATAAAATTCACAAAATTAACTTACTTTTCACAAAATGGGCCCCAAGAATAAAAACCGGCACCGACCCCTGTATATATACAGTCTTTAACAGAAATATTTTCTTTGCAGCATAAATATTTTTTTTTTTTTTTTGGGGGGGGGGGGGGAGAAAAAAGATACAGAAAAACAACAATAAAAATGATTTTATCATGTGTGCAAGAAGTCCATCCAAGCCAAGACTGAAAACTTTTCCGAATATTAGGTATAACCTACTGGCGACGGGCTAGACAATCTCAATGTCTTGATTTATGGCTGAAAATGGATTTTTTACAATAAAAAAGAGCAATTAAAAGTTTTTGCTAGTAAAATTGCTATTATTTCAATATAAAATATAATTTACAACCAGCCAAAAATCTTTCCGAGACTGAAGGTCTTGCACCCATGTTTATAATTGTGAAAAGAATTTAGTGATTGGTTATACTAAAATTATCTTATTTTTTATTTAAATCTTTTGAAATGAGGGACAAATGAATAATTCACCATACCAGTAAGAAAAGAAAAAAAATAGTATGCTGCTAGTTTGTTTTTACAAAGTTTAAATATTGCCAGATATGTGACCATTTCATTCACACTTTTAATTTTTCAAAAAATTTTGTGTGGTAAAATAATAATAAAAAATATACTCATTTTACCCCGGCTACCCCTATTGTCAGGAAGGTAAATTGGAAAATATAGCTCTCGGAAAATTGAAAGGGAATTGCTGAAAAGTGATGGTGAATGGATGCAGTAGAACACTGTTTATGTAATTATTTGAATTCTTTTACACAAATAGTATTGTATAGAAATAAACTATTGTACTTCTAAGGAATAAAATTGACTTTTGAAAATATAATTAGATTGAAAAAAATGTATAAGTGAATACCAACCTTGAATTAAAATTCTGTATTTGGAGAAAGAAACAATTCTCTGGAAAATTTTAGGGAGGAATTCTACTAATTTTTCACAAAATTATTTACTACAAATTATAAAACGTATTTTTGTTTGATATGATTTATCTGAAAAATTATTTTTACAAAATACTTAGAACTGTTATATCTGACAAAGTTTCGTCACACGAAAAAGTAAACTTTTATTATTTTCACCTCCCCCGACCCTTGCTTTAACATGACGCTATGATCAGCTTATTTATTTATTTCTCAACAAAGTAATAAACAGGACATTTTAAACGAAAATAAATAAGTAAAAAATAAAAAGGCAGAATAATTTTAAAATATAGAAGCATTTCTAAAATTAGCTGCCTGCAGCGTGACGGAGGGAGAATGTGTTACAACGTGCATTAAAAATTATAAATTTAAATCATTACATGCAATTCCACTAAAAAGTAAGGATAAATTAAATGCTTTTATAAAACTTACCGAATAAAACAGACACATCCTTTCGTTCCTTCTTTAAGGAAACTTCTTGAATGTTTACATATTTATCTACACATCAGCGTCCATCTTGAAGCAAGCCAGAGGCCAGAGACACGATAAGACGAGACGAACGAATCTGAGAACGACTCGCAAAAGAGCGGCAGGAAACTAGCTTGCTAATCAAGTTGAGTTGTTTTGCGGTCGCTCTCGTTGAGTAAAATAGAAGAATAAGAGCTTAAATCAAGTTGAGTGAAGCGTTTAAAAATCAACTCATTCACGATCCAATAAATTAGTGCTCATTCTTGAGTAGGCAAATCCACTCATTCGTTTTAAGAGAGTAGACATCGCCTTTAAATAACCCGAAATAATATAAATCCGTAAACAAATTCAAAAAAATTTCGCGTGGAGCACTGATTATGAAACAATTTCCAGCACATTGAAAATAGTCTCGATAGACATCGCCTTTAAATAACGCGAAATAGTATAAATCCGTAAACAAATTCAAAAAAGTCACGCGTGGAGCAAGGATTATGAAACAATTTCCAGCACATTGAAAATAGTCTCGATAGATATCGTCTTTAAATAACGCGAAATTGTATAAATCCGTAAACAAAATTAAAAAAATCACGCGTGGAGCACAGATTATGAAACAATTTCCAGCACATTGAAGATAGTCTCGATAGACATCGCCTTTAAATAACGCGAAATAGTATAAATCCGTAAACAAATTCAAAAAAGTCACGCGTGGAGCAAGGATTATGAAACAATTTCCAGCACATTGAGAATAGCCTCTATAGACATCACTTTTAAATAACGCGAAATAGTATAAATCCGTAAACAAATTAAAAAATATTCGCGTGGAGCACAGATTACGAAACAATTTCCAGCACATTGAAAACAGCCTCGATAGACTTCCCCTTTAAATAACGCGAAATTGTATAAATCCGTAAACAAATTCAAAAATATTCGCGTGGAGCACAGATTATGAAACTATTTCCAGCACATTGAGAATATCCTCGATAGACATCGTCTTTAAATAACGCGAAATATTATAAATCCGTAAGCAAATTTAAAAAAATCAAGGGGGAAGCACAGATTATGAAACAATTTCCAGAACATTGAGAATAGCCTCCATAGACATCATCTTTAAATAACGCGAAAAAGTATAAATCTGTAAACAAATTGAAAAAAAAAAGCAAAAAAAAAATCACGCTTGGAGTATAAATTGTGAAACAATTTCCAGCACATTGAAAATAGTCTCGATAGATATCGCCTTTAAATAACACGAAATAGTATAAATCCGTAAACAAAATTTTAAAAATCACGCGTGGAGCACAGATTATGAAACAATTCCCAGCACATTGAGAATAGCCTCTATAGACATCAGTTTTAAAGAACGCGAAATAGTATAAATCCGTAAACAAATTCAAAAAAATCACGCGTGGAGCACAGATTATGAAACAATTTCCAGCATATTGAGAATAGACTTGATAGACTTCACCTTTAAATAACGCGAAATATTATAAATCAGTAAATTAATTTAAAAAATCATGCGTGGAGCACAGATTATGAAACAATTTCCAGCACATTGAGAATAGCCTCGAGAGATATGACCTTTAAATAACGCGAAAAAGTATAAATCTGTAAACAAATTGAAAAAAAAATCACGCTTGGAGCATAGATTGTGAAACAATTTCCAGCACATTGAGAATAGGATCGATAGTCATCGCCTTTAAATAACGCGAAAGAGTATAAATCTGTAAACTAATTGAAAAAAAAATCAGGCTTGGAGCATAGATTGTGAAACAATTTCCAGCACATTGAGAATAGCCTCTATAGACATCACATTCAAATAACGCGAAATAGTATAAATCTGTAAACAAATTGAAAAAAAAATCACGCTTGGAGCATAGATTGTGAAACATTTTCCAGCACATCGAGAATAGCCTCGATAGACATCACCCTTAAATAACGCGAAATAGTATAAATCTGTAAACTAATTGAAAAAAAAATCAGGCTTGGAGCATAGATTGTGAAACAATTACCAGTACATTGAGAATAGTCTCGATAGACATCGCCTTTAAATAACGCGAAATATTATAAATCTGCAAACAAATTGAAAAAAAAATCACGCGTGGAGCACAGATTATGGAACAATTTAGAGCACATTGAGAATAGCCTCGATAGACATCACATTTAAATAACGCGAAATAGTATAAATCCATAAACAAATTTTAAAAAATCACTCGTGGAGCACAGATTATGAAACAATTTCCAGCACATTGAGAATAGCCTCTATAGACATCACTTTTAAATAACGTGAAATAGTATAAATCCGTAAACAAATTAAAAAAAATCACTCGTAGAGCACAGATTACGAAACAATTTCCCACACATTGAGAATAGCCTCTATAGACATCACCTTTAATTAACGCGAAATAGTATAAATCCGTAAACAAATTCAAAAAAATCACGCGTGGAGCACATATTATGGAACAACTTCCAGCACATTGAGAATAGCCTCGATAGGCATCACATTTAAATCATTTAAATAACGCGAAATAGTATAAACCTGCAAACAAATTGAAAAAAAAAATCACGCGTGGAGCACAGATTATGGAACAATTTAGAGCACATTGAGAATAGCCTCGATAGACATCACATTTAAGCAATGCGAAATAGTATAAATCTGTAAACAAATTGAAAAAAAAAAAACCAAAAAAATTCACGCGTGGAGCACAGATTATGGAACAATTTCCAACACATTGAGAATAGCCTCGATAGACATCCCATTTAAATAATGCGAAATAGTATAAATCCGTAAACAAATTAAAAGAAATCACGCGTGAGCACAGATTATGAAGCAATTTCCAGCACATTGAGAATAGTCTCGGTAGGCATCGCCTTTAAATAACGCGAAATAGTATAAATCCGTAAACAATTTCAAAAAAATCACGCGTAGAGCAAGGATTATGAAACAATTTCCAGCACATTGAAGATAGTCTCGATAGACATCGCCTTTAAATAACGCGAAATACTATAAACCCGTAAACAAAATTAAAAAAATCACGCGTGGAGCACAGATTATGAAACAATTTCCAGAACATTGAAAATAGTATCGACAGACATCGCCTTTAAATAACGGGAAAAAGTATAAATCTGTAAACAAATTGAAAAAAAAAAAAAAAAAACATCACGCATGGAGCACAGATTATGAAACAATTTCCAGCACATTGAGAATAGCCTCTATAGACATCACTTTTAAATAACGCGAAAGAGTATAAATTCGTAAACAAATTCAAAAAATTCACGCGTGGAGCACAGATTATGAAACAATTTTCAGCACATTGAGAATAGCCTCGATAGACATCGCCTTTAAATAATGACATATTATAAATCCGTAAACAAATTAAAAAAAATAACGCGTGGAGCACAGATTATGAAATATTTTCCAGAACTTAGAGAATAGCCTCCATAGACATCACCTTTAAATAACGCGAAATAGTTTAAATCCGTAAACAAATTCAAAAAAATCACGCGTGAAGAACAGATTATGAAACAATTTCCAGCACATTGAGAATAGCTTCGATAGACATCACCTTTAAATAACGCGAAAAAGTATAAATCCGTAAACAAAATAAAAAAAATCACACGTGGAGCACAGATTATGAAAAATTTCCAGCACATTGAGAATAGCCTCTATACATATCACTTTTGAATAACGCGAAATAGGATAAATCTGTAAACAAATTAAAAAAAATCATGCGTGGAGCACAGATTATGAAACAATTTCCAGCACATACAGAATAGCCTCTATAAACATCACTTTCAAATAACGCGAAATAGTATAAATCTGTAAACAAATTGAAAAAAGAATCACGCTTGGAGCATAGATTGTGAAACAATTTCCAGCACATTGAGAATAGCCTCGATAGACATCGCCTTTAAATAACGCGAAATAGTATAAATCTACAAACAAATTGAAAAAAAAATCCCGCGTGGAGCACAGATTATGGAACAATTTAGAGCACATTGAGAATAGCCTCGATAGACATCCCATTTAAATAACGCGAAATAGCATAAATCCGTAAACAAATTTTAAAAAATCACGCGTGGAGCACAGATTATGGAACAATTTCCAGCGCATTGAGAATAGCCTCGATAGGCATCACATTTAAATAACGCGAAATAGTATAAATCTGCAAACAAATTGAAAGAAAAATCAAGCATGGAGCACAGATTATGTAACAATTTAGAGCACATTGAGAATAGCCTCGATAGACATCACATTTAAATAACGCGAAATAGTTTAAATCCGTAAACAAATTAAAAGAAATCACGCGTGGAGGAGCACAGATTATGAAGCAATTTCCAGCACATTGAGAATATTCTCGGTAGACATCGCCTTTAAATAACGCGAAATAGTATAAATCCCTAAACAAATTTTAAAAAATCACGCGTGGAGCACAGATTATGAAACAATTTCCAGCACATTGAGAATAGCCTCGATAGACATCACATTTGAATAACGCGAAATAGTATAAATCCGTAAACAAATTTAAAAAAGTCACGCGTGGAGCACAGATTATAAAACAATTTCCAGCACATTGAGAATAGCCTCTATAGACATAACTTTTATATAACGTGAAATAGTATAAATCCGTAAACAAATTCAAAAAAATCAAGCGTGGAGCACAGATTATGAAACAATTTCCAGCACATTGAGAATAGTCTCGGTAGACATCGCCTTTAAATAACGCGAAAAAGTATAAATCCGTAAACAAATTTTAAAAAATCACGCATGGAGCACAGATTATGGAACAATTTCCAGCACATTGAGAATATCCTCGATAGGCATCACATTAAATAACGCGAAATAGTATAAATCTGTACACAAATTGAAAAAAAAAAAACCAAATAAAATCACGCGTGGAGCACAGATTATGTAACAAATTAGAGCGCATTTAGAATAGCCTCGATAGACATCACATATAAATAACGCGAAATAGTATAAATCCGTAAACAAATTCAAAAAAATCACGCGTGGAGCACAGATTATGAAACAATTTCGAGCACATTGAGAATAGACTCGATAGACATCACATTTAAACAACGCGAAATAGTATAAATCTGTAAACAAAATGAAAAAAAAAAAAAAATACACGCTTGGAGCATATATTGTGAAACAATTACCAGCACATTGAGAATAGTCTCGATAGACATCGCCTTTAAATAACCCGAAATGATATAAATCCGTAAACAAATTCAAAAAAATCACGCGTGGAGCACTGATTATGAAACAATTTCCAGCACATTGAAAATAGTCTCGATAGACATCGCCTTTAAATAACGCGAAATAGTATAAATCCGTAAACAAATTCAAAAAAGTAACGCGTGGAGCAAGGATTATGAAACAATTTCCAGCACATTGAAAATAGTCTCGATAGATATCGTCTTTAAATAACGCGAAATAGTATAAATCCGTAAACAAAATTAAAAAAATCACGCGTGGAGCACAGATTATGAAACAATTTCCAGCACATTGAAGATAGTCTCGATAGACATCGCCTTTAAATAACGCGAAATAGTATAAATCTGTAAACAAATTCAAAAATATTCGCGTGGAGCACAGATTATGAAACAATTTCCAGCACATTGAGAACAGCCTCGATAGACATCGCCTTTAAATAACGCGAAATAGTATAAATCCGTAAACAAATTCAAAAATATCACGCGTGGAGCACAGATTATGAAACTATTTCCAGCACATTGAGAATAGCCTCCATAGACATTATCTTTAAATAACGCGAAAAAGTATAAATATGTAAACAAATTGAAAAAAAAAACAAAAAAAAATCACGCTTGGAGTATAAATTGTGAAACAATTTCCAGCACATTGAAAATAGTCTCGATAGATATCGCCTTTAAATAACACGAAGTAGTATAAATCCGTAAACAAAATTTAAAAAATCACGCGTGGAGCACAGATTATGAAACAATTTCCAGCACATTGAGAGTAGCCTCGATAGACATCACCTTTAAATAACGCGAAATAGTATAAATCCGTAAACAAATTTTAAAAAATCACGAGTGGAGCACAGATTATGAAACAATTTCCAGCACATTGAATATAGTCTCGATAGACATCGCCTTTAAATAACGCGAAACAGTATAAATCTGTAAATAAATTGAAAAAAAAAAAAAAATCACGCGTGGAGCACAGATTATGAAACAATTTCCAGCACATTGAGAATAGCCTCTATAGACATCAGTTTTAAAGAACGCGAAATAGTATAAATCCGTAAACAAATTCAAAAAAATCACGCGTGGAGCACAGATTATGAAACAATTTCCAGCATATTGAGAATAGACTCGATAGACATCACCTTTAAATAACGCGAAATATTATAAATCCGTAAATTAATTAAAAAAATCATGCGTGGAGCACAGATTATGAAACAATTTCCAGCACATTGAGAATAGTCTCGAGAGATATGACCTTTAAATAACGCGAAAAAGTATAAATCTGTAAACAAATTGAAAAAAAAATTCACGCTTGGGGCATAGATTGTGAAACAATTTCCAGCACATTGAGAATAGTATCGATAGTCATCGCCTTTAAATAACGCGAAAGAGTATAAATCTGTAGACAAATTGAAAAAAAAAAATTCACGCTTGGAGCACAGATTATGAAATAATCTCCAGCACATTGAGAATAGTCTCGATAGACATCGCCTTTAAATAACGCGAAATATTATAAATGTGCAAAAAAATTGAAAAAAAAATCACGCGTGGAGCACAGATTATGGAACAATTTAGAGCACATTGAGAATAGCCTCGATAGACATCACATTTAAATAACGCGAAATATATAAATCCATAAACAAATTTTAAAAAATCCCTCGTGGAGCACAGATTATGAAACAATTTCCAGCACATTGAGAATAGCCTCTATAGACATCACTTTTAAATAACGTGAAATAGTATAAATCCGTAAACAAATTAAAAAAAATCACTCGTAGAGCACAGATTACGAAACAATTTCCAACACATTGAGAATAGCCTCTATAGACATCACCTTTAATTAACGCGAAATAGTATAAATCCGTAAACAAATTCAAAAAAATCACGCGTGGAGCACATATTATGGAACAATTTCCAGCACATTGAGAATAGCCTCGATAGGCATCACATTTAAATAACGCGAAATAGTATAAATCTGCAAACAAATTGAAAAAAAAAATCACGCGTGGAGCACAGATTATGGAACAATTTAGAGTACATTGAGAATAGCCTCGATAGACATCACATTTAAGCAATGCGAAATAGTATAAATCTGTAAACAAATTGAAAAAAAAAACCAAAAAAATTCACGCGTGGATCACAGATTATGGAACAATTTGGAGAACACTGAGAATAGCCTCGATAGACATCCCATTTAAATAATGCGAAATAGTATAAATCCGTAAACAAATTAAAAGAAATCACGCGTGAGCACAGATTATGAAGCAATTTCCAGCACATTGAGAATAGTCTCGGTAGACATCACCTTTAAATAACGCAAAATAGTATAAATCTGCAAACAAATTGAAAAAAAAATCACGCGTGGAGCACAGATTATGGAACAATTTAGAGCACATTGAGAATAGCATCGATAGACATCACATTTAAATAACGCGAAATAGTATAAATCCGTAAACAAATTAAAAGAAATCACGCGTGAGCACAGATTATGAAGCAATTTCCAGCACATTGAGAATAGTCTCGGTAGACATCGCCTTTAAATAAAGCGAAATAGTATAAATCCGTAAACAATTTCAAAAAAATCACGCGTGGAGCAAGGATTATGAAACAATTTCCAGCACATTGAAGATAGTCTCGATAGACATCGCCTTTAAATAACGCGAAATACTATAAACCCGTAAACAAAATTAAAAAAATCACGCGTGGAGCACAGATTATGAAACAATTTCCAGATCATTGAAAATAGTATCGACAGACATCGCCTTTAAATAACGGGAAAAAGTATAAATCTGTAAACAAATTGAAAAAAAAAACATCACGCATGGAGCACAGATTATGAAACAATTTTCAGCACATTGAGAATAGCCTCGATAGACATCGCCTTTAAATAACGCGAAATATTATAAATCCGTAAACAAATTTAAAAAAATAACGCGTGGAGCACAGATTATGAAATAATTTCCAGAACTTAGAGAATAGCCTCCATAGACATCACCTTTAAATAACGCGAAATAGTATAAATCCGTAAACAAATTCAAAAAAATCACGCGTGAAGAACAGATTATGAAACAATTTCCAGCACATTGAGAATAGCTTCGATAGACATCACCTTTAAATAACGCGAAAAAGTATAAATCCGTAAACAAAATAAAAAAAATCACGCGTGGAGCACAGATTATGAAAAATTTCCAGCAAATTGAGAATAGCCTCTATAGACATCAACTTTAAAAAACGCGAAATAGTATAAATCTCTAAACAAATTGAAAAAAATAGAATCACGCTTGGAGAATAGATTGTGAAACAATTTCCAGTACATTGAGGATAGTCTCGATAGACATCGCCTTTAAATAACGCGAAATAGTATAAATCTGCAAACAAATTGAAAAAAAAAAATCGAGCGTGGAGCACAGATTATGAAACAATCTCCAGCACATTCAGAATAGCCTCTATAGACATCACTTTCAAATAACGCGAAATAGTATAAATCTGTAAACAAATTGAAAAAAAAATCACGCTTGGAGCATAGATTGTGAAACAATTTCCAGCACATTAAGAATAGCCTCGATAGACATCGCCTTTAAATAACGCGAAATAGTATAAATCTACAAACAAATTGAAAAAAAAAATCCCGCGTGGAGCACAGATTACGGAACAATTTAGAGCACATTGAGAATAGCCTCGATAGACATCCCATTTAAATAACGCGAAATAGCATAAATCCGTAAACAAATTTTAAAAAATCACGCGTGGAGCACAGATTATGGAACAATTTCCAGCGCATTGAGAATAGCCTCGATAGGCATCACATTTAAATAACGCGAAATAGTATAAATCTGCAAACAAATTGAAAGAAAAATCAAGCATGGAGCACAGATTATGTAACAATTTAGAGCACATTGAGAATAGCCTCGATAGACATCACATTTAAATAACGCGAAATAGTTTAAATCCGTAAACAAATTAAAAGAAATCACACGTGGAGGAGCACAGATTATGAAGCAATTTCCAGCACATTGAGAATATTCCCGGTAGACATCGCCTTTAAATAACGCGAAATAGTATAAATCCCTAAACAATTTTTAAAAAAATCACTCGTTGAGCAAGGATTATGAAAGAATTTCCAGCACATTGAAAATAGTATCGACAGACATCGCCTTTAAATAACGCGAAATAGTATAAATCTGTAAACAAATTGAAAAAAAAAAAAAAAAAAAAAAAAACATCACGCGTGGAGCACGGATTATGAAACAATTTCAAGCACATTGAGAATAGCCTCTATAGACATCACATTTAAATAACGCGTATTAGTATAAATCCGTAAACAAATTAAAAAAAATCACGCGTGGAGCACAGATTATGAAACAATTTCCAGCACATTGACAATAGCCTCGATAGACATCACATTTAAATAACGCGAAATATTATAAATCCGTAAACAAATTTAAAAAAATCACGCGTGGAGCACAGATTATGAAACAATTTCCAGCACATTGAGAATAGCCTCGATAGACATCACATTTAAATAACGCGAAATAGTATAAATCCGTAAACAAATTTTAAAAAATCACGCGTGGAGCACAGATTATGAAACAATTTCCAGCACATTGAGAACAGCCTCTATAGACATAACTTTTAAATAACGTGAAATTGTATAATTGCGTAAACAAATTCAAAAATATCACGCGTGGAGCACAGATTATGAAACAATTTCCAGCACATTGAGAATAGTCTCGATAGACATCGCCTTTAAATAACGCGAAGTAGTATAAATCCGTAAACAAATTCAAAAAAATCACGCGTGGAGCACAGATTATGGAACAATTTCCAGCATATTGAGAATAGCCTCGATAGACATCACATATAAATAACGCGAAATAGTATAAATCCGTAAACAAATTCAAAAATATCACGCGTGGAGAACAGATTATGAAACTATTTCCAGCACATTGAGAATAGCCTCCATAGACATTATCTTTAAATAACGCGAAAAAGTATAAATATGTAAACAAATTGAAAAAAAAACAAAAAAAAATCACGCTTGGAGTATAAATTGTGAAACAATTTCCAGCACATTGAAAATAGTCTCGATAGATATCGCTTTTAAATAACCCGAAATAATAATAAAAATAAATAAAAAATAAAATAAATAAATAACAATAAATAAAAATAAATAAAAACAAATAATAAATAAAAAACAATAAAACAAAACCCGAATAAATAAAAAACAAATTCAAAAAAATCACGCGTGGAGCACTGATTATGAAACAATTTCCAGCACATTGAAAATAGTCTCGATAGACATCGCCTTTAAATAACGCGAAATAGTATAAAATGTAATAATTAGTATAAACAAATTGAAAAAAAAATCATGCGTGGAGCACAGATTATGAAACAATTTCCCGCACAATGAGAATAGCCTCGATAGACATCGCCTTTAAATAACGCGAAATAGTATAAAGATGTAAACAAATTGAAAAATATTCGCGTGGAGCACAGATTATGAAACAATTTCCAGCACATTGAAAATAGTCTCGATAGATATCGTCTTTAAATAACGCGAAATAGTATAAATCCGTAAACAAAATTAAAAAAATCACGCGTGGAGCACAGATTATGAAACAATTTCCAGCACATTGAAGATAGTCTCGATAGACATCGCCTTTAAATAACGCGAAATAGTATAAATCTGTAAACAAATTCAAAAATATTCGCGTGGAGCACAGATTATGAAACTATTTCCAGCACATTGAGAATAGCCTCCATAGACATTATCATAAATAACGCGAAAAAGTATAAATATGTAAACAAATTGAAAAGAAAAACAAAAAAAATCACGCTTGGAGTATAAATTTTGAAACAATTTCCAGCACATTGAAAATAGTCTCGATAGATATCGCCTTTAAATAACACGAATTAGTATAAATCCGTAAACAAAATTTAAAAAATCACGCGTGGAGCACAGATTATGAAACAATTTCCAGCACATTGAGAATAGCCTCGATAGACATCACCTTTAAATAACGCGAAATAGTATAAATCCGTAAACAAATTCAAAAAAATCACGCGTGGAGCACAGATTATGAAACTATTTCCAGCATATTGAGAATAGACTCGATAGACATCACCTTTAAATAACGCGAAATATTATAAATCCGTAAATTAATTAAAAAAATCATGCGTGGAGCACAGATTATGAAACAATTTCCAGCACATTGAGAATAGCCTCGAGAGATATGACCTTTAAATAACGCGAAAAAGTATAAATCTGTAAACAAATTGAAAAAAAAATCACGCTTGGAGCATAGATTGTGAAACAATTTCCAGCACATTGAGAATGTTATCGATAGACATCGCCTTTAAATAACGCGAAATAGTATAAATCTGTAAACAAATTGAAAAAAAAATTTCACACGTGGAGCACAGATTATGAAATAATCTCCAGCACATTGAGAATAGCCTCTATAGACATCACATTCAAATAACGCGAAATAGTATAAATCTGTAAACAAATTGAAAAAAAATCACGCTTGGAGCATAGATTGTGAAACATTTTCCAGCACATTGAGAATAGCCTCGATAGACACCACCCTTAAATAACGCAAAATAGTATAAATCTGTAAACTAATTGAAAAAAAAAATCAGGCTTGGAGCTTAGATTGTGAAACAATTACCAGTACATTGAGAATAGTCTCGATAGACATCGCCTTTAAATAACGCGAAATAGTATAAATCTGCAAACAAATTGAAAAAAAAAATCACGCATGGAGCACAGATTATGGAACAATCTAGAGCACATTGAGAACAGCCTCGATAGACATTACATTTAAATAACGCGAAATAGTATAAATCCGTAAACAAATTTTAAAAAATCACTCGTGGAGCACAGATTATGAAACAATTTCCAGCACATTGAGAATAGCCTCTATAGACATCACTTTTAAATAACGTGAAATAGTATAAATCCGTAAACAAATTCAAAAAAATCACTCGTGGAGCACAGATTACGAAACAATTTCCAGCACATTGAGAATAGCCTCTATACATATCACTTTTGAATAACGCGAAATAGTATAAATCTGCAAACAAATTGAAAAAAAAAATCAAGCGTGGAGCACAGATTATGAAACAATCTCCAGCACATTGAGAATAGCCTCTATACATATCACTTTTGAATAACGCGAAATAGTATAAATCTGTAAACAAATTGAAAAAAAAATCATGCGTGGAGCACAGATTATGAAACAATTTCCAGCACATTTAGAATAGCCTCTATAGACATCACTTTCAAATAACGCGAAATAGTATAAATCTGTAAACAAATTGAAAAAAAATCACGCTTGGAGCATAGATTGTGAAACAATTTCCAGCACATTAAGAATAGCCTCGATAGACATCGCCTTTAAATAACGCGAAATAGTATAAATCTACAAACAAATTGAAAAAAAAATCCCGCGTGGAGCACAGATTATGGAACAATTTAGAGCACATTGAGAATAGCCTCGATAGACATCCCATTTAAATAACGCGAAATAGCATAAATCCGTAAACAAATTTTAAAAAATCACGCGTGGAGCACAGATTATGGAACAATTTCCAGCGCATTGAGAATAGCCTCGATAGGCATCACATTTAAATAACGCGAAATAGTATAAATCTGCAAACAAATTGAAAGAAAAATCAAGCATGGAGCACAGATTATGTAACAATTTAGAGCACCTTGAGAATAGCCTCGATAGACATCACATTTAAATAACGCGAAATAGTTTAAATCCGTAAACAAATTAAAAGAAATCACGCGTGGAGGAGCACAGATTATGAAGCAATTTCCAGCACATTGAGAATATTCCCGGTAGACATCGCCTTTAAATAACGCGAAATAGTATAAATCCCTAAACAATTTTTAAAAAAATCACTCGTTGAGCAAGGATTATGAAACAATTTCCAGCACATTGAAAATAGTATCGACAGACATCGCCTTTAAATAACGCGAAATAGTATAAATCTGTAAATAAATTGAAAAAAAAAAAAAAAAAACATCACGCGTGGAGCACGGATTATGAAACAATTTCAAGCACATTGAGAATAGCCTCTATAGACATCACATTTAAATAACGCGTATTAGTATAAATCCGTAAACAAATTAAAAAAAATCACGCGTGGAGCACAGATTATGAAACAATTTCCAGCACATTGACAATAGCCTCGATAGACATCACATTTAAATAACGCGAAATATTATAAATCCGTAAACAAATTAAAAAAAATCACGCGTGGAGCACAGATTATCAAACAATTTCCAGCACATTGAGAATAGCCTCGATAGACATCACATTTAAATAACGCGAAATAGTATAAATCCGTAAACAAATTTTAAAAAATCACGCGTGGAGCACAGATTATGAAACAATTTCCAGCACATTGAGAATAGTCTCGATAGACATCACCTTTAAATAACGCGAAATAGAATAAATCCGTAAACAAATTCAAAAAAATCACGCGTGGAGCACAGATTATGAAACTATTTCCAGCATACTGAGAATAGACTCGATAGACATCACCTTTAAATAACGCGAAATATTATAAATCCGTAAATTAATTAAAAAAATCATGCGTGGAGCACAGATTATGAAACAATTTCCAGCACATTGAGAATAGCCTCGAGAGATATGACCTTTAAATAACGCGAAAAGTATAAATCTGTAAACAAATTGAAAAAAAATCACGCTTTGAGCATAGATTGTGAAACAATTTCCAGCACATTGAGAATGTTATCGATAGACATCGCCTTTAAATAACGCGAAATAGTATAAATCTGTAAACAAATTGAAAAAAAAATTTCACGCGTGGAGCACAGATTATGAAATAATCTCCAGCACATTGAGAATAGCCTCTATAGACATCACATTCAAATAACGCGAAATAGTATAAATCTGTAAACAAATTGAAAAAAAATCACGCTTGGAGCATAGATTGTGAAACATTTTCCAGCACATTGAGAATAGCCTCGATAGACATCACCCTTAAATAACGCAAAATATTATAAATCTGTAAACTAATTGAAGAAAAAAATCAGGCTTGGAGCTTAGATTGTGAAACAATTACCAGTACATTGAGAATAGTCTCGATAGACATCGCCTTTAAATAACGCGAAATAGTATAAATCTGCAAACAAATTGAAAAAAAAAATCACGCATGGAGCACAGATTATGGAACAATCTAGAGCACATTGAGAACAGCCTCTATAGACATCACTTTTAAATAACGTGAAATAGTATAAATCCGTAAACAAATTCAAAAAAATCACTCGTGGAGCACAGATTACGAAACAATTTCCAGCACATTGAGAATAGCCTCTATAGACATCACTTTTAAATAACGTGAAATAGTATAAATCCGTAAACAAATTCAAAAAAATCACTCGTGGAGCACAGATTACGAAACAATTTCCAGCACATTGAGAATAGCCTCTATAGACATCACCTTTAATTAACGCGAAATAGTGTAAATCCGTAAACAAATTCAAAAAAATCACGCGTGGAGCACATATTATGGAACAATTTCCAGCACATTGAGAATAGCCTCGATAGGCATCACATTTAAATAGCGCGAAATAGTATAAATCTGCAAACAAACTGAAAACAAAATCACGCGTGGAGCACAGATTATGGAACAATTTAGAGCACATTGAGAATAGCCTCGATAGACATCACATTTATACAATGCGAAATAGTATAAATCTGTAAACAAATTGAAAAAAAACGCAAAAAAATTTCACGTGTGGATCACAGATTATGGAACAATTTGGAGAACACTGAGAATAGCCTCGATAGACATCCCATTTAAATAACGCGAAATAGTATAAATCCGTAAACAAATTCAAAAAAATCACGCTTGGAGCACAGATTATGAAACAATTTCCAGCACATTGAGAATAGCCTCGATAGACATCACCTTTAAATAACGCAAAATAGTATAAATCCGTAAACAATTTCAAAAAAATCACGCGTGGAGCAAGGATTATGAAACAATTTCCAGCACATTGAAGATAGTCTCGATAGACATCGCCTTTAAGTAACGCGAAATAATATAAAGACGTAAACAAAATTAAAAAAATCACGCGTGGAGCACAGATTATGAAACAATTTCCAGAACATTGAAAATATTATCGACAGAAATCGCCTTTAAATAACGCGAAAAAGTATAAATCTGTAAACAAATTGAAAAAAAAAACAAAAACATCACGCATGGAGCACAGATTATGAAACAATTTCCAGCACATTGAGAATAGCCTCTATAGACATCACTTTTAAATAACGCGAAAGAGTCTAAATTCGTAAACAAATTCAAAAAATTCACGCGTGGAGCACAGATTATGAAACAATTTTCAGCACATTGAGAATAGCCTCGATAAACATCACCTTTAAATAACGCGAAATAGTATAAATCTGTAAACAAATAGAGAAAAAAAAATCACGCTTGGAGCACAGATTGTGAAAATAATTCCAGCACATTGAAAATAGTCTCGATAGACATCGCCTTCAAATAACGCGAAATAGTATAAATTCGCATACATATTCAAAAAAATCACGCGTGGAGCACAGATTATGAAAAAATTTCCAGCACACTGAGAATAGCCTCGATAGACATCACCTTTAAATAACGCAAAATAGTATAAATCCGTAAACAAATTCAAAAATATCACGCGTGGAGCACAGATTATGAAACAATTTCCAGCACATTGAGAATAGCCTCGATAGAAATCGCCTTTAAATAACGCGAAATATTATAAATCCGTAAACAAATTTTAAAAAAATTACGCGTGGAGCACAGATTATGAAACAATTTCCAGCACATTGAAAATAGTCTCGATAGACATCGCCTTTAAATAACGCGAAATAGTATAAATCCGTAAACAAATTTAAAAAAATCGCGCGTGGAGCACAGATTATGAAACAATTTCCAGCACATTGAGAATAGTCTTGATAGACATCACCTTTAAATAACGCGGATTAGTATAAATCCGTAAACAAATTAAAAAAAAATCACCCGTGGAGCACAGATTATGAAACAATTTCCAGCACATTGAGAATAGTCTCGAAAGACATCACCTTTAAATAACGCGAAATTTTATAAAATCCGTAAACAAATTGAAAAAAAAATCACGCTTGGAGCATAAATTGTGAAACAATTTCCAGCACATTGATAATAGTCTCGATAGAAATCGCCTTTAAAAAACGCGACATAGTATAAATCCGTAAACAAATTCAAAAAAATCACGCGTGGAGCACAGATGATGAAACAATTTCCCGCACAATGAGAATAGCCTCGATAGACATCGCCTTTAAATAACGCGAAATAGTATAAAATGTAATAATTAGTATAAACAAATTGAAAAAATAATCACGCTTGGAGCATAGATTGTGAATCAATTTCCAGCACATTGAAAATAGTCTCGATATACATCGCCTTTAAAAAACGCGACATAGTATAAATCCGTAAACAAATTGAAAAAAATCACGCGTGGAGCACAGATTATGAAACAATTTCCCGCACAATGAGAATAGCCTCGATAGACATCGCCTTTAAATAACGCGAAATAGTATAAAGACGTAAACAAATTGAAAAAAATCATGCGTTGACCACAGATTATGAAACAATTTCCAGCACATTGAGTATAGCCTTGACAGACATCACCTTTAAATAACGCAAAATAGTATAAAATGTAATAATTAGTATAAACAAATTGAAAAAAAAATCACGCTTGGAGCATAGATTGTGAATCAATTTCCAGCACATTGAAAATAGTCTCGATAGACATCGCCTTTAAAAAACGCGACATAGTATAAATCCGTAAACAAATTAAAAAAAATCACGCGTGGAGCACAGATTATAAAACAATTTCCCGCACAATGAGAATAGCCTCGATAGACATCGCCTTTAAATAACGCGAATTAGTATAAAGACGTAAACAAATTGAAAAAAATCACGCGTTGAAACAATTTCCAGCACATTGAGTATAGCCTTGATAGACATCACCTTTAAATAACGCAAAATAGTATAAAATGTAATAATTAGTATAAACAAATTGAAAAAAAAAATCATGCGTGGAGCACAGATTATGAAACAATTTCCCGCACAATGAGAATAGCCTCGATAGACATCGCCTTTAAGTAACGCGAAATAGTATAAAGACGTAAACAAATTGAAAAAAATCACGCGTTGAGCATAGATTGTGAATCAATTTCCAGCACATTGAGTATAGCCTTGACAGACATCACCTTTAAATAACGCGAAATAGTATAAAATGTAATAATTAGTATAAACAAATTGAAAAAAAATCACGCTTGGAGCATAGATTGGGAAAAAATATCTAGCACATTGAAAATAGTCTCGATAGACATCACCTTTAAATAACGCGAAATAGTATAAATCTGCAAAAATATTGAAAAAAAATCACGCTTGGAGCATGGATTGTGAAACGATTTGCAGCACATTGAAAATATTCTCAATAGACATCACCTTTAAATAACGCGAAATAGTATAAATCTCAAAACAAATTTTAAAAAATCACGCGTGGAGCAAAGATTGTGAAACAATTTCCAGCACATTGAGAATAGCCTCGATAGGCATCACATTTAAATAACGCGAAATAGTATAAATCTGTAAACAAATTGAAAAAAAAACCAAAAAAAAATCACGCGTGGAGCACAGATTATGTAACAAATTAGAGCGCATTTAGAATAGCCTCGATAGACATCACATATAAATAACGCGAAATAGTATAAATCCGTAAACAAATTAAAAAAAATCACGCGTGGAGCACAGATTATGAAACAATTTCGAGCACATTGAGAATAGACTCGATAGACATCACATTTAAACAACGCGAAATAGTATAAATCTGTAAACAAAATGAAAAAAAAAAAAAAACACGCTTGGAGCATATATTGTGAAACAATTACCAGCACATTAAGAATAGTCTTGATAGACATCGCCTTTAAATAACCCGAAATAATATAAATCCGTAAACAAATTCAAAAAAATCACGCGTGGAGCACTGATTATGAAACAATTTCCAGCACATTGAAAATAGTCTCGATAGACATCGCCTTTAAATAACGCGAAATAGTATAAATCCGTAAACAAATTCAAAAAAGTCACGCATGGATCAAGGATTATGAAACAATTTCCAGCACATTGAAAATAGTCTCGATAGATATCGTCTTTAAATAACGCGAAATAGTATAAATCCGTAAACAAAATTAAAAAAATCACGCGTGGAGCACAGATTATGAAACAATTTCCAGCACATTGAAGATAGTCTCGATAGACATCGCCTTTAAATAACGCGAAATAGTATAAATCCGTAACAAATTCAAAAATATCACGCGTGGAGCACAGATTATGAAACTATCTCCAGCACATTGAGAATAGTCTCGATAGATATCGTCTTTAAATAACGCGAAATAGTATAAATCCGTAAACAAATTCAAAAATATCACGCGTGGAGCACAGATTATGAAACTATCTCCAGCACATTGAGAATAGTCTCGATAGACATCGCCTTTAAATAACGCGAAATAGTATAAATCCGTAAACAAATTCAAAAAAGTCACGCATGGATCAAGGATTATGAAACAATTTCCAGCACATTGAAAATAGTCTCGATAGATATCGTCTTTAAATAACGCGAAATAGTATAAATCCGTAAACAAATTCAAAAATATTCGCGTGGAGCACAGATTATGAAACAATTTCCAGCACATTGAGAACAGCCTCGATAGACTTCTCCTTTAAATAACGCGAAATAGTATAAATCCGTAACAAATTCAAAAATATCACGCGTGGAGCACAGATTATGAAACTATCTCCAGCACATTGAGAATAGCCTCCATAGACATTATCTTTAAATAACGCGAAAAAGTATAAATATGTAAACAAATTGAAAAAAAAAACAAAAAAAAATCACGCTTGGAGTATAAATTGTGAAACAATTTCCAGCACATTGAAAATAGTCTCGATAGATATCGCCTTTAAATAACACGAATTAGTATAAATCCGTAAACAAAATTTAAAAAATCACGCGTGGAGCACAGATTATGAAACAATTTCCAGCACATTGAGAATAGCCTCGATAGACATCACCTTTAAATAACGCGAAATAGTATAAATCCGTAAACAAATTCAAAAAAATCACGCGTGGAGCACAGATTATGAAACTATTTCCAGCATATTGAGAATAGACTCGATAGACATCACCTTTAAATAACGCGAAATATTATAAATCCGTAAATTAATTTAAAAAATCATGCGTGGAGCACAGATTATGAAACAATTTCCAGCACATTGAGAATAGCCTCGAGAGATATGACCTTTAAATAACGCAAAAAAGTATAAATCTGTAAACAAATTGAAAAAAAAATCACGCTTGGAGCATAGATTGTGAAACAATTTCCAGCACATTGAGAATGTTATCGATAGACATCGCCTTTAAATAACGCGAAATAGTATAAATCTGTAAACAAATTGAAAAAAAAATTTCACGCGTGGAGCACAGATTATGAAATAATCTCCAGCACATTGAGAATAGCCTCTATAGACATCACATTCAAATAACGCGAAATAGTATAAATCTGTAAACAAATTGAAAAAAAAATCACGCTTGGAGCATAGATTGTGAAACATTTTCCAGCACATTGAGAATAGCCTCGATAGACATCACCCTTAAATAACGCAAAATAGTATAAATCTGTAAACTAATTGAAAAAAAATATCAGGCTTGGAGCTTAGATTGTGAAACAATTACCAGTACATTGAGAATAGTCTCGATAGACATCGCCTTTAAATAACGCGAAATAGTATAAATCTGCAAACAAATTGAAAAAAAAAATCACGCATGGAGCACAGATTATGGAACAATCTAGAGCACATTGAGAACAGCCTCGATAGACATCACATTTAAATAACGCGAAATAGTATAAATCCGTAAACAAATTTTAAAAAATCACTCGTGGAGCACAGATTATGAAACAATTTCCAGCACATTGAGAATAGCCTCTATAGACATCACTTTTAAATAACGTGAAATAGTATAAATCCGTAAACAAATTCAAAAAAATCACTCGTGGAGCACAGATTACGAAACAATTTCCAGCACATTGAGAATAGCCTCTATAGACATCACCTTTAATTAACGCGAAATAGTATAAATCCGTAAACAAATTCAAAAAAATCACGCGTGGAGCACATATTATGGAACAATTTCCAGCACATTGAGAATAGACTCGATAGGCATCAAATTTAAATAGCGCGAAATAGTATAAATCTGCAAACAAACTGAAAAAAAAATCACGCGTGGAGCACAGATTATGGAACAATTTAGAGAACATTGAGAATAGCCTCGATAGACATCACATTTATACAATGCGAAATAGTATAAATCTGTAAACAAATTGAAAAAAAAAACGCAAAAATAATTCACGCGTGGATCACAGATTATGGAACAATTTGGAGAACACTGAGAATAGCCTCGATAGACATCCCATTTAAATAAGGCGAAATAGTATAAATCCGTAAACAAATTCAAAAAAATCACGCGTGGAGCACAGATTATGAAACAATTTCCAGCACATTGAGAATAGCCTCGATAGACATCACCTTTAAATAACGCAAAATAGTATAAATCCGTAAACAATTTCAAAAAAATCACGCGTGGAGCAAGGATTATGAAACAATTTCCAGCACATTGAAGATAGTCTCGATAGACATCGCCTTTCAATAACGCGAAATAATATAAAGACGTAAACAAAATTTAAAAAAATCACGCGTGGAGCACAGATTATGAAACAATTTCCAGAACATTGAAAATATTATCGACAGACATCGCCTTTAAATAACGCGAAAAAGTATAAATCTGTAAAGAAATTGAAAAAAAAAACAAAAACATCACGCATGGAGCACAGATTATGAAAAAATTTCCAGCACACTGAGAATAGCCTCGATAGACACCACCTTTAAATAACGCGAATTAGTATAAATCCGTAAACAAATTCAAAAATATCACGCGTTGACCACAGATTATGAAACAATTTCCAGCACATTGAGTATAGCCTTGATAGACATCACCTTTAAATAACGCAAAATAGTATAAATCCGTAAACAAATTTAAAAAAATCACGCGTGGAGCACAGATTATGAAACAATTTCCAGCACATTGAGAATAGTCTCGATAGACATCACCTTTAAATAACGCGGATTAGTATAAATCCGTAAACAAATTTAAAAAAAACCACCCGTGGAGCACAGATTATGAAACAATTTCCAGCACATTGAGAATAGTCTCGAAAGACATCACCTTTAAATAACGCGAAATTTTATAAAATCCGTAAACAAATTTAAAAAAATCACGCGTGGAGCACAGATTATGAAACAATTTCCAGCACATTGATAATAGTCTCGATAGAAATCGCCTTTAAAAAACGCGACATAGTATAAATCCGTAAACAAATTCAAAAAAATCACGCGTGGAGCACAGATGATGAAACAATTTCCCGCACAATGAGAATAGCCTCGATAGACATCGCCTTTAAATAACGCGAAATAGTATAAAATGTAATAATTAGTATAAACAAATTGAAAAAAAAATCACGCTTGGAGCATAGATTGTGAATCAATTTCCAGCACATTGAAAATAGTATCGATATACATCGCCTTTAAAAAACGCGACATAGTATAAATCCGTAAACAAATTGAAAAAAATCACGCGTGGAGCACAGATTATGAAACAATTTCCTTCACAATGAGAATAGCCTCGATAGACATCGCCTTTAAATAACTCGAAATAGTATAAAGACGTAAACAAATTGAAAAAAATCACGCGTTGACCACAGATTATGAAACAATTTCCAGCACATTGAGTATAGCCTTGACAGACATCACCTTTAAATAACGCAAAATAGTATAAAATGTAATAATTAGTATAAACAAATTGAAAAAAAAAATCACGCTTGGAGTATAGATTGGGAAAAAATATCTAGCACATTGAAAATAGTCTCGATAGACATCACCTTTAAATAACGCGAAATAGTATAAATCTGTAAAAATATTGAAAAAAAATCACGCTTGGAGCATGGATTGTGAAACGATTTCCAGCACATTGAAAATATTCTCAATAGACATCACCTTTAAATAACGCGAAATAGTATAAATCTCAAAACAAATTTTTAAAAATCACACATGGAGCAAAGATTATGAAACAATTTCCAGCACATTGAGAATAGCCTCGATAGACATCACCTTTAAATAACGCGAAATAGTATAAATCTGTAAAAATATTGAAAAAAAATCACGCTTGGAGCATGGATTGTGAAACGATTTCCAGCACATTGAAAATATTCTCAATAGACATCACCTTTAAATAACGCGAAATAGTATAAATCTCAAAACAAATTTTAAAAAATCACGCGTGGAGCAAAGATTATGAAACAATTTCCAGCACATTGAGAATAGCCTCGATGGACATCACCTTTAAATAACGCGAAATAGTATAACTCTGTAAAAAAATTGAAAAAAAAATCACGCTTGGAGCATGGATTGTGAAAATATTTCCAGCACATTGAAAATATTATCGACAGACATCGCCTTTAAATAACGCGAAATAATATAAATCTGTAAATAATTTAAAAGAAATCACGCGTGGAGCACAGATTATGAAACAATTTCCAGCACATTGAGAATAGTCTCGATAGACATCACCTTTAAATAACGCGGATTAGTATAAATCCTTAAACAAATTAAAAAAAATCACCCGTGGAGCACTGACTATGAAACAATTTCCAGCACATTGAGAATAGTCTCGAAAGACATCGCCTTTAAATAACGCGAAATTTTATAAAATCCGTAAACAAATTGAAAAAAAATCACGCTTGGAGCATAAATTGTGAAACAATTTCCCGCACAATGAGAATAGTCTCGATATACATCACGTTTAAAAAACGCGACATAGTATAAATCCGTAAACAAATTGAAAAAAATCACGCGTGGAGCACAGATTATGAAACAATTTCCCGCACAATGAGAATAGCCTCGATAGACATCGCCTTTAAATAACGCGAAAAAGTATAAAGACGTAAACAAATTGAAAAAAATCACGCGTTGACCACAGATTATGAAACAATTTCCAGCACATTGAGTATAGCCTTGACAGACATCACCTTTAAATAACGCAAAATAGTATAAAATGTAATAATTAGTATAAACAAATTGAAAAAAAAATCACGCTTGGAGCATAGATTGTGAATCAATTTCCAGCACATTGAAACTAGTCTCGATAGACATCGCCTTTAAATAACGCGAAATAGTATAAAGACGTAAACAAATTGAAAAAAATCCCGCGTTGACCACAGATTATGAAACAATTTCCAGCACATTGAGTATAGCCTTGATAGACATCACCTTTAAATAACGCAAAATAGTATAAAATGTAATAATTAGTATAAACAAATTGAAAAAAAAATCATGCGTGGAGCACAGATTATGAAACAATTTCCCGCACAATGAGAATAGCCTCGATAGACATCGCCTTTAAATAACGCGAAATAGTATAAAGACGTAAACAAATTGAAAAAAATCACGCGTTGAGCACAGATTATGAAACAATTTCCAGCACATTGAGTATAGCCAGGACAGACATCACCTTTAAATAACGCGAAATAGTATAAAATGTAATAATTAGTATAAACAAATTGAAAAAAAAATCACGCTTGGAGCATAGATTGGGAAAAAATATCTAGCACATTGAAAATAGTCTCGATAGACATCACCTTTAAATAACGCGAAATAGTATAAATCTGTAAAAATATTGAAAAAAAATCACGCTTGGAGCATGGATTGTGAAACGATTTCCAGCACATTGAAAATATTCTCAATAGACATCACCTTTAAATAACGCGAAATAGTATAAATCTCAAAACAAATTTTAAAAATCACGCGTGGAGCAAAGATTATGAAACAATTTCCAGCACATTGAGAATAGCCTCGATAGACATCACCTTTAAATAACGCGAAATAGTATAAATCTGTAAAAATATTGAAAAAAAAATCACGCTTGGAGCATGGATTGTGAAACGATTTCCAGCACATTGAAAATATTCTCAATAGACATCACCTTTAAATAACGCGAAATAGTATAAATCTCAAAACAAATTTTAAAAAATCACGCGTGGAGCAAAGATTATGAAACAATTTCCAGCACATTGAGAATAGCCTCGATGGACATCACCTTTAAATAACGCGAAATAGTATAACTCTGTAAAAAAATTGAAAAAAAAATCACGCTTGGAGCATGGATTGTGAAAAAATTTCCAGCACATTGAAAATATTATCGATAGACATCGCCTTTAAATAACGCGAAATAGTATAAATCTGTAAATAATTTAAAAGAAATCACGCGTGGAGCACAGATTATGAAATAATTTCCAGCACATTGAGAATAGTCTCGATAGACATCACCTTTAAATAACGCGGATTAGTATAAATCCGTAAACAAATTCAAAAAAATCACCCATGGAGCACAGATTATGAAACAATTTCCAGCACATTGAGAATAGTCTCGAAAGACATCGCCTTTAAATAACGCGAAATTTTATAAAATCCGTAAACAAATTGAAAAAAAATCACGCTTGGAGCATAAATTGTGAAACAATTTCCCGCACAATGAGAATAGCCTCGATAGACATCGCCTTTAAATAACGCGAAATAGTATAAATCCGTAAACAAATTTAAAAAATCACGCGTGGAGCACAAATTATGAAACAATTTCCAGCACATTGAGAATAGCCTCGATAGACATCACCTTTAAATAACGCGAAATAGTATAAATCTGTAAAAAAATTGAAAAAAAAAATCACGCTTGGAGCATGGATTGTGAAACAATTTCCAGCACATTGAAAATATTCTCAATAGACATCACCTTTAAATAACGCGAAATAGTATAAATCTGAAAACAAATTTAAAAAAATCACGCGTGGAGCACAGATTATGAAACAATTTCCAGCACATTGAGAATAGCCTCGATAGACATCACCTTTAAATAACGCAAAATAGTATAAATTTGTAAAAAAATTGAAAAAAAAAATCACGCTTGGAGCATGGATTGTGAAACAATTTCCAGCACATTGAGAATAGTCTCGATAGACATCACCTTTAAAAAACGCGAAATAGTATAAATCTGAAAACAAATTTAAAAAAATCACGCGTGGAGCACAGATTATGAAACAATTTCCAGCACATTGAGAATAATCTCGATAGACATCACCTTTAAATAACGCGGATTAGTATAAATCCGTAAACAAATTGAAAAAAATCACGCGTTGACCACAGATTATGAAACAATTTCCAGCACATTGAGTATAGCCTTGACAGACATCACCTTTAAATAACGCAAAATAGTATAAAATGTAATAATTAGTATAAACAAATTGAAAAAAAAATCACGCTTGGAGCATAGATTGTGAATCAATTTCCAGCACATTGAAACTAGTCTCGATAGACATCGCCTTTACAAAACGCGACATAGTATAAATCCGTAAACAAATTAAAAAAAATCACGCGTGGAGCACAGATTATAAAACAATTTCCCGCACAATGAGAATAGCCTCGATAGACATCGCCTTTAAATAACGCGAAATAGTATAAAGACGTAAACAAATTGAAAAAAATCACGCGTTGACCACAGATTATGAAACAATTTCCAGCACATTGAGTATAGCCTTGATAGACATCACCTTTAAATAACGCAAAATAGTATAAAATGTAATAATTAGTATAAACAAATTGAAAAAAAAATCATGCATGGAGCACAGATTATAAAACAATTTCCCGCACAATGAGAATAGCCTCGATAGACATCGCCTTTAAATAACGCGAAATAGTATAAAGACGTAAACAAATTGAAAAAAATCACGCGTTGAGCACAGATTATGAAACAATTTCCAGCACATTGAGTATATCCTTGACAGACATCACCTTTAAATAACGCGAAATAGTATAAAATGTAATAATTAGTATAAACAAATTGAAAAAAAAATCACGCTTGGAGCATAGATTGGGAAAAAATATCTAGCACATTGAAAATAGTCTCGATAGACATCACCTTTAAATAACGCGAAATAGTACAAATCTGTAAAAATATTGAAAATAATCACGCTTGGAGCATGGATTGTGAAACGATTTCCAGCACATTGAAAATATTCTCAATAGACTTCACCTTTAAATAACGCGAAATAGTATAAATCTCAAAACAAATTTTAAAAATCACGCGTGGAGCAAAGATTATGAAACAATTTCCAGCACATTGAGAATAGCCTCGATAGACATCACCTTAAATAACGCGAAATAGTATAAATCTGTAAAAATATTGAAAAAAAATCACGCTTGGAGCATGGATTGTGAAACGATTTCCAGCACATTGAAAATATTCTCAATAGACATCACCTTTAAATAACGCGAAATAGTATAAATCTCAAAACAAATTTTAAAAAATCACGCGTGGAGCAAAGATTATGAAACAATTTCCAGCACATTGAGAATAGCCTCGATGGACATCACCTTTAAATAACGCGAAATAGTATAACTCTGTAAAAAAATTGAAAAAAAAATCACGCTTGGAGCATGGATTGTGAAAATATTTCCAGCACATTGAAAATATTATCGATAGACATCGCCTTTAAATAACGCGAAATAGTATAAATCTGTAAATAATTTAAAAGAAATCACGCGTGGAGCACAGATTATGAAATAATTTCCAGCACATTGAGAATAGTCTCGATAGACATCACCTTTAAATAACGCGGATTAGTATAAATCCGTAAACAAATTCAAAAAAATCACCCATGGAGCACAGATTATGAAACAATTTCCAGCACATTGAGAATAGTCTCGAAAGACATCGCCTTTAAATAACGCGAAATTTTATAAAATCCGTAAACAAATTGAAAAAAAATCACGCTTGGAGCATAAATTGTGAAACAATTTCCCGCACAATGAGAATAGCCTCGATAGACATCGCCTTTAAATAACGCGAAATAGTATAAATCCGTAAACAAATTTAAAAAATCACGCGTGGAGCACAAATTATGAAACAATTTCCAGCACATTGAGAATAGCCTCGATAGACATCACCTTTAAATAACGCGAAATAGTATAAATCTGTAAAAAAATTGAAAAAAAAAAATCACGCTTGGAGCATGGATTGTGAAACAATTTCCAGCACATTTAAAATATTCTCAATAGACATCACCTTTAAATAACGCGAAATAGTATAAATCTGAAAACAAATTTAAAAAAATCACGCGTGGAGCACAGATTATGAAACAATTTCCAGCACATTGAGAATAGCCTCGATAGACATCACCTTTAAATAACGCGAAATAGTATAAATTTGTAAAAAAATTGAAAAAAAAAAAATCACGCTTGGAGCATGGATTGTGAAACAATTTCCAGCACATTGAGAATAGTCTCGATAGACATCACCTTTAAAAAACGCGAAATAGTATAAATCTGAAAAAAAATTTAAAAAAATCACGCGTGGAGCACAGATTATGAAACAATTTCCAGCACATTGAGAATAATCTCGATAGACATCACCTTTAAATAACGCGGATTAGTATAAATCCGTAAACAAATTCAAAAAAATCTCCCGTGGAGCACAGATTATGAAACAATTTCCAGCGCATTGAGAATAGTCTCGAAAGACATCGCCTTTAAATAACGCGAAATTTTATAAAATCCTTAAACAAATTGAAAAAAAAAATCACGCTTGGAGCATAAATTGTGAAACAATTTCCAGCACATTGATAATAGTCTCGATAGACATCGCCTTTAAAAAACGCGACATAGTATAAATCCGTAAACAAATTCAAAAAAATCACGCGTGGAGCACAGATTATGAAACAATTTCCCGCACAATGAGAATAGCCTCGATAGACATCGCCTTTAAATAACGCGAAATAGTATAAAGACGTAAACAAATTGAAAAAAATCACGCGTTGACCACAGATTATGAAACAATTTCCAGCACATTGAGTATAGCCTTTTCAGACATCACCTTTAAATAACGCAAAATAGTATAAAATGTAATAATTAGTATAAACAAACTGAAAAAAAAATCACGCTTGGAGCATAGATTGTGAATCAATTTCCAGCACATTGAAAATAGTCTCGATAGACATCGCCTTTAAAAAACGCGACATAGTATAAATCCGTAAACAAATTCAAAAAAATCACGCGTGGAGCACAGTTTAAGAAACAATTTCCCGCACAATGAGAATAGCCTCCATAGACATCGCCTTTAAATAACGCGAAATAGTATAAAATGTAATAATTAGTATAAACAAATTGAAAAAAAAATCACGCTTGGAGCATAGATTGTGAATCAATTTCCAGCACATTGAAAATAGTCTCGATAGACATCGCCTTTAAAAAACGCGACATAGTATAAATCCGTAAACAAATTCAAAAAAATCACGCGTGGAGCACAGATTATGAAACAATTTCCCGCACAATGAGAATAGCCTCGATAGACATCGCCTTTAAATAACGCGAATTAGTATAAAGACGTAAACAAATTGAAAAAAATCACGCGTTGACCACAGATTATGAAACAATTTCCAGCACATTGAGTATAGCCTTGACAGACATCACCTTTAAATAACGCAAAATAGTATAAAATGTAATAATTAGTATAAACAAATTGAAAAAAAAATCATGCGTGGAGCACAGATTATGAAACAATTTCCCGCACAATGAGAATAGCCTCGATAGACATCGCCTTTAAATAACGCGAAATAGTATAAATCTGTAAATAATTTAAAAGAAATCACGCGTGGAGCACAGATTATGAAATAATTTCCAGCACATTGAGAATAGTCTCGATAGACATCACCTTTAAATAACGCGGATTAGTATAAATCCGTAAACAAATTAAAAAAAATCACCCGTGGAGCACAGATTATGAAACAATTTCCAGCACATTGAGAATAGTCTCGAAAGACATCGCCTTTAAATAACGCGAAATTTTATAAAATCCGTAAACAAATTGAAAAAAAATCACGCTTGGAGCATAAATTGTGAAACAATTTCCCGCACAATGAGAATATCCTCGATAGACATCGCCTTTAAATAACGCGAAATAGTATAAATCTGTAAAAAAATTGAAAAAAAAATCACGCTTGGAGCATGGATTGTGAAACAATTTCCAGCACATTGAAAATATTCTCAATAGACATCACCTTTAAATAACGCGAAATAGTATAAATCTGAAAACAAATTTAAAAAAATCACGCGTGGAGCACAGATTATGAAACAATTTCCAGCACATTGAGAATAGCCTCGATAGACATCACCTTTAAATAACGCGAAATAGTATAAATTTGTAAAAAAATTGAAAAAAAAAATCACGCTTGGAGCATGGATTGTGAAACAATTTCCAGCACATTGAGAATAGTCTCGATAGACATCACCTTTAAAAAACGCGAAATAGTATAAATCTGAAAACAAATTTTAAAAAATCACGCGTGGAGCACAGATTATGAAACAATTTCCAGCACATTGAGAAAAATCTCGATAGACATCACCTTTAAATAACGCGGATTATTATAAATCCGTAAACAAATTCAAAAAAATCACCCGTGGAGCACAGATTATGAAACAATTTCCAGCGCATTGAGAATAGTCTCGAAAGACATCGCCTTTAAATAACGCGAAATTTTATAAAATCCTTAAACAAATTGAAAAAAAAATCACGCTTGGAGCATAAATTGTGAAACAATTTCCAGCACATTGATAATAGTCTCGATAGACATCGCCTTTAAAAAACGCGACATAGTATAAATCCGTAAACAAATTAAAAAAAAATCACGCGTGGAGCACAGATTATGAAACAATTTCCAGCACATTGAGTATAGCCTTGACAGACATCAACTTTAAATAACGCAAAATAGTATAAAATGTAATAATTAGTATAAAAGTATTGAAAAAAAAATCACGCTTGGAGCATAGATTGTGAAGCAATTTCCAGCACATCGAAAATAGTCTCGATAGACATCGCCTTTAAAAAACGCGACATAGTATAAATCCGTAAACAAATTCAAAAAAATCACGCGTGGAGCACAGTTTAAGAAACAATTTCCCGCACAATGAGAATAGCCTCCATAGACATCGCCTTTAAATACGCGAAATAGTATAAAATGTAATAATTAGTATAAACAAATTGAAAAAAAAATCACGCTTGGAGCATAGATTGTGAATCAATTTCCAGCACATTGAAAATAGTCTCGATAGACATCGCCTTTAAAAAACGCGACATAGTATAAATCCGTAAACAAATTCAAAAAAATCACGCGTGGAGCACAGATTATGAAACAATTTCCCGCACAATGAGAATAGCCTCGATAGACATCGCCTTTAAATAACGCGAAATAGTATAAAGACGTAAACAAATTGAAAAAAATCACGCGTTGACCACAGATTATGAAACAATTTCCAGCACATTGAGTATAGCCTTTTCAGACATCACCTTTAAATAACGCAAAATAGTATAAAATGTAATAATTAGTATAAACAAATTGAAAAAAAATCACGCTTGGAGCATAGATTGTGAATCAATTTCCAGCACATTGAAAATAGTCTCGATAGATATCGCCTTTAAAAAACGCGACATAATATAAATCCGTAAACAAATTCAAAAAAATCACGCGTGGAGCACAGATTATAAAACAATTTCCCGCACAATGAGAATAGCCTCGATAGACATCGCCTTTAAATAACGCGAATTAGTATAAAGACGTAAACAAATTGAAAAAAATCACGCGTTGACCACAGATTATGAAACAATTTCCAGCACATTGAGTATAGCCTTGACAGACATCACCTTTAAATAACGCAAAATAGTATAAAATGTAATAATTAGTATAAACAAATTGAAAAAAAAATCATGCGTGGAGCACAGATTATGAAACAATTTCCCGCACAATGAGAATAGCCTCGATAGACATCGCCTTTAAATAACGCGAAATAGTATAAAGACGTAAACAAATTGAAAAAAATCACGCGTTGAGCACAGATTATGAAACAATTTCCCGCACAATGAGAATAGCCTCGATAGACATCGCCTTTAAAAAACGCGACATAGTATAAATCCGTAAACAAATTAAAAAAAATCACGCGTGGAGCACAGATTATGAAATAATTTCCCGCACAATGAGAATAGCCTAGATAGACATCGCCTTTAAATAACGCGAAATAGTATAAAATGTAATAATTAGTATAAACAAATTGAAAAAAAAATCACGCTTGGAGCATAGATTGTGAATCAATTTCCAGCACATTGAAAATAGTCTCGATAGACATCGCCTTTAAAAAACGCGATATAGTATAAATCCGTAAACAAATTCAAAAAAATCACGCGTGGAGCACAGATTATGAAACAATTTCCCGCACAATGAGAATAGCCTCCATAGACATCGCCTTTAAATAACGCGAAATAGTATAAAGACGTAAACAAATTGAAAAAAATCACGCGTTGACCACAGATTATGAAACAATTTCCAGCACATTGAGTATAGCCTTGACAGACATCACCTTTAAATAACGCAAAATAGTATAAAATGTAATAATTAGTATAAACAAATTGAAAAAAAAATCACGCTTGGAGCATAGATTGTGAATCAATTTCCAGCACATTGAAAATAGTCTCGATAGATATCGCCTTTAAAAAACCCGACATACTATAAATCCGTAAACAAATTAAAAAAAATCACGCGTGGAGCACAGATTATAAAACAATTTCCCGCACAATGAGAATAGCCTCGATAGACATCGCCTTTAAATAACGCGAATTAGTATAAAGACGTAAACAAATTGAAAAAAAATCACGCGTTGACCACAGATTATGAAACAATTTCCAGCACATTGAGTATAGCCTTGACAGACATCACCTTTAAATAACGCAAAATAGTATAAAATGTAATAATTAGTATAAACAAATTGAAAAAAAATCATGCGTGGAGCACAGATTATGAAACAATTTCCCGCACAATGAGAATAGCCTCGATAGACATCGCCTTTAAATAACGCGAAATAGTATAAAGACGTAAACAAATTGAAAAAAATCACGCGTTGAGCACAGATTATGAAAAAATTTCCCGCACAATGAGAATAGCCTCGATAGACATCGCCTTTAAAAAATGCGACATAGTATAAATCCGTAAACAAATTTAAAAAAATCACGCGTGGAGTACAGATTATGAAACAATTTCCCGCACAATGAGAATAGCCTCGATAGACATCGCCTTTAAATAACGCGAAATAGTATAAAATGTAATAATTAGTATAAACAAATTGAAAAAAAAAATCACGCTTGGAGCATAGATTGTGAATCAATTTCTAGCACATTGAAAATAGTCTAAATAGACATCGCCTTTAAAAAACGCGTCATAGTATAAATCCGTAAACAAATTCAAAAAAATCACGCGTGGAGCACAGATTATGAAACAATTTCCCACACAATGAGAATAGCCTCGATAGACATCGCCTTTAAATAACGCGAAATAGTATAAAGACGTAAACAAATTGAAAAAAATCACGCGTTGACCACAGATTATGAAACAATTTCCAGCACATTGAGTATAGCCTTGACAGACATCACCTTTAAATAACGCAAAATAGTATAAAATGTAATAATTAGTATAAACAAATTGAAAAAAAAATCACGCTTGGAGCATAGATTGTGATTCAATTTCCAGCACATTGAAAATAGTCTCGATAGACATCGCCTTTAAAAAACGCGACATAGTATAAATCCGTAAACAAATTCAAAAAAATCACGCGTGGAGCACAGATTATAAAACAATTTCCCGCACAATGAGAATAGCCTCGATAGACATCGCCTTTAAATAACGCAAATTAGTATAAAGACGTAAACAAATTGAAAAAAATCACGCGTTGACCACAGATTATGAAACATTTTCCAGCACATTGAATATAGCCTTGATAGACATCACCTTTAAATAACGCGAAATAGTATAAAATGTAATAATTAGTATAAACAAATTGAAAAAAAATCAAGCTTGGAGCATAGATTGTGAAAAAATATCTAGCACATTGAAAATAGTCTCGATAGACATCACCTTTAAATAACGCGAAATAGTATAAATCTGTAAAAAAATTGAAAAAAAATCACGCTTGGAGCATGGATTGTGAAACAATTTTCAGCACATTGAAAATATTCTCGATAGACATCGCCTTTAAATATCGTGGAATGGTATAAATCCGTAAACAAATTTAAAAAATCACGCGTGGAGCACAAATTATGAAACAATTTCCAGCACATTGAGAATAGCCTCGATAGACATCACCTTTAAATAACGCGAAATAGTAGAAATCTGTAAAAAAATTGAAAAAAAAATCACGCTTGGAGCATGGATTATGAAACAATTTCCAGCACATTGAGAATAGTCTCGATAGACATCACCTTTAAAAAACGCGAAAATTTATAATATCCGTAAACAAATTGAAAAAAAATCACGCGTTGACCACAGATTATGAAACAATTTCCAGCTCATTGAGTATGGCCTTGACAGACATCACCTTTAAATAACGCAAAATAGTATAAAATGTAATAATTAGTATAAACAAATTGAAAAAAAGTCATGCGTGGAGCACAGATTATGAAACAATTTCCCGCACAATGAGAATAGCCTCGATAGACATCGCCTTTAAATAACGCGAAATAGTATAAAGACGTAAACAAATTGAAAAAAATCACGCGTTGAGCACAGATTATGAAACAATTTCCAGCACATTGAGTATAGCCTTGACAGACATCACCTTTAAATAACGCGAAATAATATAAAATGTAATAATTAGTATAAACAAATTGAAAAAAAATCACGCTTGGAGCATAGATTGTGAAAAAATATCTAGCACATTGAAAATAGTCTCGATAGACATCACCTTTAAATAACGCGAAATAGTATAAATCTGTAAAAAAATTGAAAAAAAAAATCACGCTTGGAGCATGGATTGTGAAACAATATCCAGCACATTGAAAATATTCTCGATAGACATCGCCTTTAAATATCGTGGAATGGTATAAATCCGTAAACAAATTTAAAAAATCACGCGTGGAGCACAAATTATGAAACAATTTCCAGCACATTGAGAATAGCCTCGATAGACATCACCTTTAAATAACGCGAAATAGTATAAATCTGTAAAAAAATTGAAAAAAAAATCACGCTTGGAGCATGGATTGTGAAACAGTTTGCAGCACATTGAAAATATTCTCAATAGACATCACCTTTAAATAACGCGAAATAGTATAAATCTGAAAACAAATTAAAAAATATCACGCGTTGACCACAGATTATGAAACAATTTCCAGCACATTGAGTATAGCCTTGAAAGACATCACCTTTAAATAACGCAAAATAGTATAAAATGTAATAATTAGTATAAACAAATTGAAAAAAAAATCATGCGTGGAGCACAGATTATGAAACAATTTCCCGCACAATGAGAATAGCCTCGATAGACATCGACTTTAAATAACGCGAAATAGTATAAAGACGTAAACAAATTGAAAAAAATCACGCGTTGAGCACAGATTATGAAACAATTTCCAGCACATTGAGAATAGCCTCGATAGACATCACCTTTAAATAACGCGAAATAGTATAAATCTGTAAAAAAATTGAAAAAAAAATCACGCTTGGAGCATGGATTGTGAAACAATTTTCAGCACATTGAAAATATTCTCAATAGACATCACCTTTAAATAACGCGAAATAGTATAAATCTGAAAACAAATTAAAAAAAATCACGCGTTGACCACAGATTATGAAACAATTTCCAGCACATTGAGTATAGCCTTGAAAGACATCACCTTTAAATAACGCAAAATAGTATAAAATGTAATAATTAGTATAAACAAATTGAAAAAAAAATCATGCGTGGAGCACAGATTATGAAACAATTTCCCGCACAATGAGAATAGCCTCGATAGACATCGCCTTTAAATAACGCGAAATAGTATAAAATGTAATAATTAGTATAAACAAATTGAAAAAAAAAATCACGCTTGGAGCATAGATTGTGAATCAATTTCTAGCACATTGAAAATAGTCTAAATAGACATCGCCTTTAAAAAACGCGTCATAGTATAAATCCGTAAACAAATTCAAAAAAATCACGCGTGGAGCACAGATTATGAAACAATTTCCCACACAATGAGAATAGCCTCGATAGACATCGCCTTTAAATAACGCGAAATAGTATAAAGACGTAAACAAATTGAAAAAAATCACGCGTTGACCACAGATTATGAAACAATTTCCAGCACATTGAGTATAGCCTTGACAGACATCACCTTTAAATAACGCAAAATAGTATAAAATGTAATAATTAGTATAAACAAATTGAAAAAAAAATCACGCTTGGAGCATAGATTGTGATTCAATTTCCAGCACATTGAAAATAGTCTCGATAGACATCGCCTTTAAAAAACGCGACATAGTATAAATCCGTAAACAAATTCAAAAAAATCACGCGTGGAGCACAGATTATAAAACAATTTCCCGCACAATGAGAATAGCCTCGATAGACATCGCCTTTAAATAACGCAAATTAGTATAAAGACGTAAACAAATTGAAAAAAATCACGCGTTGACCACAGATTATGAAACATTTTCCAGCACATTGAATATAGCCTTGATAGACATCACCTTTAAATAACGCGAAATAGTATAAAATGTAATAATTAGTATAAACAAATTGAAAAAAAATCAAGCTTGGAGCATAGATTGTGAAAAAATATCTAGCACATTGAAAATAGTCTCGATAGACATCACCTTTAAATAACGCGAAATAGTATAAATCTGTAAAAAAATTGAAAAAAAATCACGCTTGGAGCATGGATTGTGAAACAATTTTCAGCACATTGAAAATATTCTCGATAGACATCGCCTTTAAATATCGTGGAATGGTATAAATCCGTAAACAAATTTAAAAAATCACGCGTGGAGCACAAATTATGAAACAATTTCCAGCACATTGAGAATAGCCTCGATAGACATCACCTTTAAATAACGCGAAATAGTAGAAATCTGTAAAAAAATTGAAAAAAAAATCACGCTTGGAGCATGGATTATGAAACAATTTCCAGCACATTGAGAATAGTCTCGATAGACATCACCTTTAAAAAACGCGAAAATTTATAATATCCGTAAACAAATTGAAAAAAAATCACGCGTTGACCACAGATTATGAAACAATTTCCAGCTCATTGAGTATGGCCTTGACAGACATCACCTTTAAATAACGCAAAATAGTATAAAATGTAATAATTAGTATAAACAAATTGAAAAAAAGTCATGCGTGGAGCACAGATTATGAAACAATTTCCCGCACAATGAGAATAGCCTCGATAGACATCGCCTTTAAATAACGCGAAATAGTATAAAGACGTAAACAAATTGAAAAAAATCACGCGTTGAGCACAGATTATGAAACAATTTCCAGCACATTGAGTATAGCCTTGACAGACATCACCTTTAAATAACGCGAAATAATATAAAATGTAATAATTAGTATAAACAAATTGAAAAAAAATCACGCTTGGAGCATAGATTGTGAAAAAATATCTAGCACATTGAAAATAGTCTCGATAGACATCACCTTTAAATAACGCGAAATAGTATAAATCTGTAAAAAAATTGAAAAAAAAAATCACGCTTGGAGCATGGATTGTGAAACAATATCCAGCACATTGAAAATATTCTCGATAGACATCGCCTTTAAATATCGTGGAATGGTATAAATCCGTAAACAAATTTAAAAAATCACGCGTGGAGCACAAATTATGAAACAATTTCCAGCACATTGAGAATAGCCTCGATAGACATCACCTTTAAATAACGCGAAATAGTATAAATCTGTAAAAAAATTGAAAAAAAAATCACGCTTGGAGCATGGATTGTGAAACAGTTTGCAGCACATTGAAAATATTCTCAATAGACATCACCTTTAAATAACGCGAAATAGTATAAATCTGAAAACAAATTAAAAAATATCACGCGTTGACCACAGATTATGAAACAATTTCCAGCACATTGAGTATAGCCTTGAAAGACATCACCTTTAAATAACGCAAAATAGTATAAAATGTAATAATTAGTATAAACAAATTGAAAAAAAAATCATGCGTGGAGCACAGATTATGAAACAATTTCCCGCACAATGAGAATAGCCTCGATAGACATCGACTTTAAATAACGCGAAATAGTATAAAGACGTAAACAAATTGAAAAAAATCACGCGTTGAGCACAGATTATGAAACAATTTCCAGCACATTGAGAATAGCCTCGATAGACATCACCTTTAAATAACGCGAAATAGTATAAATCTGTAAAAAAATTGAAAAAAAAATCACGCTTGGAGCATGGATTGTGAAACAATTTTCAGCACATTGAAAATATTCTCAATAGACATCACCTTTAAATAACGCGAAATAGTATAAATCTGAAAACAAATTAAAAAAAATCACGCGTTGACCACAGATTATGAAACAATTTCCAGCACATTGAGTATAGCCTTGAAAGACATCACCTTTAAATAACGCAAAATAGTATAAAATGTAATAATTAGTATAAACAAATTGAAAAAAAAATCATGCGTGGAGCACAGATTATGAAACAATTTCCCGCACAATGAGAATAGCCTCGATAGACATCGACTTTAAATAACGCGAAACAGTATAAAGACGTAAACAAATTGAAAAAAATCACGCGTTGAGCACAGATTATGAAACAATTTCCAGCACATTGAGAATAGCCTCGATAGACATCACCTTTAAATAACGCGAAATAGTATAAATCTGTAAAAAAATTGAAAAAAAATCACGCTTGGAGCATGGATTGTGAAACAATTTCCAGCACATTGAAAATATTCTCGATAGACATCGCCTTTAAATAACGCGAAATAGTATAAATCTGTAAATAATTTAAAATAAATCACGCGTGGAGCACAGATTATGAAAGAATTTCCATCACATTGAGAATAGTCTCGATAGACATCACCTTTAAAAAACGCGAAATAGTATAAATCTGAAAACAAATTTAAAAAAATCACGCGTGGAGCACAGATTATGAAACAATTTCTAGCACATTGAGAATAGTCTCGATAGACATCACCTTTAAAAAACGCGAAATAGTATAAATCTGAAAACAAATTCAAAAAAATCACGCGTGGAGCACAGATTATGAAACAATTTCCAGCACATTGAGAATAGTCTCGAAAGACATCGCCTTTAAATAACGCGAAATTTTATAAAATCCGTAAACAAATTGAAAAAAAAAAATCACGCTTGGAGCATAAATTGTGAAACAATTTCCAGCACATTGATAATAGTCTCGATAGACATCGCCTTTAAAAAACGCGACATAGTATAAATCCGTAAACAAATTTAAAAAAATCACGCGTGGAGCACAGATTATGAAACAATTTCCAGCACATTGAGTATAGCCTTGACAGACATCACCTTTAAATAACGCAAAATAGTATAAAATGTAATAATTAGTATAAGCAAATTGAAAAAAAAAATCACGCTTGGAGCATAGATTGTGAATCAATTTCCAGCACATTGAAAATAGTCTCGATAGACATCGCCTTTAAAAAACACGACATAGTATAAATCCGTAAACAAATTCAAAAAAATCACGCGTGGAGCACAGATTATGAAACAATTTCCCGCACAATGAGAATAGCCTCCATAGACATCGCCTTTAAATAACGCGAAATAGTATAAAATGTAATAATTAGTATAAACAAATTGAAAAAAAAATCACGCTTGGAGCATAGATTGTGAATCAATTTCCAGCACATTGAAAATAGTCTCGATAGACATCGCGTTTAAATAACGCGAAATAGTATAAAGACGTAAACAAATTGAAAAAAATCACGCGTTGACCACAGATTATGAAACAATTTCCGTCACATTGAGTATAGCCTTGACAGACATCACCTTTAAATAACGCAAAATAGTATAAAATGTAATAATTAGTATAAACAAATTGAAAAAAAAATCACGCTTGGAGCATAGATTGTGAATCAGTTTCCAGCACATTGAAAATAGTCTCGATAGATATCGCCTTTAAAAAACGCGACATAGTATAAATCCGTAAACAAATTCAAAAAAATCACGCGTGGAGCACAGATTATGAAATAATTTCCCGCACAATGAGAATAGCCTCGATAGACATCGCCTTTAAATAACGCGAAATAGTATAAAGACGTAAACAAATTGAAAAAAATCACGCGTTGACCACAGATTATGAAACAATTTCCAGCACATTGAGTATAGCCTTCACAGACATCACCTTTAAATAACGCAAAATAGTATAAAATGTAATAATTAGTATAAACAAATTGAAAAAAAATCACGCTTGGAGCATAGATTGTGAATCAATTTCCAGCACATTGAAAATAGTCTCGATAGATATCGCCTTTAAAAAACGCGACATAGTATAAATCCGTAAACAAATTCAAAAACATCACGCGTGGAGCACAGATTATAAAACAATTTCCCGCACAATGAGAATAGCCTCGATAGACATCGCCTTTAAATAACGCGAATTAGTA
The DNA here is from genome assembly GCA_963932465.1 of Maratus speciosus. Lineage (NCBI taxonomy): Eukaryota > Metazoa > Arthropoda > Arachnida > Araneae > Salticidae > Maratus > Maratus speciosus. The sequence goes on from OZ010792.1 coordinate 615,960,704, forward strand.
TAAAGACGTAAACAAATTGAAAAAAATCACGCGTTGACCACAGATTATGAAAGAATTTCCAGCACATTGAGTATAGAATTGACAGACATCACCTTTAAAAAACGCAAAATAGTATAAATCTGTAAAAAAATTGAAAAAAAAATCACGCTTGGAGCATGGATTGTGAAACAATTTCCAGCACATTGAAAATATTCTCAATAGACATCACCTTTAAATAACGCAAAATAGTATAAATCTGTAAAAAAATTGAAAAAAATCACGCGTGGAGCACAGATTATGAAACAATTTCCCGCACAATGTGAATAGCGTCGATAGACATCGCCTTTAAATAACGCGAATTAGTATAAAGACGTAAACAAATTGAAAAAAATCACGCGTTGACCACAGATTATGAAACAATTTCCAGCACATTGAGTATAGCCTTGACAGACATCACCTTTAAATAACGCAAAATAGTATAAATCTGTAAAAAAATTGAAGAAAAAATCACGCTAGGAGCATGGATTGTGAATCAATTTCCAGCACATTGAAAATAGTCTCGATAGACATCGCCTTTAAAAAACGCGACATAGTATAAATCCGTAAACAAATTCAAAAAAATCACGCGTGGAGCACAGATTATGAAACAATTTCCCGCACAATGTGAATAGCCTCCATAGACATCACCTTTAAATAACGCAAAATAGTATAAAATGTAATAATTAGTATAAACAAATTGAAAAAAAAATCATGCGTGGAGCACAGATTATGAAACAATTTCCCGCACAATGAGAATAGCCTCGATAGACATCGCCTTTAAATAACGCGAAATAGTATAAAGACGTAAACAAATTTAAAAAAATCACGCGTTGAGCACACATTATGAAACAATTTCCCGCACAATGAGAATAGCCTCGATAGACATCGCCTTTAAAAAACGCGACATAGTATAAATCCGTAAACAAATTTAAAAAAATCACGCGTGGAGCACAGATTATGAAACAATTTCCCGCACAATGAGAATAGCCTCGATAGACATCGCCTTTAAATAACGCGAAATAGTATAATATGTAATAATTAGTATAAACAAATTGAAAAAAAAATCACGCTTGGAGCATAGATTGTGAATCAATTTCCAGCACATTGAAAATAGTCTCGATAGACATCGCCTTTAAAAAACGCGACATAGTATAAATCCGTAAACAAATTCAAAAAAATCACGCGTGGAGCACAGATTATGAAACAATTTCCCGCACAATGAGAATAGCCTCGATAGACATCGCCTTTAAATAACGCGAAATAGTATAAAGACGTAAACAAATTGAAAAAAATCACGCGTTGACCACAGATTATGAAACAATTTCCAGCACATTGAGTATAGCCTTGATAGACATCACCTTTAAATAACGCAAAATAGTATAAAATGTAATAATTAGTATAAACAAATTGAAAAAAAAATCAAGCCTGGAGCATAGATTGTGAAAAAATATCTAGCACATTGAAAATAGTCTCGATAGACATCACCTTTAAATATCGTGGAATGGTATAAATCCGTAAACAAATTTAAAAAATCACGCGTGGAGCACAAATTATGAAACAATTTCCAGCACATTGAGAATAGCCTCGATAGACATCACCTTTAAATAACGCGAAATAGTATAAATCTGTAAAAAAATTGAAAAAAAAATCACGCTTGGAGCATGGATTGTGAAACAATTTCCAGCACATTGAAAATATTCTCAATAGACATCACCTTTAAATAACGCGAAATAGTATAAATCTGTAAAAAAATTGAAAAAAAAATCACGCTTGGAGCATGGATTGTGAAACAATTTCCAGCACATTGAGAATAGTCTCGATAGACATCACCTTTAAAAAACGCGAAATAGTATAAATCTGAAAAAAAATTTAAAAAAATCACGCGTGGAGCACAGATTATGAAACAATTTCCAGCACATTGAGAATAATCTCGATAGACATCACCTTTAAATAACGCGGATTAGTATAAATCCGTAAACAAATTCAAAAAAATCACCCGTGGAGCACAGATTATGAAACAATTTCCAGCGCATTGAGAATAGTCTCGAAAGACATCGCCTTTAAATAACGCGAAATTTTATAAAATCCTTAAACAAATTGAAAAAAAAAATCACGCTTGGAGCATAAATTGTGAAACAATTTCCAGCACATTGATAATAGTCTCGATAGACATCGCCTTTAAAAAACGCGACATAGTATAAATCCGTAAACAATTTCAAGAAAATCACGCGTGGAGCACAGTTTAAGAAACAATTTCCCGCACAATGAGAATAGCCTCCATAGACATCGCCTTTAAATAACGCGAAATAGTATAAAATGTAATAATTAGTATAAACAAATTGAAAAAAAAATCACGCTTGGAGCATAGATTGTGAATCAATTTCCAGCACATTGAAAATAGTCTCGATAGACATCGCCTTTAAAAAACGCGACATAGTATAAATCCGTAAACAAATTCAAAAAAATCACGCGTGGAGCACAGATTATGACACAATTTCCCGCACAATGAGAATAGCCTCGATAGACATCGCCTTTAAATAACGCGAAATAGTATAAAGACGTAAACAAATTGAAAAAAATCACGCGTTGACCACAGATTATGAAACAATTTCCAGCACATTGAGTATAGCCTTTTCAGACATCACCTTTAAATAACGCAAAATAGTATAAAATGTAATAATTAGTATAAACAAACTGAAAAAAAATCACGCTTGGAGCATAGATTGTGAATCAATTTCCAGCACATTGAAAATAGTCTCGATAGACATCGCCTTTAAAAAACGCGACATAGTATAAATCCGTAAACAAATTCAAAAAAATCACGCGTGGAGCACAGTTTAAGAAACAATTTCCCGCACAATGAGAATAGCCTCCATAGACATCGCCTTTAAATAACGCGAAATAGTATAAAATGTAATAATTAGTATAAACAAATTGAAAAAAAATCACGCTTGGAGCATAGATTGTGAATCAATTTCCAGCACATTGAAAATAGTCTCGATAGACATCGCCTTTAAAAAACGCGACATAGTATAAATCCGTAAACAAATTCAAAAAAATCACGCGTGGAGCACAGATTATGAAACAATTTCCCGCACAATGAGAATAGCCTCGATAGACATCGCCTTTAAATAACGCGAAATAGTATAAAGACGTAAACAAATTGAAAAAAATCACGCGTTGACCACAGATTATGAAACAATTTCCAGCACATTGAGTATAGCCTTTTCAGACATCACCTTTAAATAACGCAAAATAGTATAAAATGTAATAATTAGTATAAACAAATTGAAAAAAAAATCACGCTTGGAGCATAGATTGTGAATCAATTTCCAGCACATTGAAAATAGTCTCGATAGATATCGCCTTTAAAAAACGCGACATAATATAAATCCGTAAACAAATTCAAAAAAATCACGCGTGGAGCACAGATTATAAAACAATTTCCCGCACAATGAGAATAGCCTCGATAGACATCGCCTTTAAATAACGCGAATTAGTATAAAGACGTAAACAAATTGAAAAAAATCACGCGTTGACCACAGATTATGAAACAATTTCCAGCACATTGAGTATAGCCTTGACAGACATCACCTTTAAATAACGCAAAATAGTATAAAATGTAATAATTAGTATAAACAAATTGAAAAAAAAATCATGCGTGGAGCACAGATTATGAAACAATTTCCCGCACAATGAGAATAGCCTCGATAGACATCGCCTTTAAATAACGCGAAATAGTATAAATCTGTAAATAATTTAAAAGAAATCACGCGTGGAGCACAGATTATGAAATAATTTCCAGCACATTGAGAATAGTCTCGATAGACATCACCTTTAAATAACGCGGATTAGTATAAATCCGTAAACAAATTCAAAAAAATCACCCGTGGAGCACAGATTATGAAACAATTTCCAGCACATTGAGAATAGTCTCGAAAGACATCGCCTTTAAATAACGCGAAATTTTATAAAATCCGTAAACAAATTGAAAAAAAATCACGCTTGGAGCATAAATTGTGAAACAATTTCCCGCACAATGAGAATATCCTCGATAGACATCGCCTTTAAATAACGCGAAATAGTATAAATCTGTAAAAAAATTGAAAAAAAAAATCACGCTTGGAGCATGGATTGTGAAACAATTTCCAGCACATTGAAAATATTCTCAATAGACATCACCTTTAAATAACGCGAAATAGTATAAATCTGAAAACAAATTTAAAAAAATCACGCGTGGAGCACAGATTATGAAACAATTTCCAGCACATTGAGAATAGCCTCGATAGACATCACCTTTAAATAACGCGAAATAGTATAAATTTGTAAAAAAATTGAAAAAAAAAATCACGCTTGGAGCATGGATTGTGAAACAATTTCCAGCACATTGAGAATAGTCTCGATAGACATCACCTTTAAAAAACGCGAAATAGTATAAATCTGAAAACAAATTTAAAAAAATCACGCGTGGAGCACAGATTATGAAACAATTTCCAGCACATTGAGAAAAATCTCGATAGACATCACCTTTAAATAACGCGGATTAGTATAAATCCGTAAACAAATTCAAAAAAATCACACGTGGAGCACAGATTATGAAACAATTTCCAGCGCATTGAGAATAGTCTCGAAAGACATCGCCTTTAAATAACGCGAAATTTTATAAAATCCTTAAACAAATTGAAAAAAAAATCACGCTTGGAGCATAAATTGTGAAACAATTTCCAGCACATTGATAATAATCTCGATAGACATCGCCTTTAAAAAACGCGACATAGTATAAATCCGTAAACAAATTTAAAAAAAATCACGCGTGGAGCACAGATTATGAAACAATTTCCAGCACATTGAGTATAGCCTTGACAGACATCAACTTTAAATAACGCAAAATAGTATAAAATGTAATAATTAGTATAAAAGTATTGAAAAAAAAATCACGCTTGGAGCATAGATTGTGAAGCAATTTCCAGCACATCGAAAATAGTCTCGATAGACATCGCCTTTAAAAAACGCGACATAGTATAAATCCGTAAACAAATTCAAAAAAATCACGCGTGGAGCACAGTTTAAGAAACAATTTCCCGCACAATGAGAATAGCCTCCATAGACATCGCCTTTAAATACGCGAAATAGTATAAAATGTAATAATTAGTATAAACAAATTGAAAAAAAAATCACGCTTGGTGCATAGATTGTGAATCAATTTCCAGCACATTGAAAATAGTCTCGATAGACATCGCCTTTAAAAAACGCGACATAGTATAAATCCGTAAACAAATTCAAAAAAATCACGCGTGGAGCACAGATTATGAAACAATTTCCCGCACAATGAGAATAGCCTCGATAGACATCGCCTTTAAATAACGCGAAATAGTATAAAGACGTAAACAAATTGAAAAAAATCACGCGTTGACCACAGATTATGAAACAATTTCCAGCACATTGAGTATAGCCTTTTCAGACATCACCTTTAAATAACGCAAAATAGTATAAAATGTAATAATTAGTATAAACAAATTGAAAAAAAATCACGCTTGGAGCATAGATTGTGAATCAATTTCCAGCACATTGAAAATAGTCTCGATAGATATCGCCTTTAAAAAACGCGACATAATATAAATCCGTAAACAAATTCAAAAAAATCACGCGTGGAGCACAGATTATAAAACAATTTCCCGCACAATGAGAATAGCCTCGATAGACATCGCCTTTAAATAACGCGAATTAGTATAAAGACGTAAACAAATTGAAAAAAATCACGCGTTGACCACAGATTATGAAACAATTTCCAGCACATTGAGTATAGCCTTGACAGACATCACCTTTAAATAACGCAAAATAGTATAAAATGTAATAATTAGTATAAACAAATTGAAAAAAAAATCATGCGTGGAGCACAGATTATGAAACAATTTCCCGCACAATGAGAATAGCCTCGATAGACATCGCCTTTAAATAACGCGAAATAGTATAAAGACGTAAACAAATTGAAAAAAATCACGCGTTGAGCACAGATTATGAAACAATTTCCCGCACAATGAGAATAGCCTCGATAGACATCGCCTTTAAAAAACGCGACATAGTATAAATCCGTAAACAAATTAAAAAAAATCACGCGTGGAGCACAGATTATGAAACAATTTCCCGCACAATGAGAATAGCCTCGATAGGCATCGCCTTTAAATAACGCGAAATAGTATAAAATGTAATAATTAGTATAAACAAATTGAAAAAAAAATCACGCTTGGAGCATAGATTGTGAATCAATTTCCAGCACATTGAAAATAGTCTCGATAGACATCGCCTTTAAAAAACGCGATATAGTATAAATCCGTAAACAAATTCAAAAAAATCACGCGTGGAGCACAGATTATGAAACAATTTCCCGCACAATGAGAATAGCCTCGATAGACATCGCCTTTAAATAACGCGAATTAGTATAAAGACGTAAACAAATTAAAAAAAAATCACGCGTTGACCACAGATTATGAAACAATTTCCAGCACATTGAGTATAGCCTTGACAGACAACACCTTTAAATAACGCAAAATAGTATAAAATGTAATAATTAGTATAAACAAATTGAAAAAAAATCATGCGTGGAGCACAGATTATGAAACAATTTCCCGCACAATGAGAATAGCCTCGATAGACATCGCCTTTAAATAACGCGAAATAGTATAAAGACGTAAACAAATTGAAAAAAATCACGCGTTGAGCACAGATTATGAAAAAATTTCCCGCACAATGAGAATAGCCTCGATAGACATCGCCTTTAAAAAACGCGACATAGTATAAATACGTAAACAAATTAAAAAAAATCACGCGTGGAGTACAGATTATGAAACAATTTCCCGCACAATGAGAATAGCCTCGATAGACATCGCCTTTAAATAACGCGAAATAGTATAAAGACGTAAACAAATTGAAAAAAATCACGCGTTGAGCACAGATTATGAAACAATTTCCAGCACATTGAGTATAGCCTTGACAGACATCACCTTTAAATAACGCGAAATAGTATAAAATGTAATAATTAGTATAAACAAATTGAAAAAAAATCAAGCTTGGAGCATAGATTGTGAAAAAATATCTAGCACATTGAAAATAGTCTCGATAGACATCACCTTTAAATAACGCGAAATAGTATAAATCTGTAAAAAAATTGAAAAAAAATCACGCTTGGAGCATGGATTGTGAAACAATTTCCAGCACATTGAAAATATTCTCGATAGACATCGCCTTTAAATATCGTGCAATGGTATAAATCCGTAAACAAATTTAAAAAATCACGCGTGGAGCACAAATTATGAAACAATTTCCAGCACATTGAGAATAGCCTCGATAGACATCACCTTTAAATAACGCGAAATAGTATAAATCTGTAAAAAAATTGAAAAAAAAATCACGCTTGGAGCATGGATTATGAAACAATTTCCAGCACATTGAGAATAGTCTCGATAGACATCACCTTTAAAAAACGCGAAAATTTATAATATCCGTAAACAAATTGAAAAAAAATCACGCGTTGACCACAGATTATGAAACAATTTCCAGCTCATTGAGTATAGCCTTGACAGACATCACCTTTAAATAACGCAAAATAGTATAAAATGTAATAATTAGTATAAACAAATTGAAAAAAAGTCATGCGTGGAGCACAGATTATGAAACAATTTCCCGCACAATGAGAATAGCCTCGATAGACATCGCCTTTAAATAACGCGAAATAGAATAAAGACGTAAACAAATTGAAAAAAATCACGCGTTGAGCACAGATTATGAAACAATTTCCAGCACATTGAGTATAGCCTTGACAGACATCACCTTTAAATAACGCGAAATAATATAAAATGTAATAATTAGTATAAACAAATTGAAAAAAAATCACGCTTGGAGCATAGATTGTGAAAAAATATCTAGCACATTGAAAATAGTCTCGATAGACATCACCTTTAAATAACGCGAAATAGTATAAATCTGTAAAAAAATTGAAAAAAAAAATCACGCTTGGAGCATGGATTGTGAAACAATATCCAGCACATTGAAAATATTCTCGATAGACATCGCCTTTAAATATCGTGGAATGGTATAAATCCGTAAACAAATTTAAAAAATCACGCGTGGAGCACAAATTATGAAACAATTTCCAGCACATTGAGAATAGCCTCGATAGACATCACCTTTAAATAACGCGAAATAGTATAAATCTGTAAAAAATTTGAAAAAAAAATCACGCTTGGAGCATGGATTATGAAACAGTTTGCAGCACATTGAAAATATTCTCAATAGACATCACCTTTAAATAACGCGAAATAGTATAAATCTGAAAACAAATTAAAAAAAATCACGCGTTGACCACAGATTATGAAACAATTTCCAGCACATTGAGTATAGCCTTGAAAGACATCACCTTTAAATAACGCAAAATAGTATAAAATGTAATAATTAGTATAAACAAATTGAAAAAAAATCATGCGTGGAGCACAGATTATGAAACAATTTCCCGCACAATGAGAATAGCCTCGATAGACATCGACTTTAAATAACGCGAAATAGTATAAAGACGTAAACAAATTGAAAAAAATCACGCGTTGAGCACAGATTATGAAACAATTTCCAGCACATTGAGAATAGCCTCGATAGACATCACCTTTAAATAACGCGAAATAGTATAAATCTGTAAAAAAATTGAAAAAAAAATCACGCTTGGAGCATGGATTGTGAAACAATTTGCAGCACATTGAAAATATTCTCAATAGACATCACCTTTAAATAACGCGAAATAGTATAAATCTGAAAACAAATTAAAAAAAATCACGCGTTGACCACAGATTATGAAACAATTTCCAGCACATTGAGTATAGCCTTGAAAGACATCACCTTTAAATAACGCAAAATAGTATAAAATGTAATAATTAGTATAAACAAATTGAAAAAAAAATCATGCGTGGAGCACAGATTATGAAACAATTTCCCGCACAATGAGAATAGCCTCGATAGACATCGACTTTAAATAACGCGAAACAGTATAAAGACGTAAACAAATTGAAAAAAATCACGCGTTGAGCACAGATTATGAAACAATTTCCAGCACATTGAGAATAGCCTCGATAGACATCACCTTTAAATAACGCGAAATAGTATAAATCTGTAAAAAAATTGAAAAAAAAATCACGCTTGGAGCATGGATTGTGAAACAATTTCCAGCACATTGAAAATATTCTCGATAGACATCGCCTTTAAATAACGCGAAATAGTATAAATCTGTAAATAATTTAAAATAAATCACGCGTGGAGCACAGATTATGAAACAATTTCCATCACATTGAGAATAGTCTCGATAGACATCACCTTTAAAAAACGCGAAATAGTATAAATCTGAAAACAAATTTAAAAAAATCACGCGTGAGCACAGATTATGAAACAATTTCCAGCACATTGAGAATAGTCTCGATAGACATCACCTTTAAATAACGCGGATTAGTATATATCCTTAAACAAATTCAAAAAAATCACGCGTGGAGCACAGATTATGAAACAATTTCCAGCACATTGAGAATAGTCTCGAAAGACATCGCCTTTAAATAACGCGAAATTTTATAAAATCCGTAAACAAATTGAAAAAAAAAAATCACGCTTGGAGCATAAATTGTGAAACAATTTCCAGCACATTGATAATAGTCTCGATAGACATCGCCTTTAAAAAACGCGACATAGTATAAATCCGTAAACAAATTTAAAAAAATCACGCGTGGAGCACAGATTATGAAACAATTTCCAGCACATTGAGTATAGCCTTGACAGACATCACCTTTAAATAACGCAAAATAGTATAAAATGTAATAATTAGTATAAGCAAATTGAAAAAAAAAATCACGCTTGGAGCATAGATTGTGAATCAATTTCCAGCACATTGAAAATAGTCTCGATAGACATCGCCTTTAAAAAACGCGACATAGTATAAATCCGTAAACATCTCTCTATTCTAAAAAAAAGTAACTACCGCTGTCACCGCCGCCGCCGCCGCCGCCGCCGGTTTTGAATTTTTTGTGACCGGAGGTATTTCTTCGTTAATATTAAGCAAAATATTGCATACAAAAATATGGAAATCGGTAGAATTATACAGAAATGTTTGATAAGCACGCTGATGCAGACAGTTTTCAAATCGAAGAAATATTTAAAGAGATATTTAATGCTAAAGTTGGAAAAAATCGTTCCATTAAAAAAGTTTTATAGGAGCAAAAACTGTACATCGGAATTTAATCCTTTTTAGATCATTTTATGCGTCAGAATTTCCCGGTGTGCGGACTTCACTCAGTTTATTAATTTGACTCATATTTTGAGGTTTTATTTCTAATTTAAATTCAAATTTTAGCATTTCGAGAGATATTATTTTACACATTTTAGAAAATTGTATTAATTTAAACTGTTGCCAACTGTATAAACAGCGTTAGCAATAATATTTGCTTCAAATTAAAAATTTATTTTACACGTGACTATTATAAACAAGAAAATATAAAAAGCAGGAACTCATTGAAAAGTATCATAAAAACTATATTACACGTGAATTTTAAAAGTGAAAGAATGTTGTAAAATAGTAAATTCATTAACATGCGTTAGAAGTCTTAAATAGGAGAAATTACGTCACATTTACGTCACATTACACATTACGTAAAATAAACACAAAATAATATTGCAAACAGTTTAAATTTAAAAATTGCGCGAAACTTTTATGTAATATTTTATGATGATATTTTCAACTATTTTTATTAGGCTAGCTCAAATAATATTTCATTTCTAACATAATTATTGTCACGTGAATAGTAAAAGGAGAAAGCAAAGTTTAGTGAAAATTACGTCAAATTAAAAACGATACATTTAAAGCGTCATTAAAAAAAAACTTTCTTTTCGCTTTGTTAAAAAATACCGGGAGGCAAAGACTCTGTTTATTTAATTCATTTTATATTAGCTTATTTTGAAATGTCAACAGATTTTATTTAATTAAAGACGGAAACAGCCATTGTATCATTTAAACAGCCGCTGAGTTGGCTTTAAAATTCCCCAATCAAAGAGAAATGAATAGAAACCCGTTTATAGGGAGATCGCCACTGTTTTTAAACTTATAATTCAATCTTCCGAAATATTTTTTAAGCCGATCAAATTAGCGTGCTTTTAGAGTCTGCGGTGTCTGAACGGGGGTTGACGAGCGTAGCTCGTAGGGGGCAGCGCCCCCTAGTATTAAAAAAAATCACGCGTGGAGCACAGATTATGAAACAATTTCCCGCACAATGAGAATAGCCTCCATAGACATCGCCTTTAAATAACGCGAAATAGTATAAAATGTAATAATTAGTATAAACAAATTGAAAAAAAAATCACGCTTGGAGCATAGATTGTGAATCAATTTCCAGCACATTGAAAATAGTCTCGATAGACATCGCCTTTAAAAAACGCGACATAGTATAAATCCGTAAACAAATTCAAAAAAATCACGCGTGGAGCACAGATTATGAAACAATTTCCCGCACAATGAGAATAGCCTCGATAGACATCGCCTTTAAATAACGCGAAATAGTATAAAGACGTAAACAAATTGAAAAAAATCACGCGTTGACCACAGATTATGAAACAATTTCCGTCACATTGAGTATAGCCTTGACAGACATCACTTTTAATTAACGCAATATAGTATAAAATGTAATAATTAGTATAAACAAATTGAAAAAAAAAAATCACGCTTGGAGCATAGATTGTGAATCAGTTTCCAGCACATTGAAAATAGTCTCGATAGATATCGCCTTTAAAAAACGCGACATAGTATAAATCCGTAAACAAATTCAAAAAAATCACGCGTGGAGCAAAGATTATGAAATAGTTTCCCGCACAATGAGAATAGCCTCGATAGACATCGCCTTTAAATAACGCGAAATAGTATAAAGACGTAAACAAATTGAAAAAAATCACGCGTTGACCACAGATTATGAAACAATTTCCAGCACATTGAGTATAGCCTTCACAGACATCACCTTTAAATAACGCAAAATAGTATAAAATGTAATAATTAGTATAAACAAATTGAAAAAAAATCACGCTTGGAGCATAGATTGTGAATCAATTTCCAGCACATTGAAAATAGTCTCGATAGATATCGCCTTTAAAAAACGCGACATAGTATAAATCCGTAAACAAATTCAAAAACATCACGCGTGGAGCACAGATTATAAAACAATTTCCCGCACAATGAGAATAGCCTCGATAGACATCGCCTTTAAATAACGCGAATTAGTATAAAGACGTAAACAAATTGAAAAAAATCACGCGTTGACCACAGATTATGAAACAATTTCCAGCACATTGAGTATAGAATTGACAGACATCACCTTTAAAAAACGCAAAATAGTATAAATCTGTAAAAAAATTGAAAAAAAAATCACGCTTGGAGCATGGATTGTGAAACAATTTCCAGCACATTGAAAATATTCTCAATAGACATCACCTTTAAATAACGCAAAATAGTATAAATCTGTAAAAAAATTGAAAAAAATCACGCGTGGAGCACAGATTATGAAACAATTTCCCGCACAATGTGAATAGCCTCGATAGACATCGCCTTTAAATAACGCGAATTAGTATAAAGACGTAAACAAATTGAAAAAAATCACGCGTTGACTACATATTATGAAACAATTTCCAGCACATTGAGTATAGCCTTGACAGACATCACCTTTAAATAACGCAAAATAGTATAAATCTGTAAAAAAAATGAAGAAAAATTCACGCTAGGAGCAGGGATTGTGAATCAATTTCCAGCACATTGAAAATAGTCTCGATAGACATCGCCTTTAAAAAACGCGACATAGTATAAATCCGTAAACAAATTCAAAAAAATCACGCGTGGAGCACAGATTATGAAACAATTTCCCGCACAATGTGAATAGCCTCCATAGACATCACCTTTAAATAACGCAAAATAGTTTAAAATGTAATAATTAGTATAAACAAATTGAAAAAAAAATCATGCGTGGAGCACAGATTATGAAACAATTTCCCGCACAATGAGAATAGCCTCGATAGACATCGCCTTTAAATAACGCGAAATAGTATAAAGACGTAAACAAATTTAAAAAAATCACGCGTTGAGCACACATTATGAAACAATTTCCCGCACAATGAGAATAGCCTCGATAGACATCGCCTTTAAAAAACGCGACATAGTATAAATCCGTAAACAAATTTAAAAAAATCACGCGTGGAGCACAGATTATGAAACAATTTCCCGCACAATGAGAACAGCCTCGATAGACATCGCCTTTAAATAACGCGAAATAGTATAATATGTAATAATTAGTATAAACAAATTGAAAAAAAAATCACGCTTGGAGCATAGATTGTGAATCAATTTCCAGCACATTGAAAATAGTCTCGATAGACATCGCCTTTAAAAAACGCGACATAGTATAAATCCGTAAACAAATTAAAAAAAATCACGCGTGGAGCACAGATTATGAAACAATTTCCCGCACAATGAGAATAGCCTCGATAGACATCGCCTTTAAATAACGCGAAATAGTATAAAGACGTAAACAAATTGAAAAAAATCACGCGTTGACCACAGATTATGAAACAATTTCCAGCACATTGAGTATAGCCTTGATAGACATCACCTTTAAATAACGCAAAATAGTATAAAATGTAATAATTAGTATAAACAAATTGAAAAAAAAATCAAGCTTGGAGCATAGATTGTGAAAAAATATCTAGCACATTGAAAATAGTCTCGATAGACATCACCTTTAAATAACGCGAAATAGTATAAATCTGTAAAAAAATTGAAAAAAAAATCACGCTTGGAGCATGGATTGTGAAACAATTTCCAGCACATTGAAAATATTCTCGATAGACATCGCCTTTAAATATCGTGGAATGGTATAAATCCGTAAACAAATTTAGAAAAATCACGCGTGGAGCACAGATTATGAAACAATTTCCAGCACATTGAGAATAGTCTCGATAGACATCACCTTTAAATAACGCGGATTAGTATATATCCGTAAACAAATTCAAAAAAGTCACGCGTGGAGCACAGATTATGAAACAATTTCCAGCACATTGAGAATAGTCTCGAAAGACATCGCCTTTAAATAACGCGAAATTTTATAAAATCCGTAAACAAATTGTAAAAAAAAAAAATCACGCTTGGAGCATAGATTGTGAATCAATTTCCAGCACATTGAAAATAGTCTCGATAGACATCGCCTTTAAAAAACGCGACATAGTATAAATCCGTAAACAAATTCAAAAAAATCACGCGTGGAGCACAGATTATGAAACAATTTCCCGCACAATGAGAATAGCCTCCATAGACATCGCCTTTAAATAACGCGAAATAGTATAAAATGTAATAATTAGTATAAACAAATTGAAAAAAAAATCACGCTTGGAGCATAGATTGTGAATCAATTTCCAGCACATTGAAAATAGTCTCGATAGACATCGCCTTTAAAAAACGCGACATAGTATAAATCCGTAAACAAATTCAAAAAAATCACGCGTGGAGCACAGATAATAAAACAATTTCCCGCACAATGAGAATAGCCTCGATAGACATCGCCTTTAAATAACGCGAATTAGTATAAAGACGTAAACAAATTGAAAAAAATCACGCGTTGACCACAGATTATGAAACAATTTCCAGCACATTGAGTATAGCCTTGATAGACATCACCTTTAAATAACGCAAAATAGTATAAAATGTAATAATTAGTATAAACAAATTGAAAAAAAAATCAAGCTTGGAGCATAGATTGTGAAAAAATATCTAGCACATTGAAAATAGTCTCGATAGACATCACCTTTAAATATCGTGGAATGGTATAAATCCGTAAACAAATTTAAAAAATCACGCGTGGAGCACAATTTATGAAACAATTTCCAGCACATTGAGAATAGCCTCGATAGACATCACCTTTAAATAACGCGAAATAGTATAAATCTGTAAAAAAATTGAAAAAAAATCACGTTTGGAGCATGGATTGTGAAACAATTTCCAGCACATTGAAAATATTCTCAATAGACATCACCTTTAAATAACGCGAAATAGTATAAATCTGTAAAAAAATTGAAAAAAAAATCACGCTTGGAGCATGGATTATGAAACAATTTCCAGCACATTGAGAATAGTCTCGATAGACATCACCTTTAAAAAACGCGAAATTTTATAAAATCCGTAAACAAATTGAAAAAAAATCACGCTTGGAGCATAAATTGTGAAACAATTTCCCGCACAATGAGAATAGCCTCGATAGACATCGCCTTTAAATAACGCGAAATAGTATAAAGACGTAAACAAATTGAAAAAAATCACGCGTTGACCACAGATTATGAAACAATTTCCAGCTCATTGAGTATAGCCTTGACAGACATCACCTTTAAATAACGCAAAATAGTATAAAATGTAATAATTAGTATAAACAAATTGAAAAAAAAATCAAGCTTGGAGCATAGATTGTGAAAAAATATCTAGCACATTGAAAATAGTCTCGATAGACATCACCTTTAAATAACGCGAAATAGTATAAATCTGTAAAAAAATTGAAAAAAAAATCACGCTTGGAGCATGGATTGTGAAACAATTTCCAGCACATTGAAAATATTCTCGATAGACATCGCCTTTAAATATCGTGGAATGGTATAAATCCGTAAACAAATTTAAAAAAATCACGCGTGGAGCACAGATTATGAAACAATTTCCAGCACATTGAGAATAGTCTCGATAGACATCACCTTAAAATAACGCGGATTAGTATATATCCGTAAACAAATTCAAAAAAATCACGCGTGGAGCACAGATTATGAAACAATTTCCAGCACATTGAGAATAGTCTCGAAAGACATCGCCTTTAAATAACGCGAAATTTTATAAAATCCGTAAACAAATTGAAAAAAAAAAATCACGCTTGGAGTATAAATTGTGAAACAATTTCCAGCACATTGATAATAGTCTCGATAGACATCGCCTTTAAAAAACGCGACATAGTATAAATCCGTAAACAAATTAAAAAAAATCACGCGTGGAGCACAGATTATGAAACAATTTCCAGCACACTGAGTATAGCCTTGACAGACATCACCTTTAAATAACGCAAAATAGTATAAAATGTAATAATTAGTATAAGCAAATTGAAAAAAAAATCACGCTTGGAGCATAGATTGTGAATCAATTTCCAGCACATTGAAAATAGTCTCGATAGACATCGCCTTTAAAAAACGCGACATAGTATAAATCCGTAAACAAATTCAAAAAAAATCACGCGTGGAGCACAGATTATGAAACAATTTCCCGCACAATGAGAATAGCCTCCATAGACATCGCCTTTAAATAACGCGAAATAGTATAAAATGTAATAATTAGTATAAACAAATTGAAAAAAAAATCACGCTTGGAGCATAGATTGTGAATCAATTTCCAGCACATTGAAAATAGTCTCGATAGACATCGCCTTTAAAAAACGCGACATAGTATAAATCCGTAAACAAATTCAAAAAAATCACGCGTGGAGCACAGATTATGAAACAATTTCCCGCACAATGAGAATAGCCTCGATAGACATCGCCTTTAAATAACGCGAAATAGTATAAAGACGTAAACAAATTGAAAAAAATCACGCGTTGACCACAGATTATGAAACAATTTCCAGCACATTGAGTATAGCCTTGACAGACATCACCTTTAAATAACGCAAAATAGTATATATCTGTAAAAAAATTGAAAAAAAAATCACGCTTGGAGCATGGATTGTGAAACAATTTCCAGCACATTGAAAATATTCTCAATAGACATCACCTTTTAATAACGCGAAATAGTATAAATCTGTAAAAAAATTGAAAAAAATCACACTTGGAGCACAGATTATGAAACAATTTCCCGCACAATGTGAATAGCCTCGATAGACATCGCCTTTAAATAACGCGAATTAGTATAAAGACGTAAACAAATTGAAAAAAATCACGCGTTGACCACAGATTATGAAACAATTTCCAGCACATTGAGTATAGCCTTGACAGACATCACCTTTAAATAACACAAAATAGTATAAATCTGTAAAAAAATTGAAAAAAAAATCACGCTTGGAGCATGGATTGTGAATCAATTTCCAGCACATTGAAAATAGTCTCGATAGACATCGCCTTTAAAAAACGCGACATAGTATAAATCCGAAAACAAATTCAAAAAAATCACGCGTGGAGCACAGATTATGAAACAATTTCCCGCACAATATGAATAGCCTCCATAGACATCACCTTTAAATAACGCAAAATAGTTTAAAATGTAATAATTAGTATAAACAAATTGAAAAAAAAATCATGCGTGGAGCACAGATTATGAAACAATTTCCCGCACATTGAGAATAGCCTCGATAGACATCGCCTTTAAATAACGCGAAATAGTATAAAGACGTAAACAAATTGAAAAAAATCACGCGTTGAGCACACATTATGAAACAATTTCCCGCACAATGAGAATAGCCTCGATAGACATCGCCTTTAAAAAACGCGACATAGTATAAATCCGTAAACAAATTTAAAAAAATCACGCGTGGAGCACAGATTATGAAACAATTTCCCGCACAATGAGAATAGCCTCGATAGACATCGCCTTTAAATAACGCGAAATAGTATAAAATGTAATAATTAGTATAAACAAATTGAAAAAAAAAATCCCGCTTGGAGCATAGATTGTGAATCAATTTCCAGCACATTGAAAATAGTCTCGATAGACATCGCCTTTAAAAAACGCGACATAGTATAAATCCGTAAACAAATTCAAAAAAATCACGCGTGGAGCACAGATTATGAAACAATTTCCCGCACAATGAGAATAGCCTCGATAGACATCGCCTTTAAATAACGCGAATTAGCATAAAGACGTAAACAAATTGAAAAAAATCACGCGTTGACCACAGATTATGAAACAATTTCCAGCACATTGAGTATAGCCTTGACAGACATCACCTTTAAATAACGCAAAATAGTATAAAATGTAATAATTAGTATAAACAAATTGAAAAAAAAATCATGCGTGGAGCACAGATTATGAAACAATTTCACGCACAATGAGAATAGCCTAGATAGACATCGCCTTTAAATAACGCGAAATAGTATAAAATGTAATAATTAGTATAAACAAATTGAAAAAAAAACCACGCTTGGAGCATAGATTGTGAATCAATTTCCAGCACATTGAAAATAGTCTCGATAGACATCGCCTTTAAAAAACGCGACATAGTATAAATCCCTAAACAAATTCAAAAAAATCACGCGTGGAGCACAGATTATGAAACAATTTCCCTCACAATGAGAATAGCCTATAGACATCGCCTTTAAATAACGCGAAATAGTATAAAGACGTAAACAAATTGAAAAAAATCCCGCGTTGACCACAGATTATGAAACAATTTCCAGCACATTGAGTATAGCCTTGACAGACATCACCTTTAAATAACGCAAAATAGTATAAAATGTAATATTTAGTATAAACAAATTGAAAAAAAAATCACGCTTGGAGCATAGATTGTGAATCAATTTCCAGCACATTGAAAATAGTCTCGATAGACATCACCTTTAAATAACGCGAAATAGTATAAATCTGTAAAAAAATTGAAAAAAATCACGCTTGGAGCATGGATTGTGAAACAATTTCCAGCACATTGAAAATATTCTCAATAGACATCACCTTTAAATAACGCGAAATAGTATAAATCTGTAAAAAAATTGAAAAAAATCACGCGTGGATCACAGATTATGAAACAATTTCCCGCACAATGTGAATAGCCTCGATAGACATCGCCTTTAAATAACGCGAATTAGTATAAAGACGTAAACAAATTGAAAAAAATCACGCGTTGACCACAGATTATAAAACAATTTCCAGCACATTGAGTATAGCCTTGATAGACATCACCTTTAAATAACGCAAAATAGTATAAATCTGTAAAAAAATTGAAAAAAAAATCACGCTTGGAGCATGGATTGTGAATCAATTTCCAGCACATTGAAAATAGTCTCGATAGACATCGCCTTTAAAAAACGCGACATAGTATAAATCGGTAAACAAATTAAAAAAAATCACGCGTGGAGCACAGATTATGAAACAATTTCCCGCACAATGAGAATAGCCTCGATAGACATCGCCTTTAAATAACGCGAAATAGTATAAAGACGTAAACAAATTGAAAAAAATCACGCGTTGAGCACACATTATGAAACAATTTCCCGCACAATGAGAATAGCCTCGATAGACATCGCCTTTAAAAAACGCGACATAGTATAAATCCGTAAACAAATTTAAAAAAATCACGCGTGGAGCACAGATTATGAAACAATTTCCCGCACAATGAGAATAGCCTCGATAGACATCGCCTTTAAATAACGCGAAATAGTATAAAATGTAATAATTAGTATAAACAAATTGAAAAAAAAAATCACGCTTGGAGCATAGATTGTGAATCAATTTCCAGCACATTGAAAATAGTCTCGATAGACATCGCCTTTAAAAAACGCGACATAGTATAAATCCGTAAACAAATTCAAAAAAATCACGCGTGGAGCACAGATTATGAAACAATTTCCCGCACAATGAGAATAGCCTCGATAGACATCGCCTTTAAATAACGCGAAATAGTATAAAGACGTAAACAAATTGAAAAAAATCACGCGTTGACCACAGATTATGAAACAATTTCCAGCACATTGAGTATAGCCTTGACAGACATCACCTTTAAATAACGCAAAATAGTATAAAATGTAATAATTAGTATAAACAAATTGAAAAAAAAATCACGCTTGGAGCATAGATTGTGAATCAATTTCCAGCACATTGAAAATAGTCTCGATAGACATCGCCTTTAAAAAACGCGACATAGTATAAATCCGTAAACAAATTCAAAAAAATCACGCGTGGAGCACAGATTATAAAACAATTTCCCGCACAATGAGAATAGCCTCGATAGACATCGCCTTTAAATAACGCGAATTAGTATAAAGACGTAAACAAATTGAAAAAAATCACGCGTTGACCACAGATTATGAAACAATTTCCAGCACATTGAGTATAGCCTTGATAGACATCACCTTTAAATAACGCAAAATAGTATAAAATGTAATAATTAGTATAAACAAATTGAAAAAAAAATCAAGCTTGGAGCATTGATTGTGAAAAAATATCTAGCACATTGAAAATAGTCTCGATAGACATCACCTTTAAATATCGTGGAATGGTATAAATCCGTAAACAAATTTAAAAAATCACGCGTGGAGCACAAATTATGAAACATTTTCCAGCACATTGAGAATAGCCTCGATAGACATCACCTTTAAATAACGCGAAATAGTATAAATCTGTAAAAAAATTGAAAAAAAAATCACGCTTGGAGCATGGATTGTGAAACAATTTCCAGCACATTGAAAATATTCTCAATAGACATCACCTTTAAATTACGCGAAATAGTATAAATCTGAAAACAAATTTAAAAAAATCACGCGTGGAGCACAGATTATGAAAAAATTTCCAGCACATTGAGAATAGCCTCGATAGACATCACCTTTAAATAACGCGAAATAGTATAAATCTGTAAAAAAATTGAAAAAAAAATCACGCTTGGAGCATGGATTATGAAAGAATTTCCAGCACATTGAGAATAGTCTCGATAGACATCACCTTTAAAAAACGCGAAATTTTATAAAATCCGTAAACAAATTGAAAAAAAATCACGCTTGGAGCATAAATTGTGAAACAATTTCCCGCACAATGAGAATAGCCTCGATAGATATCGCCATTAAATAACGCGAAATAGTATAAAGACGTAAACAAATTGAAAAAAATCACGCGTTGACCACAGATTATGAAACAATTTCCAGCTCATTGAGTATAGCCTTGGCAGACATCACCTTTAAATAACGCAAAATAGTATAAAATGTAATAATTAGTATAAACAAATTGAAAAAAAAAATCAAGCTTGGAGCATAGATTGTGAAAAAATATCTAGCACATTGAAAATAGTCTCGATAGACATCACCTTTAAATAACGCGAAATAGTATAAATCTGTAAAAAAATTGAAAAAAAAATCACGCTTGGAGCATGGATTGTGAAACAATTTCCAGCACATTGAAAATATTCTCGATAGACATCGCCTTTAAATATCATGGAATGGTATAAATCCGTAAACAAATTTAAAAAATCACGCGTGGAGCACAAATTATGAAACAATTTCCAGCACATTGAGAATAGCCTCGATAGACATCACCTTTAAATAACGCGAAATAGTATAAATCTGTAAAAAAATTGAAAAAAAAATCACGCTTGGAGCATGGATTGTGAAACAATTTCCAGCACATTGAAAATATTCTCAATAGACATCACCTTTAAATAACGCGAAATAGTATAAATCTGAAAACAAATTTAAAAAAATCACGCGTGGAGCACAGATTATGAAACAATTTCCAGCACATTGAGAATAGCCTCGATAGACATCACCTTTAAAAAACGCGAAATAGTATAAATCTGTAAAAAAATTGAAAAAAAAATCACGCTTGGAGTATGGATTATGAAACAATTTCCAGCACATTGAGAATAGTCTCGATAGACATCACCTTTAAAAAACGCGAAATTTTGTAAAATCCGTAAACAAATTGAAAAAAAGTCACGCTTGGAGCATAAATTGTGAAACAATTTCCCGCACAATGAGAATAGCCTCGATAGACATCACCTTTAAATAACGCGAAATAGTATAAAGACGTAAACAAATTGAAAAAAATCACGCGTTGACCACAGATTATGAAACAATTTCCAGCTCATTGAGTATAGCCTTGACAGACATCACCTTTAAATAACGCAAAATAGTATAAAATGTAATAATTAGTATAAACAAATTGAAAAAAAATCACGCGTGGAGCACAGATTATGAAACAATTTCCAGCACATTGAGAATAGCCTCGATAGACATCACCTTTAAATAACGCGAAATAGTATAAATCTGTAAAAAAATTGAAAAAAAAATCACGCTTGGAGCATGGATTATGAAACAATTTCCAGCACATTGAGAATAGTCTCGATAGACATCACCTTTAAAAAACGCGAAATTTTATAAAATCCGTAAACAAATTGAAGAAAAATCACGCTTGGAGCATAAATTGTGAAACAATTTCCCGCACAATGAGAATAGCCTCGATAGACATCGCCTTTAAATAACGCGAAATAGTATAAAGACGTAAACAAATTGAAAAAAATCACGCGTTGAGCACAGATTATGAAACAATTTCCAGCACATTGAGTATAGCCTTGACAGACATCACCTTTAAATAACGCGAAATAGTATAAAATGTAATAATTAGTATAAACAAATTGAAAAAAAAATCACGCTTGGAGCATAGGTTGTGAAAAAATATCTAGCACATTGAAAATAGTCTTGATAGACATCACCTTTAAATAACGCGAAATAGTATAAATCTGTAAAAAAAATTGAAAAAAAAATCACGCTTGGAGCATGGATTGTGAAACAATTTCCAGCACATTGAAAATATTCTCGATAGACATCGCCTTTAAATATCGTGGAATGGTATAAATCCGTAAACAAATTTAAAAAATCACGCGTGGAGCACAAATTATGAAACAATTTCCAGCACATTGAGAATAGCCTCGATAGACATCACCTTTAAATAACGTGAAATAGTATAAATCTGTAAAAAAATTGAAAAAAAAATCACGCTTGGAGCATGGATTGTGAAACAATTTCCAGCACATTGAAAATATTCTCGATAGACATCGCCTTTAAATAACGCGAAATAGTATAAATCTGTAAATAATTTAAAAGAAATCACGCGTGGAGCACAGATTATGAAACAATTTCCAGCACATTGAGAATAGTCTCGATAGACATCACCTTTAAAAAACGCGAAATAGTATAAATCTGAAAACAAATTTTAAAAAATCACGCGTGGAGCACAGGTTATGAAACAATTTCCAGCACATTGAGAATAGTCTCGATAGACATCACCTTTAAATAACGCGGATTAGTATATATCCGTGAACAAATTCAAAAAAATCACCCGTGGAGCACAGATTATGAAAAAATTTCCAGCACATTGAGAATAGTCTCGATAGACATCGCCTTTAAAAAACGCGACATAGTATAAATCGGTAAACAAATTCAAAAAAATCACGCGTGGAGCACAGATTATGAAACAATTTCCCGCACAATGAGAATAGCCTCGATAGACATCGCCTTTAAATAACGCGAAATAGTATAAAGACTTAAACAAATTGAAAGAAATCACGCGTTGACCACAGATTATGAAACAATTTCCAGCACATTGAGTATAGCCTTGCCAGACATCACCTTTAAATAACGCAAAATAGTATAAAATGTAATAATTAATATAAACAAATTGAAAAAAAAATCACGCTTGGAGCATAGATTGTGAATCAGTTTCCAGCACATTGAAAATAGTCTCGATAGATATCGCCTTTAAAAAACGCG
This sequence comes from Maratus speciosus, assembly GCA_963932465.1. Lineage (NCBI taxonomy): Eukaryota > Metazoa > Arthropoda > Arachnida > Araneae > Salticidae > Maratus > Maratus speciosus. Next base: position 615,984,260 of record OZ010792.1, read on the forward strand.
ACATAGTATAAATCCGTAAACAAATTCAAAAAAATCACGCGTGGAGCACAGATTATAAAACAATTTCCCGCACAATGAGAATAGCCTCGATAGACATCGCCTTTAAATAACGCGAATTAGTATAAAGACGTAAACAAATTGAAAAAAATCACGCGTTGACCACAGATTATGAAACAATTTCCAGAAGATTGAGTATAGCCTTGACAGACATCACCTTTAAATAACGCAAAATAGTATAAAATGTAATAATTAGTATAGACAAATTGAAAAAAAAATCATGCGTGGAGCACAGATTATGAAACAATTTCCCGCACAATGAGAATAGCCTCGATAGACATCGCCTTTAAATAACGCGAAATAGTATAAAGACGTAAACAAATTGAAAAAAATCACGCGTTGAGCACAGATTATGAAACAATTTCCCGCACAATGAGAATAGCCTCGATAGACATCGCCTTTAAAAAACGCGACATAGTATAAATCCGTAAACAAATTTTAAAAAATCACGCGTGGAGCACAGATTATGAAACAATTTCCCGCACAATGAGAATAGCCTCGATAGACATCGCCTTTAAATAACGCGAAATAATATAAAATGTAATAATTAGTATAAACAAATTGAAAAAAAAAATCCCGCTTGGAGCATAGATTGTGAATCAATTTCCAGCACATTGAAAATAGTCTCGATAGACATCGCCTTTAAAAAACGCGACATAGTATAAATCCGTAAACAAATTAAAAAAAATCACGCGTGGAGCACAGATTATGAAACAATTTCCCGCACAATGTGAATAGCCTCCATAGACATCGCCTTTAAATAACGCGAAATAGTATAAAATGTAATAATTAGTATAAACAAATTGAAAAAAAAATCACACTTGGAGCATAGATTGTTAATCAATTTCCAGCACATTGAAAATAGTCTCGATAGACATCGCCTTTAAAAAACGCGACATAGTATAAATCCGTAAACAAATTCAAAAAAATCACGCGTGGAGCACAGATTATGAAACAATTTCCCGCACAACGAGAATAGCCTCGATAGACATCGCCTTTAAATAACGCGAAATAGTATAAAGACGTAAACAAATTGAAAAAAATCACGCGTTGACCACAGATTATGAAACAATTTCCAGCACATTGAGTATAGCCTTGACAGACATCACCTTTAAATAACGCAAAATAGTATAAAATGTAATAATTAGTATAAACAAATTGAAAAAAAAATCATGCGTGGAGCACAGATTATGAAACAATTTCCCGCACAATGAGAATAGCCTCGATAGACATCGCCTTTAAATAACGCGAAATAGTATAAAGACGTAAACAAATTGAAAAAAATCACGCGTTGAGCACAGATTATGAAACAATTTCCCGCACAATGAGAATAGCCTCGATAGACATCGCCTTTAAAAAACGCGACATAGTATAAATCCGTAGACAAATTTAAAAAAATCACGCGTGGAGCACAGATTATGAAACAATTTCCCGCACAATGAGAATAGCCTCGATAGACATCGCCTTTAAATAACGCGAAATAGTATAAAATGTAATAATTAGTATAAACAAATTGAAAAAAAATCACGCTTGGAGCATAGATTGTGAATCAATTTCCAGCACATTGAAAATAGTCTCGATAGACATCGCCTTTAAAAAACGCGACATAGTATAAATCCGTAAACAAATTCAAAAAAATCACGCGTGGAGCACAGATTATGAAACAATTTCCCGCACAATGAGAATAGCCTCGATAGACATCGCCTTTAAATAACGCGAAATAGTATAAAGACGTAAACAAATTGAAAAAAATCACGCGTTGACCACAGATTATGAAACAATTTCCAGCATATTGAGTATAGCCTTGACAGACATCACCTTTAAATAACGCAAAATAGTATAAAATGTAATAATTAGTATAAACAAATTGAAAAAAAAATCACGCTTGGAGCATAGATTGTGAATAAATTTCCAGCACATTGAAAATAGTCTCGATAGATATCGCCTTTAAAAAACGCGACATAGTATAAATCCGTAAACAAATTCAAAAAAATCACGCGTGGAGCACAGATTATAAAACAATTTCCCGCACAATGAGAAAAGCCTCGATAGACATCGCCTTTAAATAACGCGAATTAGTATAAAGACGTAAACAAATTGAAAAAAATCACGCGTTGACCACAGATTATAAAACAATTTCCAGCACATTGAGTATAGCCTTGATAGACATCACCTTTAAATAACGCAAAATAGTATAAAATGTAATAATTAGTATAAACAAATGGAAAAAAAAATCAAGCTTGGAGCATAGATTGTGAAAAAATATCTAGCACATTGAAAATAGTCTCGATAGACATCACCTTTAAATAACGCGAAATAGTATAAATCTGTAAAAAAATTGAAAAAAAAATCACGCTTGGAGCATGGATTGTGAAACAATTTCCAGCACATTGAAAATATTCTCGATTGACATCGCCTTTAAATATCGTGGAATGGTATAAATCCGTAAACAAATTTAAAAAATCACGCGTGGAGCACAAATTATGAAACAATTTCCAGCACATTGAGAATAGCCTCGATAGACATCACCTTTAAATAACGCGAAATAGTATAAATCTGTAAAAAAATTGAAAAAAAAATCACGCTTGGAGCATGGATTGTGAAACAATTTCCAGCACATTGAAAATATTCTCAATAGACATCACCTTTAAATAACGCGAAATAGTATAAATCTGAAAACAAATTTAAAAAAATCACGCGTGGAGCACAGATTATGAAACAATTTCCAGCACATTGAGAATAGCCTCGATAGACATCACCTTTAAATAACGCGAAATAGTATAAATCTGTAAAAAAATTGAAAAAAAAATCACGCTTGGAGCATGGATTATGAAACAATTTCCAGCACATTGAGAATAGTCTCGATAGACATCACCTTTAAAAAACGCGAAACTTTATAAAATCCGTAAACAAATTGAAAAAAAATCACGCTTGGAGCATAAATTGTGAAACCATTTCCCGCACAATGAGAATAGCCTCGATAGACATCGCCTTTAAATAACGCGAAATAGTATAAAGACGTAAACAAATTGAAAAAAATCACGCGTTGACCACAGATTATGAAACAATTTCCAGCACATTGAGTATAGCCTTGACAGACATCACCTTTAAATAACGCGAAATAGTATGAAATGTAATAATTAGTATAAACAAATTGAAAAAAAAAATCACGCTTGGAGCATAGATTGTGAAAAAATATCTAGCACATTGAAAATAGTCTCGACAGACATGACCCTTAAATAACGCGAAATAGTATAAATCTGTAAAAAAATTGAAAAAAAAATCACGCTTGGAGCATGGATTGTGAAACAATTTCCAGCACATTGAAAATATTCTCGATAGACATCGCCTTTAAATATCGTGGAATGGTATAAATCCGTAAACAAATTTAAAAAATCACGCGTGGAGCACAAATTATGAAACAATTTCCAGCACATTGAGAATAGCCTCGATAGACACCACCTTTAAATAACGCGAAATAGTATAAATCTGTCAACAAATTGAAAAAAAATCACGCTTGGAGCATGGATTGTGAAACAATTTCCAGCACATTGAAAATATTCTCAATAGACATCACCTTTAAATAACGCGAAATAGTATAAAGACGTAAACAAATTGAAAAAAATCACGCGTTGAACACAGATTATGAAACAATTTCCAGCACATTGAGTATAGCCTTGACAGACATCACCTATAAATAACGCAAAATAGTATAAAATGTAATAATTAGTATAAACAAATTGAAAAAAAAATCATGCGTGGAGCACAGATTATGAAACAATTTCCCGCACAATGAGAATAGCCTCGATAGACATCGCCTTTAAATAACGCGAAATAGTATAAAGACGTAAACAAATTGAAAAAAATCACGCGTTGAGCACAGATTATGAAACAATTTCCCGCACAATGAGAATAGCCTCGATAGACATCGCCTTTAAAAAACGCGACATAGTATAAATCCGTAAACAAATTTAAAAAAATCACGCGTGGAGCACAGATTATGAAACAATTTCCCGCACAATGAGAATAGCCTCGATAGACATCGCCTTTAAATAACGCGAAATAATATAAAATGTAATAATTAGTATAAACAAATTGAAAAAAAAATCACGCTTGGAGCATAGATTGTGAATCAATTTCCAGCACATTGAAAATAGTCTCGATAGATATCGCCTTTAAAAAACGCGACATAGTATAAATCCGTAAACAAATTCAAAAAAATCACGCGTCGAGCACAGATTATGAAACAATTTCCCGCACAATGAGAATAGCCTCGATAGACATCGCCTTTAAAAAACGCGACATAGTATAAATCCGTAAACAAATTTTAAAAAATCACGCGTGGAGCACAGATTATGAAACAATTTCCCGCACAATGAGAATAGCCTCGATAGACATCGCCTTTAAATAACGCGAAATAATATAAAATGTAATAATTAGTATAAACAAATTGAAAAAAAAATCACGCTTGGAGCATAGATTGTGAATCAATTTCCAGCACAATGAAAATAGTCTCGATAGATATCGCCTTTAAAAAACGCGACATAGTATAAATCCGTAAACAAATTCAAAAAAATCACGCGTTGAGCACCGATTATGAAACAATTTCCCGCACAATGAGAATAGCCTCGATAGACATCGCCTTTAAAAAACGCGACATAGTATAAATCCGTAAACAAATTCAAAAAAATCACGCGTGGAGCACAGATTATGAAACAATTTCCCGCACAATGTGAATAGCCTCCATAGACATCGCCTTTAAATAACGCGAAATAGTATAAAATGTAATAATTAGTATAAACAAATTGAAAAAAAAATCACGCTTGGAGCATAGATTGTGAATCAATTTCCAGCACATTGAAAATAGTCTCGATAGACATCGCCTTTAAAAAACGCGACATAGTATAAATCCGTAAACAAATTCAAAAAAATCACGCGTGGAGCACAGATTATGAAACAATTTCCCGCACAATGAGAATAGCCTCGATAGACGTCGCCTTTAAATAACGCGAAATAGTATAAAGACGTAAACAAATTGAAAAAAATCACGCGTTGACCACAGATTATGAAACAATTTCCAGCACATTGAGTATAGCCTTGACAGACATCACCTTATATACTATCACATTTTATACTATTTTGCGTTATTTAACGCAAAATAGTATAAAATGTAATAATTAGTATAAACAAATTGAAAAAAAAATCACGCTTGGAGCATAGATTGTGAATCAATTTCCAGCACATTGAAAATAGTCTCGATAGATATCGCCTTTAAAAAACGCGACATAGTATAAATCCGTAAACAAATTCAAAAAAATCGCGCGTGAAGCACAGATTATAAAACAATTTCCCGCACAATGAGAATAGCCTCGATAGACATCGCCTTTAAATAACGCGAAATAGTATAAAGACGTAAACAAATTGAAAAAAATCACGCGTTGACCACAGATTATGAAACAATTTCCAGAAGATTGAGTATAGCCTTGACAGACATCACCTTTAAATAACGCAAAATAGTATAAAATGTAATAATTAGTATAGACAAATTGAAAAAAAAATCATGCGTGGAGCACAGATTATGAAACAATTTCCCGCACAATGAGAATAGCCTCGATAGACATCGCCTTTAAATAACGCGAAATAGTATAAAGACGTAAACAAATTGAAAAAAATCACGCGTTGAGCACAGATTATGAAACAATTTCCCGCACAATGAGAATAGCCTCGATAGACATCGCCTTTAAAAAACGCGACATAGTATAAATCCGTAAACAAATTTTAAAAAATCACGCGTGGAGCACAGATTATGAAACAATTTCCCGCACAATGAGAATAGCCTCGATAGACATCGCCTTTAAATAACGCGAAATAATATAAAATGTAATAATTAGTATAAACAAATTGAAAAAAAAATCACGCTTGGAGCATAGATTGTGAATCAATTTCCAGGACATTGAAAATAGTCTCGATAGACATCGCCTTTAAAAAACGCGACATAGTATAAATCCGTAAACAAATTAAAAAAAATCACGCGTGGAGCACAGATTATGAAACAATTTCCCGCACAATGTGAATAGCCTCCATAGACATCGCCTTTAAATAACGCGAAATAGTATAAAATGTAATAATTAGTATAAACAAATTGAAAAAAAAATCACACTTGGAGAATAGATTGTTAATCAATTTCCAGCACATTGAAAATAGTCTCGATAGACATCGCCTTTAAAAAACGCGACATAGTATAAATCCGTAAACAAATTCAAAAAAATCACGCGTTGAGCACAGATTATGAAACAATTTCCCGCACAATGAGAATAGCCTCGATAGACATCGCCTTTAAATAACGCGAAATAGTATAAAGACGTAAACAAATTGAAAAAAATCACGCGTTGACCACAGATTATGAAACAATTTCCAGCACACTGAGTAGCCTTGACAGACATCACCTTTAAATAACGCAAAATAGTATAAAATGTAATAATTAGTATAAACAAATTGAAAAAAAAATCATGCGTGGAGCACAGATTATGAAACAATTTCCCGCACAATGAGAATAGCCTCGATAGACATCGCATTTAAATAACGCGAAATAGTATAAAGACGTAAACAAATTGAAAAAAATCACGCGTTGAGCACAGATTATGAAACAATTTCCCGCACAATGAGAATAGCCTCGATAGACATCGCCTTTAAAAAACGCGACATAGTATAAATCCGTAAACAAATTTAAAAAAATCACGCGTGGAGCACAGATTATGAAACAATTTCCCGCACAATGAGAATAGCCTCGATAGACATCGCCTTTAAATAACGCGAAATAGTATAAAATGTAATAATTAGTATAAACAAATTGAAAAAAAATCACGCTTGGAGCATAGATTTTGAATCAATTTCCAGCACATTGAAAATAGTCTCGATAGACATCGCCTTTAAAAAACGCGACATAGTATAAATCCGTAAACAAATTCAAAAAAATCACGCGTGGAGCACAGATTATGAAACAATTTCCTGCACAATGAGAATAGCCTCGATAGACATCGCCTTTAAATAACGCGAAATAGTATAAAGACGTAAACAAATTGAAAAAAGTCACGCGTTGACCACAGATTATGAAACAATTTCCAGCACATTGAGTATAGTCTTGACAGACATCACCTTTAAATAACGCAAAATAGTATAAAATGTAATAATTAGTATAAACAAATTGAAAAAAAAATCACGCTTGGAGCATAGATTGTGAATCAATTTCCAGCACATTGAAAATAGTCTCGATAGACATCGCCTTTAAAAAACGCGACATAGTATAAATCCGTAAACAAATTCAAAAAAATCACGCGTGGAGCACAGATTATAAAACAATTTCCCGCACAATGAGAATAGCCTCGATAGACATCGCCTTTAAATAACGCGAATTAGTAAAAAGACGTAAACAAATTGAAAAAAATCACGCGTTGACCACAGATTATGAAACAATTTCCAGCACATTGAGTATAGCCTTGATAGACATCACCTTTAAATAACGCAAAATAGTATAAAATGTAATAATTAGTATAAACAAATGGAAAAAAAAATCAAGCTTGGAGCATAGATTGTGAAAAAATATCTAGCACATTGAAAATAGTCTCGATAGACATCACCTTTAAATAACGCGAAATAATATAAATCTGTAAAAAAATTGAAAAAAAAATCACGCTTGGAGCATGGATTGTGAAACAATTTCCAGCACATTGAAAATATTCTCGATAGACATCGCCTTTAAATATCGTGGAATGGTATAAATCCGTAAACAAATTTAAAAAATCACGCGTGGAGCACAAATTATGAAACAATTTCCAGCACATTGAGAATAGCCTCGATAGACATCACCTTTAAATAACGCGAAATAGTATAAATCTGTAAAAAAATTGAAAAAAAAATCACGCTTGGAGCATGGATTGTGAAACAATTTCCAGCACATTGAAAATATTCTCAATAGACATCGCCTTTAAATAACGCGAAATAGTATAAATCTGAAAACAAATTTAAAAAAATCACGCGTGGAGCACAGATTATGAAACAATTTCCAGCACATTGAGAATAGCCTCGATAGACATCACCTTTAAATAACGCGAAATAGTATAAATCTGTAAAAAAATTGAAAAAAAAATCACGCTTGGAGCATGGATTATGAAACAATTTCCAGCACATTGAAAATAGTCTCGATAGACATCACCTTTAAAAAACGCGAAACTTTATAAAATCCGTAAACAAATTGAAAAAAAATCACGCTTGGAGCATAAATTGTGAAACCATTTCCCGCACAATGAGAATAGCCTCGATAGACATCGCCTTTAAATAACGCGACATAGTATAAATCCGTAAACAAATTCAAAAAAATCACGCGTGGAGCACAGATTATAAAACAATTTCCCGCACAATGAGAATAGCCTCGATAGACATCGCCTTTAAATAACGCGAATTAGTATAAAGACGTAAACAAATTGAAAAAAATCACGCGTTGACCACAGATTATGAAACAATTTCCAGCACATTGAGTATAGCCTTGACAGACATCACCTTTAAATAACGCGAAATAGTATAAAATGTAATAATTAGTATAAACAAATTGAAAAAAAATTCACGCTTGGAGCATAGATTGTGAAAAAATATCTAGCACATTGAAAATAGTCTCGATAGACATCACCCTTAAATAACGCGAAATAGTATAAATCTGTAAAAAAATTGAAAAAAAATCACGCTTGGAGCATGGATTGTGAAACAATTTCCAGCACATTGAAAATATTCTCGATAGACATCGCCTTTAAATATCGTGGAATGGTATAAATCCGTAAACAAATTTAAAAAATCACGCGTGGAGCACAAATTATGAAACAATTTCCAGCACATTGAGAATAGCCTCGATAGACATCACCTTTAAATAACGCGAAATAGTATAAATCTGTAAACAAATTGAAAAAAAATCACGCTTGGAGCATGGATTGTGAAACAATTTCCAGCACATTGAAAATATTCTCAATAGACATCACCTTTAAATAACGCGAAATAGTATAAAGACGTAAACAAATTGAAAAAATCACGCGTTGAACACAGATTATGAAACAATTTCCAGCACATTGAGTATAGCCTTGACAGACATCACCTTTAAATAACGCAAAATAGTATAAAATGTAATAATTAGTATAAACAAATTGAAAAAAAAATCATGCGTGGAGCACAGATTATGAAACAATTTCCCGCACAATGAGAATAGCCTCGATAGACATCGCCTTTAAATAACGCGAAATAGTATAAAGACGTAAGCAAATTGAAAAAAATCACGCGTTGAGCACAGATTATGAAACAATTTCCCGCACAATGAGAATAGCCTCGATAGACATCGCCTTTAAAAAACGCGACATAGTATAAATCCGTAAACAAATTTAAAAAAATCACGCGTGGAGCACAGATTATGAAACAATTTCCCGCACAATGAGAATAGCCTCGATAGACATCGCCTTTAAATAACGCGAAATAATATAAAATGTAATAATTAGTATAAACAAATTGAAAAAAAAAATCCCGCTTGGAGCATAGATTGTGAATCAATTTCCAGCACATTGAAAATAGTCTCGGTAGATATCGCCTTTAAAAAACGCGACATAGTATAAATCCGTAAACAAATTCAAAAAAATCACGCGTTGAGCACAGATTATGAAACAATTTCCCGCACAATGAGAATAGCCTCGATAGACAACGCCTTTAAAAAACGCGACATAGTATAAATCCGTAAACAAATTTAAAAAAATCACGCGTGGAGCACAGATTATGAAACAATTTCCCGCACAATGAGAATAGCCTCGATAGACATCGCCTTTAAATAACGCGAAATAATATAAAATGTAATAATTAGTATAAACAAATTGAAAAAACACGCTTGGAGCACAGATTGTGAATCAATTTCCAGCACATTGAAAATAGTCTCGATAGATATCGCCTTTAAAAAACGCGACATAGTATAAATCCGTAAACAAATTCAAAAAAATCACGCGTTGAGCACAGATTATGAAAAAATTTTCCGCACAATGACAATAGCCTCGATAGACATCGCCTTTAAAAAACGCGACATAGTATAAATCCGTAAACAAACTGAAAAAAATCACGCGTGGAGCACAGATTATGAAACAATTTCCCGCACAATGTGAATAGCCTCCATAGACATCGCCTTTAAATAACGCGAAATAGTATAAAATGTAATAATTAGTATAAACAAATTGAAAAAAAAATCACGCTTGGAGCATAGATTGTGAATCAATTTCCAGCACATTGAAAATAGTCTCGATAGACATCGCCTTTAAAAAACGCGACATAGTATAAATCCGTAAACAAATTCAAAAAAATCACGCGTGGAGCACAGATTATGAAACAATTTCCCGCACAATGAGAATAGCCTCGATAGACATCGCCTTTAAATAACGCGAAATAGTATAAAGACGTAAACAAATTGAAAAAAATCACGCGTTGTGCACAGATTATGAAACAATTTCCCGCACAATGAGAATAGCCTCGATAGACATCACCTTATATACTATCACATTTTATACTATTTTGCGTTATTTAACGCAAAATAGTATAAAAGGTAATAATTAGTATAAACAAATTGAAAAAAAAATCACGCTTGGAGCATAGATTGTGAATCAATTTCCAGCACATTGAAAATAGTCTCGATAGATATCGCCTTTAAAAAACGCGACATAGTATAAATCCGTAAACAAATTCAAAAAAATCGCGCGTGGAGCACAGATTATAAAACAATTTCCCGCACAATGAGAATAGCCTCGATAGACATCGCCTTTAAATAACGCGAAATAGTATAAAGACGTAAACAAATTGAAAAAAATCACGCGTTGACCACAGATTATGAAACAATTTCCAGAAGATTGGGTATAGCCTTGACAGACATCACCTTTAAATAACGCAAAATAGTATAAAATGTAATAATTAGTATAGACAAATTGAAAAAAAAATCATGCGTGGAGCACAGATTATGAAACAATTTCCCGCACAATGAGAATAGCCTCGATAGACATCGCCTTTAAATAACGCGAAATAGTATAAAGACGTAAACAAATTGAAAAAAATCACGCGTTGAGCACAGATTATGAAACAATTTCCCGCACAATGAGAATAGCCTCGATAGACATCGCCTTTAAAAAACGCGACATAGTATAAATCCGTAAACAAATTTTAAAAAATCACGCGTGGAGCACAGATTATGAAACAATTTCCCGCACAATGAGAATAGCCTCGATAGACATCGCCTTTAAATAACGCGAAATAATATAAAATGTAATAATTAGTATAAACAAATTGAAAAAAAAATCACGCTTGGAGCATAGATTGTGAATCAATTTCCAGCACATTGAAAATAGTCTCGATAGACATCGCCTTTAAAAAACGCGACATAGTATAAATCCGTAAACAAATTAAAAAAAATCACGCGTGGAGCACAGATTATGAAACAATTTCCCGCACAATGTGAATAGCCTCCATAGACATCGCCTTTAAATAACGCGAAATAGTATAAAATGTAATAATTAGTATAAACAAATTGAAAAAAAAATCACATTTGGAGAATAGATTGTTAATCAATTTCCAGCACATTGAAAATAGTCTCGATAGACATCGCCTTTAAAAAACGTGACATAGTATAAATCCGTAAACAAATTCAAAAAAATCACGCGTGGAGCACAGATTATGAAACAATTTCCCGCACAATGAGAATAGCCTCGATAGACATCGCCTTTAAATAACGCGAAATAGTATAAAGACGTAAACAAATTGAAAAAAATCACGCGTTGACCACAGATTATGAAACAATTTCCAGCACATTGAGTATAGCCTTGACAGACATCACCTTTAAATAACGCAAAATAGTATAAAATGTAATAATTAGTATAAACAAATTGAAAAAAAAATCATGCGTGGAGCACAGATTATGAAACGATTTCCCGCACAATGAGAATAGCCTCGATAGACATCGCCTTTAAATAACGCGAAATAGTATAAAGACGTAAACAAATTGAAAAAAATCACTCGTTGAGCACAGATTATGAAACAATTTCCCGCACAATGAGAATAGCCTCGATAGACATCGCCTTTAAAAAACGCGACATAGTATAAATCCGTAAACAAATTTAAAAAAATCACGCGTGGAGCACAGATTATGAAACAATTTCCCGCACAATGAGAATAGCCTCGATAGACATCGCCTTTAAATAACGCGAAATAGTATAAAATGTAATAATTAGTATAAACAAATTGAAAAAAAATCACGCTTGGAGCATAGATTTTGAATCAATTTCCAGCACATTGAAAATAGTCTCGATAGACATCGCCTTTAAAAAACGCGACATAGTATAAATCCGTAAACAAATTCAAAAAAATCACGCGTGGAGCACAGATTATGAAACAATTTCCCGCACAATGAGAATAGCCTCGATAGACATCGCCTTTAAATAACGCGAAATAGTATAAAGACGTAAACAAATTGAAAAAAGTCACGCGTTGACCACAGATTATGAAACAATTTCCAGCACATTGAGTATATCCTTGACAGACATCACCTTTAAATAACGCAAAATAGTATAAAATGTAATAATTAGTATAAACAAATTGAAAAAAAAATCACGCTTGGAGCATAGATTGTGAATCAATTTCCAGCACATTGAAAATAGTCTCGATAGACATCGCCTTTAAAAAACGCGACATAGTATAAATCCGTAAACAAATTCAAAAAAATCACGCGTGGAGCACAGATTATAAAACAATTTCCCGCACAATGAGAATAGCCTCGATAGACATCGCCTTTAAATAACGCGAATTAGTATAAAGACGTAAACAAATTGAAAAAAATCACGCGTTGACCACAGATTATGAAACAATTTCCAGCACATTGAGTATAGCCTTGACAGACATCACCTTTAAATAACGCAAAATAGTATAAAATGTAATAATTAGTATAAACAAATTGAAAAAAAAATCATGCGTGGAGCACAGATTATGAAACAATTTCCCGCACAATGAGAATAGCCTCGATAGACATCGCCTTTAAATAACGCGAAATAGTATAAAGACGTAAACAAATTGAAAAAAATCACGCGTTGAGCACAGATTATGAAACAATTTCCCGCACAATGAGAATAGCCTCGATAGACATCGCCTTTAAAAAACGCGACATAGTATAAATCCGTAAACAAATTTAAAAAAATCACGCGTGGAGCACAGATTATGAAACAATTTCCCGCACAATGAGAATAGCATCGATAGACATCGCCTTTAAATAACGCGAAATAATATAAAATGTAATAATTAGTATAAACAAATTGAAAAAAAAATCACGCTTGGAGCATAGATTGTGAATCAATTTCCAGCACATTGAAAATAGTCTCGATAGATATCGCCTTTAAAAAATGCGACATAGTATAAATCCGTAAACAAATTCAAAAAAATCACGCGTTGTGCACAGATTATGAAACAATTTCCCGCACAATGAGAATAGCCTCGATAGACATCGCCTTTAAAAAACGCGACATAGTATAAATCCGTAAACAAATTTAAAAAAATCACGCGTGGAGCACAGATTATGAAACAATTTCCCGCACAATGAGAATAGCCTCGATAGACATCGCCTTTAAATAACGCGAAATAATATAAAATGTAATAATTAGTATAAACAAATTGAAAAAACACGCTTGGAGCATAGATTGTGAATCAATTTCCAGCACATTGAAAATAGTCTCGATAGACATCGCCTTTAAAAAACGCGACATAGTATAAATCCGTAAACAAATTCAAAAAAATCACGCGTGGAGCACAGATTATGAAACAATTTCCCGCACAATGAGAATAGCCTCGATAGACATCGCCTTTAAATAACGCGAAATAGTATAAAGACGTAAACAAATTGAAAAAAATCACGCGTTGTGCACAGATTATGAAACAATTTCCCGCACAATGAGAATAGCCTCGATAGACATCACCTTATATACTATCACATTTTATACTATTTTGCGTTATTTAACGCAAAATAGTATAAAAGGTAATAATTAGTATAAACAAATTGAAAAAAAAATCACGCTTGGAGCATAGATTGTGAATCAATTTCCAGCACATTGAAAATAGTCTCGATAGATATCGCCTTTAAAAAACGCGACATAGTATAAATCCGTAAACAAATTCAAAAAAATCGCGCGTGGAGCACAGATTATAAAACAATTTCCCGCACAATGAGAATAGCCTCGATAGACATCGCCTTTAAATAACGCGAAATAGTATAAAGACGTAAACAAATTGAAAAAAATCACGCGTTGACCACAGATTATGAAACAATTTCCAGAAGATTGAGTATAGCCTTGACAGACATCACCTTTAAATAACGCAAAATAGTATAAAATGTAATAATTAGTATAGACAAATTGAAAAAAAAATCATGCGTGGAGCACAGATTATGAAACAATTTCCCGCACAATGAGAATAGCCTCGATAGACATCGCCTTTAAATAACGCGAAATAGTATAAAGACGTAAACAAATTGAAAAAAATCACGCGTTGAGCACAGATTATGAAACAATTTCCCGCACAATGAGAATAGCCTCGATAGACATCGCCTTTAAAAAACGCGACATAGTATAAATCCGTAAACAAATTTTAAAAAATCACGCGTGGAGCACAGATTATGAAACAATTTCCCGCACAATGAGAATAGCCTCGATAGACATCGCCTTTAAATAACGCGAAATAATATAAAATGTAATAATTAGTATAAACAAATTGAAAAAAAAATCACGCTTGGAGCATAGATTGTGAATCAATTTCCAGCACATTGAAAATAGTCTCGATAGACATCGCCTTTAAAAAACGCGACATAGTATAAATCCGTAAACAAATTAAAAAAAATCACGCGTGGAGCACAGATTATGAAACAATTTCCCGCACAATGTGAATAGCCTCCATAGACATCGCCTTTAAATAACGCGAAATAGTATAAAATGTAATAATTAGTATAAACAAATTGAAAAAAAAATCACACTTGGAGAATAGATTGTTAATCAATTTCCAGCACATTGAAAATAGTCTCGATAGACATCGCCTTTAAAAAACGCGACATAGTATAAATCCGTAAACAAATTCAAAAAAATCACGCGTGGAGCACAGATTATGAAACAATTTCCCGCACAATGAGAATAGCCTCGATAGACATCGCCTTTAAATAACGCGAAATAGTATAAAGACGTAAACAAATTGAAAAAAGTCACGCGTTGACCACAGATTATGAAACAATTTCCAGCACATTGAGTATAGTCTTGACAGACATCACCTTTAAATAACGCAAAATAGTATAAAATGTAATAATTAGTATAAACAAATTGAAAAAAAAATCACGCTTGGAGCATAGATTGTGAATCAATTTCCAGCACATTGAAAATAGTCTCGATAGACATCGCCTTTAAAAAACGCGACATAGTATAAATCCGTAAACAAATTCAAAAAAATCACGCGTGGAGCACAGATTATAAAACAATTTCCCGCACAATGAGAATAGCCTCGATAGACATCGCCTTTAAATAACGCGAATTAGTAAAAAGACGTAAACAAATTGAAAAAAATCACGCGTTGACCACAGATTATGAAACAATTTCCAGCACATTGAGTATAGCCTTGATAGACATCACCTTTAAATAACGCAAAATAGTATAAAATGTAATAATTAGTATAAACAAATGGAAAAAAAAATCAAGCTTGGAGCATAGATTGTGAAAAAATATCTAGCACATTGAAAATAGTCTCGATAGACATCACCTTTAAATAACGCGAAATAATATAAATCTGTAAAAAAATTGAAAAAAAAATCACGCTTGGAGCATGGATTGTGAAACAATTTCCAGCACATTGAAAATATTCTCGATAGACATCGCCTTTAAATATCGTGGAATGGTATAAATCCGTAAACAAATTTAAAAAATCACGCGTGGAGCACAAATTATGAAACAATTTCCAGCACATTGAGAATAGCCTCGATAGACATCACCTTTAAATAACGCGAAATAGTATAAATCTGTAAAAAAATTGAAAAAAAAATCACGCTTGGAGCATGGATTGTGAAACAATTTCCAGCACATTGAAAATATTCTCAATAGACATCGCCTTTAAATAACGCGAAATAGTATAAATCTGAAAACAAATTTAAAAAAATCACGCGTGGAGCACAGATTATGAAACAATTTCCAGCACATTGAGAATAGCCTCGATAGACATCACCTTTAAATAACGCGAAATAGTATAAATCTGTAAAAAAATTGAAAAAAAAATCACGCTTGGAGCATGGATTATGAAACAATTTCCAGCACATTGAAAATAGTCTCGATAGACATCACCTTTAAAAAACGCGAAACTTTATAAAATCCGTAAACAAATTGAAAAAAAATCACGCTTGGAGCATAAATTGTGAAACCATTTCCCGCACAATGAGAATAGCCTCGATAGACATCGCCTTTAAATAACGCGACATAGTATAAATCCGTAAACAAATTCAAAAAAATCACGCGTGGAGCACAGATTATAAAACAATTTCCCGCACAATGAGAATAGCCTCGATAGACATCGCCTTTAAATAACGCGAATTACTATAAAGACGTAAACAAATTGAAAAAAATCACGCGTTGACCACAGATTATGAAACAATTTCCAGCACATTGAGTATAGCCTTGACAGACATCACCTTTAAATAACGCGAAATAGTATAAAATGTAATAATTAGTATAAACAAATTGAAAAAAAATTCACGCTTGGAGCATAGATTGTGAAAAAATATCTAGCACATTGAAAATAGTCTCGATAGACATCACCCTTAAATAACGCGAAATAGTATAAATCTGTAAAAAAATTGAAAAAAAATCACGCTTGGAGCATGGATTGTGAAACAATTTCCAGCACATTGAAAATATTCTCGATAGACATCGCCTTTAAATATCGTGGAATGGTATAAATCCGTAAACAAATTTAAAAAATCACGCGTGGAGCACAAATTATGAAACAATTTCCAGCACATTGAGAATAGCCTCGATAGACATCACCTTTAAATAACGCGAAATAGTATAAATCTGTAAACAAATTGAAAAAAAATCACGCTTGGAGCATGGATTGTGAAACAATTTCCAGCACATTGAAAATATTCTCAATAGACATCACCTTTAAATAACGCGAAATAGTATAAAGACGTAAACAAATTGAAAAAATCACGCGTTGAACACAGATTATGAAACAATTTCCAGCACATTGAGTATAGCCTTGACAGACATCACCTTTAAATAACGCAAAATAGTATAAAATGTAATAATTAGTATAAACAAATTGAAAAAAAAATCATGCGTGGAGCACAGATTATGAAACAATTTCCCGCACAATGAGAATAGCCTCGATAGACATCGCCTTTAAATAACGCGAAATAGTATAAAGACGTAAGCAAATTGAAAAAAATCACGCGTTGAGCACAGATTATGAAACAATTTCCCGCACAATGAGAATAGCCTCGATAGACATCGCCTTTAAAAAACGCGACATAGTATAAATCCGTAAACAAATTTAAAAAAATCACGCGTGGAGCACAGATTATGAAACAATTTCCCGCACAATGAGAATAGCCTCGATAGACATCGCCTTTAAATAACGCGAAATAATATAAAATGTAATAATTAGTATAAACAAATTGAAAAAAAAAATCCCGCTTGGAGCATAGATTGTGAATCAATTTCCAGCACATTGAAAATAGTCTCGGTAGATATCGCCTTTAAAAAACGCGACATAGTATAAATCCGTAAACAAATTCAAAAAAATCACGCGTTGAGCACAGATTATGAAACAATTTCCCGCACAATGAGAATAGCCTCGATAGACAACGCCTTTAAAAAACGCGACATAGTATAAATCCGTAAACAAATTTAAAAAAATCACGCGTGGAGCACAGATTATGAAACAATTTCCCGCACAATGAGAATAGCCTCGATAGACATCGCCTTTAAATAACGCGAAATAATATAAAATGTAATAATTAGTATAAACAAATTGAAAAAACACGCTTGGAGCACAGATTGTGAATCAATTTCCAGCACATTGAAAATAGTCTCGATAGATATCGCCTTTAAAAAACGCGACATAGTATAAATCCGTAAACAAATTCAAAAAAATCACGCGTTGAGCACAGATTATGAAAAAATTTTCCGCACAATGACAATAGCCTCGATAGACATCGCCTTTAAAAAACGCGACATAGTATAAATCCGTAAACAAACTGAAAAAAATCACGCGTGGAGCACAGATTATGAAACAATTTCCCGCACAATGTGAATAGCCTCCATAGACATCGCCTTTAAATAACGCGAAATAGTATAAAATGTAATAATTAGTATAAACAAATTGAAAAAAAAATCACGCTTGGAGCATAGATTGTGAATCAATTTCCAGCACATTGAAAATAGTCTCGATAGACATCGCCTTTAAAAAACGCGACATAGTATAAATCCGTAAACAAATTCAAAAAAATCACGCGTGGAGCACAGATTATGAAACAATTTCCCGCACAATGAGAATAGCCTCGATAGACATCGCCTTTAAATAACGCGAAATAGTATAAAGACGTAAACAAATTGAAAAAAATCACGCGTTGTGCACAGATTATGAAACAATTTCCCGCACAATGAGAATAGCCTCGATAGACATCACCTTATATACTATCACATTTTATACTATTTTGCGTTATTTAACGCAAAATAGTATAAAAGGTAATAATTAGTATAAACAAATTGAAAAAAAAATCACGCTTGGAGCATAGATTGTGAATCAATTTCCAGCACATTGAAAATAGTCTCGATAGATATCGCCTTTAAAAAACGCGACATAGTATAAATCCGTAAACAAATTCAAAAAAATCGCGCGTGGAGCACAGATTATAAAACAATTTCCCGCACAATGAGAATAGCCTCGATAGACATCGCCTTTAAATAACGCGAAATAGTATAAAGACGTAAACAAATTGAAAAAAATCACGCGTTGACCACAGATTATGAAACAATTTCCAGAAGATTGAGTATAGCCTTGACAGACATCACCTTTAAATAACGCAAAATAGTATAAAATGTAATAATTAGTATAGACAAATTGAAAAAAAAATCATGCGTGGAGCACAGATTATGAAACAATTTCCCGCACAATGAGAATAGCCTCGATAGACATCGCCTTTAAATAACGCGAAATAGTATAAAGACGTAAACAAATTGAAAAAAATCACGCGTTGAGCACAGATTATGAAACAATTTCCCGCACAATGAGAATAGCCTCGATAGACATCGCCTTTAAAAAACGCGACATAGTATAAATCCGTAAACAAATTTTAAAAAATCACGCGTGGAGCACAGATTATGAAACAATTTCCCGCACAATGAGAATAGCCTCGATAGACATCGCCTTTAAATAACGCGAAATAATATAAAATGTAATAATTAGTATAAACAAATTGAAAAAAAAATCACGCTTGGAGCATAGATTGTGAATCAATTTCCAGCACATTGAAAATAGTCTCGATAGACATCGCCTTTAAAAAACGCGACATAGTATAAATCCGTAAACAAATTAAAAAAAATCACGCGTGGAGCACAGATTATGAAACAATTTCCCGCACAATGTGAATAGCCTCCATAGACATCGCCTTTAAATAACGCGAAATAGTATAAAATGTAATAATTAGTATAAACAAATTGAAAAAAAAATCACATTTGGAGAATAGATTGTTAATCAATTTCCAGCACATTGAAAATAGTCTCGATAGACATCGCCTTTAAAAAACGTGACATAGTATAAATCCGTAAACAAATTCAAAAAAATCACGCGTGGAGCACAGATTATGAAACAATTTCCCGCACAATGAGAATAGCCTCGATAGACATCGCCTTTAAATAACGCGAAATAGTATAAAGACGTAAACAAATTGAAAAAAATCACGCGTTGACCACAGATTATGAAACAATTTCCAGCACATTGAGTATAGCCTTGACAGACATCACCTTTAAATAACGCAAAATAGTATAAAATGTAATAATTAGTATAAACAAATTGAAAAAAAAATCATGCGTGGAGCACAGATTATGAAACGATTTCCCGCACAATGAGAATAGCCTCGATAGACATCGCCTTTAAATAACGCGAAATAGTATAAAGACGTAAACAAATTGAAAAAAATCACTCGTTGAGCACAGATTATGAAACAATTTCCCGCACAATGAGAATAGCCTCGATAGACATCGCCTTTAAAAAACGCGACATAGTATAAATCCGTAAACAAATTTAAAAAAATCACGCGTGGAGCACAGATTATGAAACAATTTCCCGCACAATGAGAATAGCCTCGATAGACATCGCCTTTAAATAACGCGAAATAGTATAAAATGTAATAATTAGTATAAACAAATTGAAAAAAAATCACGCTTGGAGCATAGATTTTGAATCAATTTCCAGCACATTGAAAATAGTCTCGATAGACATCGCCTTTAAAAAACGCGACATAGTATAAATCCGTAAACAAATTCAAAAAAATCACGCGTGGAGCACAGATTATGAAACAATTTCCCGCACAATGAGAATAGCCTCGATAGACATCGCCTTTAAATAACGCGAAATAGTATAAAGACGTAAACAAATTGAAAAAAGTCACGCGTTGACCACAGATTATGAAACAATTTCCAGCACATTGAGTATATCCTTGACAGACATCACCTTTAAATAACGCAAAATAGTATAAAATGTAATAATTAGTATAAACAAATTGAAAAAAAAATCACGCTTGGAGCATAGATTGTGAATCAATTTCCAGCACATTGAAAATAGTCTCGATAGACATCGCCTTTAAAAAACGCGACATAGTATAAATCCGTAAACAAATTCAAAAAAATCACGCGTGGAGCACAGATTATAAAACAATTTCCCGCACAATGAGAATAGCCTCGATAGACATCGCCTTTAAATAACGCGAATTAGTATAAAGACGTAAACAAATTGAAAAAAATCACGCGTTGACCACAGATTATGAAACAATTTCCAGCACATTGAGTATAGCCTTGACAGACATCACCTTTAAATAACGCAAAATAGTATAAAATGTAATAATTAGTATAAACAAATTGAAAAAAAAATCATGCGTGGAGCACAGATTATGAAACAATTTCCCGCACAATGAGAATAGCCTCGATAGACATCGCCTTTAAATAACGCGAAATAGTATAAAGACGTAAACAAATTGAAAAAAATCACGCGTTGAGCACAGATTATGAAACAATTTCCCGCACAATGAGAATAGCCTCGATAGACATCGCCTTTAAAAAACGCGACATAGTATAAATCCGTAAACAAATTTAAAAAAATCACGCGTGGAGCACAGATTATGAAACAATTTCCCGCACAATGAGAATAGCATCGATAGACATCGCCTTTAAATAACGCGAAATAATATAAAATGTAATAATTAGTATAAACAAATTGAAAAAAAAATCACGCTTGGAGCATAGATTGTGAATCAATTTCCAGCACATTGAAAATAGTCTCGATAGATATCGCCTTTAAAAAATGCGACATAGTATAAATCCGTAAACAAATTCAAAAAAATCACGCGTTGTGCACAGATTATGAAACAATTTCCCGCACAATGAGAATAGCCTCGATAGACATCGCCTTTAAAAAACGCGACATAGTATAAATCCGTAAACAAATTTAAAAAAATCACGCGTGGAGCACAGATTATGAAACAATTTCCCGCACAATGAGAATAGCCTCGATAGACATCGCCTTTAAATAACGCGAAATAATATAAAATGTAATAATTAGTATAAACAAATTGAAAAAACACGCTTGGAGCATAGATTGTGAATCAATTTCCAGCACATTGAAAATAGTCTCGATAGACATCGCCTTTAAAAAACGCGACATAGTATAAATCCGTAAACAAATTCAAAAAAATCACGCGTGGAGCACAGATTATGAAACAATTTCCCGCACAATGAGAATAGCCTCGATAGACATCGCCTTTAAATAACGCGAAATAGTATAAAGACGTAAACAAATTGAAAAAAATCACGCGTTGTGCACAGATTATGAAACAATTTCCCGCACAATGAGAATAGCCTCGATAGACATCACCTTATATACTATCACATTTTATACTATTTTGCGTTATTTAACGCAAAATAGTATAAAAGGTAATAATTAGTATAAACAAATTGAAAAAAAAATCACGCTTGGAGCATAGATTGTGAATCAATTTCCAGCACATTGAAAATAGTCTCGATAGATATCGCCTTTAAAAAACGCGACATAGTATAAATCCGTAAACAAATTCAAAAAAATCGCGCGTGGAGCACAGATTATAAAACAATTTCCCGCACAATGAGAATAGCCTCGATAGACATCGCCTTTAAATAACGCGAAATAGTATAAAGACGTAAACAAATTGAAAAAAATCACGCGTTGACCACAGATTATGAAACAATTTCCAGAAGATTGAGTATAGCCTTGACAGACATCACCTTTAAATAACGCAAAATAGTATAAAATGTAATAATTAGTATAGACAAATTGAAAAAAAAATCATGCGTGGAGCACAGATTATGAAACAATTTCCCGCACAATGAGAATAGCCTCGATAGACATCGCCTTTAAATAACGCGAAATAGTATAAAGACGTAAACAAATTGAAAAAAATCACGCGTTGAGCACAGATTATGAAACAATTTCCCGCACAATGAGAATAGCCTCGATAGACATCGCCTTTAAAAAACGCGACATAGTATAAATCCGTAAACAAATTTTAAAAAATCACGCGTGGAGCACAGATTATGAAACAATTTCCCGCACAATGAGAATAGCCTCGATAGACATCGCCTTTAAATAACGCGAAATAATATAAAATGTAATAATTAGTATAAACAAATTGAAAAAAAAATCACGCTTGGAGCATAGATTGTGAATCAATTTCCAGCACATTGAAAATAGTCTCGATAGACATCGCCTTTAAAAAACGCGACATAGTATAAATCCGTAAACAAATTAAAAAAAATCACGCGTGGAGCACAGATTATGAAACAATTTCCCGCACAATGTGAATAGCCTCCATAGACATCGCCTTTAAATAACGCGAAATAGTATAAAATGTAATAATTAGTATAAACAAATTGAAAAAAAAATCACACTTGGAGAATAGATTGTTAATCAATTTCCAGCACATTGAAAATAGTCTCGATAGACATCGCCTTTAAAAAACGCGACATAGTATAAATCCGTAAACAAATTCAAAAAAATCACGCGTGGAGCACAGATTATGAAACAATTTCCCGCACAATGAGAATAGCCTCGATAGACATCGCCTTTAAATAACGCGAAATAGTATAAAGACGTAAACAAATTGAAAAAAATCACGCGTTGACCACAGATTATGAAACAATTTCCAGCACATTGAGTATAGCCTTGACAGACATCACCTTTAAATAACGCAAAATAGTATAAAATGTAATAATTAGTATAAACAAATTGAAAAAAAAATCATGCGTGGAGCACAGATTATGAAACAATTTCCCGCACAATGAGAATAGCCTCGATAGACATCGCCTTTAAATAACGCGAAATAGTATAAAGACGTAAACAAATTGAAAAAAATCACGCGTTGAGCACAGATTATGAAACAATTTCCCGCACAATGAGAATAGCCTCGATAGACATCGCCTTTAAAAAACGCGACATAGTATAAATCCGTAAACAAATTTAAAAAAATCACGCGTGGAGCACAGATTATGAAACAATTTCCCGCACAATGAGAATAGCCTCGATAGACATCGCCTTTAAATAACGCGAAATAGTATAAAATGTAATAATTAGTATAAACAAATTGAAAAAAAATCACGCTTGGAGCATAGATTTTGAATCAATTTCCAGCACATTGAAAATAGTCTCGATAGACATCGCCTTTAAAAAACGCGACATAGTATAAATCCGTAAACAAATTCAAAAAAATCACGCGTGGAGCACAGATTATGAAACAATTTCCCGCACAATGAGAATAGCCTCGATAGACATCGCCTTTAAATAACGCGAAATAGTATAAAGACGTAAACAAATTGAAAAAAGTCACGCGTTGACCACAGATTATGAAACAATTTCCAGCACATTGAGTATAGCCTTGACAGACATCACCTTTAAATAACGCAAAATAGTATAAAATGTAATAATTAGTATAAACAAATTGAAAAAAAAATCACGCTTGGAGCATAGATTGTGAATCAATTTCCAGCACATTGAAAATAGTCTCGATAGACATCGCCTTTAAAAAACGCGACATAGTATAAATCCGTAAACAAATTCAAAAAAATCACGCGTGGAGCACAGATTATAAAACAATTTCCCGCACAATGAGAATAGCCTCGATAGACATCGCCTTTAAATAACGCGAATTAGTATAAAGACGTAAACAAATTGAAAAAAATCACGCGTTGACCACAGATTATGAAACAATTTCCAGCACATTGAGTATAGCCTTGATAGACATCACCTTTAAATAACGCAAAATAGTAGAAAATGTAATAATTAGTATAAACAAATGGAAAAAAAAAATCAAGCTTGGAGCATAGATTGTGAAAAAATATCTAGCACATTGAAAATAGTCTCGATAGACATCGCCTTTAAATATCGTGGAATGGTATAAATCCCTAAACAAATTTAAAAAATCACGCGTGGAGCACAAATTATGAAACAATTTCCAGCACATTGAGAATAGCCTCGATAGACATCACCTTTAAATAACGCGAAATAGTATAAATCTGTAAAAAAATTGAAAAAAAAATCACGCTTGGAGCATGGATTGTGAAACAATTTCCAGCACATTGAAGATATTCTCAATAGACATCGCCTTTAAATAACGCGAAATAGTATAAATCTGAAAACAAATTTTAAAAAATCACGCGTGGAGCACAGATTATGAAACAATTTCCAGCACATTGAGAATAGCCTCGATAGACATCACCTTTAAATAACGCGAAATAGTATAAATCTGTAAAAAAATTGAAAAAAAAATCACGCTTGGAGCATGGATTGTGAAACAATTTCCAGCACATTGAAGATATTCTCAATAGACATCGCCTTTAAATAACGCGAAATAGTATAAATCTGAAAACAAATTTTAAAAAATCACGCTTGGAGCATGGATTATGAAACAATTTCCAGCACATTGAGAATAGTCTCGATAGACATCACCTTTAAAAAACGCGAAACTTTATAAAATCCGTAAACAAATTGAAAAAAAATCACGCTTGGAGCATAAATTGTGAAACCATTTCCCGCACAATGAGAATAGCCTCGATAGACATCGCCTTTAAATAACGCGAAATAGTATAAAGACGTAAACAAATTGAAAAAAATCACGCGTTGACCACAGATTATGAAACAATTTCCAGCACATTGAGTATAGCCTTGACAGACATCACCTTTAAATAACGCGAAATAGTATAAAATGTAATAATTAGTATATACAAATTGAAAAAAAAATTCACGCTTGGAGCATAGATTGTGAAAAAATATCTAGCACATTGAAAATAGTCTCGATAGACATCACCCTTAAATAACGCGAAATAGTATAAATCTGTAAAAAAATTGAAAAAAAAATCACGCTTGGAGCATGGATTGTGAAACAATTTCCAGCACATTGAAAATATTCTCGATAGACATCGCCTTTAAATATCGTGGAATGGTATAAATCCGTAAACAAATTTAAAAAATCACGCGTGGAGCACAAATTATGAAACAATTTCCAGCACATTGAGAATAGCCTCGATAGACATCACCTTTAAATAACGCGAAATAGTATAAATCTGTAAACAAGTTGAAAAAAAATCACGCTTGGAGCATGGATTGTGAAACAATTTCCAGCACATTGAAAATATTCTCAATAGACATCACCTTTAAATAACGCGAAATAGTATAAAGACGTAAACAAATTGAAAAAAATCACGCGTTGAACACAGATTATGAAACAATTTCCAGCACATTGAGTATAGCCTTGACAGACATCACCTTTAAATAACGCAAAATAGTATAAAATGTAATAATTAGTATAAACAAATTGAAAAAAAAATCATGCGTGGAGCACAGATTATGAAACAATTTCCCGCACAATGAGAATAGCCTCGATAGACATCGCCTTTAAATAACGCGAAATAGTATAAAGACGTAAACAAATTGAAAAAAATCACGCGTTGAGCACAGATTATGAAACAATTTCCCGCACAATGAGAATAGCCTCGATAGACATCGCCTTTAAAAAACGCGACATAGTATAAATCCGTAAACAAATTTAAAAAAATCACGCGTGGAGCACAGATTATGAAACAATTTCCCGCACAATGAGAATAGCATCGATAGACATCACCTTTAAATAACGCGAAATAATATAAAATGTAATAATTAGTATAAACAAATTGAAAAAAAAATCACGCTTGGAGCATAGATTGTGAATCAATTTCCAGCACATTGAAAATAGTCTCGATAGATATCGCCTTTAAAAAATGCGACATAGTATAAATCCGTAAACAAATTCAAAAAAATCACGCGTTGAGCACAGATTATGAAACAATTTCCCGCACAATGAGAATAGCCTCGATAGACATCGCCTTTAAAAAACGCGACATAGTATAAATCCGTAAACAAATTTAAAAAAATCACGCGTGGAGCACAGATTATGAAACAATTTCCCGCACAATGAGAATAGCCTCGATAGACATCGCCTTTAAATAACGCGAAATAATATAAAATGTAATAATTAGTATAAACAAATTGAAAAAACACGCTTGGAGCATAGATTGTGAATCAATTTCCAGCACATTGAAAATAGTCTCGATAGATATCGCCTTTAAAAAACGCGACATAGTATAAATCCGTAAACAAATTCAAAAAAATCACGCGTTGAGCACAGATTATGAAAAAATTTTCCGCACAATGAGAAAAGCCTCGATAGACATCGCCTTTAAAAAACGCGACATAGTATAAATCCGTAAACAAATTTAAAAAAATCACGCGTGGAGCACAGATTATGAAACAATTTCCCGCACAATGAGAATAGCCTCGATAGACATCGCCTTTAAATAACGCGAAATAATATAAAATGTAATAATTAGTATAAACAAATTGAAAAAAAAATCACGCTTGGAGCATAGATTGTGAATCAATTTCCAGCACATTGAAAATAGTCTCGATAGATATCGCCTTTAAAAAATTCGACATAGTATAAATCCGTAAACAAATTCAAAAAAATCACGCGTTGAGCACAGATTATGAAACAATTTCCCGCACAATGAGAATAGCCTCGATAGACATCGCCTTTAAAAAACGCGACATAGTATAAATCCGTAAACAAATTCAAAAAAATCATGCGTGGAGCACAGATTATGAAACAATTTCCCGCACAATGTGAATAGCCTCTATAGACATCGCCTTTAAATAACGCGAAATAGTATAAAATGTAATAATTAGTATAAACAAATTGAAAAAAAAATCACGCTTGGAGCATTTATTGTGAATCAATTTCCAGCACATTGAAAATAGTCTCGATAGACATCGCCTTTAAAAAACGCGACATAGTATAAATCCGTAAACAAATTCAAAAAAATCACGCGTGGAGCACAGATTATGAAACAATTTCCCGCACAATGAGAATAGCCTCGATAGACGTCGCCTTTAACTAACGCGAAATAGTATAAAGACGTAAACAAATTGAAAAAAATCACGCGTTGACCACAGATTATGAAACAATTTCCAGCACATTGAGTATAGCCTTGACAGACATCACCTTTAAATAACGCAAAATAGTATAAAATGTAATAATTAGTATAAACAAATTGAAAAAAAAATCACGCTTGGAGCATAGATTGTGAATCAATTTCCAGCACATTGAAAATAGTCTCGATAGATATCGCCTTTAAAAAACGCGACATAGTATAAATCCGTAAACAAATTCAAAAAAATCGCGCGTGGAGCACAGATTATAAAACAATTTCCCGCACAATGAGAATAGCCTCGATAGACATCGCCTTTAAATAACGCGAATTAGTATAAAGACGTAAACAAATTGAAAAAAATCACGCGTTGACCACAGATTATGAAACAATTTCCAGCACATTGAGTATAGCCTTGATAGACATCACCTTTAAATAACGCAAAATAGTAGAAAATGTAATAATTAGTATAAACAAATGGAAAAAAAAAATCAAGCTTGGAGCATAGATTGTGAAAAAATATCTAGCACATTGAAAATAGTCTCGATAGACATCGCCTTTAAATATCGTGGAATGGTATAAATCCCTAAACAAATTTAAAAAATCACGCGTGGAGCACAAATTATGAAACAATTTCCAGCACATTGAGAATAGCCTCGATAGACATCACCTTTAAATAACGCGAAATAGTATAAATCTGTAAAAAAATTGAAAAAAAAATCACGCTTGGAGCATGGATTGTGAAACAATTTCCAGCACATTGAAGATATTCTCAATAGACATCGCCTTTAAATAACGCGAAATAGTATAAATCTGAAAACAAATTTTAAAAAATCACGCGTGGAGCACAGATTATGAAACAATTTCCAGCACATTGAGAATAGCCTCGATAGACATCACCTTTAAATAACGCGAAATAGTATAAATCTGTAAAAAAATTGAAAAAAAAAATCACGCTTGGAGCATGGATTATGAAACAATTTCCAGCACATTGAGAATAGTCTCGATAGACATCACCTTTAAAAAACGCGAAACTTTATAAAATCCGTAAACAAATTGAAAAAAAATCACGCTTGGAGCATAAATTGTGAAACCATTTCCCGCACAATGAGAATAGCCTCGATAGACATCGCCTTTAAATAA
Organism: Maratus speciosus; assembly: GCA_963932465.1. NCBI lineage: Eukaryota > Metazoa > Arthropoda > Arachnida > Araneae > Salticidae > Maratus > Maratus speciosus. The sequence continues at coordinate 616,013,293 of OZ010792.1, forward strand.
CGCGAAATAGTATAAAGACGTAAACAAATTGAAAAAAATCACGCGTTGACCACAGATTATGAAACAATTTCCAGCACATTGAGTATAGCCTTGACAGACATCACCTTTAAATAACGCGAAATAGTATAAAATGTAATAATTAGTATAAACAAATTGAAAAAAAATTCACGCTTGGAGCATGGATTGTGAAACAATTTCCAGCACATTGAAAATATTCTCGATAGACATCGCCTTTAAATATCGTGGAATGGTATAAATCCGTAAACAAATTTAAAAAATCACGCGTGGAGCACAAATTATGAAACAATTTCCAGCACATTGAGAATAGCCTCGATAGACATCACCTTTAAATAACGCGAAATAGTATAAATCTGTAAACAAATTGAAAAAAAATCACGCTTGGAGCATGGATTGTGAAACAATTTCCAGCACATTGAAAATATTCTCAATAGACATCACCTTTAAATAACGCGAAATAGTATAAAGACGTAAACAAATTGAAAAAAATCACGCGTTGAACACAGATTATGAAACAATTTCCAGCACATTGAGTATAGCCTTGACAGACATCACCTTTAAATAACGCAAAATAGTATAAAATGTAATAATTAGTATAAACAAATTGAAAAAAAAATCATGCGTGGAGCACAGATTATGAAACAATTTCCCGCACAATGAGAATAGCCTCGATAGACATCGCCTTTAAATAACGCGAAATAGTATAAAGACGTAAACAAATTGAAAAAAATCACGCGTTGAGCACAGATTATGAAACAATTTCCCGCACAATGAGAATAGCCTCGATAGACATCGCCTTTAAAAAACGCGACATAGTATAAATCCGTAAACAAATTTAAAAAAATCACGCGTGGAGCACAGATTATGAAACAATTTCCCGCACAATGAGAATAGCATCGATAGACATCGCCTTTAAATAACGCGAAATAATATAAAATGTAATAATTAGTATAAACAAATTGAAAAAAAAATCACGCTTGGAGCATAGATTGTGAATCAATTTCCAGCACATTGAAAATAGTCTCGATAGATATCGCCTTTAAAAAATGCGACATAGTATAAATCCGTAAACAAATTCAAAAAAATCACGCGTTGAGCACAGATTATGAAACAATTTCCCGCACAATGAGAATAGCCTCGATAGACATCGCCTTTAAAAAACGCGACATAGTATAAATCCGTAAACAAATTTAAAAAAATCACGCGTGGAGCACAGATTATGAAACAATTTCCCGCACAATGAGAATAGCCTCGATAGACATCGCCTTTAAATAACGCGAAATAATATAAAATGTAATAATTAGTATAAACAAATTGAAAAAACACGCTTGGAGCATAGATTGTGAATCAATTTCCAGCACATTGAAAATAGTCTCGATAGACATCGCCTTTAAAAAACGCGACATAGTATAAATCCGTAAACAAATTCAAAAAAATCACGCGTGGAGCACAGATTATGAAACAATTTCCCGCACAATGAGAATAGCCTCGATAGACATCGCCTTTAAATAACGCGAAATAGTATAAAGACGTAAACAAATTGAAAAAAATCACGCGTTGTGCACAGATTATGAAACAATTTCCCGCACAATGAGAATAGCCTCGATAGACATCACCTTATATACTATCACATTTTATACTATTTTGCGTTATTTAACGCAAAATAGTATAAAAGGTAATAATTAGTATAAACAAATTGAAAAAAAAATCACGCTTGGAGCATAGATTGTGAATCAATTTCCAGCACATTGAAAATAGTCTCGATAGATATCGCCTTTAAAAAACGCGACATAGTATAAATCCGTAAACAAATTCAAAAAAATCGCGCGTGGAGCACAGATTATAAAACAATTTCCCGCACAATGAGAATAGCCTCGATAGACATCGCCTTTAAATAACGCGAAATAGTATAAAGACGTAAACAAATTGAAAAAAATCACGCGTTGACCACAGATTATGAAACAATTTCCAGAAGATTGAGTATAGCCTTGACAGACATCACCTTTAAATAACGCAAAATAGTATAAAATGTAATAATTAGTATAGACAAATTGAAAAAAAAATCATGCGTGGAGCACAGATTATGAAACAATTTCCCGCACAATGAGAATAGCCTCGATAGACATCGCCTTTAAATAACGCGAAATAGTATAAAGACGTAAACAAATTGAAAAAAATCACGCGTTGAGCACAGATTATGAAACAATTTCCAGCACATTGAGTATAGCCTTGATAGACATCACCTTTAAATAACGCAAAATAGTAGAAAATGTAATAATTAGTATAAACAAATGGAAAAAAAAATCAAGCTTGGAGCATAGATTGTGAAAAAATATCTAGCACATTGAAAATAGTCTCGATAGACATCGCCTTTAAATATCGTGGAATGGTATAAATCCCTAAACAAATTTAAAAAATCACGCGTGGAGCACAAATTATGAAACAATTTCCAGCACATTGAGAATAGCCTCGATAGACATCACCTTTAAATAACGCGAAATAGTATAAATCTGTAAAAAAATTGAAAAAAAAATCACGCTTGGAGCATGGATTGTGAAACAATTTCCAGCACATTGAAGATATTCTCAATAGACATCGCCTTTAAATAACGCGAAATAGTATAAATCTGAAAACAAATTTTAAAAAATCACGCGTGGAGCACAGATTATGAAACAATTTCCAGCACATTGAGAATAGCCTCGATAGACATCACCTTTAAATAACGCGAAATAGTATAAATCTGTAAAAAAATTGAAAAAAAAAATCACGCTTGGAGCATGGATTATGAAACAATTTCCAGCACATTGAGAATAGTCTCGATAGACATCACCTTTAAAAAACGCGAAACTTTATAAAATCCGTAAACAAATTGAAAAAAAATCACGCTTGGAGCATAAATTGTGAAACCATTTCCCGCACAATGAGAATAGCCTCGATAGACATCGCCTTTAAATAACGCGAAATAGTATAAAGACGTAAACAAATTGAAAAAAATCACGCGTTGACCACAGATTATGAAACAATTTCCAGCACATTGAGTATAGCCTTGACAGACATCACCTTTAAATAACGCGAAATAGTATAAAATGTAATAATTAGTATAAACAAATTGAAAAAAAATTCACGCTTGGAGCATGGATTGTGAAACAATTTCCAGCACATTGAAAATATTCTCGATAGACATCGCCTTTAAATATCGTGGAATGGTATAAATCCGTAAACAAATTTAAAAAATCACGCGTGGAGCACAAATTATGAAACAATTTCCAGCACATTGAGAATAGCCTCGATAGACATCACCTTTAAATAACGCGAAATAGTATAAATCTGTAAACAAATTGAAAAAAAATCACGCTTGGAGCATGGATTGTGAAACAATTTCCAGCACATTGAAAATATTCTCAATAGACATCACCTTTAAATAACGCGAAATAGTATAAAGACGTAAACAAATTGAAAAAAATCACGCGTTGAACACAGATTATGAAACAATTTCCAGCACATTGAGTATAGCCTTGACAGACATCACCTTTAAATAACGCAAAATAGTATAAAATGTAATAATTAGTATAAACAAATTGAAAAAAAAATCATGCGTGGAGCACAGATTATGAAACAATTTCCCGCACAATGAGAATAGCCTCGATAGACATCGCCTTTAAATAACGCGAAATAGTATAAAGACGTAAACAAATTGAAAAAAATCACGCGTTGAGCACAGATTATGAAACAATTTCCCGCACAATGAGAATAGCCTCGATAGACATCGCCTTTAAAAAACGCGACATAGTATAAATCCGTAAACAAATTTAAAAAAATCACGCGTGGAGCACAGATTATGAAACAATTTCCCGCACAATGAGAATAGCATCGATAGACATCGCCTTTAAATAACGCGAAATAATATAAAATGTAATAATTAGTATAAACAAATTGAAAAAAAAATCACGCTTGGAGCATAGATTGTAAATCAATTTCCAGCACATTGAATATAGTCTCGATAGATATCGCCTTTAAAAAATGCGACATAGTATAAATCCGTAAACAAATTCAAAAAAATCACGCGTTGAGCACAGATTATGAAACAATTTCCCGCACAATGAGAATAGCCTCGATAGACATCGCCTTTAAAAAACGCGACATAGTATAAATCCGTAAACAAATTTAAAAAAATCACGCGTGGAGCACAGATTATGAAACAATTTCCCGCACAATGAGAATAGCCTCGATAGACATCGCCTTTAAATAACGCGAAATAATATAAAATGTAATAATTAGTATAAACAAATTGAAAAAACACGCTTGGAGCATAGATTGTGAATCAATTTCCAGCACATTGAAAATAGTCTCGATAGACATCGCCTTTAAAAAACGCGACATAGTATAAATCCGTAAACAAATTCAAAAAAATCACGCGTGGAGCACAGATTATGAAACAATTTCCCGCACAATGAGAATAGCCTCGATAGACATCGCCTTTAAATAACGCGAAATAGTATAAAGACGTAAACAAATTGAAAAAAATCACGCGTTGTGCACAGATTATGAAACAATTTCCCGCACAATGAGAATAGCCTCGATAGACATCACCTTATATACTATCACATTTTATACTATTTTGCGTTATTTAACGCAAAATAGTATAAAAGGTAATAATTAGTATAAACAAATTGAAAAAAAAATCACGCTTGGAGCATAGATTGTGAATCAATTTCCAGCACATTGAAAATAGTCTCGATAGATATCGCCTTTAAAAAACGCGACATAGTATAAATCCGTAAACAAATTCAAAAAAATCGCGCGTGGAGCACAGATTATAAAACAATTTCCCGCACAATGAGAATAGCCTCGATAGACATCGCCTTTAAATAACGCGAAATAGTATAAAGACGTAAACAAATTGAAAAAAATCACGCGTTGACCACAGATTATGAAACAATTTCCAGAAGATTGAGTATAGCCTTGACAGACATCACCTTTAAATAACGCAAAATAGTATAAAATGTAATAATTAGTATAGACAAATTGAAAAAAAAATCATGCGTGGAGCACAGATTATGAAACAATTTCCCGCACAATGAGAATAGCCTCGATAGACATCGCCTTTAAATAACGCGAAATAGTATAAAGACGTAAACAAATTGAAAAAAATCACGCGTTGAGCACAGATTATGAAACAATTTCCCGCACAATGAGAATAGCCTCGATAGACATCGCCTTTAAAAAACGCGACATAGTATAAATCCGTAAACAAATTTTAAAAAATCACGCGTGGAGCACAGATTATGAAACAATTTCCCGCACAATGAGAATAGCCTCGATAGACATCGCCTTTAAATAACGCGAAATAATATAAAATGTAATAATTAGTATAAACAAATTGAAAAAAAAATCACGCTTGGAGCATAGATTGTGAATCAATTTCCAGCACATTGAAAATAGTCTCGATAGACATCGCCTTTAAAAAACGCGACATAGTATAAATCCGTAAACAAATTAAAAAAAATCACGCGTGGAGCACAGATTATGAAACAATTTCCCGCACAATGTGAATAGCCTCCATAGACATCGCCTTTAAATAACGCGAAATAGTATAAAATGTAATAATTAGTATAAACAAATTGAAAAAAAAATCACACTTGGAGAATAGATTGTTAATCAATTTCCAGCACATTGAAAATAGTCTCGATAGACATCGCCTTTAAAAAACGCGACATAGTATAAATCCGTAAACAAATTCAAAAAAATCACGCGTGGAGCACAGATTATGAAACAATTTCCCGCACAATGAGAATAGCCTCGATAGACATCGCCTTTAAATAACGCGAAATAGTATAAAGACGTAAACAAATTGAAAAAAATCACGCGTTGACCACAGATTATGAAACAATTTCCAGCACATTGAGTATAGCCTTGACAGACATCACCTTTAAATAACGCAAAATAGTATAAAATGTAATAATTAGTATAAACAAATTGAAAAAAAAATCATGCGTGGAGCACAGATTATGAAACAATTTCCCGCACAATGAGAATAGCCTCGATAGACATCGCCTTTAAATAACGCGAAATAGTATAAAGACGTAAACAAATTGAAAAAAATCACGCGTTGAGCACAGATTATGAAACAATTTCCCGCACAATGAGAATAGCCTCGATAGACATCGCCTTTAAAAAACGCGACATAGTATAAATCCGTAAACAAATTTAAAAAAATCACGCGTGGAGCACAGATTATGAAACAATTTCCCGCACAATGAGAATAGCCTCGATAGACATCGCCTTTAAATAACGCGAAATAGTATAAAATGTAATAATTAGTATAAACAAATTGAAAAAAAATCACGCTTGGAGCATAGATTTTGAATCAATTTCCAGCACATTGAAAATAGTCTCGATAGACATCGCCTTTAAAAAACGCGACATAGTATAAATCCGTAAACAAATTCAAAAAAATCACGCGTGGAGCACAGATTATGAAACAATTTCCCGCACAATGAGAATAGCCTCGATAGACATCGCCTTTAAATAACGCGAAATAGTATAAAGACGTAAACAAATTGAAAAAAGTCACGCGTTGACCACAGATTATGAAACAATTTCCAGCACATTGAGTATAGCCTTGACAGACATCACCTTTAAATAACGCAAAATAGTATAAAATGTAATAATTAGTATAAACAAATTGAAAAAAAAATCACGCTTGGAGCATAGATTGTGAATCAATTTCCAGCACATTGAAAATAGTCTCGATAGACATCGCCTTTAAAAAACGCGACATAGTATAAATCCGTAAACAAATTCAAAAAAATCACGCGTGGAGCACAGATTATAAAACAATTTCCCGCACAATGAGAATAGCCTCGATAGACATCGCCTTTAAATAACGCGAATTAGTATAAAGACGTAAACAAATTGAAAAAAATCACGCGTTGACCACAGATTATGAAACAATTTCCAGCACATTGAGTATAGCCTTGATAGACATCACCTTTAAATAACGCAAAATAGTAGAAAATGTAATAATTAGTATAAACAAATGGAAAAAAAAAATCAAGCTTGGAGCATAGATTGTGAAAAAATATCTAGCACATTGAAAATAGTCTCGATAGACATCGCCTTTAAATATCGTGGAATGGTATAAATCCCTAAACAAATTTAAAAAATCACGCGTGGAGCACAAATTATGAAACAATTTCCAGCACATTGAGAATAGCCTCGATAGACATCACCTTTAAATAACGCGAAATAGTATAAATCTGTAAAAAAATTGAAAAAAAAATCACGCTTGGAGCATGGATTGTGAAACAATTTCCAGCACATTGAAGATATTCTCAATAGACATCGCCTTTAAATAACGCGAAATAGTATAAATCTGAAAACAAATTTTAAAAAATCACGCGTGGAGCACAGATTATGAAACAATTTCCAGCACATTGAGAATAGCCTCGATAGACATCACCTTTAAATAACGCGAAATAGTATAAATCTGTAAAAAAATTGAAAAAAAAAATCACGCTTGGAGCATGGATTATGAAACAATTTCCAGCACATTGAGAATAGTCTCGATAGACATCACCTTTAAAAAACGCGAAACTTTATAAAATCCGTAAACAAATTGAAAAAAAATCACGCTTGGAGCATAAATTGTGAAACCATTTCCCGCACAATGAGAATAGCCTCGATAGACATCGCCTTTAAATAACGCGAAATAGTATAAAGACGTAAACAAATTGAAAAAAATCGCGCGTTGACCACAGATTATGAAACAATTTCCAGCACATTGAGTATAGCCTTGACAGACATCACCTTTAAATAACGCGAAATAGTATAAAATGTAATAATTAGTATATACAAATTGAAAAAAAATTCACGCTTGGAGCATAGATTGTGAAAAAATATCTAGCACATTGAAAATAGTCTCGATAGACATCACCCTTAAATAACGCGAAATAGTATAAATCTGTAAAAAAATTGAAAAAAAAATCACGCTTGGAGCATGGATTGTGAAACAATTTCCAGCACATTGAAAATATTCTCGATAGACATCGCCTTTAAATATCGTGGAATGGTATAAATCCGTAAACAAATTTAAAAAATCACGCGTGGAGCACAAATTATGAAACAATTTCCAGCACATTGAGAATAGCCTCGATAGACATCACCTTTAAATAACGCGAAATAGTATAAATCTGTAAACAAATTGAAAAAAAATCACGCTTGGAGCATGGATTGTGAAACAATTTCCAGCACATTGAAAATATTCTCAATAGACATCACCTTTAAATAACGCGAAATAGTATAAAGACGTAAACAAATTGAAAAAAATCACGCGTTGAACACAGATTATGAAACAATTTCCAGCACATTGAGTATAGCCTTGACAGACATCACCTTTAAATAACGCAAAATAGTATAAAATGTAATAATTAGTATAAACAAATTGAAAAAAAAATCATGCGTGGAGCACAGATTATGAAACAATTTCCCGCACAATGAGAATAGCCTCGATAGACATCGCCTTTAAATAACGCGAAATAGTATAAAGACGTAAACAAATTGAAAAAAATCACGCGTTGAGCACAGATTATGAAACAATTTCCCGCACAATGAGAATAGCCTCGATAGACATCGCCTTTAAAAAACGCGACATAGTATAAATCCGTGAACAAATTTAAAAAAATCACGCGTGGAGCACAGATTATGAAACAATTTCCCGCACAATGAGAATAGCATCGATAGACATCGCCTTTAAATAACGCGAAATAATATAAAATGTAATAATTAGTATAAACAAATTGAAAAAAAAATCACGCTTGGAGCATAGATTGTGAATCAATTTCCAGCACATTGAAAATAGTCTCGATAGATATCGCCTTTAAAAAATGCGACATAGTATAAATCCGTAAACAAATTCAAAAAAATCACGCGTTGAGCACAGATTATGAAACAATTTCCCGCACAATGAGAATAGCCTCGATAGACATCGCCTTTAAAAAACGCGACATAGTATAAATCCGTAAACAAATTTAAAAAAATCACGCGTGGAGCACAGATTATGAAACAATTTCCCGCACAATGAGAATAGCCTCGATAGACATCGCCTTTAAATAACGCGAAATAATATAAAATGTAATAATTAGTATAAACAAATTGAAAAAACACGCTTGGAGCATAGATTGTGAATCAATTTCCAGCACATTGAAAATAGTCTCGATAGATATCGCCTTTAAAAAACGCGACATAGTATAAATCCGTAAACAAATTCAAAAAAATCACGCGTTGAGCACAGATTATGAAAAAATTTTCCGCACAATGAGAATAGCCTCGATAGACATCGCCTTTAAAAAACGCGACATAGTATAAATCCGTAAACAAATTTAAAAAAATCACGCGTGGAGCACAGATTATGAAACAATTTCCCGCACAATGAGAATAGCCTCGATAGACATCGCCTTTAAATAACGCGAAATAATATAAAATGTAATAATTAGTATAAACAAATTGAAAAAAAAATCACGCTTGGAGCATAGATTGTGAATCAATTTCCAGCACATTGAAAATAGTCTCGATAGATATCGCCTTTAAAAAATTCGACATAGTATAAATCCGTAAACAAATTCAAAAAAATCACGCGTTGAGCACAGATTATGAAACAATTTCCCGCACAATGAGAATAGCCTCGATAGACATCGCCTTTAAAAAACGCGACATAGTATAAATCCGTAAACAAATTCAAAAAAATCATGCGTGGAGCACAGATTATGAAACAATTTCCCGCACAATGTGAATAGCCTCTATAGACATCGCCTTTAAATAACGCGAAATAGTATAAAATGTAATAATTAGTATAAACAAATTGAAAAAAAAATCACGCTTGGAGCATTTATTGTGAATCAATTTCCAGCACATTGAAAATAGTCTCGATAGACATCGCCTTTAAAAAACGCGACATAGTATAAATCCGTAAACAAATTCAAAAAAATCACGCGTGGAGCACAGATTATGAAACAATTTCCCGCACAATGAGAATAGCCTCGATAGACGTCGCCTTTAACTAACGCGAAATAGTATAAAGACGTAAACAAATTGAAAAAAATCACGCGTTGACCACAGATTATGAAACAATTTCCAGCACATTGAGTATAGCCTTGACAGACATCACCTTTAAATAACGCAAAATAGTATAAAATGTAATAATTAGTATAAACAAATTGAAAAAAAAATCACGCTTGGAGCATAGATTGTGAATCAATTTCCAGCACATTGAAAATAGTCTCGATAGATATCGCCTTTAAAAAACGCGACATAGTATAAATCCGTAAACAAATTCAAAAAAATCGCGCGTGGAGCACAGATTATAAAACAATTTCCCGCACAATGAGAATAGCCTCGATAGACATCGCCTTTAAATAACGCGAATTAGTATAAAGACGTAAACAAATTGAAAAAAATCACGCTTTGACCACAGATTATGAAACAATTTCCAGCACATTGAGTATAGCCTTGACAGACATCACCTTTAAATAACGCAAAATAATATAAAATATAATAATTAGTATAAACAAATTGAAAAAAAAAATCATGCGTGGAGCGCAGATTATGAAACAATTTCCCGCACAATAAGATTAGCCTCGATAGACATCGCCTTTAAATAACACGAAATAGTATAAAGACGTAAACAAATTGAAAAGAATCACGCGTTGAGCACAGATTATGAAACAATTTCCCGCACAATGAGAATAGCCTCGATAGACATCGCCTTTAAAAAACGCGACATAGTATAAATCCGTAAACAAATTTTAAAAAATCACGCGTGGAGCACAGATTATGAAACAATTTCCCGCACAATGAGAATAGCCTCGATAGACATCGCCTTTAAATAACGCGAAATAGTATAAAATGTAATAATTAGTATAAACAAATTGAAAAAGAATCACGCTTGGAGCATAGATTGTGAATCAATTTCCAGCACATTGAAAATAGTCTCGATAGACATCGCCTTTAAAAAACGCGACATAGTATAAATCCGTAAACAAATTCAAAAAAATCGCGCGTGGAGCACAGATTACAAAACAATTTCCCGCACAATGAGAATAGCCTCGATAGACATCGCCTTTAAATAACGCGAATTAGTATAAAGACGTAAACAAATTGAAAAAAATCACGCGTTGACCACAGATTATGAAACAATTTCCAGCACATTGAGTATAGCCTTGACAGACATCACCTTTAAATAACGCAAAATAGTATAAAATGTAATAATTAGTATAAACAAATTGAAAAAAATATCATGCGTGGAGCACAGATTATGAAACAATTTCCCGCACAATGAGAATAGCCTCGATAGACATCGCCTTTAAATAACACGAAATAGTATAAAGACGTAAACAAATTGAAAAAAATCACGCGTTGAGCACAGATTATGAAACAATTTCCCGCACAATGAGTATAGCCTCGATAGACATCGCCTTTAAAAAACGCGACATAGTATAAATCCGTAAACAAATTCAAAAAAATCACGCGTGGAGCACAGATTATGAAACAATTTCCCGCACAATGAGAATAGCCTCGATAGACATCGCCTTTAAATAACGCGAAATAGTATAAAGACGTAAACAAATTGAAAAAAATCACGCGTTGACCACAGATTATGAAACAATTTCCAGCACATTGAGTATAGCCTTGACAGACATCACCTTTAAATAACGCAAAATAGTATAAAATGTAATAATTAGTATAAACAAATTGAAAAAAAAATCACGCTTGGAGCATAGATTGTGAATCAATTTCCAGCACATTGAAAATAGTCTCGATAGACATCGCCTTTAAAAAACGCGACATAGTATAAATCCGTAAACAAATTCAAAAAAATCACGCGTGGAGCACAGATTATAAAACAATTTCCCGCACAATGAGAATAGCCTCGATAGACATCGCCTTTAAATAACGCGAATTAGTATAAAGACGTAAACAAATTGAAAAAAATCACGCGTTGACCACAGATTATGAAACAATTTCCAGCACATTGAGTATAGCCTTGATAGACATCACCTTTAAATAACGCAAAATAGTATAAAATGTAATAATTAGTATAAACAAATGGAAAAAAAAATCAAGCTTGGAGCATAGATTGTGAAAAAATATCTAGCACATTGAAAATAGTCTCGATAGACATCACCTTTAAATAACGCGAAATAGTATAAATCTGTAAAAAAATTGAAAAAAAATCACGCTTGGAGCATGGATTGTGAAACAATTTCCAGCACATTGAAAATATTCTCGATAGACATCGCCTTTAAATATCGTGGAATGGTATAAATCCGTAAACAAATTTAAAAATTCACGCGTGGAGCACAAATTATGAAACAATTTCCAGCACATTGAGAATAGCCTCGATAGACATCACCTTTAAATAACGCGAAATAGTATAAATCTGTAAAAAAATTGAAAAAAAAATCACGCTTGGAGCATGGATTGTGAAACAATTTCCAGCACATTGAAAATATTCTCAATAGACATCACCTTTAAATAACGCGAAATAGTATAAATCTGAAAACAAATTTAAAAAAATCACGCGTGGAGCACAGATTATGAAACAATTTCCAGCACATTGAGAATAGCCTCGATAGACATCACCTTTAAATAACGCGAAATAGTATAAATCTGTAAAAAAATTGAAAAAAAATCACGCTTGGAGCATGGATTATGAAACAATTTCCAGCACATTGAGAATAGTCTCGATAGACATCACCTTTAAAAAACGCGAAATTTTATAAAATCCGTAAACAAATTGAAAAAAAATCACGCTTGGAGCATAAATTGTGAAACAATTTCCCGCACAATGAGAATAGCCTCGATAGACATCGCCTTTAAATAACGCGAAATAGTATAAAGACGTAAAGAAATTGAAAAAAATCACGCGTTGACCACAGATTATGAAACAATTTCCAGCACATTGAGTATAGCTTTGAAAGACATCACCTTTAAATAACGCAAAATAGTATAAAATGTAATAATTAGTATAAACAAATTGAAAAAAAAAATCATGCGTGGAGCACAGATTATGAAACAATTTCCCGCACAATGAGAATAGCCTCGATAGACATCGCCTTTAAATAACGCGAAATAGTATAAAGACGTAAACAAATTGAAAAAAATCACGCGTTGAGCACAGATTATGAAACAATTTCCAGCACATTGAGTATAGCCTTGACAGACATCACCTTTAAATAACGCGAAATAGTATAAAATGTAATAATTAGTATAAACAAATTGAAAAAAAAATCACGCTTGGAGCATAGATTGTGAAAAAATATCTAGCACATTGAAAATATTCTCAATAGACATCACCTTTAAATAACGCGAAATAGCATAAATCTGTAAAAAAATTGAAAAAAAAATCACGATTGGAGCATGGATTGTGAAACAATTTCCAGCACATTGAAAATATTCTCGATAGACACCGCTTTTACATAATGCGAAATAGTTTAAATCTGTAAATAATTTAAAAGAAATCACGCGTGGAGCACAGATTATGAAACAATTTCCAGCACATTGAGAATAGTCTTGATAGACATCACCTTTAAAAAAGCGAAATATTATAAATCTGAAAACAAATTAAAGAAAATCACGCGTGGAGCACAGATTATGAAACAATTTCCAGCACATTGAGAATAGTCTCGATAGACATCACCTTTAAATAACGCGGATTAGTATAAATCCGTAAACAAATTCAAAAAAATCACCTGTGGAGCACAGATTATGAAACAATTTCCAGCACATTGAGAATAGTCTCGAAAGACATCGCCTTTAAATAACGCGAAATTTTATAAAATCCGTAAACAAATTGAAAAAAAAATCACGCTTGGAGCATAAATTGTGAAACAATTTCCAGCACATTGATAATAGTCTCGATAGACATCGCCTTTAAAAAACGCGACATAGTATAAATCCGTAAACAAATTTTAAAAAATCACGCGTGGAGCACAGATTATGAAACAATTTCCAGCACATTGAGTATAGCCTTGACAGACATCACCTTTAAATAACGCAAAATAGTATAAAAAGTAATAATTAGTATAAACAAATTGAAAAAAAAAATCACGCTTGGAGCATAGATTGTGAATCAATTTCCAGCACATTGAAAATAGTCTCGATAGACATCGCCTTTAAAAAACGCGACATAGTATAAATCCGTAAACAAATTCAAAAAAATCACGCGTGGAGCACAGATTATGAAACAATTTCCCGCACAATGAGAATAGCCTCCATAGACATCGCCTTTAAATAACGCGAAATAGTATAAAATGTAATAATTAGTATAAACAAATTGAAAAAAAAATCACGCTTGGAGCATAGATTGTGAATAAATTTCCAGCACATTGAAAATAGTCTCGATAGACATCGCCTTTAAAAAACGCGACATAGTATAAATCCGTAAACAAATTCAAAAAAAATCACGCGTGGAGCACAGATTATGAAACAATTTCCCGCACAATGAGAATAGCCTCGATAGACATCGCCTTTAAATAACGCGAAATAGTATAAAATGTAATAATTAGTATAAACAAATTGAAAAAAAAATCACGCTTGGAGCATAGATTGTGAAAAAATATCTAGCACATTGAAAATAGTCTTGCTAGACATCACCTTTAAATAACGCGAAATAGTATAAATCTGTAAAAAAATTGAAAAAAAAATCACGCTTGGAGCATGGATTGTGAAACAATTTCCAGCACATTGAAAATATTCTCAATAGACATCACCTTTAAATAACGCGAAATAGTATAAATCTGAAAACAAATTAAAAAAAATCACGCGTGGAGCACAGATTATGAAACAATTTCCAGCACATTGAGAATAGCCTCGATAGACATCACCTTTATATAACGCGAAATAGTATAAATCTGTAAAAAAATTGAAAAAAAAATCACGCTTGGAGCATGGATTGTGAAAAAATTTCCAGCACATTGAAAATATTCTCGATAGACACCGCTTTTACATAATGCGAAATAGTATAAATCTGTAAATAATTTAAAAGAAATCACGCGTGGAGCACAGATTATGAAACAATTTCCAGCACACTGAGAATAGTCTCGATAGACATCACCTTTAAAAAAGCGAAATATTATAAATCTGAAAACAAATTAAAAAAAATCACGCGTGGAGCACAGATTATGAAACAATTTCCAGCACATTGAGAATAGTCTCGATAGACATCACCTTTAAATAACGCGGATTAGTATAAATCCGTAAACAAATTCAAAAAAATCACCTGTGGAGCACAGATTATGAAACAATTTCCAGCACATTGAGAATAGTCTCGAAAGACATCGCATTTAAATAACGCGAAATTTTATAAAATCCGTAAACAAATTGAAAAAAAAAATCACGCTTGGAGCATAAATTGTGAAACAATTTCCAGCACATTGATAATAGTCTCGATAGACATCGCCTTTAAAAAACGCGACATAGTATAAATCCGTAAACAAATTTAAAAAAATCACGCGTGGAGCACAGATTATGAAACAATTTCCAGCACATTGAGTATAGCCTTGACAGACATCACCTTTAAATAACGCAAAATAGTATAAAATGTAATAATTAGTATAAACAAATTGAAAAAAAAATCACGCTTGGAGCATAGATTGTGAATCAATTTCCAGCACATTGAAAATAGTCTCGATAGACATCGCCTTTAAAAAACGCGACATAGTATAAATCCGTAAACAAATTCAAAAAAATCACGCGTGAAGCACAGATTATGAAACAATTTCCCGTACAATGAGAATAGCCTCCATAGACATCGCCTTTAAATAACGCGAAATAGTATAAAATGTAATAATTAGTATAAACAAATTGAAAAAAAAATCACGCTTGGAGCATAGATTGTGAATCAATTTCCAGCACATTGAAAATAGTCTCGATAGACATCGCCTTTAAAAAACGCGACATAGTATAAATCCGTAAACAAATTCAAAAAAATCACGCGTGGAGCACAGATTATGAAACAATTTCCCGCACAATGAGAATAGCCTCGATAGACATCGCCTTTAAATAACGCGAAATAGTATAAAGACGTAAACAAATTGAAAAAAATCACGCGTTGACCACAGATTATGAAACAATTTCCAGCACATTGAGTATAGCCTTGACAGACATCACCTTTAAATAACGCAAAATAGTATAAAATGTAATAATTAGTATAAACAAATTGAAAAAAAAATCACGCTTGGAGCATAGATTGTGAATCAATTTCCAGCACATTGAAAATAGTCTCGATAGATATCGCCTTTAAAAAACGCGACATAGTATAAATCCGTAAACAAATTCAAAAAAATCACGCGTGGAGCACAGATTATAAAACAATTTCCCGCACAATGAGAATAGCCTCGATAGACATCGCCTTTAAATAACGCGAATTAGTATAAAATGTAATAATTAGTATAAACAAATTGAAAAAAAAATCATGCGTGGAGCACAGATTATGAAACAGTTTCCCGCACAATGAGAATATTCTCGATAGACATCGCCTTTAAATAACGCGAAATAGTATAAAGACGTAAACAAATTGAAAAAAATCACGCGTTGAGCACAGATTATGAAACAATTTCCCGCACAATGAGAATAGCCTCGATAGACATCGCCTTTAAAAAACAGGACATAGTATAAATCCGTAAACAAATTAAAAAAAATCACGCGTGGAGCACATTTTATGAAACAATTTCCCGCACAATGAGAATAGCCTCGATAGACATCGCCTTTAAATAACGCGAAATACTATAAAATGTAATAATTAGTATAAACAAATTGAAAAAAAATCACGCTTGGAGCATAGATTGTGAATCAATTTCCAGCACATTGAAAATAGTCTCGATAGACATCGCCTTTAAAAAACGCGACATAGTATAAATCCGTAAACAAATTCAAAAAAATCACGCGTGGAGCACAGATTATGAAACAATTTCCCGCACAATGAGAATAGCCTCCATAGACATCGCCTTTAAATAACGCGAAATAGTATAAAATGTAATAATTAGTATAAACAAATTGAAAAAAAAAATCACGCTTGGAGCATAGATTGTGAATCAATTTCCAGCACATTGAAAATAGTCTCGATAGACATCGCCTTTAAAAAACGCGACATAGTATAAATCCGTAAACAAATTCAAAAAAGTCACGCGTGGAGCACAGATTATGAAACAATTTCCCGCACAATGAGAATAGCCTCGATAGACATCGCCTTTAAATAACGCGAAATAGTATAAAGACGTAAACTAATTGAAAAAAATCACGCGTTGACCACACATTATGAAACGATTTCCAGCACATTGAGTATAGCCTTGACAGACATCACCTTTAAATAACGCAAAATAGTATAAAATGTAATAATTAGTATAAACAAATTGAAAAAAAAAATCACGCTTGGAGCATAGATTGTGAATCAATTTCCAGCACATTGAAAATAGTCTCGATAGATATCGCCTTTAAAAAACGCGACATAGTATCAATCCGTAAACAAATTCAAAAAAATCACGCGTGGAGCACAGATTATAAAACAATTTCCCGCACAATGAGAATAGCCTCGATAGACATCGCCTTTAAATAACGCGAATTAGTATAAAGACGTAAACAAATTGAAAAAAATCACGCGTTGACCACAGATTATGAAACAATTTCCAGCACATTGAGTATAGCCTTGACAGACATCACCTTTAAATAACGCAAAATAGTATAAAATGTAATAATTAGTATAAACAAATTGAAAAAAAATTCATGCGTGGAGCACAGATTATGAAACAATTTCCCGCACAATGAGAATAGCCTCGATAGACATCGCCTTTAAATAACGCGAAATAGTATAAAGACGTAAACAAATTGAAAAAAATCACGCGTTGAGCACAGATTATGAAACAATTTCCCGCACAATGAGAATAGCCTCGATAGACATCGCCTTTAAAAAACGCGACATAGTATAAATCCGTAAACAAATTAAAAAAAATCACGCGTGGAGCACAGATTATGAAACAATTTCCCGCACAATGAGAATAGCCTCGATAGACATCGCCTTTAAATAACGCGAAATAGTATAAAATGTAATAATTAGTATAAACAAATTGAAAAAAAAATCACGCTTGGAGCATAGATTGTGAATCAATTTCCAGCACATTGAAAATAGTCTCGATAGACATCGCCTTTAAAAAACGCGACATAGTATAAATCCGTAAACAAATTAAAAAAAAACACGCGTGGAGCACAGATTATGAAACAATTTCCCGCACAATGAGAATAGCCTCGATAGACATCGCCTTTAAATAACGCGAAATAGTATAAAGACGTAAACAAATTGAAAAAAATCACGCGTTGACCACAGATTATGAAACAATTTCCAGCACATTGAGTATAGCCTTGACAGACATCACCTTTAAATAACGCAAAATAGTATAAAATGTAATAATTAGTATAAACAAATTGAAAAAAAAATCACGCTTGGAGCATAGATTGTGAATCAATTTCCAGCACATTGAAAATAGTCTCGATAGACATCGCCTTTAAAAAACGCGACATAGTATAAATCCGTAAACAAATTCAAAAAAATCACGCGTAGAGCACAGATTATAAAACGATTTCCCGCACAATGAGAATAGCCTCGATAGACATCGCCTTTAAATAACGCGAATTAGTGTAAAGACGTAAACAAATTGAAAAAAATCACGCGTTGACCACAGATTATGAAACAATTTCCAGCACATTGAGTATAGCCTTGATAGACATCACCTTTAAATAACGCAAAATAGTATAAAATGTAATAATTAGTATAAACAAATTGAAAAAAAAATCATGCGTGGAGCACAGATTATGAAACAATTTCCCGCACAATGAGAATAGCCTCGATAGACATCGCCTTTAAATAACGCGAAATAGTATAAAGACGTAAACAAATTGAAAAAAATCACGCGTTGAGCACAGATTATGAAACAATTTCCAGCACATTGAGTATAGCCTTGACAGACATCACCTTTAAATAACGCAAAATAGTATAAAATGTAATAATTAGTATAAACAAATTGAAAAAAAAATCACGCTTGGAGCATAGATTGTGAATCAATTTCCAGCACACTGAAAATAGTCTCGATAGATATCGCCTTTAAAAAACGCGACATAGTATAAATCCGTAAACAAATTCAAAAAAAATCACGCGTGGAGCACAGATTATAAAACAATTTCCCGCACAATGAGAATAGCCTCGATAGACATCGCCTTTAAATAACGCGAATTAGTATAAAGACGTAAACAAATTGAAAAAATCACGCGTTGACCACAGATTATGAAACAATTTCAAGCACATTGAGCATAGCCTTGACAGACATCAACTTTAAATAACGCAAAATAGTATAAAATGTAATAATTAGTATAAACAAATTGAAAAAAAAATCAAGCTTGGAGCATAGATTGTGAAAAAATATCTAGCACATTGAAAAATCTCGATAGACATCACCTTTAAATAACGCGAAATAGTATAAATCTGTAAAAAAATTGAAAAAAAAATCACGCTTGGAGCATGGATTATGAAACAATTTCCAGCACATTGAGAATAGTGTCGATAGACATCACCTTTAAATAACGCGAATTATTATAAAGACGTAAACAAATTGAAAAAAATCACGCGTTGGCCACAGATTATGAAACAATTTCCAGCACATTGTGTATAGCCTTGATAGACATCACCTTTAAATAACGCAAAATAGTATAAAATGTAATAATTAGTATAAACAAATTGAAAAAAAACATGCGTGGAGCACAGATTATGAAACAATTTCCCGCACAATGAGAATAGCATCGATAGACATCGCCTTTAAATAACGCGAATTAGTATAAAGACGTAAACAAATTGAAAAAAATCACGCGTTGACCACAGATTATGAAACAATTTCCAGCACATTGAGTATAGCCTTGACAGACATCACCTTTAAATAACGCAAAATAGTATAAAATGTAATAATTAGTATAAACAAATTGAAAAAAAAATCATGCGTGGAGCACAGATTATGAAACAATTTCCCGCACAATGAGAATAGCCTCGATAGACATCGCCTTTAAATAACGCGAAATAGTATAAAGACGTAAACAAATTGAAAAAAAATCACGCGTTGAGCACAGATTATGAAACAATTTCCCGCACAATGAGAATAGCCTCGATAGACATCGCCTTTAAAAAACGCGACATAGTATAAATCCGTAAACAAATTAAAAAAAATCACGCGTGGAGCACAGATTATGAAGCAATTTCCCGCACAATGAGAATAGCCTCGATAGACATCGCCTTTAAATAACGCGAAATAGTATAAAATGTAATAATTAGTATAAACAAATTGAAAAAAAAATCACGCTTGGAGCATAGATTGTGAATCAATTTCCAGCACATTGAAAATAGTCTCGATAGACATCGCCTTTAAAAAACGCGACATAGTATAAATCCGTAAACAAATTCAAAAAAATCACGCGTGGAGCACAGATTATGAAACAATTTCCCGCACAATGAGAATAGCCTCGATAGACATCGCCTTTAAATAACGCGAAATAGTATAAAGACGTAAACAAATTGAAAAAAATCACGCGTTGACCACAGATTATGAAACAATTTCCAGCACATTGAGTATAGCCTTGACAGACATCACCTTTAAATAACGCAAAATAGTATAAAATGTAATAATTAGTATAAACAAATTGAAAAAAAAATCACGCTTGGAGCATAGATGGTGAATCAATTTCCAGCACATTGAAAATAGTCTCGATAGATATCGCCTTTAAAAAACGCGACATAGTATAAATCCGTAAACAAATTAAAAAAAATCACGCGTGGAGCACAGATTATAAAACAATTTCCCGCACAATGAGAATAGCCTCGATAGACATCGCCTTTAAATAACGCGAATTAGTATAAAGACGTAAACAAATTGAAAAAAATCACGCGTTGACCACAGATTATGAAACAATTTCCAGCACATTGAGTATAGCCTTGACAGACATCACCTTTAAATAACGCAAAATAGTATAAAATGTAATAATTAGTATAAACAAATTGAAAAAAAAATCATGCGTGGAGCACAGATTATGAAACAATTTCCCGCACAATGAGAATAGCCTCGATAGACATCGCCTTTAAATAACGCGAAATAGTATAAAGACGTAAACAAATTGAAAAAAATCACGCGTTGAGCACAGATTATGAAACAATTTCCCGCACAATGAGAATAGCCTCGATAGACATCGCCTTTAAAAAACGCGACATAGTATAAATCCGTAAACAAATTAAAAAAAATCACGCGTGGAGCACAGATTATGAAACAATTTCCCGCACAATGAGAATAGCCTCGATAGACATCGCCTTTAAATAACGCGAAATAGTATAAAATGTAATAATTAGTATAAACAAATTGAAAAAAAAATCACGCTTGGAGCATAGATTGTGAATCAATTTCCAGCACATTGAAAATAGTCTCGATAGACATCGCCTTTAAAAAACGCGACATAGTATAAATCCGTAAACAAATTAAAAAAAATCACGCGTGGAGCACAGATTATGAAACAATTTCCCGCACAATGAGAATAGCCTCGATAGACATCGCCTTTAAATAACGCGAAATAGTATAAAGACGTAAACAAATTGAAAAAAATCACGCGTTGACCACAGATTATGAAACAATTTCCAGCACATTGAGTATAGCCTTGACAGACATCACCTTTAAATAACGCAAAATAGTATAAAATGTAATAATTAGTATAAACAAATTGAAAAAAAATCACGCTTGGAGCATAGATTGTGAATCAATTTCCAGCACATTGAAAATAGTCTCGATAGACATCGCCTTTAAAAAACGCGACATGGTATAAATCCGTAAACAAATTCAAAAAAATCACGCGTGGAGCACAGATTATAAAACAATTTCCCGCACAATGAGAATAGCGTCGATAGACATCGCCTTTAAATAACGCGAAATAGTATAAAGAAGTAAACAAATTGAAAAAAATCACGCGTTGAGCACAGATTATGAAACAATTTCCAGCACATTGAGTATAGCCTTGACAGACATCACCTTTAAATAACGCGAAATAGTATAAAATGTAATAATTAGTATAAACAAATTGAAAAAAAAATCACGCTTGGAGCATAGATTGTGAAAAAATATCTAGCACATTGAAAATAGTCTTGATAGACATCACCTTTAAATAACGCGAAATAGTATAAATCTGAAAACAAATTTAAAAAAATCACGCGTGGAGCACAGATTATGAAACAATTTCCAGCACATTGAGAATAGCCTCGATAGACATCACCTTTAAATAACGCGAAATAGTATAAATCTGTAAAAAAATTGAAAAAAAAATCACACTTGGAGCATGGATTGTGAAACAATTTCCAGCACATTGAAAATATTCTCGATAGACATCGCCTTTAAATAACGCGAAATAGTATAAATCTGTAAATAAATTAAAAGAAATCACGCGTGGAGCACAGATTATGAAACAATTTCCAGCACATTGAGAATAGTCTCGATAGACATCACCTTTAAAAAACGCGAAATAGTATAAATCTGAAAACAAATTTTAAAAAATCACGCGTGGAGCACAGATTATGAAACAATTTCCAGCACATTGGGAATAGTCTCGATAGACATCACCTTTAAATAACTCGGATTAGTATAAATCCGTAAACAAATTCAAAAAAATCACCCGTGGAGCACAGATTATGAAACAATTTCCAGCACATTGAGAATAGTCTCGAAAGACATCGCCTTTAAATAACGCGAAATTTTATAAAATCCGTAAACAAATTGAAAAAAAAATCACCCTTGGAGCATAAATTGTGAAACAATTTCCAGCACATTGATAATAGTCTCGATAGACATCGCCTTTAAAAAACGCGACATAGTATAAATCCGTAAACAAATTAAAAAAAATCACGCGTGGAGCACAGATTATGAAACAATTTCCCGCACAATGAGAATAGCCTCGATAGACATCGCCTTTAAATAACGCGAAATAGTATAAAATTTAATAATTAGTATAAACAAATTGAAAATAAAATCACGCTTGGAGCATAGATTGTGAATCAATTTCCAGCACATTGAAAATAGTCTCGATAGACATCGCCTTTAAAAAACGCGACATATTATAAATCCGTAAACAAATTCAAAAAAATCACGCGTGGAGCACAGATTATGAAACAATTTCCCGCACAATGAGAATAGCCTCTATAGACATCGCCTTTAAATAACGCGAAATAGTATAAAGACGTAAACAAATTGAAAAAAATCACGCGTTGACCACAGATTATGAAACAATTTCCAGCACATTGAGTATAGCCTTGACAGACATCACCTTTAAATAACGCAAAATAGTATAAAATGTAATAATTAGTATAAAAAAATTGAAAAAAAATCACGCTTGGAGCATAGATTGTGAATCAATTTCCAGCACATTGAAAATAGTCTCGATAGACATCGCCTTTAAAAAACGCGACATAGTATAAATCCGTAAACAAATTCAAAAAAATCACGCGTGGAGCACAGATTATAAAACAATTTCCCGCACAATGAGAATAGCCTCGATAGACATCGCCTTTAAATAACGCGAATTAGTATAAAGACGTAAACAAATTGAAAAAAATCACGCGTTGACCACAGATTATGAAACAATTTCCAGCACATTGTGTATAGCCTTGATAGACATCACCTTTAAATAACGCAAAATAGTATAAAATGTAATAATTAGTATAAACAAATTGAAAAAAAAATCATGCGTGGAGCACAGATTATGAAACAATTTCCCGCACAATGAGAATAGCCTCGATAGACATCGCCTTTAAATAACGCGAAATAGTATAAAGACGTAAACAAATTGAAAAAAATCACGCGTTGACCACAGATTATGAAACAATTTCCAGCACATTGAGTATAGCCTTGACAGACATCACCTTTAAATAACGCAAAATAGTATAAAATGTAATAATTAGTATAAACAAATTGAAAAAAAAATCACGCTTGGAGCATAGATTGTGATTCAATTTCCAGCACATTGAAAATAGTCTCGATAGACATCGCCTTTAAAAAACGCGACATAGTATAAATCCGTAAACAAATTAAAAAAAAACACGCGTGGAGCACAGATTATGAAACAATTTCCCGCACAATGAGAATAGCCTCGATAGACATCGCCTTTAAATAACGCGAAATAGTATAAAGACGTAAACAAATTGAAAAAAATCACGCGTTGACCACAGATTATGAAACAATTTCCAGCACATTGAGTATAGCCTTGACAGACATCACCTTTAAATAACGCAAAATAGTATAAAATGTAATAATTAGTATAAACAAATTGAAAAAAAAATCACGCTTGGAGCATAGATTGTGAATCAATTTCCAGCACATTGAAAATAGTCTCGATAGACATCGCCTTTAAAAAACGCGACATAGTATAAATCCGTAAACAAATTCAAAAAAATCACGCGTAGAGCACAGATTATAAAACGATTTCCCGCACAATGAGAATAGCCTCGATAGACATCGCCTTTAAATAACGCGAATTAGTGTAAAGACGTAAACAAATTGAAAAAAATCACGCGTTGACCACAGATTATGAAACAATTTCCAGCACATTGAGTATAGCCTTGATAGACATCACCTTTAAATAACGCAAAATAGTATAAAATGTAATAATTAGTATAAACAAATTGAAAAAAAAATCATGCGTGGAGCACAGATTATGAAACAATTTCCCGCACAATGAGAATAGCCTCGATAGACATCGCCTTTAAATAACGCGAAATAGTATAAAGACGTAAACAAATTGAAAAAAATCACGCGTTGAGCACAGATTATGAAACAATTTCCAGCACATTGAGTATAGCCTTGACAGACATCACCTTTAAATAACGCAAAATAGTATAAAATGTAATAATTAGTATAAACAAATTGAAAAAAAAATCACGCTTGGAGCATAGATTGTGAATCAATTTCCAGCACACTGAAAATAGTCTCGATAGATATCGCCTTTAAAAAACGCGACATAGTATAAATCCGTAAACAAATTCAAAAAAAATCACGCGTGGAGCACAGATTATAAAACAATTTCCCGCACAATGAGAATAGCCTCGATAGACATCGCCTTTAAATAACGCGAATTAGTATAAAGACGTAAACAAATTGAAAAAATCACGCGTTGACCACAGATTATGAAACAATTTCCAGCACATTGAGCATAGCCTTGACAGACATCAACTTTAAATAACGCAAAATAGTATAAAATGTAATAATTAGTATAAACAAATTGAAAAAAAAATCAAGCTTGGAGCATAGATTGTGAAAAAATATCTAGCACATTGAAAAATCTCGATAGACATCACCTTTAAATAACGCGAAATAGTATAAATCTGTAAAAAAATTGAAAAAAAAATCACGCTTGGAGCATGGATTATGAAACAATTTCCAGCACATTGAGAATAGTGTCGATAGACATCACCTTTAAATAACGCGAATTATTATAAAGACGTAAACAAATTGAAAAAAATCACGCGTTGGCCACAGATTATGAAACAATTTCCAGCACATTGTGTATAGCCTTGATAGACATCACCTTTAAATAACGCAAAATAGTATAAAATGTAATAATTAGTATAAACAAATTGAAAAAAAACATGCGTGGAGCACAGATTATGAAACAATTTCCCGCACAATGAGAATAGCATCGATAGACATCGCCTTTAAATAACGCGAATTAGTATAAAGACGTAAACAAATTGAAAAAAATCACGCGTTGACCACAGATTATGAAACAATTTCCAGCACATTGAGTATAGCCTTGACAGACATCACCTTTAAATAACGCAAAATAGTATAAAATGTAATAATTAGTATAAACAAATTGAAAAAAAAATCATGCGTGGAGCACAGATTATGAAACAATTTCCCGCACAATGAGAATAGCCTCGATAGACATCGCCTTTAAATAACGCGAAATAGTATAAAGACGTAAACAAATTGAAAAAAAATCACGCGTTGAGCACAGATTATGAAACAATTTCCCGCACAATGAGAATAGCCTCGATAGACATCGCCTTTAAAAAACGCGACATAGTATAAATCCGTAAACAAATTAAAAAAAATCACGCGTGGAGCACAGATTATGAAGCAATTTCCCGCACAATGAGAATAGCCTCGATAGACATCGCCTTTAAATAACGCGAAATAGTATAAAATGTAATAATTAGTATAAACAAATTGAAAAAAAAATCACGCTTGGAGCATAGATTGTGAATCAATTTCCAGCACATTGAAAATAGTCTCGATAGACATCGCCTTTAAAAAACGCGACATAGTATAAATCCGTAAACAAATTCAAAAAAATCACGCGTGGAGCACAGATTATGAAACAATTTCCCGCACAATGAGAATAGCCTCGATAGACATCGCCTTTAAATAACGCGAAATAGTATAAAGACGTAAACAAATTGAAAAAAATCACGCGTTGACCACAGATTATGAAACAATTTCCAGCACATTGAGTATAGCCTTGACAGACATCACCTTTAAATAACGCAAAATAGTATAAAATGTAATAATTAGTATAAACAAATTGAAAAAAAAATCACGCTTGGAGCATAGATGGTGAATCAATTTCCAGCACATTGAAAATAGTCTCGATAGATATCGCCTTTAAAAAACGCGACATAGTATAAATCCGTAAACAAATTAAAAAAAATCACGCGTGGAGCACAGATTATAAAACAATTTCCCGCACAATGAGAATAGCCTCGATAGACATCGCCTTTAAATAACGCGAATTAGTATAAAGACGTAAACAAATTGAAAAAAATCACGCGTTGACCACAGATTATGAAACAATTTCCAGCACATTGAGTATAGCCTTGACAGACATCACCTTTAAATAACGCAAAATAGTATAAAATGTAATAATTAGTATAAACAAATTGAAAAAAAAATCATGCGTGGAGCACAGATTATGAAACAATTTCCCGCACAATGAGAATAGCCTCGATAGACATCGCCTTTAAATAACGCGAAATAGTATAAAGACGTAAACAAATTGAAAAAAATCACGCGTTGAGCACAGATTATGAAACAATTTCCCGCACAATGAGAATAGCCTCGATAGACATCGCCTTTAAAAAACGCGACATAGTATAAATCCGTAAACAAATTAAAAAAAATCACGCGTGGAGCACAGATTATGAAACAATTTCCCGCACAATGAGAATAGCCTCGATAGACATCGCCTTTAAATAACGCGAAATAGTATAAAATGTAATAATTAGTATAAACAAATTGAAAAAAAAATCACGCTTGGAGCATAGATTGTGAATCAATTTCCAGCACATTGAAAATAGTCTCGATAGACATCGCCTTTAAAAAACGCGACATAGTATAAATCCGTAAACAAATTAAAAAAAATCACGCGTGGAGCACAGATTATGAAACAATTTCCCGCACAATGAGAATAGCCTCGATAGACATCGCCTTTAAATAACGCGAAATAGTATAAAGACGTAAACAAATTGAAAAAAATCACGCGTTGACCACAGATTATGAAACAATTTCCAGCACATTGAGTATAGCCTTGACAGACATCACCTTTAAATAACGCAAAATAGTATAAAATGTAATAATTAGTATAAACAAATTGAAAAAAAATCACGCTTGGAGCATAGATTGTGAATCAATTTCCAGCACATTGAAAATAGTCTCGATAGACATCGCCTTTAAAAAACGCGACATGGTATAAATCCGTAAACAAATTCAAAAAAATCACGCGTGGAGCACAGATTATAAAACAATTTCCCGCACAATGAGAATAGCGTCGATAGACATCGCCTTTAAATAACGCGAAATAGTATAAAGAAGTAAACAAATTGAAAAAAATCACGCGTTGAGCACAGATTATGAAACAATTTCCAGCACATTGAGTATAGCCTTGACAGACATCACCTTTAAATAACGCGAAATAGTATAAAATGTAATAATTAGTATAAACAAATTGAAAAAAAAATCACGCTTGGAGCATAGATTGTGAAAAAATATCTAGCACATTGAAAATAGTCTTGATAGACATCACCTTTAAATAACGCGAAATAGTATAAATCTGAAAACAAATTTAAAAAAATCACGCGTGGAGCACAGATTATGAAACAATTTCCAGCACATTGAGAATAGCCTCGATAGACATCACCTTTAAATAACGCGAAATAGTATAAATCTGTAAAAAAATTGAAAAAAAAATCACACTTGGAGCATGGATTGTGAAACAATTTCCAGCACATTGAAAATATTCTCGATAGACATCGCCTTTAAATAACGCGAAATAGTATAAATCTGTAAATAAATTAAAAGAAATCACGCGTGGAGCACAGATTATGAAACAATTTCCAGCACATTGAGAATAGTCTCGATAGACATCACCTTTAAAAAACGCGAAATAGTATAAATCTGAAAACAAATTTTAAAAAATCACGCGTGGAGCACAGATTATGAAACAATTTCCAGCACATTGGGAATAGTCTCGATAGACATCACCTTTAAATAACTCGGATTAGTATAAATCCGTAAACAAATTCAAAAAAATCACCCGTGGAGCACAGATTATGAAACAATTTCCAGCACATTGAGAATAGTCTCGAAAGACATCGCCTTTAAATAACGCGAAATTTTATAAAATCCGTAAACAAATTGAAAAAAAAATCACGCTTGGAGCATAAATTGTGAAACAATTTCCAGCACATTGATAATAGTCTCGATAGACATCGCCTTTAAAAAACGCGACATAGTATAAATCCGTAAACAAATTAAAAAAAATCACGCGTGGAGCACAGATTATGAAACAATTTCCCGCACAATGAGAATAGCCTCGATAGACATCGCCTTTAAATAACGCGAAATAGTATAAAATTTAATAATTAGTATAAACAAATTGAAAATAAAATCACGCTTGGAGCATAGATTGTGAATCAATTTCCAGCACATTGAAAATAGTCTCGATAGACATCGCCTTTAAAAAACGCGACATATTATAAATCCGTAAACAAATTCAAAAAAATCACGCGTGGAGCACAGATTATGAAACAATTTCCCGCACAATGAGAATAGCCTCTATAGACATCGCCTTTAAATAACGCGAAATAGTATAAAGACGTAAACAAATTGAAAAAAATCACGCGTTGACCACAGATTATGAAACAATTTCCAGCACATTGAGTATAGCCTTGACAGACATCACCTTTAAATAACGCAAAATAGTATAAAATGTAATAATTAGTATAAAAAAATTGAAAAAAAATCACGCTTGGAGCATAGATTGTGAATCAATTTCCAGCACATTGAAAATAGTCTCGATAGACATCGCCTTTAAAAAACGCGACATAGTATAAATCCGTAAACAAATTCAAAAAAATCACGCGTGGAGCACAGATTATAAAACAATTTCCCGCACAATGAGAATAGCCTCGATAGACATCGCCTTTAAATAACGCGAATTAGTATAAAGACGTAAACAAATTGAAAAAAATCACGCGTTGACCACAGATTATGAAACAATTTCCAGCACATTGTGTATAGCCTTGATAGACATCACCTTTAAATAACGCAAAATAGTATAAAATGTAATAATTAGTATAAACAAATTGAAAAAAAAATCATGCGTGGAGCACAGATTATGAAACAATTTCCCGCACAATGAGAATAGCCTCGATAGACATCGCCTTTAAATAACGCGAAATAGTATAAAGACGTAAACAAATTGAAAAAAATCACGCGTTGACCACAGATTATGAAACAATTTCCAGCACATTGAGTATAGCCTTGACAGACATCACCTTTAAATAACGCAAAATAGTATAAAATGTAATAATTAGTATAAACAAATTGAAAAAAAAATCACGCTTGGAGCATAGATTGTGATTCAATTTCCAGCACATTGAAAATAGTCTCGATAGACATCGCCTTTAAAAAACGCGACATAGTATAAATCCGTAAACAAATTCAAGAAAATCACGCGTGGAGCACAGATTATAAAACAATTTCCCGCACAATGAGAATAGCCTCGATAGACATCGCCTTTAAATAACGCGAATTAGTATAAAGACGTAAACAAATTGAAAAAAATCACGCGTTGACCACAGATTATGAAACAATTTCCAGCACATTGAGTATAGCCTTGACAGACATCACCTTTAAATAACGCAAAATAGTATAAAATGTAATAATTAGTATAAACAAATTGAAAAAAAAATCATGCGTGGAGCACAGATTATGAAACAATTTCCCGCACAATGAGAATAGCCTCGATAGACATCGCCTTTAAATAACGCGAAATAGTATAAAGACGTAAACAAATTGAAAAAAATCACGCGTTGAGCACAGATTATGAAACAATTTCCCGCACAATGAGAATAGCCTCGATAGACATCGCCTTTAAAAAACGCGACATAGTATAAATCCGTAAACAAATTAAAAAAAATCACGCGTGGAGCACAGATTATGAAACAATTTCCCGCACAATGAGAATAGCCTCGATAGACATCGCCTTTAAATAACGCGAAATAGTATAAAATGTAATAATTAGTATAAACAAATTGAAAAAAAAATCACGCTTGGAGCATAGATTGTGAATCAATTTTCAGCACATTGAAAATAGTCTCGATAGACATCGCCTTTAAAAAACGCGACATAGTATAAATCCGTAAACAAATTCAAAAAAATCACGCGTGGAGCACAGATTATGAAACAATTTCCCGCACAATGAGAATAGCCTCGATAGACATCGCCTTTAAATAACGCGAAATAGTATAAAGACGTAAACAAATTGAAAAAAATCACGCGTTGTCCACAGATTATGAAACAATTTCCAGCACATTGAGTATAGCCTTGACAGACATCACCTTTAAATAACGCAAAATAGTATAAAATGTAATAATTAGTATAAACAAATTGAAAAAAAATCACGCTTGGAGCATAGATTGTGAATCAATTTCCAGCACATTGAAAATAGTCTCGATAGACATCGCCTTTAAAAAACGCGACATGGTATAAATCCGTAAACAAATTCAAAAAAATCACGCGTGGAGCACAGATTATAAAACAATTTCCCGCACAATGAGAATAGCGTCGATAGACATCGCCTTTAAATAACGCGAAATAGTATAAAGACGTAAACAAATTGAAAAAAATCACGCGTTGAGCACAGATTATGAAACAATTTCCAGCACATTGAGTATAGCCTTGACAGACATCACCTTTAAATAACGCGAAATAGTATAAAATGTAATAATTAGTATAAACAAATTGAAAAAAAAATCACGCTTGGAGCATAGATTGTGAAAAAATATCTAGCACATTGAAAATAGTCTCGATAGACATCACCTTTAAATAACGCGAAATAGTATAAATCTGAAAACAAATTAAAAAAAATCACGCGTGGAGCACAGATTATGAAACAATTTCCAGCACATTGAGAATAGCCTCGATAGACATCACCTTTAAATAACGCGAAATAGTATAAATCTGTAAAAAAATTGAAAAAAAAATCACACTTGGAGCATGGATTGTGAAACAATTTCCAGCACATTGAAAATATTCTCGATAGACATCGCCTTTAAATAACGCGAAATAGTATAAATCTGTAAATAAATTAAAAGAAATCACGCGTGGAGCACAGATTATGAAACAATTTCCAGCACATTGAGAATAGTCTCGATAGACATCACCTTTAAATAACTCGGATTAGTATAAATCCGTAAACAAATTCAAAAAAATCACCCGTGGAGCACAGATTATGAAACAATTTCCAGCACATTGAGAATAGTCTCGAAAGACATCGCCTTTAAATAACGCGAAATTTTATAAAATCCGTAAACAAATTGAAAAAAAATCACGCTTGGAGCATAAATTGTGAAACAATTTCCAGCACATTGATAATAGTCTCGATAGACATCGCCTTTAAAAAACGCGACATAGTATAAATCCGTAAACAAATTAAAAAAAAACACGCGTGGAGCACAGATTATGAAACAATTTCCCGAGAATGAGAATAGCCTCGATAGACATCGCCTTTAAATAACGCGAAATAGTATAAAATGTAATAATTAGTATAAACAAATTGAAAATAAAATCACGCTTGGAGCATAGATTGTGAATCAATTTCCAGCACATTGAAAATAGTCTCGATAGACATCGCCTTTAAAAAACGCGACATAGTATAAATCCGTAAACAAATTCAAAAAAATCACGCGTGGAGCACAGATTATGAAACAATTTCCCGCACAATGAGAATAGCCTCTATAGACATCGCCTTTAAATAACGCGAAATAGTATAAAGACGTAAACAAATTGAAAAAAATCACGCGTTGACCACAGATTATGAAACAATTTCCAGCACATTGAGTATAGCCTTGACAGACATCACCTTTAAATAACGCAAAATAGTTTAAAATGTAATAATTAGTATAAAAAAATTGAAAAAAAAATCACGCTTGGAGCATAGATTGTGAATCAATTTCCAGCACATTGAAAATAGTCTCGATAGACATCGCCTTTAAAAAACGCGACATAGTATAAATCCGTAAACAAATTCAAAAAAATCACGCGTGGAGCACAGATTATAAAACAATTTCCCGCACAATGAGAATAGCCTCGATAGACATCGCCTTTAAATAACGCGAATTAGTATAAAGACGTAAACAAATTGAAAAAAATCACGCGTTGACCACAGATTATGAAACAATTTCCAGCACATTGTGTATAGCCTTGATAGACATCACCTTTAAATAACGCAAAATAGTATAAAATGTAATAATTAGTATAAACAAATTGAAAAAAAAATCATGCGTGGAGCACAGATTATGAAACAATTTCCCGCACAATGAGAATAGCCTCGATAGACATCGCCTTTAAATAACGCGAAATAGTATAAAGACGTAAACAAATTGAAAAAAATCACGCGTTGACCACAGATTATGAAACAATTTCCAGCACATTGAGTATAGCCTTGACA
Organism: Maratus speciosus; assembly: GCA_963932465.1. Taxonomy (NCBI): domain Eukaryota; kingdom Metazoa; phylum Arthropoda; class Arachnida; order Araneae; family Salticidae; genus Maratus; species Maratus speciosus. The sequence goes on from OZ010792.1 coordinate 616,046,377, forward strand.
GACATCACCTTTAAATAACGCAAAATAGTATAAAATGTAATAATTAGTATAAACAAATTGAAAAAAAAATCACGCTTGGAGCATAGATTGTGAATCAATTTCCAGCACATTGAAAATAGTCTCGATAGATATCGCCTTTAAAAAACGCGACATAGTATAAATCCGTAAACAAATTTAAAAAAATCACGCGTGGAGCACAGATTATAAAACAATTTCCCGCACAATGAGAATAGCCTCGATAGACATCACCTTTAAATAACGCAAAATAGTATAAAATGTAATAATTAGTATAAACAAATTGAAAAAAAAATCATGCGTGGAGCACAGATTATGAAACAATTTCCCGCACAATGAGAATAGCCTCGACAGACATCGCCTTTAAATAACGCGAAATAGTATAAAGACGTAAACAAATTGAAAAAAATCACGCGTTGAGCACAGATATGAAACAATTTCCCGCACAATGAGAATAGCCTCGATAGACATCGCCTTTAAATAACGCGAAATAGTATAAAATGTAATAATTAGTATAAACAAATTGAAAAAAAAATCACGCTTGGAGCATAGATTGTGAATCAATTTCCAGCACATTGAAAATAGTCTCGATAGACATCGCCTTTAAAAAACGCGACATAGTATAAATCCGTAAACAAATTCAAAAAAATCACGCGTGGAGCACAGATTATGAAACAATTTCCCGCACAATGAGAATAGCCTCGATAGACATCGCCTTTAAATAACGCGAAATAGTATAAAGACGTAAACAAATTGAAAAAAATCACGCGTTGACCACAGATTATGAAACAATTTCCAGCACATTGAGTATAGCCTTGACAGACATCACCTTTAAATAACGCAAAATAGTATAAAATGAAATAATTAGTATAAACAAATTGAAAAAAAATCACGCTTGGAGCATAGATTGTGAATCAATTTCCAGCACATTGAAAATAGTCTCGATAGACATCGCCTTTAAAAAACGCGACATAGTATAAATCCGTAAACAAATTCAAAAAAATCACGCGTGGAGCACAGATTATAAAACAATTTCCCGCACAATGAGAATAGCGTCGATAGACATCGCCTTTAAATAACGCGAAATAGTATAAAGACGTAAACAAATTGAAAAAAATCACGCGTTGAGCACAGATTATGAAACAATTTCCAGCACATTGAGTATAGCCTTGACAGACATCACCTTTAAATAACGCGAAATAGTATAAAATGTAATAATTAGTATAAACAAATTGAAAAAAAAATCATGCTTGGAGCATAGATTGTGAAAAAATATCTAGCACATTGAAAATAGTCTCGATAGACATCACCTTTAAATAACGCGAAATAGTATAAATCTGTAAAAAAATTGAAAAAAAAATCACGCTTGGAGCATGGATTGTGAAACAATTTCCAGCACATTGAAAATATTCTCAATAGACATCACCTTTAAATAACGCCAAATAGTATAAATCTGAAAACAAATTAAAAAAAATCACGCGTGGAGCACAGATTATGAAACAATTTCCAGCACATTGAGAATAGTCTCGATAGACATCACCTTTAAAAAACGCGAAATAGTATAAATCTGAAAACAAATTTTAAAAAATCACGCGTGGAGCACAGATTATGAAACAATTTCCAGCACATTGAGAATAGTCTCGATAGACATCACCTTTAAATAACTCGGATTAGTATAAATCCGTAAACAAATTCAAAAAAATCACCCGTGGAGCACAGATTATGAAACAATTTCCAGCACATTGAGAATAGTCTCGAAAGACATCGCCTTTAAATAACGCGAAATTTTATAAAATCCGTAAAAAAATTGAAAAAAAAATCACGCTTGGAGCATAAATTGTGAAACAATTTCCAGCACATTGATAATAGTCTCGATAGACATCGCCTTTAAAAAACGCGACATAGTATAAATCCGTAAACAAATTAAAAAGAATCACGCGTGGAGCACAGATTATGAAACAATTTCCCGCACAATGAGAATAGCCTCGATAGACATCGCCTTTAAATAACGCGAAATAGTATAAAATGTAATAATTAGTATAAACAAATTGAAAATAAAATCACGCTTGGAGCATAGATTGTGAATCAATTTCCAGCACATTGAAAATAGTCTCGATAGACATCGCCTTTAAAAAACGCGACATAGTATAAATCCGTAAACAAATTCAAAAAAATCACGCGTGGAGCACAGATTATGAAACAATTTCCCGCACAATGAGAATAGCCTCTATAGACATCGCCTTTAAATAACGCGAAATAGTATAAAGACGTAAACAAATTGAAAAAAATCACGCGTTGACCACAGATTATGAAACAATTTACAGCACATTGAGTATAGCCTTGACAGACATCACCTTTAAATAACGCAAAATAGTATAAAATGTAATAATTACTATAAACAAATTGAAAAAAAAATGACGCTTGGAGCATAGATTGTGAATCAATTTCCAGCACATTGAAAATAGTCTCGATAGACATCGCCTTTAAAAAACGCGACATAGTATAAATCCGTAAACAAATTCAAAAAAATCACGCGTTGAGCACAGATTATGAAACAATTTCCAGCACATTGAGTATAGCCTTGACAGACATCACCTTTAAATAACGCGAAATAGTATAAAATGTAATAATTAGTATAAACAAATTGAAAAAAAAATCACGCTTGGAGCATAGATTGTGAAAAAATATCTAGCACATTGAAAATAGTCTCGATAGACATCACCTTTAAATAACGCGAAATAGTATAAATCTGTAAAAAAATTGAAAAAAAAATCACGCTTGGAGCATGGATTGTGAAACAATTTCCAGCACATTGAAAATATTCTCAATAGACATCACCTTTAAATAACGCGAAATAGTATAAATCTGAAAACAAATTAAAAAAAATCACGCGTGGAGCACAGATTATGAAACAATTTCCAGCACATTGAGAATAGCCTCGATAGACATCACCTTTAAATAACGCGAAATAGTATAAATCTGTAAAAAAATTGAAAAAAAAATCACGCTTGGAGCATGGATTGTGAAACAATTTCCAGCACATTGAAAATCTTCTCGATAGACATCGCCTTTAAATAACGCGAAATAGTATAAATCTGTAAATAATTTAAAAGAAATCACGCGTGGAGCACAGATTATGAAATAATTTCCAGCACATTGAGAATAGTCTCGATAGACATCACCTTTAAATAATGCGGATTAGTATAAATCCGTAAAAAAATTAAAAAAAATCACCCGTGGAGCACAGATTATGAAACAATTTCCAGCACATTGAGAATAGTCTCGAAAGACATCGCCTTTAAATAACGCGAAATTTTATAAAATCCGTAAACAAATTGAAAAAAAAATCACGCTTGGAACATAAATTGTGAAACAATTTCCAGCACATTGAAAATAGTCTCGATAGACATCGCCTTTAAAAAACGCGACATAGTATAAATCCGTAAACAAATTAAAAAAAATCTCGCGTGGAGCACAGATTATGAAACAATTTCCCGCACAATGAGAATAGCCTCGATAGACATCGCCTTTAAATAACGCGAAATAGTATAAAATGTAATAATTAGTATAAACAAATTGAAAATAAAATCACGCTTGGAGCATAGATTGTGAATCAATTTCCAGCACATTGAAAATAGTCTCGATAGACATCGCCTTTAAAAAACGCGACATAGTATAAATCCGTAAACAAATTCAAAAAAAACACGCGTGGAGCACAGATTATGAAACAATTTCCCGCACAATGAGAATAGCCTCCATAGACATCGCCTTTAAATAACGCGAAATGGTATAAAATGTAATAATTAGTATAAACAAATTGAAAAAAAAATCACGCTTGGAGCATAGATTGTGAATCAATTTCCAGCACATTGAAAATAGTCTCGATAGACATCGCCTTTAAAAAACGCGACATAGTATAAATCCTTAAACAAATTCAAAAAAATCACGCGTGGAGCACAGATTATGAAACAATTTCCCGCACAATGAGAATAGCCTCGATAGACATCGCCTTTAAATAACGCGAATTAGTATAAAGACGTAAACAAATTGAAAAAAATCACGCGTTGACCACAGATTATGAAACAATTTCCAGCACATTGAGTATAGCCTTGACAGACATCACCTTTAAATAACGCAAAATAGTATAAAATGTAATAATTAGTATAAACAAATTGAAAAAAAAAATCACGCTTGGAGCACAGATTGTGAATCAATTTCCAGCACATTGAAAATAGTCTCGATAGATATCGCCTTTAAAAAACGCGACATAGTATCAATCCGTAAACAAATTCAAAAAAATCACGCGTGGAGCACAGATTATAAAACAATTTCCCGCACAATGAGAATAGCCTCGATAGACATCGCCTTTAAATAACGCGAATTAGTATAAAGACGTAAACAAATTGAAAAAAATCACGCGTTGACCACAGATTATGAAACAATTTCCAGCACATTGAGTATAGCCTTGACAGACATCACCTTTAAATAACGCAAAATAGTATAAAATGTAATAATTAGTATAAACAAATTGAAAAAAAATTCATGCGTGGAGCACAGATTATGAAACAATTTCCCGCACAATGAGAATAGCCTCGATAGACATCGCCTTTAAAAAACGCGACATAGTATAAATCCGTAAACAAATTAAAAAAAATCACGCGTGGAGCACAGATTATGAAACAATTTCCCGCACAATGAGAATAGCCTCGATAGACATCGCCTTTAAATAACGCGAAATAGTATAAAATGTAATAATTAGTATAAACAAATTGAAAAAAAAATCACGCTTGGAGCATAGATTGTGAATCAATTTCCAGCACATTGAAAATAGTCTCGATAGACATCGCCTTTAAAAAACGCGACATAGTATAAATCCGTAAACAAATTCAAAAAAATCACGCGTGGAGCACAGATTATGAAACAATTTCCCGCACAATGAGAATAGCCTCGATAGACATCGCCTTTAAATAACGCGAAATAGTATAAAGACGTAAAGAAATTGAAAAAAATCACGCGTTGACCACAGATTATGAAACAATTTCCAGCACATTGAGTATAGCCTTGACAGACATCACCTTTAAATAACGCAAAATAGTATAAAATGTAATAATTAGTATAAACAAATTGAAAAAAAAATCACGCTTGGAGCATAGATTGTGAATCAATTTCCAGCACATTGAAAATAGTCTCGAAAGACATCGCCTTTAAAAAACGCGACATAGTATAAATCCGTAAACAAATTCAAAAAAATCACGCGTGGAACACAGATTATAAAACAATTTCCCGCACAATGAGAATAGCCTCGATAGACATCGCCTTTAAATAACGCGAATTAGTATAAAGACGTAAACAAATTGAAAAAAATCACGCGTTGACCACAGATTATGAAACAATTTCCAGCACATTGAGTATAGCCTTGATAGACATCACCTTTAAATAACGCAAAATAGTATAAAATGTAATAATTAGTATAAACAAATTGAAAAAAAATCATGCGTGGAGCACAGATTATGAAACAATTTCCCGCACAATGAGAATAGCCTTGACAGACATCACCTTTAAATAACGCGAAATAGTATAAAATGTAATAATTAGTATAAACAAATTGAAAAAAAAATCAAGCTTGGAGCATAGATTGTGAAAAAATATCTAGCACATTGAAAAATCTCGATAGACATCACCTTTAAATAACGCGAAATAGTATAAATCTGTAAAAAAATTGAAAAAAAAATCACGCTTGGAGCATGGATTATGAAACAATTTCCAGCACATTGAGAATAGTGTCGATAGACATCACCTTTAAATAACGCGAAATAGTATAATGACGTAAACAAATTGAAAAAAATCACGCGTTGACCACAGATTATGAAACAATTTCCAGCTCATTGAGTATAGCCTTGACAGACATCACCTTTAAATAACGCAAAATAATATAAAATGTAATAATTAGTATAAACAAATTGAAAAAAAACATGCGTGGAGCACAGATTATGAAACAATTTCCCGCACATTGAGTATAGCCTTGACAGACATCACCTTTAAATAACGCGAAATAGTATAAAATGTAATAATTAGTATAAACAAATTGAAAAAAAAATCACGCTTGGAGCATAGATTGTGAAAAAATATCTAGCACATTGAAAATAGTCTCGATAGACATCACCTTTAAATAACTCGAAATAGTATAAATCTGTAAAAAAATTGAAAAAAAAATCACGCTTGGAGCATGGATTGTGAAACAATTTCCAGCACATTGAAAATATTCTCGATAGACATCGCCTTTAAATAACGCGAAATAGTATAAATCTGAAAACAAATTTAAAAAAATCACGCGTGGAGCACAGATTATGAAACAATTTCCAGCACATTGAGAATAGCCTCGATAGACATCACCTTTAAATAACGCGAAATAGTATAAATCTGTAAAAAAATTGAAAAAAAATCACGCTTGGAGCATGGATTGTGAAACAATTTCCAGCACTTTGAAAATATTCTCGATAGACATCGCCTTTAAATAACGCGAAATAGTATAAATCTGTAAATAATTTAAAAGAAATCACGCTTGGAGCACAGATTATGAAACAATTTCCAGCACATTGAGAATAGTCTCGATAGACATCACCTTTAAAAAACGCGAAATAGTATAAATCTGAAAACAAATTAAAAAAAATCACGCGTGGAGCACAGATTATGAAACAATTTCCAGCACATTGAGAATAGTCTCGATAGACATCACCTTTAAATAACGCGGATTAGTATAAATCCGTAAACAAATTCTAAAAAAATCACCCGTGGAGCACAGATTATGAAACAATTTCCCGCACATTGAGAATAGTCTCGAAAGACATCGCCTTTAAATAACGCGAAATTTTATAAAATCCGTAAACAAATTGAAAAAAAAATCACGCTTGGAGCATAAATTGTGAAACAATTTCCAGCACATTGATAATAGTCTCGATAGACATCGCCTTTAAAAAACGCGACATAGTATAAATCCGTAAACAAATTCAAAAAAATCACGCGTGGAGCACAGATTATGAAACAATTTCCCGCACAATGAGAATTGCCTCGATAGACATCGCCTTTAAATAACGCGAAATAGTATAAAGACGTAAACAAATTGAAAAAAATCAGGCGTTGACCACAGATTATGAAACAATTTCCAGCACATTGAGTATAGCCTTGACAGACATCACCTTTAAATAACGCAAAATAGTATAAAATGTAATAATTAGTATAAACAAATTGAAAAAAAAATCACGCTTGGAGCATAGATTGTGAATCAATTTCCAGCACATTGAAAATAGTCTCGATAGACATCGCCTTTAAAAAACGCGACATAGTATAAATCCGTAAACAAATTCAAAAAAATCACGCGTGGAGCACAGATTATAAAACAATTTCCCGCACAATGAGACTAGCCTCGATAGACATCGCCTTTAAATAACGCGAATTAGTATAAAGACGTAAACAAATTGAAAAAAATCACGCGTTGGCCACAGATTATGAAACAATTTCCAGCACATTGTGTATAGCCTTGATAGACATCACCTTTAAATAACGCAAAATGGTATAAAATGTAATAATTAGTATAAACAAAATGAAAAAAAATCATGCGTGGAGCAAGAATTATGAAACAATTTCCCGCACAATGAGAATAGCCTCGATAGACATCGCCTTTAAATAACGCGAATTAGTATAAAGACGTAAAAAAATTGAAAAAAATCACGCGTTGACCACAGATTATGAAACAATTTCCAGCACATTGAGTATAGCCTTGACAGACATCACCTTTAAATAACGCAAAATAGTATAAAATGTAATAATTAGTATAAAGAAATTGAAAAAAAAATCATGCGTGGAGCACAGATTATGAAACAATTTCCCGCACAATGAGAATAGCCTCGATAGACATCGCCTTTAAATAACGTGAAATAGTATAAAGACGTAAACAAATTGAAAAAAATCACGCGTTGAGCACAGATTATGAAACAATTTCCCGCACAATGAGAATAGCCTCGATAGACATCGCCTTTAAAAAACGCGACATAGTATAAATCCGTAAACAAATTAAAAAAAATTACGCGTGGAGCACAGATTATGAAACAATTTCCCGCACAATGAGAATAGCCTCGATAGACATCGCCTTTAAATAACGCGAATTAGTATAAAGACGTAAACAAATTGAAAAAAATCACGCGTTGACCACAGATTATGAAACAATTTCCAGCACATTGAGTATAGCCTTGACAGACATCACCTTTAAATAACGCAAAATAGTATAAAATGTAATAATTAGTATAAACAAATTGAAAAAAAAAATCACGCTTGGAGCATAGATTGTGAATCAATTTCCAGCACATTGAAAATAGTCTCGATAGATATCGCCTTTAAAAAACGCGACATAGTATCAATCCGTAAACAAATTCAAAAAAATCACGCGTGGAGCACAGATTATAAAACAATTTCCCGCACAATGAGAATAGCCTCGATAGACATCGCCTTTAAATAACGCGAATTAGTATAAAGACGTAAACAAATTGAAAAAAATCACGCGTTGACCACAGATTATGAAACAATTTCCAGCACATTGAGTATAGCCTTGACAGATATCACCTTTAAATAACGCAAAATAGTATAAAATGTAATAATTAGTATAAACAAATTGAAAAAAAAAATCACGCTTGGAGCACAGATTGTGAATCAATTTCCAGCACATTGAAAATAGTCTCGATAGATATCGCCTTTAAAAAACGCGACATAGTATCAATCCGTAAACAAATTCAAAAAAATCACGCGTGGAGCACAGATTATAAAACAATTTCCCGCACAATGAGAATAGCCTCGATAGACATCGCCTTTAAATAACGCGAATTAGTATAAAGACGTAAACAAATTGAAAAAAATCACGCGTTGACCACAGATTATGAAACAATTTCCAGCACATTGAGTATAGCCTTGACAGACATCACCTTTAAATAACGCAAAATAGTATAAAATGTAATAATTAGTATAAACAAATTGAAAAAAAATTCATGCGTGGAGCACAGATTATGAAACAATTTCCCGCACAATGAGAATAGCCTCGATAGACATCGCCTTTAAAAAACGCGACATAGTATAAATCCGTAAACAAATTAAAAAAAATCACGCGTGGAGCACAGATTATGAAACAATTTCCCGCACAATGAGAATAGCCTCGATAGACATCGCCTTTAAATAACGCGAAATAGTATAAAATGTAATAATTAGTATAAACAAATTGAAAAAAAAATCACGCTTGGAGCATAGATTGTGAATCAATTTCCAGCACATTGAAAATAGTCTCGATAGACATCGCCTTTAAAAAACGCGACATAGTATAAATCCGTAAACAAATTCAAAAAAATCACGCGTGGAGCACAGATTATGAAACAATTTCCCGCACAATGAGAATAGCCTCGATAGACATCGCCTTTAAATAACGCGAAATAGTATAAAGACGTAAAGAAATTGAAAAAAATCACGCGTTGACCACAGATTATGAAACAATTTCCAGCACATTGAGTATAGCCTTGACAGACATCACCTTTAAATAACGCAAAATAGTATAAAATGTAATAATTAGTATAAACAAATTGAAAAAAAAATCACGCTTGGAGCATAGATTGTGAATCAATTTCCAGCACATTGAAAATAGTCTCGAAAGACATCGCCTTTAAAAAACGCGACATAGTATAAATCCGTAAACAAATTCAAAAAAATCACGCGTGGAACACAGATTATAAAACAATTTCCCGCACAATGAGAATAGCCTCGATAGACATCGCCTTTAAATAACGCGAATTAGTATAAAGACGTAAACAAATTGAAAAAAATCACGCGTTGACCACAGATTATGAAACAATTTCCAGCACATTGAGTATAGCCTTGATAGACATCACCTTTAAATAACGCAAAATAGTATAAAATGTAATAATTAGTATAAACAAATTGAAAAAAAATCATGCGTGGAGCACAGATTATGAAACAATTTCCCGCACAATGAGAATAGCCTTGACAGACATCACCTTTAAATAACGCGAAATAGTATAAAATGTAATAATTAGTATAAACAAATTGAAAAAAAAATCAAGCTTGGAGCATAGATTGTGAAAAAATATCTAGCACATTGAAAAATCTCGATAGACATCACCTTTAAATAACGCGAAATAGTATAAATCTGTAAAAAAATTGAAAAAAAAATCACGCTTGGAGCATGGATTATGAAACAATTTCCAGCACATTGAGAATAGTGTCGATAGACATCACCTTTAAATAACGCGAAATAGTATAATGACGTAAACAAATTGAAAAAAATCACGCGTTGACCACAGATTATGAAACAATTTCCAGCTCATTGAGTATAGCCTTGACAGACATCACCTTTAAATAACGCAAAATAGTATAAAATGTAATAATTAGTATAAACAAATTGAAAAAAAACATGCGTGGAGCACAGATTATGAAACAATTTCCCGCACATTGAGTATAGCCTTGACAGACATCACCTTTAAATAACGCGAAATAGTATAAAATGTAATAATTAGTATAAACAAATTGAAAAAAAAATCACGCTTGGAGCATAGATTGTGAAAAAATATCTAGCACATTGAAAATAGTCTCGATAGACATCACCTTTAAATAACTCGAAATAGTATAAATCTGTAAAAAAATTGAAAAAAAAATCACGCTTGGAGCATGGATTGTGAAACAATTTCCAGCACATTGAAAATATTCTCGATAGACATCGCCTTTAAATAACGCGAAATAGTATAAATCTGAAAACAAATTTAAAAAAATCACGCGTGGAGCACAGATTATGAAACAATTTCCAGCACATTGAGAATAGCCTCGATAGACATCACCTTTAAATAACGCGAAATAGTATAAATCTGTAAAAAAATTGAAAAAAAATCACGCTTGGAGCATGGATTGTGAAACAATTTCCAGCACTTTGAAAATATTCTCGATAGACATCGCCTTTAAATAACGCGAAATAGTATAAATCTGTAAATAATTTAAAAGAAATCACGCTTGGAGCACAGATTATGAAACAATTTCCAGCACATTGAGAATAGTCTCGATAGACATCACCTTTAAAAAACGCGAAATAGTATAAATCTGAAAACAAATTAAAAAAAATCACGCGTGGAGCACAGATTATGAAACAATTTCCAGCACATTGAGAATAGTCTCGATAGACATCACCTTTAAATAACGCGGATTAGTATAAATCCGTAAACAAATTCTAAAAAAATCACCCGTGGAGCACAGATTATGAAACAATTTCCCGCACATTGAGAATAGTCTCGAAAGACATCGCCTTTAAATAACGCGAAATTTTATAAAATCCGTAAACAAATTGAAAAAAAAATCACGCTTGGAGCATAAATTGTGAAACAATTTCCAGCACATTGATAATAGTCTCGATAGACATCGCCTTTAAAAAACGCGACATAGTATAAATCCGTAAACAAATTCAAAAAAATCACGCGTGGAGCACAGATTATGAAACAATTTCCCGCACAATGAGAATTGCCTCGATAGACATCGCCTTTAAATAACGCGAAATAGTATAAAGACGTAAACAAATTGAAAAAAATCAGGCGTTGACCACAGATTATGAAACAATTTCCAGCACATTGAGTATAGCCTTGACAGACATCACCTTTAAATAACGCAAAATAGTATAAAATGTAATAATTAGTATAAACAAATTGAAAAAAAAATCACGCTTGGAGCATAGATTGTGAATCAATTTCCAGCACATTGAAAATAGTCTCGATAGACATCGCCTTTAAAAAACGCGACATAGTATAAATCCGTAAACAAATTCAAAAAAATCACGCGTGGAGCACAGATTATAAAACAATTTCCCGCACAATGAGACTAGCCTCGATAGACATCGCCTTTAAATAACGCGAATTAGTATAAAGACGTAAACAAATTGAAAAAAATCACGCGTTGGCCACAGATTATGAAACAATTTCCAGCACATTGTGTATAGCCTTGATAGACATCACCTTTAAATAACGCAAAATGGTATAAAATGTAATAATTAGTATAAACAAAATGAAAAAAAATCATGCGTGGAGCAAGAATTATGAAACAATTTCCCGCACAATGAGAATAGCCTCGATAGACATCGCCTTTAAATAACGCGAATTAGTATAAAGACGTAAAAAAATTGAAAAAAATCACGCGTTGACCACAGATTATGAAACAATTTCCAGCACATTGAGTATAGCCTTGACAGACATCACCTTTAAATAACGCAAAATAGTATAAAATGTAATAATTAGTATAAAGAAATTGAAAAAAAAATCATGCGTGGAGCACAGATTATGAAACAATTTCCCGCACAATGAGAATAGCCTCGATAGACATCGCCTTTAAATAACGTGAAATAGTATAAAGACGTAAACAAATTGAAAAAAATCACGCGTTGAGCACAGATTATGAAACAATTTCCCGCACAATGAGAATAGCCTCGATAGACATCGCCTTTAAAAAACGCGACATAGTATAAATCCGTAAACAAATTAAAAAAAATTACGCGTGGAGCACAGATTATGAAACAATTTCCCGCACAATGAGAATAGCCTCGATAGACATCGCCTTTAAATAACGCGAATTAGTATAAAGACGTAAACAAATTGAAAAAAATCACGCGTTGACCACAGATTATGAAACAATTTCCAGCACATTGAGTATAGCCTTGACAGACATCACCTTTAAATAACGCAAAATAGTATAAAATGTAATAATTAGTATAAACAAATTGAAAAAAAAAATCACGCTTGGAGCATAGATTGTGAATCAATTTCCAGCACATTGAAAATAGTCTCGATAGATATCGCCTTTAAAAAACGCCACATAGTATCAATCCGTAAACAAATTCAAAAAAATCACGCGTGGAGCACAGATTATAAAACAATTTCCCGCACAATGAGAATAGCCTCGATAGACATCGCCTTTAAATAACGCGAATTAGTATAAAGACGTAAACAAATTGAAAAAAATCACGCGTTGACCACAGATTATGAAACAATTTCCAGCACATTGAGTATAGCCTTGACAGACATCACCTTTAAATAACGCAAAATAGTATAAAATGTAATAATTAGTATAAACAAATTGAAAAAAAATTCATGCGTGGAGCACAGATTATGAAACAATTTCCCGCACAATGAGAATAGCCTCGATAGACATCGCCTTTAAAAAACGCGACATAGTATAAATCCGTAAACAAATTTAAAAAAATCACGCGTGGAGCACAGATTATGAAACAATTTCCCGCACAATGAGAATAGCCTCGATAGACATCGCCTTTAAATAACGCGAAATAGTATAAAATGTAATAATTAGTATAAACAAATTGAAAAAAAAATCACGCTTGGAGCATAGATTGTGAATCAATTTCCAGCACATTGAAAATAGTCTCGATAGACATCGCCTTTAAAAAACGCGACATAGTATAAATCCGTAAACAAATTCAAAAAAATCACGCGTGGAGCACAGATTATGAAACAATTTCCCGCACAATGAGAATAGCCTCGATAGACATCGCCTTTAAATAACGCGAAATAGTATAAAGACGTAAAGAAATTGAAAAAAATCACGCGTTGACCACAGATTATGAAACAATTTCCAGCACATTGAGTATAGCCTTGACAGACATCACCTTTAAATAACGCAAAATAGTATAAAATGTAATAATTAGTATAAACAAATTGAAAAAAAAATCACGCTTGGAGCATAGATTGTGAATCAATTTCCAGCACATTGAAAATAGTCTCGATAGACATCGCCTTTAAAAAACGCGACATAGTATAAATCCGTAAACAAATTCAAAAAAATCACGCGTGGAGTACAGATTATAAAACAATTTCCCGCACAATGAGAATAGCCTCGATAGACATCGCCTTTAAATAACGCGAATTAGTATAAAGACGTAAACAAATTGAAAAAAATCACGCGTTGACCACAGATTATGAAACAATTTCCAGCACATTGAGTATAACCTTGATAGACATCACCTTTAAATAACGCAAAATAGTATAAAATGTAATAATTAGTATAAACAAATTGAAAAAAAATCATGCGTGGAGCACAGATTATGAAACAATTTCCCGCACAATGAGAATAGCCTTGACAGACATCACCTTTAAATAACGCGAAATAGTATAAAATGTAATAATTAGTATAAACAAATTGAAAAAAAAATCAAGCTTGGAGCATAGATTGTGAAAAAATATCTAGCACATTGAAAAATCTCGATAGACATCACCTTTAAATAACGCGAAATAGTATAAATCTGTAAAAAAATTGAAAAAAAAATCACGCTTGGAGCATGGATTATGAAACAATTTCCAGCACATTGAGAATAGTGTCGATAGACATCACCTTTAAATAACGCGAAATAGTATAATGACGTAAACAAATTGAAAAAAATCACGCGTTGACCACAGATTATGAAACAATTTCCAGCTCATTGAGTATAGCCTTGACAGACATCACCTTTAAATAACGCAAAATAGTATAAATAGTAATAATTAGTATAAACAAATTGAAAAAAAACATGCGTGGAGCACAGATTATGAAACAATTTCCCGCACATTGAGTATAGCCTTGACAGACATCACCTTTAAATAACGCGAAATAGTATAAAATGTAATAATTAGTATAAACAAATTGAAAAAAAAATCACGCTTGGAGCATAGATTGTGAAAAGATATCTAGCACATTGAAAATAGTCTCGATAGACATCACCTTTAAATAACTCGAAATAGTATAAATCTGTAAAAAAATTGAAAAAAAAATCACGCTTGGAGCATGGATTGTGAAACAATTTCCAGCACATTGAAAATATTCTCGATAGACATCGCCTTTAAATAACGCGAAATAGTATAAATCTGAAAACAAATTAAAAAAAATCACGCGTGGAGCACAGATTATGAAACAATTTCCAGCACATTGAGAATAGCCTCGATAGACATCACCTTTAAATAACGCGAAATAGTATAAATCTGTAAAAAAATTGAAAAAAAATCACGCTTGGAGCATGGATTGTGAAACAATTTCCAGCACATTGAAAATATTCTCGATAGACATCGCCTTTAAATAACGCGAAATAGTATAAATCTGTAAATAATTTAAAAGAAATCACGCTTGGAGCACAGATTATGAAACAATTTCCAGCACTTTGAGAATAGTCTCGATAGACATCACCTTTAAAAAACGCGAAATAGTATAAATCTGAAAACAAATTTAAAAAAATCACGCGTGGAGCACAGATTATGAAACAATTTCCAGCACATTGAGAATAGTCTCGATAGACATCACCTTTAAATAACGCGGATTAGTATAAATCCGTAAACAAATTCTAAAAAAATCACCCGTGGAGCACAGATTATGAAACAATTTCCCGCACATTGAGAATAGTCTCGAAAGACATCGCCTTTAAATAACGCGAAATTTTATAAAATCCGTAAACAAATTGAAAAAAAAATCACGCTTGGAGCATAAATTGTGAAACAATTTCCAGCACATTGATAATAGTCTCGATAGACATCGCCTTTAAAAAACGCGACATAGTATAAATCCGTAAACAAATTCAAAAAAATCACGCGTGGAGCACAGATTATGAAACAATTTCCCGCACAATGAGAATAGCCTCGATAGACATCGCCTTTAAATAACGCGAAATAGTATAAAGACGTAAACAAATTGAAAAAAATCAGGCGTTGACCACAGATTATGAAACAATTTCCAGCACATTGAGTATAGCCTTGACAGACATCACCTTTAAATAACGCAAAATAGTATAAAATGTAATAATTAGTATAAACAAATTGAAAAAAAAATCACGCTTGGAGCATAGATTGTGAATCAATTTCCAGCACATTGAAAATAGTCTCGATAGACATCGCCTTTAAAAAACGCGACATAGTATAAATCCGTAAACAAATTCAAAAAAATCACGCGTGGAGCACAGATTATAAAACAATTTCCCGCACAATGAGACTAGCCTCGATAGACATCGCCTTTAAATAACGCGAATTAGTATAAAGACGTAAACAAATTGAAAAAAATCACGCGTTGGCCACAGATTATGAAACAATTTCCAGCACATTGTGTATAGCCTTGATAGACATCACCTTTAAATAACGCAAAATGGTATAAAATGTAATAATTAGTATAAACAAATTGAAAAAAAAATCATGCGTGGAGCAAGAATTATGAAACAATTTCCCGCACAATGAGAATAGCCTCGATAGACATCGCCTTTAAATAACGCGAATTAGTATAAAGACGTAAAAAAATTGAAAAAAATCACGCGTTGACCACAGATTATGAAACAATTTCCAGCACATTGAGTATAGCCTTGACAGACATCACCTTTAAATAACGCAAAATAGTATAAAATGTAATAATTAGTATAAACAAATTGAAAAAAAAATCATGCGTGGAGCACAGATTATGAAACAATTTCCCGCACAATGAGAATAGCCTCGATAGACATCGCCTTTAAATAACGCGAAATAGTATAAAGACGTAAACAAATTGAAAAAAATCACGCGTTGAGCACAGATTATGAAACAAATTCCCGCACAATGAGAATAGCCTCGATAGACATCGCCTTTAAAAAACGCGACATAGTATAAATCCGTAAACAAATTAAAAAAAAATTACGCGTGGAGCACAGATTATGAAACAATTTCCCGCACAATGAGAATAGCCTCCATAGACATCGCCTTTAAATAACGCGAAATAGTATAAAATGTAATAATTAGTATAAACAAATTGAAAAAAAAAATCACGCTTGGAGCATAGATTGTGAATC
Organism: Maratus speciosus; assembly: GCA_963932465.1. Lineage (NCBI taxonomy): Eukaryota > Metazoa > Arthropoda > Arachnida > Araneae > Salticidae > Maratus > Maratus speciosus. The sequence continues at coordinate 616,063,259 of OZ010792.1, forward strand.
AATTTCCAGCACATTGAAAATAGTCTCGATAGACATCGCATTTAAAAAACGCGACATAGTATAAATCCGTAAACAAATTAAAAAAAATCACGCGTGGAGCACAGATTATGAAACAATTTCCCGCACAATGAGAATAGCCTCGATAGACATCGCCTTTAAATAACGCGAAATAGTATAAAATGTAATAATTAGTATAAACAAATTGAAAAAAAATCACGCTTGGAGCATAGATTGTGAATCAATTTCCAGCACATTGAAAATAGTCTCGATAGACATCGCCTTTAAAAAACGCGACATAGTATAAATCCGTAAACAAATTCAAAAAAATCACGCGTGGAGCACAGATTATGAAACAATTTCCCGCACAATGAGAATAGCCTCGATAGACATCGCCTTTAAATAACGCGAAATAGTATAAAGACGTAAACAAATTGAAAAAAATCACGCGTTGACCACAGATTATGAAACAATTTCCAGCACATTGAGTATAGCCTTGACAGACATCACCTTTAAATAACGCAAAATAGTATAAAATGTAATAATTAGTATAAACAAATTGAAAAAAAAATCACGCTTGGAGCATAGATTGTGAATCAATTTCCAGCACATTGAAAATTGTCTCGATAGACATCGCCTTTAAAAAACGCGACATAGTATAAATCCGTAAACAAATTCAAAAAAATCACGCGTGGAGCACAGATTATAAAACAATTTCCCGCACAATGAGAATAGCCTCGATAGACATCACCTTTAAATAACGCGAATTATTATAAAGACGTAAACAAATTGAAAAAAATCACGCGTTGGCCACAGATTATGAAACAATTTCCAGCACATTGTGTATAGCCTTGATAGACATCACCTTTAAATAACGCAAAATAGTATAAAATGTAATAATTAGTATAAACAAATTGAAAAAAAAATCATGCGTGGAGCACAGATTATGAAACAATTTCCCGCACAATGAGAATAGCCTCGATAGACATCGCCTTTAAATAACGCGAAATAGTATAAAGACGTAAACAAATTGAAAAAAATCACGCGTTGAGCACAGATTATGAAACAATTTCCCGCACAATGAGAATAGCCTCGATAGACATCGCCTTTAAAAAACGCGACATAGTATAAATCCGTAAACAAATTAAAAAAAATCACGCGTGGAGCACAGATTATGAAAAATTTCCCGCACAATGAGAATAGCCTCGATAGACATCGCCTTTAAATAACGCGAAATAGTATAAAATGTAATAATTAGTATAAACAAATTGAAAAAAAAATCACGCTTGGAGCATAGATTGTGAATCAATTTCCAGCACATTGAAAATAGTCTCGATAGACATCGCCTTTAAAAAACGCGACATAGTATAAATCCGTAAACAAATTCAAAAAAATCACGCGTGGAGCACAGATTATAAAACAATTTCCCGCACAATGAGAATAGCGTCGATAGACATCGCCTTTAAATAACGCGAAATAGTATAAAGACGTAAACAAATTGAAAAAAATCACGCGTTGAGCACAGATTATGAAACAATTTCCAGCACATTGAGTATAGCCTTGACAGACATCACCTTTAAATAACGCGAAATAGTATAAAATGTAATAATTAGTATAAACAAATTGAAAAAAAAATCACTCTTGGAGCATAGATTGTGAAAAAATATCTAGCACATTGAAAATAGTCTCGATAGACATCACCTTTAAATAACGCGAAATAGTATAAATCTGTAAAAAAATTGAAAAAAAAATCACGCTTGGAGCATGGATTGTGAAACAATTTCCAGCACATTGAAAATATTCTCAATAGACATCACCTTTAAATAACGCGAAATAGTATAAATCTGAAAACAAATTAAAAAAAATCACGCGTGGAGCACAGATTATGAAACAATTTCCAGCACATTGAGAATAGCCTCGATAGACATCACCTTTAAATAACGCGAAATAGAATAAATCTGTAAAAAAATTGAAAAAAAAATCACACTTGGAGCATGGATTGTGAAACAATTTCCAGCACATTGAAAATATTCTCGATAGACATCGCCTTTAAATAACGCGAAATAGTATAAATCTGTAAATAAATTAAAAGAAATCACGCGTGGAGCACAGATTATGAAACAATTTCCAGCACATTGAGAATAGTCTCGATAGACATCACCTTTAAAAAACGCGAAATAGTATAAATCTGAAAACAAATTTTAAAAAATCACGCGTGGAGCACAGATTATGAAACAATTTCCAGCACATTGAGAATAGTCTCGATAGACATCACCTTTAAATAACTCGGATTAGTATAAATCCGTAAACAAATTCAAAAAAATCACCCGTGGAGCACAGATTATGAAACAATTTCCAGCACATTGAGAATAGTCTCGAAAGACATCGCCTTTAAATAACGCGAAATTTTATAAAATCCGTAAACAAATTGAAAAAAAAATCACGCTTGGAGCATAAATTGTGAAACAATTTCCAGCACATTGATAATAGTCTCGATAGACATCGCCTTTAAAAAACGCGACATAGTATAAATCCGTAAACAAATTAAAAAAAAATCACGCGTGGAGCACAGATTATGAAACAATTTCCCGCACAATGAAAATAGCCTCGATAGACATCGCCTTTAAATAACGCGAAATAGTATAATGACGTAAACAAATTGAAAAAAATCACGCGTTGACCACAGATTATGAAACAATTTCCAGCTCATTGAGTATAGCATTGACAGACATCACCTTTAAATAACGCAAAATAGTATAAAATGTAATAATTAGTATAAACAAATTGAAAAAAAACATGCGTGGAGCACAGATTATGAAACAATTTCCCGCACATTGAGTATAGCCTTGACAGACATCACCTTTAAATAACGCGAAATAGTATAAAATGTAATAATTAGTATAAACAAATTGAAAAAAAAATCACGCTTGGAGCATAGATTGTGAAAAAATATCTAGCACATTGAAAATAGTCTCGATAGACATCACCTTTAAATAACTCGAAATAGTATAAATCTGTAAAAAAATTGAAAAAAAAATCACGCTTGGAGCATGGATTGTGAAACAATTTCCAGCACATTGAAAATATTCTCGATAGACATCGCCTTTAAATAACGCGAAATAGTATAAATCTGAAAACAAATTAAAAAAAATCACGCGTGGAGCACAGATTATGAAACAATTTCCAGCACATTGAGAATAGCCTCGATAGACATCACCTTTAAATAACGCGAAATAGTATAAATCTGTAAAAAAATTGAAAAAAAATCACGCTTGGAGCATGGATTGTGAAACAATTTCCAGCACATTGAAAATATTCTCGATAGACATCGCCTTTAAATAACGCGAAATAGTATAAATCTGTAAATAATTTAAAAGAAATCACGCTTGGAGCACAGATTATGAAACAATTTCCAGCACATTGAGAATAGTCTCGATAGACATCACCTTTAAAAAACGCGAAATAGTATAAATCTGAAAACAAATTTAAAAAAATCACGCGTGGAGCACAGATTATGAAACAATTTCCAGCACATTGAGAATAGTCTCGATAGACATCACCTTTAAATAACGCGGATTAGTATAAATCCGTAAACAAATTCTAAAAAAATCACCCGTGGAGCACAGATTATGAAACAATTTCCCGCACATTGAGAATAGTCTCGAAAGACATCGCCTTTAAATAACGCGAAATTTTATAAAATCCGTAAACAAATTGAAAAAAAAAATCACGCTTGGAGCATAAATTGTGAAACAATTTCCAGCTCATTGATAATAGTCTCGATAGACATCGCCTTTAAAAAACGCGACATATTATAAATCCGTAAACAAATTCAAAAAAATCACGCGTGGAGCACAGATTATAAAACAATTTCCCGCACAATGAGACTAGCCTCGATAGACAAGGCCTTTAAATAACGCGAATTAGTATAAAGACGTAAACAAATTGAAAAAAATCACGCGTTGGCCACAGCTTATGAAACAATTTCCAGCACATTGTGTATAGCCTTGATAGACATCACCTTTAAATAACGCAAAATGGTATAAAATGTAATAATTAGTATAAACAAATTGAAAAAAAAATCATGCGTGGAGCAAGAATTATGAAACAATTTCCCGCACAATGAGAATAGCCTCGATAGACATCGCCTTTAAATAACGCGAATTAGTATAAAGACGTAAAAAAATTGAAAAAAATCACGCGTTGACCACAGATTATGAAACAATTTCCAGCACATTGAGTATAGCCTTGACAGACATCACCTTTAAATAACGCAAAATAGTATAAAATGTAATAATTAGTATAAACAAATTGAAAAAAAAATCATGCGTGGAGCACAGATTATGAAACAATTTCCCGCACAATGAGAATAGCCTCGATAGACATCGCCTTTAAATAACGCGAAATAGTATAAAGACGTAAACAAATTGAAAAAAATCACGCGTTGAGCACAGATTATGAAACAATTTCCCGCACAATGAGAATAGCCTCGATAGACATCGCCTTTAGAAAACGCGACATAGTATAAATCCGTAAACAAATTAAAAAAAATTACGCGTGGAGCACAGATTATGAAACAATTTCAAGCACAATGAGAATAGCCTCCATAGACATCGCCTTTAAATAACGCGAAATAGTATAAAATGTAATAATTAGTATAAACAAATTGAAAAAAAAATCACGCTTGGAGCATAGATTGTGAATCAATTTCCAGCACATTGAAAATAGTCTCGATAGACATCGCATTTAAAAAACGCGACATAGTATAAATCCGTAAACAAATTAAAAAAAATCACGCGTGGAGCACAGATTATGAAACAATTTCCCGCACAATGAGAATAGCCTCGATAGACATCGCCTTTAAATAACGCGAAATAGTATAAAATGTAATAATTAGTATAAACAAATTGAAAAAAAATCACGCTTGGAGCATAGATTGTGAATCAATTTCCAGCACATTGAAAATAGTCTCGATAGACATCGCCTTTAAAAAACGCGACATAGTATAAATCCGTAAACAAATTCAAAAAAATCACGCGTGGAGCACAGATTATGAAACAATTTCCCGCACAATGAGAATAGCCTCGATAGACATCGCCTTTAAATAACGCGAAATAGTATAAAGACGTAAACAAATTGAAAAAAATCACGCGTTGACCACAGATTATGAAACAATTTCCAGCACATTGAGTATAGCCTTGACAGACATCACCTTTAAATAACGCAAAATAGTATAAAATGTAATAATTAGTATAAACAAATTGAAAAAAAAATCACGCTTGGAGCATAGATTGTGAATCAATTTCCAGCACATTGAAAATAGTCTCGATAGACATCGCCTTTAAAAAACGCGACATAGTATAAATCCGTAAACAAATTCAAAAAAATCACGCGTGGAGCACAGATTATAGAACAATTTCCCGCACAATGAGAATAGCCTCGATAGACATCAACTTTAAATAACGCGAATTATTATAAAGACGTAAACAAATTGAAAAAAATCACGCGTTGGCCACAGATTATGAAACAATTTCCAGCACATTGTGTATAGCCTTGATAGACATCACCTTTAAATAACGCAAAATAGTATAAAATGTAATAATTAGTATAAACAAATTGAAAAAAAAATCATGCGTGGAGCACAGATTATGAAACAATTTCCCGCACAATGAGAATAGCCTCGATAGACATCGCCTTTAAATAACGCGAAATAGTATAAAGACGTAAACAAATTGAAAAAAATCACGCGTTGAGCACAGATTATGAAACAATTTCCCGCACAATGAGAATAGCCTCGATAGACATCGCATTTAAAAAACGCGACATAGTATAAATCCGTAAACAAATTTAAAAAAATCACGCGTGGAGCACAGATTATGAAACAATTTCCCGCACAATGAGAATAGCCTCGATAGACATCGCCTTTAAATAACGCGAAATAGTATAAAATGTAATAATTAGTATAAACAAATTGAAAAAAAATCACGCTTGGAGCATAGATTGTGAATCAATTTCCAGCACATTGAAAATAGTCTCGATAGACATCGCCTTTAAAAAACGCGACATAGTATAAATCCGTAAACAAATTCAAAAAAATCACGCGTGGAGCACAGATTATGAAACAATTTCCCGCACAATGAGAATAGCCTCGATAGACATCGCCTTTAAATAACGCGAAATAGTATAAAGACGTAAACAAATTGAAAAAAATCACGCGTTGACCACAGATTATGAAACAATTTCCAGCACATTGAGTATAGCCTTGACAGACATCACCTTTAAATAACGCAAAATAGTATAAAATGTAATAATTAGTATAAACAAATTGAAAAAAAAATCACGCTTGGAGCATAGATTGTGAATCAATTTCCAGCACATTGAAAATAGTCTCGATAGACATCGCCTTTAAAAAACGCGACATAGTATAAATCCGTAAACAAATTCAAAAAAATCACGCGTGGAGCACAGATTATAGAACAATTTCCCGCACAATGAGAATAGCCTCGATAGACATCAACTTTAAATAACGCGAATTATTATAAAGACGTAAACAAATTGAAAAAAATCACGCGTTGGCCACAGATTATGAAACAATTTCCAGCACATTGTGTATAGCCTTGATAGACATCACCTTTAAATAACGCAAAATAGTATAAAATGTAATAATTAGTATAAACAAATTGAAAAAAAAATCATGCGTGGAGCACAGATTATGAAACAATTTCCCGCACAATGAGAATAGCCTCGATAGACATCGCCTTTAAATAACGCGAAATAGTATAAAGACGTAAACAAATTGAAAAAAATCACGCGTTGAGCACAGATTATGAAACAATTTCCCGCACAATGAGAATAGCCTCGATAGACATCGCATTTAAAAAACGCGACATAGTATAAATCCGTAAACAAATTTAAAAAAATCACGCGTGGAGCACAGATTATGAAACAATTTCCCGCACAATGAGAATAGCCTCGATAGACATCGCCTTTAAATAACGCGAAATAGTATAAAATGTAATAATTAGTATAAACAAATTGAAAAAAAATCACGCTTGGAGCATAGATTGTGAATCAATTTCCAGCACATTGAAAATAGTCTCGATAGACATCGCCTTTAAAAAACGCGACATAGTATAAATCCGTAAACAAATTCAAAAAAATCACGCGTGGAGCACAGATTATGAAACAATTTCCCGCACAATGAGAATAGCCTCGATAGACATCGCCTTTAAATAACGCGAAATAGTATAAAGACGTAAACAAATTGAAAAAAATCACGCGTTGACCACAGATTATGAAACAATTTCCAGCACATTGAGTATAGCCTTGACAGACATCACCTTTAAATAACGCAAAATAGTATAAAATGTAATAATTAGTATAAACAAATTGAAAAAAAAATCACGCTTGGAGCATAGATTGTGAATCAATTTCCAGCACATTGAAAATAGTCTCGATAGACATCGCCTTTAAAAAACGCGACATAGTATAAATCCGTAAACAAATTCAAAAAAATCACGCGTGGAGCACAGATTATAAAACAATTTCCCGCACAATGAGAATAGCCTCGATAGACATCACCTTTAAATAACGCGAATTATTATAAAGACGTAAACAAATTGAAAAAAATCACGCGTTGGCCACAGATTATGAAACAATTTCCAGCACATTGTGTATAGCCTTGATAGACATCACCTTTAAATAACGCAAAATAGTATAAAATGTAATAATTAGTATAAACAAATTGAAAAAAAAATCATGCGTGGAGCACAGATTATGAAACAATTTCCCGCACAATGAGAATAGCCTCGATAGACATCGCCTTTAAATAACGCGAAATAGTATAAAGACGTAAACAAATTGAAAAAAATCACGCGTTGAGCACAGATTATGAAACAATTTCCCGCACAATGAGAATAGCCTCGATAGACATCGCCTTTAAAAAACGCGACATAGTATAAATCCGTAAACAAATTAAAAAAAATCACGCGTGGAGCACAGATTATGAAAAATTTCCCGCACAATGAGAATAGCCTCGATAGACATCGCCTTTAAATAACGCGAAATAGTATAAAATGTAATAATTAGTATAAACAAATTGAAAAAAAAATCACGCTTGGAGCATAGATTGTGAATCAATTTCCAGCACATTGAAAATAGTCTCGATAGACATCGCCTTTAAAAAACGCGACATAGTATAAATCCGTAAACAAATTCAAAAAAATCACGCGTGGAGCACAGATTATAAAACAATTTCCCGCACAATGAGAATAGCGTCGATAGACATCGCCTTTAAATAACGCGAAATAGTATAAAGACGTAAACAAATTGAAAAAAATCACGCGTTGAGCACAGATTATGAAACAATTTCCAGCACATTGAGTATAGCCTTGACAGACATCACCTTTAAATAACGCGAAATAGTATAAAATGTAATAATTAGTATAAACAAATTGAAAAAAAAATCACGCTTGGAGCATAGATTGTGAAAAAATATCTAGCACATTGAAAATAGTCTCGATAGACATCACCTTTAAATAACGCGAAATAGTATAAATCTGTAAAAAAATTGAAAAAAAAATCACGCTTGGAGCATGGATTGTGAAACAATTTCCAGCACATTGAAAATATTCTCAATAGACATCACCTTTAAATAACGCGAAATAGTATAAATCTGAAAACAAATTAAAAAAAATCACGCGTGGAGCACAGATTATGAAACAATTTCCAGCACATTGAGAATAGCCTCGATAGACATCACCTTTAAATAACGCGAAATAGTATAAATCTGTAAAAAAATTGAAAAAAAAATCACACTTGGAGCATGGATTGTGAAACAATTTCCAGCACATTGAAAATATTCTCGATAGACATCGCCTTTAAATAACGCGAAATAGTATAAATCTGTAAATAAATTAAAAGAAATCACGCGTGGAGCACAGATTATGAAACAATTTCCAGCACATTGAGAATAGTCTCGATAGACATCACCTTTAAAAAACGCGAAATAGTATAAATCTGAAAACAAATTTTAAAAAATCACGCGTGGAGCACAGATTATGAAACAATTTCCAGCACATTGAGAATAGTCTCGATAGACATCACCTTTAAATAACTCGGATTAGTATAAATCCGTAAACAAATTCAAAAAAATCACCCGTGGAGCACAGATTATGAAACAATTTCCAGCACATTGAGAATAGTCTCGAAAGACATCGCCTTTAAATAACGCGAAATTTTATAAAATCCGTAAACAAATTGAAAAAAAAATCACGCTTGGAGCATAAATTGTGAAACAATTTCCAGCACATTGATAATAGTCTCGATAGACATCGCCTTTAAAAAACGCGACATAGTATAAATCCGTAAACAAATTTAAAAAAATCACGCGTGGAGCACAGATTATGAAACAATTTCCCGCTCAATGAAAATAGCCTCGATAGACATCGCCTTTAAATAACGCGAAATAGTATAATGACGTAAACAAATTGAAAAAAATCACGCGTTGACCACAGATTATGAAACAATTTCCAGCTCATTGAGTATAGCCTTGACAGACATCACCTTTAAATAACGCAAAATAGTATAAAATGTAATAATTAGTATAAACAAATTGAAAAAAAACATGCGTGGAGCACAGATTATGAAACAATTTCCCGCACATTGAGTATAGCCTTGACAGACATCACCTTTAAATAACGCGAAATAGTATAAAATGTAATAATTAGTATAAACAAATTGAAAAAAAAATCACGCTTGGAGCATAGATTGTGAAAAAATATCTAGCACATTGAAAATAGTCTCGATAGACATCACCTTTAAATAACTCGAAATAGTATAAATCTGTAAAAAAATTGAAAAAAAAATCACGCTTGGAGCATGGATTGTGAAACAATTTCCAGCACATTGAAAATATTCTCGATAGACATCGCCTTTAAATAACGCGAAATAGTATAAATCTGAAAACAAATTAAAAAAAATCACGCGTGGAGCACAGATTATGAAACAATTTCCCGCACAATGAGAATAGCCTCCATAGACATCGCCTTTAAATAACGCGAAATAGTATAAAATGTAATAATTAGTATAAACAAATTGAAAAAAAAAGCACGCTTGGAGCATAGATTGTGAATCAATTTCCAGCACATTGAAAATAGTCTCGATAGACATCGCATTTAAAAAACGCGACATAGTATAAATCCGTAAACAAATTAAAAAAAATCACGCGTGGAGCACAGATTATGAAACAATTTCCCGCACAATGAGAATAGCCTCGATAGACATCGCCTTTAAATAACGCGAAATAGTATAAAATGTAATAATTAGTATAAACAAATTGAAAAAAAATCACGCTTGGAGCATAGATTGTGAATCAATTTCCAGCACATTGAAAATAGTCTCGATAGACATCGCCTTTAAAAAACGCGACATAGTATAAATCCGTAAACAAATTCAAAAAAATCACGCGTGGAGCACAGATTATGAAACAATTTCCCGCACAATGAGAATAGCCTCGATAGACATCGCCTTTAAATAACGCGAAATAGTATAAAGACGTAAACAAATTGAAAAAAATCACGCGTTGACCACAGACTATGAAACAATTTCCAGCACATTGAGTATAGCCTTGACAGACATCACCTTTAAATAACGCAAAATAGTATAAAATGTAATAATTAGTATAAACAAATTGAATAAAAAATCACGCTTGGAGCATAGATTGTGAATCAATTTCCAGCACATTGAAAATAGTCTCGATAGACATCGCCTTTAAAAAACGCGACATAGTATAAATCCGTAAACAAATTCAAAAAAATCACGCGTGGAGCACAGATTATAAAACAATTTCCCGCACAATGAGAACAGCCTCGATAGACATCACCTTTAAATAACGCGAATTATTATAAAGACGTAAACAAATTGAAAAAAATCACGCGTTGGCCACAGATTATGAAACAATTTCCAGCACATTGTGTATAGCCTTGATAGACATCACCTTTAAATAACGCAAAATAGTATAAAATGTAATAATTAGTATAAACAAATTGAAAAAAAAATCATGCGTGGAGCACAGATTATGAAACAATTTCCCGCACAATGAGAATAGCCTCGATAGACATCGCCTTTAAATAACGCGAAATAGTATAAAGACGTAAACAAATTGAAAAAAATCACGCGTTGAGCACAGATTATGAAACAATTTCCCGCACAATGAGAATAGCCTCGATAGACATCGCCTTTAAATAACGCGAAATAGTATAAAGACGTAAACAAATTGAAAAAAATCACGCGTTGAGCACAGATTATGAAAAATTTCCCGCACAATGAGAATAGCCTCGATAGACATCGCCTTTAAATAACGCGAAATAGTATAAAATGTAATAATTAGTATAAACAAATTGAAAAAAAAATCACGCTTGGAGCATAGATTGTGAATCAATTTCCAGCACATTGAAAATAGTCTCGATAGACATCGCCTTTAAAAAACGCGACATAGTATAAATCCGTAAACAAATTCAAAAAAAATCACGCGTGGAGCACAGATTATAAAACAATTTCCCGCACAATGAGAATAGCGTCGATAGACATCGCCTTTAAATAACGCGAAATAGTATAAAGACGTAAACAAATTGAAAAAAATCACGCGATGAGCACAGATTATGAAACAATTTCCAGCACATTGAGTATAGCCTTGACAGACATCACCTTTAAATAACGCGAAATAGTATAAAATGTAATAATTAGTATAAACAAATTGAAAAAAAAATCACGCTTGGAGCATAGATTGTGAAAAAATATCTAGCACATTGAAAATAGTCTCGATAGACATCACCTTTAAATAACGCGAAATAGTATAAATCTGTAAAAAAATTGAAAAAAAAATCACGCTTGGAGCATGGATTGTGAAACAATTTCCAGCACATTGAAAATATTCTCAATAGACATCACCTTTAAATAACGCGAAATAGTACAAATCTGAAAACAAATTAAAAAAAATCACGCGTGGAGCACAGATTATGAAACAATTTCCAGCACATTGAGAATAGCCTCGATAGACATCACCTTTAAATAACGCGAAATAGTATAAATCTGTAAAAAAATTGAAAAAAAAATCACACTTGGAGCATGGATTGTGAAACAATTTCCAGCACATTGAAAATATTCTCGATAGACATCGCCTTTAAATAACGCGAAATAGTATAAATCTGTAAATAAATTAAAAGAAATCACGCGTGGAGCACAGATTATGAAACAATTTCCAGCACATTGAGAATAGTCTCGATAGACATCACCTTTAAAAAACGCGAAATAGTATAAATCTGAAAACAAATTTTAAAAAATCACGCGTGGAGCACAGATTATGAAACAATTTCCAGCACATTGAGAATAGTCTCGATAGACATCACCTTTAAATAACTCGGATTAGTATAAATCCGTAAACAAATTCAAAAAAATCACCCGTGGAGCACAGATTATGAAACAATTTCCAGCACATTGAGAATAGTCTCGAAAGACATCGCCTTTAAATAACGCGAAATTTTATAAAATCCGTAAACAAATTGAAAAAAAAATCACGCTTGGAGCATAAATTGTGAAACAATTTCCAGCACATTGATAATAGTCTCGATAGACATCGCCTTTAAAAAACGCGACATAGTATAAATCCGTAAACAAATTAAAAAAAATCACGCGTGGAGCACAGATTATGAAACAATTTCCCGCACAATGAAAATAGCCTCGATAGACATCGCCTTTAAATAACGCGAAATAGTATAAAGACGTAAACAAATTGAAAAAAATCACGCGTTGACCACAGATTATGAAACAATTTCCAGCACATTGAGTATAGCCTTGACAGACATCACCTTTAAATAACGCAAAATAGTATAAAATGTAATAATTAGTATAAAAAAATTGAAAAAAAAATCACGCTTGGAGCATAGATTGTGAATCAATTTCCAGCACATTGAAAATAGTCTCGATAGACATCGCCTTTAAAAAACGCGACATAGTATAAATCCGTAAACAAATTCAAAAAAATCACGCGTGGAGCACAGATTATAAAACAATTTCCCGCACAATGAGAATAGCCTCGATAGACATCGCCTTTAAATAACGCGAATTAGTATAAAGACGTAAACAAATTGAAAAAAATCACGCGTTGACCACAGATTATGAAACAATTTCCAGCACATTGTGTATAGCCTTGATAGACATCACCTTTAAATAACGCAAAATAGTATAAAATGTAATAATTAGTATAAACAAATTGAAAAAAAAATCATGCGTGGAGCACAGATTATGAAACAATTTCCCGCACAATGAGAATAGCCTCGATAGACATCGCCTTTAAATAACGCGAAATAGTATAAAGACGTAAACAAATTGAAAAAAATCACGCGTTGACCACAGATTATGAAACAATTTCCAGCACATTGAGTATAGCCTTGACAGACATCACCTTTAAATAACGCAAAATAGTATAAAATGTAATAATTAGTATAAACAAATTGAAAAAAAAATCACGCTTGGAGCATAGATTGTGAATCAATTTCCAGCACATTGAAAATAGTCTCGATAGATATCGCCTTTAAAAAACGCGACATAGTATAAATCCCAAAACAAATTCAAAAAAATCACGCGTGGAGCACAGATTATAAAACAATTTCCCGCACAATGAGAATAGCCTCGATAGACATCACCTTTAAATAACGCAAAATAGTATAAAATGTAATAATTAGTATAAACAAATTGAAAAAAAAATCATGCGTGGAGCACAGATTATGAAACAATTTCCGGCACAATGAGAATAGCCTCGATAGACATCAACTTTAAAAAACGCGACATAGTATAAATCCGTAAACAAATTAAAAAAAATCACGCGTGGAGCACAGATTATGAAACAATTTCCCGCACAATGAGAATAGCCTCGATAGACATCGCCTTTAAATAACGCGAAATAGTATAAAGATGTAAACAAATTGAAAAAAATCACGCGTTGAGCACAGATTATGAAACAATTTCCCGCACAATGAGAATAGCCTCGATAGACATCGCCTTTAAAAAACGCGACATAGTATAAATCCGTAAACAAATTAAAAAAAATCACGCGTGGAGCACAGATTATGAAACAATTTCCCGCACAATGAGAATAGCCTCGATAGACATCGCCTTTAAATAACGCGAAATAGTATAAAATGTAATAATTAGTATAAACAAATTGAAAAAAAAATCACGCTTGGAGCATGGATTGTGAAACAATTTCCAGCACATTGAAAATATTCTCAATAGACATCACCTTTAAATAACGCGAAATAGTACAAATCTGAAAACAAATTAAAAAAAATCACGCGTGGAGCACAGATTATGAAACAATTTCCAGCACATTGAGAATAGCCTCGATAGACATCACCTTTAAATAACGCGAAATAGTATAAATCTGTAAAAAAATTGAAAAAAAAATCACACTTGGAGCATGGATTGTGAAACAATTTCCAGCACATTGAAAATATTCTCGATAGACATCGCCTTTAAATAACGCGAAATAGTATAAATCTGTAAATAAATTAAAAGAAATCACGCGTGGAGCACAGATTATGAAACAATTTCCAGCACATTGAGAATAGTCTCGATAGACATCACCTTTAAAAAACGCGAAATAGTATAAATCTGAAAACAAATTTTAAAAAATCACGCGTGGAGCACAGATTATGAAACAATTTCCAGCACATTGAGAATAGTCTCGATAGACATCACCTTTAAATAACTCGGATTAGTATAAATCCGTAAACAAATTCAAAAAAATCACCCGTGGAGCACAGATTATGAAACAATTTCCAGCACATTGAGAATAGTCTCGAAAGACATCGCCTTTAAATAACGCGAAATTTTATAAAATCCGTAAACAAATTGAAAAAAAAATCACGCTTGGAGCATAAATTGTGAAACAATTTCCAGCACATTGATAATAGTCTCGATAGACATCGCCTTTAAAAAACGCGACTTAGTATAAATCCGTAAACAAATTAAAAAAAATCACGCGTGGAGCACAGATTATGAAACAATTTCCCGCACAATGAAAATAGCCTCGATAGACATCGCCTTTAAATAACGCGAAATAGTATAAAGACGTAAACAAATTGAAAAAAATCACGCGTTGACCACAGATTATGAAACAATTTCCAGCACATTGAGTATAGCCTTGACAGACATCACCTTTAAATAACGCAAAATAGTATAAAATGTAATAATTAGTATAAAAAAATTGAAAAAAAAATCACGCTTGGAGCATAGATTGTGAATCAATTTCCAGCACATTGAAAATAGTCTCGATAGACATCGCCTTTAAAAAACGCGACATAGTATAAATCCGTAAACAAATTCAAAAAAATCACGCGTGGAGCACAGATTATAAAACAATTTCCCGCACAATGAGAATAGCCTCGATAGGCATCGCCTTTAAATAACGCGAATTAGTATAAAGACGTAAACAAATTGAAAAAAATCACGCGTTGACCACAGATTATGAAACAATTTCCAGCACATTGTGTATAGCCTTGATAGACATCACCTTTAAATAACGCAAAATAGTATAAAATGTAATAATTAGTATAAACAAATTGAAAAAAAATCATGCGTGGAGCACAGATTATGAAACAATTTCCCGCACAATGAGAATAGCCTCGATAGACATCGCCTTTAAATAACGCGAAATAGTATAAAGACGTAAAAAATTGAAAAAAATCACGCGTTGACCACAGATTATGAAACAATTTCCAGCACATTGAGTATAGCCTTGACAGACATCACCTTTAAATAACGCAAAATAGTATAAAATGTAATAATTAGTATAAACAAATTGAAAAAAAAATCACGCTTGGAGCATAGATTGTGAATCAATTTCCAGCACATTGAAAATAGTCTCGATAGATATCGCCTTTAAAAAACGCGACATAGTATAAATCCCAAAACAAATTCAAAAAAATCACGCGTGGAGCACAGATTATAAAACAATTTCCCGCACAATGAGAATAGCCTCGATAGACATCACCTTTAAATAACGCAAAATAGTATAAAATGTAATAATTAGTATAACAAATTGAAAAAAAAATCATGCGTGGAGCACAGATTATGAAACAATTTCCGGCACAATGAGAATAGCCTCGATAGACATCAACTTTAAAAAACGCGACATAGTATAAATCCGTAAACAAATTAAAAAAAATCACGCGTGGAGCACAGATTATGAAACAATTTCCCGCACAATGAGAATAGCCTCGATAGACATCGCCTTTAAATAACGCGAAATAGTATAAAATGTAATAATTAGTATAAACAAATTGAAAAAAAAATCACGCTTGGAGCATAGATTGTGAATCAATTTCCAGCACATTGAAAATAGTCTCGATAGACATCGCCTTTAAAAAACGCGACATAGTATAAATCCGTAAACAAATTCAAAAAAATCACGCGTGGAGCACAGATTATGAAACAATTTCCCGCACAATGAGAATAGCCTCGATAGACATCGCCTTTAAATAACGCGAAATAGTATAAAGACGTAAACAAATTGAAAAAAATCACGCGTTGAGCACAGATTATGAAACAATTTCCCGCACAATGAGAATAGCCTCGATAGACATCGCCTTTAAAAAACGCGACATAGTATAAATCCGTAAACAAATTAAAAAAAATCACGCGTGGAGCACAGATTATGAAACAATTTCCCGCACAATGAGAATAGCCTCGATAGACATCGCCTTTAAATAACGCGAAATAGTATAAAATGTAATAATTAGTATAAACAAATTGAAAAAAAAAATCACGCTTGGAGCATAGATTGTGAATCAATTTCCAGCACATTGAAAATAGTCTCGATAGACATCGCCTTTAAAAAACGCGACATAGTATAAATCCGTAAACAAATTCAAAAAAATCACGCGTGGAGCACAGATTATGAAACAATTTCCCGCACAATGAGAATAGCCTCGATAGACATCGCCTTTAAATAACGCGAAATAGTATAAAGACGTAAACAAATTGAAAAAAATCACGCGTTGACCACAGATTATGAAACAATTTCCAGCACATTGAGTATAGCCTTGAGAGACATCACCTTTAAATAACGCAAAATAGTATAAAATGAAATAATTAGTATAAACAAATTGAAAAAAAATCACGCTTGGAGCATAGATTGTGAATCAATTTCCAGCACATTGAAAATAGTCTCGATAGACATCGCCTTTAAAAAACGCGACATAGTATAAATCCGTAAACAAATTCAAAAAAATCACGCGTGGAGCACAGATTATAAAACAATTTCCCGCACAATGAGAATAGCGTCGATAGACATCGCCTTTAAATAACGCGAAATAGTATAAAGACGTAAACAAATTGAAAAAAATCACGCGTTGAGCACAGATTATGAAACAATTTCCAGCACATTGAGTATAGCCTTGACAGACATCACCTTTAAATAACGCGAAATAGTATAAAATGTAATAATTAGTATAAACAAATTGAAAAAAAAATCACGCTTGGAGCATAGATTGTGAAAAAATATCTAGCACATTGAAAATAGTCTCGAAAGACATCACCTTTAAATAACGCGAAATAGTATAAATCTGTAAAAAAATTGAAAAAAAAATCACGCTTGGAGCATGGATTGTGAAACAATTTCCAGCACATTGAAAATATTCTCAATAGACATCACCTTTAAATAACGCGAAATAGTATAAATCTGAAAACAAATTAAAAAAAATCACGCGTGGAGCACAGATTATGAAACAATTTCCAGCACATTGAGAATAGCCTCGATAGACATCACCTTTAAATAACGCGAAATAGTATAAATCTGTAAAAAAATTGAAAAAAAAATCACACTTGGAGCATGGATTGTGAAACAATTTCCAGCACATTGGAAATATTCTCGATAGACATCGCCTTTAAATAACGCGAAATAGTATAAATCTGTAAATAAATTAAAAGAAATCACGCGTGGAGCACAGATTATGAAACAATTTCCAGCACATTGAGAATAGTCTCGATAGACATCAACTTTAAAAAACGCGAAATAGTATAAATCTGAAAACAAATTTTAAAAAATCACGCGTGGAGCACAGATTATGAAACAATTTCCAGCACATTGAGAATAGTCTCGAAAGACATCGCCTTTAAATAACGCGAAATTTTATAAAATCCGTAAACAAATTGAAAAAAAAATCACGCTTGGATCATAAATTGCGAAACAATTTCCAGCACATTGATAATAGTCTCGATAGACATCGCCTTTAAAAAACGCGACATAGTATAAATCCGTAAACAAATTAAAAAAAATCACGCGTGGAGCACAGATTATGAAACAATTTCCCGCACAATGAGAATAGCCTCGATAGACATCGCCTTTAAATAACGCGAAATAGTATAAAATGTAATAATTAGTATAAACAAATTGAAAATAAAATCACGCTTGGAGCATAGATTGTGAATCAATTTCCAGCACATTGAAAATAGTCTCGATAGACATCGCCTTTAAAAAACGCGACATAGTATAAATCCGTAAACAAATTCAAAAAAATCACGCGTGGAGCACAGATTATGAAACAATTTCCCGCACAATGAGAATAGCCTCTATAGACATCGCCTTTAAATAACGCGAAATAGTATAAAGACGTAAACAAATTGAAAAAAATCACGCGTTGACCACAGATTATGAAACAATTTCCAGCACATTGAGTATAGCCTTGACAGACATCACCTTTAAATAACGCAAAATAGTATAAAATGTAATAATTAGTATAAAAAAATTGAAAAAAAAATCACGCTTGGAGCATAGATTGTGAATCAATTTCCAGCACATTGAAAATAGTCTCGATAGACATCGCCTTTAAAAAACGCGACATAGTATAAATCCGTAAACAAATTCAAAAAAATCACGCGTGGAGCACAGATTATAAAACAATTTCCCGCACAATGAGAATAGCCTCGATAGACATCGCCTTTAAATAACGCGAATTAGTATAAAGACGTAAACAAATTGAAAAAAATCACGCGTTGACCACAGATTATGAAACAATTTCCAGCACATTGTGTATAGCCTTGATAGACATCACCTTTAAATAACGCAAAATAGTATAAAATGTAATAATTAGTATAAACAAATTGAAAAAAAAATCATGCGTGGCGCACAGATTATGAAACAATTTCCCGCACAATGAGTATAGCCTCGATAGACATCGCCTTTAAAAAACGCGACATAGTATAAATCCGTAAACAAATTTAAAAAAATCACGCGTGGAGCACAGATTATGAAACAATTTCCCGCACAATGAGAATAGCCTCGATAGACATCGCCTTTAAATAACGCGAAATAGTATAAAATGTAATAATTAGTATAAACAAATTGAAAAAAAAATCACGCTTGGAGCATAGATTGTGAAAAAATATCTAGCACATTGAAAATAGTCTCGATAGACATCACCTTTAAATAACGCGAAATAGTATAAATCTGTAAAAAAATTGAAAAAAATCACGCTTGGAGCATGGATTGTGAAACAATTTCCAGCACATTGAAAATATTCTCAATAGACATCACCTTTAAATAACGCGAAATAGTATAAATCTGAAAACAAATTAAAAACAATCACGCGTGGAGCACAGATTATGAAACAATTTCCAGCACATTGAGAATAGCCTCGATAGACATCACCTTTAAATAACGCGAAATAGTATAAATCTGAAAACAAATTAAAAACAATCACGCGTGGAGCACAGATTATGAAACAATTTCCAGCACATTGAGAATAGTCTCGAAAGACATCGCCTTTAAATAACGCGAAATTTTATAAAATCCGTAAACAAATTGAAAAAAAAATCACGCTTGGAGCATAAATTGTGAAACAATTTCCAGCACATTGATAATAGTCTCGATAGACATCGCCTTTAAAAAACGCGACATAGTATAAATCCGTAAACAAATTTAAAAAAATCACGCGTGGAGCACAGATTATGAAACAATTTCCCGCACAATGAGAATAGCCTCGATAGACATCGCCTTTAAATAACGCGAAATAGTATAAAATGTAATAATTAGTATAAACAAATTGAAAATAAAATCACGCTTGGAGCATAGATTGTGAATCAATTTCCAGCACATTGAAAATAGTCTCGATAGACATCGCCTTTAAAAAACGCGACATAGTATAAATCCGTAAACAAATTCAAAAAAATCACGCGTGGAGCACAGATTATGAAACAATTTCCCGCACAATGAGAATAGCCTCTATAGACATCGCCTTTAAATAACGCGAAATAGTATAAAGACGTAAACAAATTGAAAAAAATCACGCGTTGACCACAGATTATGAAACAATTTCCAGCACATTGAGTATAGCCTTGACAGACATCACCTTTAAATAACGCAAAATAGTATAAAATGTAATAATTAGTATAAAAAAATTGAAAAAAAAATCACGCTTGGAGCATAGATTGTGAATCAATTTCCAGCACATTGAAAATAGTCTCGATAGACATCGCCTTTAAAAAACGCGACATAGTATAAATCCGTAAACAAATTCAAAAAAATCACGCGTGGAGCACAGATTATAAAACAATTTCCCGCACAATGAGAATAGCCTCGATAGACATCGCCTTTAAATAACGCGAATTAGTATAAAGACGTAAACAAATTGAAAAAAATCACGCGTTGACCACAGATTATGAAACAATTTCCAGCACATTGTGTATAGCCTTGATAGACATCACCTTTAAATAACGCAAAATAGTATAAAATGTAATAATTAGTATAAACAAATTGAAAAAAAAATCATGCGTGGAGCACAGATTATGAAACAATTTCCCGCACAATGAGAATAGCCTCGATAGACATCGCCTTTAAATAACGCGACATAGTATAAATCCGTAAACAAATTCAAAAAAATCACGCGTGGAGCACAGATTATAAAACAATTTCCCGCACAATGAGAATAGCCTCGATAGACATCGCCTTTAAATAACGCAAAATAGTATAAAATGTAATAATTAGTATAAAAAATTGAAAAAAAAATCACGCTTGGAGCATAGATTGTGAATCAATTTCCAGCACATTGAAAATAGTCTCGATAGACATCGCCTTTAAAAAACGCGACATAGTATAAATCCGTAAACAAATTCAAAAAAATCACGCGTGGAGCACAGATTATAAAACAATTTCCCGCACAATGAGAATAGCCTCGATAGACATCGCCTTTAAATAACGCGAATTAGTATAAAGACGTAAACAAATTGAAAAAAATTACGCGTTGACCACAGATTATGAAACAATTTCCAGCACATTGAGTATAGCCTTGACAGACATCACCTTTAAATAACGCAAAATAGTATAAAATGTAATAATTAGTATAAAAAAATTGAAAAAAAAATCACGCTTGGAGCATAGATTGTGAATCAATTTCCAGCACATTGAAAATAGTCTCGATAGACATCGCCTTTAAAAAACGCGACATAGTATAAATCCGTAAACAAATTCAAAAAAATCACGCGTGGAGCACAGATTATAAAACAATTTCCCGCACAATGAGAATAGCCTCGATAGACATCGCCTTTAAATAACGCGAATTAGTATAAAGACGTAAACAAATTGAAAAAAATCACGCGTTGACCACAGATTATGAAACAATTTCCAGCACATTGTGTATAGCCTTGATAGACATCACCTTTAAATAACGCAAAATAGTATAAAATGTAATAATTAGTATAAACAAATTGAAAAAAAAATCATGCGTGGAGCACAGATTATGAAACAATTTCCCGCACAATGAGTATAGCCTCGATAGACATCGCCTTTAAAAAACGCGACATAGTATAAATCCGTAAACAAATTTAAAAAAATCACGCGTGGAGCACAGATTATGAAACAATTTCCCGCACAATGAGAATAGCCTCGATAGACATCGCCTTTAAATAACGCGAAATAGTATAAAATGTAATAATTAGTATAAACAAATTGAAAAAAAAATCACGCTTGGAGCATAGATTGTGAAAAAATATCTAGCACATTGAAAATAGTCTCGATAGACATCACCTTTAAATAACGCGAAATAGTATAAATCTGTAAAAAAATTGAAAAAAAATCACGCTTGGAGCATGGATTGTGAAACAATTTCCAGCACATTGAAAATATTCTCAATAGACATCACCTTTAAATAACGCGAAATAGTATAAATCTGAAAACAAATTAAAAACAATCACGCGTGGAGCACAGATTATGAAACAATTTCCAGCACATTGAGAATAGCCTCGATAGACATCACCTTTAAATAACGCGAAATAGTATAAATCTGTAAAAAAATTGAAAAAAAAAATCACACTTGGAGCATGGATTGTGAAACAATTTCCAGCACATTGAAAATATTCTCGATAGACATCGCCTTTAAATAACGCGAAATAGTATAAATCTGTAAATAAATTAAAAGAAATCACGCGTGGAGCACAGATTATGAAACAATTTCCAGCACATTGAGAATAGTCTCGATAGACATCACCTTTAAATAACTCGGATTAGTATAAATCCGTAAACAAATTCAAAAAAATCACCCGTGGAGCACAGATTATGAAACAATTTCCAGCACATTGAGAATAGTCTCGAAAGACATCGCCTTTAAATAACGCGAAATTTTATAAAATCCGTAAACAAATTGAAAAAAAAATCACGCTTGGAGCATAAATTGTGAAACAATTTCCAGCACATTGATAATAGTCTCGATAGACATCGCGTTTAAAAAACGCGACATAGTATAAATCCGTAAACAAATTAAAAAAAATCACGCGTGGAGCACAGATTATGAAACAATTTCCCGCACAATGAGAATAGCCTCGATAGACATCGCCTTTAAATAACGCGAAATAGTATAAAATGTAATAATTAGTATAAACAAATTGAAAATAAAATCACGCTTGGAGCATAGATTGTGAATCAATTTCCAGCACATTGAAAATAGTCTCGATAGACATCGCCTTTAAAAAACGCGACATAGTATAAATCCGTAAACAAATTCAAAAAAATCACGCGTGGAGCACAGATTATGAAACAATTTCCCGCACAATGAGAATAGCCTCTATAGACATCGCCTTTAAATAACGCGAAATAGTATAAAGACGTAAACAAATTGAAAAAAATCACGCGTTGACCACAGATTATGAAACAATTTCCAGCACATTGAGTATAGCCTTGACAGACATCACCTTTAAATAACGCAAAATAGTATAAAATGTAATAATTAGTATAAAAAAATTGAAAAAAAAATCACGCTTGGAGCATAGATTGTGAATCAATTTCCAGCACATTGAAAATAGTCTCGATAGACATCGCCTTTAAAAAACGCGACATAGTATAAATCCGTAAACAAATTCAAAAAAATCACGCGTGGAGCACAGATTATAAAACAATTTCCCGCACAATGAGAATAGCCTCGATAGACATCGCCTTTAAATAACGCGAATTAGTATAAAGACGTAAACAAATTGAAAAAAATCACGCGTTAAGCACAGATTATGAAACAATTTCCCGCACAATGAGAATAGCCTCGATAGACATCGCCTTTAAAAAACGCGACATAGTATAAATCCGTAAACAAATTAAAAAAAATCACGCGTGGAGCACAGATTATGAAACAATTTCCCGCACAATGAGAATAGCCTCGATAGACATCGCCTTTAAATAACGCGAATTAGTATAAAGACGTAAACAAATTGAAAAAAATCACGCGTTGACCACAGATTATGAAACAATTTCCAGCACATTGTGTATAGCCTTGATAGACATCACCTTTAAATAACGCAAAATAGTATAAAATGTAATAATTAGTATAAACAAATTGAAAAAAAAATCATGCGTGGAGCACAGATTATGAAACAATTTCCCGCACAATGAGTATAGCCTCGATAGACATCGCCTTTAAAAAACGCGACATAGTATAAATCCGTAAACAAATTTAAAAAAATCACGCGTGGAGCACAGATTATGAAACAATTTCCCGCACAATGAGAATAGCCTCGATAGACATCGCCTTTAAATAACGCGAAATAGTATAAAATGTAATAATTAGTATAAACAAATTGAAAAAAAAATCACGCTTGGAGCATAGATTGTGAAAAAATATCTAGCACATTGAAAATAGTCTCGATAGACATCACCTTTAAATAACGCGAAATAGTATAAATCTGTAAAAAAATTGAAAAAAAATCACGCTTGGAGCATGGATTGTGAAACAATTTCCAGCACATTGAAAATATTCTCAATAGACATCACCTTTAAATAACGCGAAATAGTATAAATCTGAAAACAAATTAAAAACAATCACGCGTGGAGCACAGATTATGAAACAATTTCCAGCACATTGAGAATAGCCTCGATAGACATCACCTTTAAATAACGCGAAATAGTATAAATCTGTAAAAAAATTGAAAAAAAAAATCACACTTGGAGCATGGATTGTGAAACAATTTCCAGCACATTGAAAATATTCTCGATAGACATCGCCTTTAAATAACGCGAAATAGTATAAATCTGTAAATAAATTAAAAGAAATCACGCGTGGAGCACAGATTATGAAACAATTTCCAGCACATTGAGAATAGTCTCGATAGACATCACCTTTAAATAACTCGGATTAGTATAAATCCGTAAACAAATTCAAAAAAATCACCCGTGGAGCACAGATTATGAAACAATTTCCAGCACATTGAGAATAGTCTCGAAAGACATCGCCTTTAAATAACGCGAAATTTTATAAAATCCGTAAACAAATTGAAAAAAAAATCACGCTTGGAGCATAAATTGTGAAACAATTTCCAGCACATTGATAATAGTCTCGATAGACATCGCGTTTAAAAAACGCGACATAGTATAAATCCGTAAACAAATTAAAAAAAATCACGCGTGGAGCACAGATTATGAAACAATTTCCCGCACAATGAGAATAGCCTCGATAGACATCGCCTTTAAATAACGCGAAATAGTATAAAATGTAATAATTAGTATAAACAAATTGAAAATAAAATCACGCTTGGAGCATAGATTGTGAATCAATTTCCAGCACATTGAAAATAGTCTCGATAGACATCGCCTTTAAAAAACGCGACATAGTATAAATCCGTAAACAAATTCAAAAAAATCACGCGTGGAGCACAGATTATGAAACAATTTCCCGCACAATGAGAATAGCCTCTATAGACATCGCCTTTAAATAACGCGAAATAGTATAAAGACGTAAACAAATTGAAAAAAATCACGCGTTGACCACAGATTATGAAACAATTTCCAGCACATTGAGTATAGCCTTGACAGACATCACCTTTAAATAACGCAAAATAGTATAAAATGTAATAATTAGTATAAAAAAATTGAAAAAAAAATCACGCTTGGAGCATAGATTGTGAATCAATTTCCAGCACATTGAAAATAGTCTCGATAGACATCGCCTTTAAAAAACGCGACATAGTATAAATCCGTAAACAAATTCAAAAAAATCACGCGTGGAGCACAGATTATAAAACAATTTCCCGCACAATGAGAATAGCCTCGATAGACATCGCCTTTAAATAACGCGAATTAGTATAAAGACGTAAACAAATTGAAAAAAATCACGCGTTGACCACAGATTATGAAACAATTTCCAGCACATTGTGTATAGCCTTGATAGACATCACCTTTAAATAACGCAAAATAGTATAAAATGTAATAATTAGTATAAACAAATTGAAAAAAAAATCATGCGTGGAGCACAGATTATGAAACAATTTCCCGCACAATGAGAATAGCCTCGATAGACATCGCCTTTAAATAAAGCGAAATAGTATAAAGACGTAAACAAATTGAAAAAAATCACGCGTTGACCACAGATTATGAAACAATTTCCAGCACATTGAGTATAGCCTTGACAGACATCACCTTTAAATAACGCAAAATAGTATAAAATGTAATAATTAGTATAAACAAATTGAAAAAAAAATCATGCGTGGAGCACAGATTATGAAACAATTTCCAGCACATTGAAAATAGTCTCGATAGACATCGCCTTTAAATAACGCGAAATAGTATAAAGACGTAAACAAATTGAAAAAAATCACGCGTTAAGCACAGATTATGAAACAATTTCCCGCACAATGAGAATAGCCTCGATAGACATCGCCTTTAAAAAACGCGACATAGTATAAATCCGTAAACAAATTAAAAAAAATCACGCGTGGAGCACAGATTATGAAACAATTTCCCGCACAATGAGAATAGCCTCGATAGACATCGCCTTTAAATAACGCGAAATAGTATAAAATGTAATAATTAGTATAAACAAATTGAAAAAAAAATCACGCTTGGAGCATAGATTGTGAATCAATTTCCAGCACATTGAAAATAGTCTCGATAGACATCGCCTTTAAAAAACGCGACATAGTATAAATCCGTAAACAAATTCAAAAAAATCACGCGTGGAGCACAGATTATGAAACAATTTCCCGCACAATGAGAATAGCCTCGATAGACATCGCCTTTAAATAACGCGAAATAGTATAAAGACGTAAACAAATTGAAAAAAATCACGCGTTGACCACAGATTATGAAACAATTTCCAGCACATTGAGTATAGCCTTGACAGACATCACCTTTAAATAACGCAAAATAGTATAAAATGAAATAATTAGTATAAACAAATTGAAAAAAAATCACGCTTGGAGCATAGATTGTGAATCAATTTCCAGCACATTGAAAATAGTCTCGATAGACATCGCCTTTAAAAAACGCGACATAGTATAAATCCGTAAACAAATTCAAAAAAATCACGCGTGGAGCACAGATTATGAAACAATTTCCCGCACAATGAGAATAGCCTCTATAGACATCGCCTTTAAATAACGCGAAATAGTATAAAGACGTAAACAAATTGAAAAAAATCACGCGTTGACCACAGATTATGAAACAATTTCCAGCACATTGAGTATAGCCTTGACAGACATCACCTTTAAATAACGCAAAATAGTATAAAATGTAATAATTAGTATAAAAAAATTGAAAAAAAAATCACGCTTGGAGCATAGATTGTGAATCAATTTCCAGCACATTGAAAATAGTCTCGATAGACATCGCCTTTAAAAAACGCGACATAGTATAAATCCGTAAACAAATTCAAAAAAATCACGCGTGGAGCACAGATTATAAAACAATTTCCCGCACAATGAGAATAGCCTCGATAGACATCGCCTTTAAATAACGCGAATTAGTATAAAGACGTAAACAAATTGAAAAAAATCACGCGTTGACCACAGATTATGAAACAATTTCCAGCACATTGTGTATAGCCTTGATAGACATCACCTTTAAATAACGCAAAATAGTATAAAATGTAATAATTAGTATAAACAAATTGAAAAAAAAATCATGCGTGGAGCACAGATTATGAAACAATTTCCCGCACAATGAGAATAGCCTCGATAGACATCGCCTTTAAATAACGCGACATAGTATAAATCCGTAAACAAATTCAAAAAAATCACGCGTGGAGCACAGATTATAAAACAATTTCCCGCACAATGAGAATAGCCTCGATAGACATCGCCTTTAAATAACGCAAAATAGTATAAAATGTAATAATTAGTATAAAAAAATTGAAAAAAAAATCACGCTTGGAGCATAGATTGTGAATCAATTTCCAGCACATTGAAAATAGTCTCGATAGACATCGCCTTTAAAAAACGCGACATAGTATAAATCCGTAAACAAATTCAAAAAAATCACGCGTGGAGCACAGATTATAAAACAATTTCCCGCACAATGAGAATAGCCTCGATAGACATCGCCTTTAAATAACGCGAATTAGTATAAAGACGTAAACAAATTGAAAAAAATTACGCGTTGACCACAGATTATGAAACAATTTCCAGCACATTGAGTATAGCCTTGACAGACATCACCTTTAAATAACGCAAAATAGTATAAAATGTAATAATTAGTATAAAAAAATTGAAAAAAAAATCACGCTTGGAGCATAGATTGTGAATCAATTTCCAGCACATTGAAAATAGTCTCGATAGACATCGCCTTTAAAAAACGCGACATAGTATAAATCCGTAAACAAATTCAAAAAAATCACGCGTGGAGCACAGATTATAAAACAATTTCCCGCACAATGAGAATAGCCTCGATAGACATCGCCTTTAAATAACGCGAATTAGTATAAAGACGTAAACAAATTGAAAAAAATCACGCGTTGACCACAGATTATGAAACAATTTCCAGCACATTGTGTATAGCCTTGATAGACATCACCTTTAAATAACGCAAAATAGTATAAAATGTAATAATTAGTATAAACAAATTGAAAAAAAAATCATGCGTGGAGCACAGATTATGAAACAATTTCCCGCACAATGAGTATAGCCTCGATAGACATCGCCTTTAAAAAACGCGACATAGTATAAATCCGTAAACAAATTTAAAAAAATCACGCGTGGAGCACAGATTATGAAACAATTTCCCGCACAATGAGAATAGCCTCGATAGACATCGCCTTTAAATAACGCGAAATAGTATAAAATGTAATAATTAGTATAAACAAATTGAAAAAAAAATCACGCTTGGAGCATAGATTGTGAAAAAATATCTAGCACATTGAAAATAGTCTCGATAGACATCACCTTTAAATAACGCGAAATAGTATAAATCTGTAAAAAAATTGAAAAAAAATCACGCTTGGAGCATGGATTGTGAAACAATTTCCAGCACATTGAAAATATTCTCAATAGACATCACCTTTAAATAACGCGAAATAGTATAAATCTGAAAACAAATTAAAAACAATCACGCGTGGAGCACAGATTATGAAACAATTTCCAGCACATTGAGAATAGCCTCGATAGACATCACCTTTAAATAACGCGAAATAGTATAAATCTGTAAAAAAATTGAAAAAAAAAATCACACTTGGAGCATGGATTGTGAAACAATTTCCAGCACATTGAAAATATTCTCGATAGACATCGCCTTTAAATAACGCGAAATAGTATAAATCTGTAAATAAATTAAAAGAAATCACGCGTGGAGCACAGATTATGAAACAATTTCCAGCACATTGAGAATAGTCTCGATAGACATCACCTTTAAATAACTCGGATTAGTATAAATCCGTAAACAAATTCAAAAAAATCACCCGTGGAGCACAGATTATGAAACAATTTCCAGCACATTGAGAATAGTCTCGAAAGACATCGCCTTTAAATAACGCGAAATTTTATAAAATCCGTAAACAAATTGAAAAAAAAATCACGCTTGGAGCATAAATTGTGAAACAATTTCCAGCACATTGATAATAGTCTCGATAGACATCGCGTTTAAAAAACGCGACATAGTATAAATCCGTAAACAAATTAAAAAAAATCACGCGTGGAGCACAGATTATGAAACAATTTCCCGCACAATGAGAATAGCCTCGATAGACATCGCCTTTAAATAACGCGAAATAGTATAAAATGTAATAATTAGTATAAACTAATTGAAAATAAAATCACGCTTGGAGCATAGATTGTGAATCAATTTCCAGCACATTGAAAATAGTCTCGATAGACATCGCCTTTAAAAAACGCGACATAGTATAAATCCGTAAACAAATTCAAAAAAATCACGCGTGGAGCACAGATTATGAAACAATTTCCCGCACAATGAGAATAGCCTCTATAGACATCGCCTTTAAATAACGCGAAATAGTATAAAGACGTAAACAAATTGAAAAAAATCACGCGTTGACCACAGATTATGAAACAATTTCCAGCACATTGAGTATAGCCTTGACAGACATCACCTTTAAATAACGCAAAATAGTATAAAATGTAATAATTAGTATAAAAAAATTGAAAAAAAAATCACGCTTGGAGCATAGATTGTGAATCAATTTCCAGCACATTGAAAATAGTCTCGATAGACATCGCCTTTAAAAAACGCGACATAGTATAAATCCGTAAACAAATTCAAAAAAATCACGCGTGGAGCACAGATTATAAAACAATTTCCCGCACAATGAGAATAGCCTCGATAGACATCGCCTTTAAATAACGCGAATTAGTATAAAGACGTAAACAAATTGAAAAAAATCACGCGTTGACCACAGATTATGAAACAATTTCCAGCACATTGTGTATAGCCTTGATAGACATCACCTTTAAATAACGCAAAATAGTATAAAATGTAATAATTAGTATAAACAAATTGAAAAAAAAATCATGCGTGGAGCACAGATTATGAAACAATTTCCCGCACAATGAGAATAGCCTCGATAGACATCGCCTTTAAATAACGCGAAATAGTATAAAGACGTAAACAAATTGAAAAAAATCACGCGTTGACCACAGATTATGAAACAATTTCCAGCACATTGAGTATAGCCTTGACAGACATCACCTTTATATAACGCAAAATAGTATAAAATGTAATAATTAGTATAAACAAATTGAAAAAAAAATCATGCGTGGAGCACAGATTATGAAACAATTTCCAGCACATTGAAAATAGTCTCGATAGACATCGCCTTTAAATAACGCGAAATAGTATAAAGACGTAAACAAATTGAAAAAAATCACGCGTTAAGCACAGATTATGAAACAATTTCCCGCACAATGAGAATAGCCTCGATAGACATCGCCTTTAAAAAACGCGACATAGTATAAATCCGTAAACAAATTAAAAAAAATCACGCGTGGAGCACAGATTATGAAACAATTTCCCGCACAATGAGAATAGCCTCGATAGACATCGCCTTTAAATAACGCGAATTAGTATAAAGACGTAAACAAATTGAAAAAAATCACGCGTTGACCACAGATTATGAAACAATTTCCAGCACATTGTGTATAGCCTTGATAGACATCACCTTTAAATAACGCAAAATAGTATAAAATGTAATAATTAGTATAAACAAATTGAAAAAAAAATCATGCGTGGAGCACAGATTATGAAACAATTTCCCGCACAATGAGTATAGCCTCGATAGACATCGCCTTTAAAAAACGCGACATAGTATAAATCCGTAAACAAATTTAAAAAAATCACGCGTGGAGCACAGATTATGAAACAATTTCCCGCACAATGAGAATAGCCTCGATAGACATCGCCTTTAAATAACGCGAAATAGTATAAAATGTAATAATTAGTATAAACAAATTGAAAAAAAAATCACGCTTGGAGCATAGATTGTGAAAAAATATCTAGCACATTGAAAATAGTCTCGATAGACATCACCTTTAAATAACGCGAAATAGTATAAATCTGTAAAAAAATTGAAAAAAAATCACGCTTGGAGCATGGATTGTGAAACAATTTCCAGCACATTGAAAATATTCTCAATAGACATCACCTTTAAATAACGCGAAATAGTATAAATCTGAAAACAAATTAAAAACAATCACGCGTGGAGCACAGATTATGAAACAATTTCCAGCACATTGAGAATAGCCTCGATAGACATCACCTTTAAATAACGCGAAATAGTATAAATCTGTAAAAAAATTGAAAAAAAAAATCACACTTGGAGCATGGATTGTGAAACAATTTCCAGCACATTGAAAATATTCTCGATAGACATCGCCTTTAAATAACGCGAAATAGTATAAATCTGTAAATAAATTAAAAGAAATCACGCGTGGAGCACAGATTATGAAACAATTTCCAGCACATTGAGAATAGTCTCGATAGACATCACCTTTAAATAACTCGGATTAGTATAAATCCGTAAACAAATTCAAAAAAATCACCCGTGGAGCACAGATTATGAAACAATTTCCAGCACATTGAGAATAGTCTCGAAAGACATCGCCTTTAAATAACGCGAAATTTTATAAAATCCGTAAACAAATTGAAAAAAAAATCACGCTTGGAGCATAAATTGTGAAACAATTTCCAGCACATTGATAATAGTCTCGATAGACATCGCGTTTAAAAAACGCGACATAGTATAAATCCGTAAACAAATTAAAAAAAATCACGCGTGGAGCACAGATTATGAAACAATTTCCCGCACAATGAGAATAGCCTCGATAGACATCGCCTTTAAATAACGCGAAATAGTATAAAATGTAATAATTAGTATAAACAAATTGAAAATAAAATCACGCTTGGAGCATAGATTGTGAATCAATTTCCAGCACATTGAAAATAGTCTCGATAGACATCGCCTTTAAAAAACGCGACATAGTATAAATCCGTAAACAAATTCAAAAAAATCACGCGTGGAGCACAGATTATGAAACAATTTCCCGCACAATGAGAATAGCCTCTATAGACATCGCCTTTAAATAACGCGAAATAGTATAAAGACGTAAACAAATTGAAAAAAATCACGCGTTGACCACAGATTATGAAACAATTTCCAGCACATTGAGTATAGCCTTGACAGACATCACCTTTAAATAACGCAAAATAGTATAAAATGTAATAATTAGTATAAAAAAATTGAAAAAAAAATCACGCTTGGAGCATAGATTGTGAATCAATTTCCAGCACATTGAAAATAGTCTCGATAGACATCGCCTTTAAAAAACGCGACATAGTATAAATCCGTAAACAAATTCAAAAAAATCACGCGTGGAGCACAGATTATAAAACAATTTCCCGCACAATGAGAATAGCCTCGATAGACATCGCCTTTAAATAACGCGAATTAGTATAAAGACGTAAACAAATTGAAAAAAATCACGCGTTGACCACAGATTATGAAACAATTTCCAGCACATTGTGTATAGCCTTGATAGACATCACCTTTAAATAACGCAAAATAGTATAAAATGTAATAATTAGTATAAACAAATTGAAAAAAAAATCATGCGTGGAGCACAGATTATGAAACAATTTCCCGCACAATGAGAATAGCCTCGATAGACATCGCCTTTAAATAAAGCGAAATAGTATAAAGACGTAAACAAATTGAAAAAAATCACGCGTTGACCACAGATTATGAAACAATTTCCAGCACATTGAGTATAGCCTTGACAGACATCACCTTTAAATAACGCAAAATAGTATAAAATGTAATAATTAGTATAAACAAATTGAAAAAAAAATCATGCGTGGAGCACAGATTATGAAACAATTTCCAGCACATTGAAAATAGTCTCGATAGACATCGCCTTTAAATAACGCGAAATAGTATAAAGACGTAAACAAATTGAAAAAAATCACGCGTTAAGCACAGATTATGAAACAATTTCCCGCACAATGAGAATAGCCTCGATAGACATCGCCTTTAAAAAACGCGACATAGTATAAATCCGTAAACAAATTAAAAAAAATCACGCGTGGAGCACAGATTATGAAACAATTTCCCGCACAATGAGAATAGCCTCGATAGACATCGCCTTTAAATAACGCGAAATAGTATAAAATGTAATAATTAGTATAAACAAATTGAAAAAAAAATCACGCTTGGAGCATAGATTGTGAATCAATTTCCAGCACATTGAAAATAGTCTCGATAGACATCGCCTTTAAAAAACGCGACATAGTATAAATCCGTAAACAAATTCAAAAAAATCACGCGTGGAGCACAGATTATGAAACAATTTCCCGCACAATGAGAATAGCCTCGATAGACATCGCCTTTAAATAACGCGAAATAGTATAAAGACGTAAACAAATTGAAAAAAATCACGCGTTGACCACAGATTATGAAACAATTTCCAGCACATTGAGTATAGCCTTGACAGACATCACCTTTAAATAACGCAAAATAGTATAAAATGAAATAATTAGTATAAACAAATTGAAAAAAAATCACGCTTGGAGCATAGATTGTGAATCAATTTCCAGCACATTGAAAATAGTCTCGATAGACATCGCCTTTAAAAAACGCGACATAGTATAAATCCGTAAACAAATTCAAAAAAATCACGCGTGGAGCACAGATTATGAAACAATTTCCCGCACAATGAGAATAGCCTCGATAGACATCGCCTTTAAATAACGCGAAATAGTATAAAATGTAATAATTAGTATAAACAAATTGAAAAAAAAATCACGCTTGGAGCATAGATTGTGAATCAATTTCCAGCACATTGAAAATAGTCTCGATAGACATCGCCTTTAAAAAACGCGACATAGTATAAATCCGTAAACAAATTCAAAAAAATCACGCGTGGAGCACAGATTATGAAACAATTTCCCGCACAATGAGAATAGCCTCGATAGACATCGCCTTTAAATAACGCGAAATAGTATAAAGACGTAAACAAATTGAAAAAAATCACGCGTTGACCAGAGATTATGAAACAATTTCCAGCACATTGAGTATAGCCTTGACAGACATCACCTTTAAATAACGCAAAATAGTATAAAATGAAATAATTAGTATAAACAAATTGAAAAAAAATCACGCTTGGAGCATAGATTGTGAATCAATTTCCAGCACATTGAAAATAGTCTCGATAGACATCGCCTTTAAAAAACGCGACATAGTATAAATCCGTAAACAAATTCAAAAAAATCACGCGTGGAGCACAGATTATAAAACAATTTCCCGCACAATGAGAATAGCGTCGATAGACATCGCCTTTAAATAATGCGAAATAGTATAAAGACGTAAACAAATTGAAAAAAATCACGCGTTGAGCACAGATTATGAAACAATTTCCAGCACATTGAGTATAGCCTTGACAGACATCACCTTTAAATAACGCGAAATAGTATAAAATGTAATAATTAGTATAAACAAATTGAAAAAAAAATCACGCTTGGAGCATAGATTGTGAAAAAATATCTAGCACATTGAAAATAGTCTCGATAGACATCACCTTTAAATAACGCGAAATAGTATAAATCTGAAAACAAATTAAAAAAAATCACGCGTGGAGCACAGATTATGAAACAATTTCCAGCACATTGAGAATAGCCTCGATAGACATCACCTTTAAATAACGCGAAATAGTATAAATCTGTAAAAAAATTGAAAAAAAAAATCACACTTGGAGCATGGATTGTGAAACAATTTCCAGCACATTGAAAATATTCTCGATAGACATCGCCTTTAAATAACGCGAAATAGTATAAAATCCGTAAACAAATTGAAAAAAAAATCACGCTTGGAACATAGATTGTGAATCAATTTCCAGCACATTGAAAATAGTCTCGATAGACATCGCCTTTAAAAAACGCGAAATAGTATAAATCTGTAAATAAATTAAAAGAAATCACGCGTGGAGCACAGATTATGAAACAATTTCCAGCACATTGAGAATAGTCTCGATAGACATCACCTTTAAATAACTCGGATTAGTATAAATCCGTAAACAAATTCAAAAAAATCACCCGTGGAGCACAGATTATGAAACAATTTCCAGCACATTGAGAATAGTCTCGAAAGACATCGCCTTTAAATAACGCGAAATAGTATAAATCTGTAAAAAAATTGAAAAAAAAAATCACACTTGGAGCATGGATTGTGAAACAATTTCCAGCACATTGAAAATATTCTCGATAGACATCGCCTTTAAATAACGCGAAATAGTATAAATCTGTAAATAAATTAAAAGAAATCACGCGTGGAGCACAGATTATGAAACAATTTCCAGCACACTGAGTATAGCCTTGACAGACATCACCTTTAAATAACGCAAAATAGTATAAAATGTAATAATTAGTATAAGCAAATTGAAAAAAAAATCACGCTTGGAGCATAGATTGTGAATCAATTTCCAGCACATTGAAAATAGTCTCGATAGACATCGCCTTTAAAAAACGCGACATAGTATAAATCCGTAAACAAATTCAAAAAAATCACGCGTGGAGCACAGATTATGAAACAATTTCCCGCACAATGAGAATAGCCTCTATAGACATCGCCTTTAAATAACGCGAAATAGTATAAAATGTAATAATTAGTATAAAAAAATTGAAAAAAATATCACGCTTGGAGCATAGATTGTGAATCAATTTCCAGCACATTGAAAATAGTCTCGATAGACATCGCCTTTAAAAAACGCGACATAGTATAAATCCGTAAACAAATTCAAAAAAATCACGCGTGGAGCACAGATTATAAAACAATTTCCCGCACAATGAGAATAGCCTCGATAGACATCGCCTTTAAATAACGCGAATTAGTATAAAGACGTAAACAAATTGAAAAAAATCACGCGTTGACCACAGATTATGAAACAATTTCCAGCACATTGAGTATAGCCTTGACAGACATCACCTTTAAATAACGCAAAATAGTATAAAATGTAATAATTAGTATAAACAAATTGAAAAAAAAATCATGCGTGGAGCACAGATTATGAAACAATTTCCCGCACAATGAGAATAGCCTCGATAGACATCGCCTTTAAATAACGCGAAATAGTATAAAGACGTAAACAAATTGAAAAAAATCACGCGTTGACCACAGATTATGAAACAATTTCCAGCACATTGAGTATAGCCTTGACAGACATCACCTTTAAATAACGCAAAATAGTATAAAATGTAATAATTAGTATAAACAAATTGAAAAAAAAATCACGCTTGGAGCATAGATTGTGAAAAAATATCTAGCACATTGAAAATAGTCTCGATAGACATCACCTTTAAATAACGCGAAATAGTATAAATCTGTAAAAAAATTGAAAAAAAAATCACGCTTGGAGCATGGATTGTGAAACAATTTCCAGCACATTGAAAATATTCTCAATAGACATCACCTTTAAATAACGCGAAATAGTATAAATCTGAAAACAAATTAAAAAAAATCACGCGTGGAGCACAGATTATGAAACAATTTCCAGCACATTGAGAATAGCCTCGATAGACATCACCTTTAAATAACGCGAAATAGTATAAATCTGTAAAAAAATTGAAAAAAAAATCACACTTGGAGCATGGATTGTGAAACAATTTCCAGCACATTGAAAATATTCTCGATAGACATCGCCTTTAAATAACGCGAAATAGTATAAATCTGTAAATAAATTAAAAGAAATCACGCGTGGAGCACAGATTATGAAACAATTTCCAGCACATTGAGAATAGTCTCGATAGACATCACCTTTAAATAACTCGGATTAGTATAAATCCGTAAACAAATTCAAAAAAATCACCCGTGGAGCACAGATTATGAAACAATTTCCAGCACATTGAGAATAGTCTCGAAAGACATCGCCTTTAAATAACGCGAAATTTTATAAAATCCGTAAACAAATTGAAAAAAAAATCACGCTTGGAGCATAAATTGTGAAACAATTTCCAGCACATTGATAACAGTCTCGATAGACATCGCCTTTAAAAAACGCGAAATAGTATAAATCTGTAAATAAATTAAAAGAAATCACGCGTGGAGGCACAGATTATGAAACAATTTCCAGCATATTGAGAATAGTCTCGATAGACATCACCTTTAAATAACTCGGATTAGTATAAATCCGTAAACAAATTCAAAAAAATCACCCGTGGAGTACAGATTATGAAACAATTTCCAGCACATTGAGAATAGTCTCGAAAGACATCGCCTTTAAATAACGCGAAATAGTATAAATCTGTAAAAAAATTGAAAAAAAAAATCACACTTGGAGCATGGATTGTGAAACAATTTCCAGCACATTGAAAATATTCTCGATAGACATCGCCTTTAAATAACGCGAAATAGTATAAATCTGTAAATAAATTAAAAGAAATCACGCGTGGAGCACAGATTATGAAACAATTTCCAGCACATTGAGAATAGTCTCGATAGACATCACCTTTAAATAACTCGGATTAGTATAAATCCGTAAACAAATTCAAAAAAATCACCCGTGGAGCACAGATTATGAAACAATTTCCAGCACATTGAGAATAGTCTCGAAAGACATCGCCTTTAAATAACGCGAAATTTTATAAAATCTGTAAACAAATTGAAAAAAAAATCACGCTTGGAGCATAAATTGTGAAACAATTTCCAGCACATTGATAATAGTCTCGAAAGACATCGCCTTTAAAAAACGCGACATAGTATAAATCCGTAAACAAATTAAAAAAAATCACGCGTGGAGCACAGATTATGAAACAATTTCCCGCACAATGAGAATAGCCTCGATAGACATCGCCTTTAAATAACGCGAAATAGTATAAAATGTAATAATTAGTATAAACAAATTGAAAATAATATCACGCTTGGAGCATAGATTGTGAATCAATTTCCAGCACATTGAAAATAGTCTCGATAGACATCGCCTTTAAAAAACGCGACATATTATAAATCCGTAAACAAATTCAAAAAAATCACGCGTGGAGCACAGATTATGAAACAATTTCCCGCGCAATGAGAATAGCCTCTATAGACATCGCCTTTAAATAACGCGAAATAGTATAAAGACGTAAACAAATTGAAAAAAATCACGCGTTGACCACAGATTATGAAACAATTTCCAGCACATTGAGTATAGCCTTGACAGACATCACCTTTAAATAACGCAAAATAGTATAAAATGTAATAATTAGTATAAAAAAATTGAAAAAAAAATCACGCTTGGAGCATAGATTGTGAATCAATTTCCAGCACATTGAAAATAGTCTCGATAGACATCGCCTTTAAAAAACGCGACATAGTATAAATCCGTAAACAAATTCAAAAAAATCACGCGTGGAGCACAGATTATAAAACAATTTCCCGCACAATGAGAATAGCCTCGATAGACATCGCCTTTAAATAACGCGAATTAGTATAAAGACGTAAACAAATTGAAAAAAATCACGCGTTGACCACAGATTATGAAACAATTTCCAGCACATTGTGTATAGCCTTGATAGACATCACCTTTAAATAACGCAAAATAGTATAAAATGTAATAATTAGTATAAACAAATTGAAAAAAAAATCATGCGTGGAGCACAGATTATGAAACAATTTCCCGCACAATGAGAATAGCCTCGATAGACATCGCCTTTAAATAACGCGAAATAGTATAAAGACGTAAACAAATTGAAAAAAATCACGCGTTGACCACAGATTATGAAACAATTTCCAGCACATTGAGTATAGCCTTGACAGACATCACCTTTAAATAACGCAAAATAGTATAAAATGTAATAATTAGTATAAACAAATTGAAAAAAAAATCATGCGTGGAGCACAGATTATGAAACAATTTCCAGCACATTGAAAATAGTCTCGATAGACATCGCCTTTAAATAACGCGAAATAGTATAAAGACGTAAACAAATTGAAAAAAATCACGCGTTGAGCACAGATTATGAAACAATTTTCCGC
Source organism: Maratus speciosus (assembly GCA_963932465.1). Taxonomy (NCBI): domain Eukaryota; kingdom Metazoa; phylum Arthropoda; class Arachnida; order Araneae; family Salticidae; genus Maratus; species Maratus speciosus. Next base: position 616,102,507 of record OZ010792.1, read on the forward strand.
ACAATGAGAATAGCCTCGATAGACATCGCCTTTAAAAAACGCGACATAGTATAAATCCGTAAACAAATTTAAAAAAATCACGCGTGGAGCACAGATTATGAAACAATTTCCCGCACAATGAGAAGAGCCTCGATAGACATCGCCTTTAAATAACGCGAAATAGTATAAAGACGTAAACAAATTGAAAAAAATCACGCGTTGACCACAGATTATGAAACAATTTCCAGCACATTGAGTATAGCCTTGACAGACATCACCTTTAAATAACGCAAAATAGTATAAAATGAAATAATTAGTATAAACAAATTGAAAAAAAATCACGCTTGGAGCATAGATTGTGAATCAATTTCCAGCACATTGAAAATAGTCTCGATAGACATCGCCTTTAAAAAACGCGACATAGTATAAATCCGTAAACAAATTCAAAAAAATCACGAGTGGAACACAGATTATGAAACAATTTCCCGCACAATGAGAATAGCCTCGATAGACATCGCCTTTAAATAACGCGAAATAGTATAAAATGTAATAATTAGTATAAACAAATTGAAAAAAAAATCACGCTTGGAGCATAGATTGTGAATCAATTTCCAGCACATTGAAAATAGTCTCGATAGACATCGCCTTTAAAAAACGCGACATAGTATAAATCCGTAAACAAATTAAAAAAAATCACGCGTGGAGCACAGATTATGAAACAATTTCCCGCACAATGAGAATAGCCTCGATAGACATCGCCTTTAAATAACGCGAAATAGTATAAAGACGTAAACAAATTGAAAAAAATCACGCGTTGACCACAGATTATGAAACAATTTCCAGCACATTGAGTATAGCCTTGACAGACATCACCTTTAAATAACGCAAAATAGTATAAAATGAAATAATTAGTATAAACAAATTGAAAAAAAATCACGCTTGGAGCATAGATTGTGAATCAATTTCCAGCACATTGAAAATAGTCTCGATAGACATCGCCTTTAAAAAACGCGACATAGTATAAATCCGTAAACAAATTCAAAAAAATCACGCGTGGAGCACAGATTATAAAACAATTTCCCGCACAATGAGAATAGCGTCGATAGACATCGCCTTTAAATAACGCGAAATAGTATAAAGACGTAAACAAATTGAAAAAAATCACGCGTTGAGCACAGATTATGAAACAATTTCCAGCACATTGAGTATAGCCTTGACAGACATCACCTTTAAATAACGCGAAATAGTATAAAATGTAATAATTAGTATAAACAAATTGAAAAAAAAATCACGCTTGGAGCATAGATTGTGAAAAAATATCTAGCACATTGAAAATAGTCTCGATAGACATCACCTTTAAATAACGCGAAATAGTATAAATCTGTAAAAAAATTGAAAAAAAAATCACGCTTGGAGCATGGATTGTGAAACAATTTCCAGCACATTGAAAATATTCTCAATAGACATCACCTTTAAATAACGCGAAATACTATAAATCTGAAAACAAATTAAAAAAAATCACGCGTGGAGCACAGATTATGAAACAATTTCCAGCACATTGAGAATAGCCTCGATAGACATCACCTTTAAATAACGCGAAATAGTATAAATCTGTAAAAAAATTGAAAAAAAAAAATCACACTTGGAGCATGGATTGTGAAACAATTTCCAGCACATTGAAAATATTCTCGTTAGACATCGCCTTTAAATAACGCGAAATAGTATAAATCTGTAAATAAATTAAAAGAAATCACGCGTGGAGCACAGATTATGAAACAATTTCCAGCACATTGAGAATAGCCTCTATAGACATCGCCTTTAAATAACGCGAAATAGTATAAAGACGTAAACAAATTGAAAAAAATCACGCGTTGACCACAGATTATGAAACAATTTCCAGCACATTGAGTATAGCCTTGACAGACATCACCTTTAAATAACGCAAAATAGTATAAAATGTAATAATTAGTATAAAAAAATTGAAAAAAAAATCACGCTTGGAGCATAGATTGTGAATCAATTTCCAGCACATTGAAAATAGTCTCGATAGACATCGCCTTTAAAAAACGCGACATAGTATAAATCCGTAAACAAATTCAAAAAAATCACGCGTGGAGCACAGATTATAAAACAATTTCCCGCACAATGAGAATAGCCTCGATAGACATCGCCTTTAAATAACGCGAATTAGTATAAAGACGTAAACAAATTGAAAAAAATCACGCGTTGACCACAGATTATGAAACAATTTCCAGCACATTGTGTATAGCCTTGATAGACATCACCTTTAAATAACGCAAAATAGTATAAAATGTAATAATTAGTATAAACAAATTGAAAAAAAAATCATGCGTGGAGCACAGATTATGAAACAATTTCCCGCACAATGAGAATAGCCTCGATAGACATCGCCTTTAAATAACGCGAAATAGTATAAAGACGTAAACAAATTGAAAAAAATCACGCGTTGACCACAGATTATGAAACAATTTCCAGCACATTGAGTATAGCCTTGACAGACATCACCTTTAAATAACGCAAAATAGTATAAAATGTAATAATTAGTATAAACAAATTGAAAAAAAAATCATGCGTGGAGCACAGATTATGAAACAATTTCCAGCACATTGAAAATAGTCTCGATAGACATCGCCTTTAAATAACGCGAAATAGTATAAAGACGTAAACAAATTGAAAAAAATCACGCGTTGAGCACAGATTATGAAACAATTTTCCGCACAATGAGAATAGCCTCGATAGACATCGCCTTTAAAAAACGCGACATAGTATAAATCCGTAAACAAATTTAAAAAAATCACGCGTGGAGCACAGATTATGAAACAATTTCCCGCACAATGAGAAGAGCCTCGATAGACATCGCCTTTAAATAACGCGAAATAGTATAAAGACGTAAACAAATTGAAAAAAATCACGCGTTGACCACAGATTATGAAACAATTTCCAGCACATTGAGTATAGCCTTGACAGACATCACCTTTAAATAACGCAAAATAGTATAAAATGAAATAATTAGTATAAACAAATTGAAAAAAAATCACGCTTGGAGCATAGATTGTGAATCAATTTCCAGCACATTGAAAATAGTCTCGATAGACATCGCCTTTAAAAAACGCGACATAGTATAAATCCGTAAACAAATTCAAAAAAATCACGAGTGGAACACAGATTATGAAACAATTTCCCGCACAATGAGAATAGCCTCGATAGACATCGCCTTTAAATAACGCGAAATAGTATAAAATGTAATAATTAGTATAAACAAATTGAAAAAAAAATCACGCTTGGAGCATAGATTGTGAATCAATTTCCAGCACATTGAAAATAGTCTCGATAGACATCGCCTTTAAAAAACGCGACATAGTATAAATCCGTAAACAAATTAAAAAAAATCACGCGTGGAGCACAGATTATGAAACAATTTCCCGCACAATGAGAATAGCCTCGATAGACATCGCCTTTAAATAACGCGAAATAGTATAAAGACGTAAACAAATTGAAAAAAATCACGCGTTGACCACAGATTATGAAACAATTTCCAGCACATTGAGTATAGCCTTGACAGACATCACCTTTAAATAACGCAAAATAGTATAAAATGAAATAATTAGTATAAACAAATTGAAAAAAAATCACGCTTGGAGCATAGATTGTGAATCAATTTCCAGCACATTGAAAATAGTCTCGATAGACATCGCCTTTAAAAAACGCGACATAGTATAAATCCGTAAACAAATTCAAAAAAATCACGCGTGGAGCACAGATTATAAAACAATTTCCCGCACAATGAGAATAGCGTCGATAGACATCGCCTTTAAATAACGCGAAATAGTATAAAGACGTAAACAAATTGAAAAAAATCACGCGTTGAGCACAGATTATGAAACAATTTCCAGCACATTGAGTATAGCCTTGACAGACATCACCTTTAAATAACGCGAAATAGTATAAAATGTAATAATTAGTATAAACAAATTGAAAAAAAAATCACGCTTGGAGCATAGATTGTGAAAAAATATCTAGCACATTGAAAATAGTCTCGATAGACATCACCTTTAAATAACGCGAAATAGTATAAATCTGTAAAAAAATTGAAAAAAAAATCACGCTTGGAGCATGGATTGTGAAACAATTTCCAGCACATTGAAAATATTCTCAATAGACATCACCTTTAAATAACGCGAAATACTATAAATCTGAAAACAAATTAAAAAAAATCACGCGTGGAGCACAGATTATGAAACAATTTCCAGCACATTGAGAATAGCCTCGATAGACATCACCTTTAAATAACGCGAAATAGTATAAATCTGTAAAAAAATTGAAAAAAAAAAATCACACTTGGAGCATGGATTGTGAAACAATTTCCAGCACATTGAAAATATTCTCGTTAGACATCGCCTTTAAATAACGCGAAATAGTATAAATCTGTAAATAAATTAAAAGAAATCACGCGTGGAGCACAGATTATGAAACAATTTCCAGCACATTGAGAATAGTCTCGATAGACATCACCTTTAAATAACTCGGATTAGTATAAATCCGTAAACAAATTCAAAAAAATCACCCGTGGAGCACAGATTATGAAACAATTTCCAGCACATTGAGAATAGTCTCGAAAGACATCGCCTTTAAATAACGCGAAATTTTATAAAATCCGTAAACAAATTGAAAAAAAAATCACGCTTGGAGCATAAATTGTGAAACAATTTCCAGCACATTGATAATAGTCTCGATAGACATCGCCTTTAAAAAACGCGACATAGTATAAATCCGTAAACAAATTAAAAAAAATCACGCGTGGAGCACAGATTATGAAACAATTTCCCGCACAATGAGAATAGCCTCGATAGACATCGCCTTTAAATAACGCGAAATAGTATAAAATGTAATAATTAGTATAAACAAATTGAAAATAAAATCACGCTTGGAGCATAGATTGTGAATCAATTTCCAGCACATTGAAAATAGTCTCGATAGACATCGCCTTTAAAAAACGCGACATAGTATAAATCCGTAAACAAATTCAAAAAAATCACGCGTGGAGCACAGATTATGAAACAATTTCCCGCACAATGAGAATAGCCTCTATAGACATCGCCTTTAAATAACGCGAAATAGTATAAAGACGTAAACAAATTGAAAAAAATCACGCGTTGACCACAGATTATGAAACAATTTCCAGCACATTGAGTATAGCCTTGACAGACATCACCTTTAAATAACGCAAAATAGTATAAAATGTAATAATTAGTATAAAAAAATTGAAAAAAAAATCACGCTTGGAGCATAGATTGTGAATCAATTTCCAGCACATTGAAAATAGTCTCGATAGACATCGCCTTTAAAAAACGCGACATAGTATAAATCCGTAAACAAATTCAAAAAAATCACGCGTGGAGCACAGATTATAAAACAATTTCCCGCACAATGAGAATAGCCTCGATAGACATCGCCTTTAAATAACGCGAATTAGTATAAAGACGTAAACAAATTGAAAAAAATCACGCGTTGACCACAGATTATGAAACAATTTCCAGCACATTGTGTATAGCCTTGATAGACATCACCTTTAAATAACGCAAAATAGTATAAAATGTAATAATTAGTATAAACAAATTGAAAAAAAAATCATGCGTGGAGCACAGATTATGAAACAATTTCCCGCACAATGAGAATAGCCTCGATAGACATCGCCTTTAAATAACGCGAAATAGTATAAAGACGTAAACAAATTGAAAAAAATCACGCGTTGACCACAGATTATGAAACAATTTCCCGCACAATGAGAATAGCCTCTATAGACATCGCCTTTAAATAACGCGAAATAGTATAAAGACGTAAACAAATTGAAAAAAATCACGCGTTGACCACAGATTATGAAACAATTTCCAGCACATTGAGTATAGCCTTGACAGACATCACCTTTAAATAACGCGAAATAGTATAAAATGTAATAATTAGTATAAACAAATTGAAAAAAAAATCACGCTTGGAGCATAGATTGTGAAAAAATATCTAGCACATTGAAAATAGTCTCGATAGACATCACCTTTAAATAACGCGAAATAGTATAAATCTGTAAAAAAATTGAAAAAAAAATCACGCTTGGAGCATGGATTGTGAAACAATTTCCAGCACATTGAAAATATTCTCAATAGACATCACCTTTAAATAACGCGAAATACTATAAATCTGAAAACAAATTAAAAAAAATCACGCGTGGAGCACAGATTATGAAACAATTTCCAGCACATTGAGAATAGCCTCGATAGACATCACCTTTAAATAACGCGAAATAGTATAAATCTGTAAAAAAATTGAAAAAAAAAATCACACTTGGAGCATGGATTGTGAAACAATTTCCAGCACATTGAAAATATTCTCGTTAGACATCGCCTTTAAATAACGCGAAATAGTATAAATCTGTAAATAAATTAAAAGAAATCACGCGTGGAGCACAGATTATGAAACAATTTCCAGCACATTGAGAATAGTCTCGATAGACATCACCTTTAAATAACTCGGATTAGTATAAATCCGTAAACAAATTCAAAAAAATCACCCGTGGAGCACAGATTATGAAACAATTTCCAGCACATTGAGAATAGTCTCGAAAGACATCGCCTTTAAATAACGCGAAATTTTATAAAATCCGTAAACAAATTGAAAAAAAAATCACGCTTGGAGCATAAATTGTGAAACAATTTCCAGCACATTGATAATAGTCTCGATAGACATCGCCTTTAAAAAACGCGACATAGTATAAATCCGTAAACAAATTAAAAAAAATCACGCGTGGAGCACAGATTATGAAACAATTTCCCGCACAATGAGAATAGCCTCGATAGACATCGCCTTTAAATAACGCGAAATAGTATAAAATGTAATAATTAGTATAAACAAATTGAAAATAAAATCACGCTTGGAGCATAGATTGTGAATCAATTTCCAGCACATTGAAAATAGTCTCGATAGACATCGCCTTTAAAAAACGCGACATAGTATAAATCCGTAAACAAATTCAAAAAAATCACGCGTGGAGCACAGATTATGAAAAAATTTCCCGCACAATGAGAATAGCCTCTATAGACATCGCCTTTAAATAACGCGAAATAGTATAAAGACGTAAACAAATTGAAAAAAATCACGCGTTGACCACAGATTATGAAACAATTTCCAGCACATTGAGTATAGCCTTGACAGACATCACCTTTAAATAACGAAAAATAGTATAAAATGTAATAATTAGTATAAACAAATTGAAAAAAAAATCATGCGTGGAGCACAGATTATGAAACAATTTCCCGCACAATGAGAATAGCCTCGATAGACATCGCCTTTAAATAACGCGAAATAGTATAAAGACGTAAACAAATTGAAAAAAATCACGCGTTGACCACAGATTATGAAACAATTTCCAGCACATTGAGTATAGCCTTGACAGACATCACCTTTAAATAACGCAAAATATTATAAAATGTAATAATTAGTATAAACAAATTGAAAAAAAAATCATGCGTGGAGCACAGATTATGAAACAATTTCCAGCACATTGAAAATAGTCTCGATAGACATCGCCTTTAAATAACGCGAAATAGTATAAAGACGTAAACAAATTGAAAAAAATCACGCGTTGAGCACAGATTATGAAACAATTTCCCGCACAATGAGAATAGCCTCGATAGACATCGCCTTTAAAAAACGCGACATAGTATAAATCCGTAAACAAATTTTAAAAAATCACGCGTGGAGCACAGATTATGAAACAATTTCCCGCACAATGAGAATAGCCTCGATAGTCATCGCCTTTAAATAACGCGAAATAGTATAAAATGTAATAATTAGTATAAACAAATTGAAAAAAAAATCACGCTTGGAGCATAGATTGTGAATCAATTTCCAGCACATTGAAAATAGTCTCGATAGACATCGCCTTTAAAAAACGCGACATAGTATAAATCCGTAAACAAATTCAAAAAAATCACGCGTGGAGCACAGATTATGAAACAATTTCCCGCACAATGAGAATAGCCTCGATAGACATCGCCTTTAAATAACGCGAAATAGTATAAAGACGTAAACAAATTGTAAAAAATCACGCGTTGACCACAGATTATGAAACAATTTCCAGCACATTGAGTATAGCCTTGACAGACATCACCTTTAAATAACGCAAAATAGTATAAAATGAAATAATTAGTATAAACAAATTGAAAAAAAAATCATGCGTGGAGCACAGATTATGAAACAATTTCCCGCACAATGAGAATAACCTCGATAGACATCGCCTTTAAATAACGCGAAATAGTATAAAGACGTAAACAAATTGAAAAAAATCACGCGTTGACCACAGATTATGAAACAATTTCCAGCACATTGAGTATAGCCTTGACAGACATCACCTTTAAATAACGCAAAATAGTATAAAATGTAATAATTAGTATAAACAAATTGAAAAAAAAATCATGCGTGGAGCACAGATTATGAAACAATTTCCAGCACATTGAAAATAGTCTCGATAGACATCGCCTTTAAATAACGCGAAATAGTATAAAGACGTACACAAATTGAAAAAAAATCACGCGTTGAGCACAGATTATGAAACAATTTCCCGCACAATGAGAATAGCCTCGATAGACATCGCCTTTAAAAAACGCGACATAGTATAAATCCGTTAACAAATTAAAAAAAATCACGCGTGGAGCACAGATTATGAAACAATTTCCCGCACAATGAGAATAGCCTCGATAGACATCGCCTTTAAATAACGCGTAATAGTATAAAATGTAATAATTAGTATAAACAAATTGAAAAAAAAATCACGCTTGGAGCATAGATTGTGAATCAATTTCCAGCACATTGAAAATAGTCTCGATAGACATCGCCTTTAAAAAACGCGACATAGTATAAATCCGTAAACAAATTCAAAAAAATCACGCGTGGAGCACAGATTATGAAACAATTTCCCGCACAATGAGAATAGCCTCGATAGACATCGCCTTTAAATAACGCGAAATAGTATAAAGACGTAAACAAATTGAAAAAAATCACGCGTTGACCACAGATTATGAAACAATTTCCAGCACATTGAGTATAGCCTTGACAGACATCACCTTTAAATAACGCAAAATAGTATAAAATGAAATAATTAGTATAAACAAATTGAAAAAAAATCACGCTTGGAGCATAGATTGTGAATCAATTTCCAGCACATTGAAAATAGTCTCGATAAACATCGCCTTTAAAAAACGCGACATAGTATAAATCCGTAAACAAATTCAAAAAAATCACGCGTGGAGCACAGATTATAAAACAATTTCCCACACAATGAGAATAGCGTCGATAGACATCGCCTTTAAAAAACGCGAAATAGTATAAAGAGGTAAACAAATTGAAAAAAATCACGCGTTGAGCACAGATTATGAAACAATTTCCAGCACATTGAGTATAGCCTTGACAGACATCACCTTTAAATAACGCGAAATAGTATAAAATGTAATAATTAGTATAAACAAATTGAAAAAAAAAATCACGCTTGGAGCATAGATTGTGAAAAAATATCTAGCACATTGAAAATAGTCTCGATAGACATCACCTTTAAATAACGCGAAATAGTATAAATCTGTAAAAAAATTGAAAAAAAAAATCACGCTTGGAGCATGGATTGTGAAACAATTTCCAGCACATTGAAAATATTCTCAATAGACATCACCTTTAAATAACGCCAAATAGTATAAATCTGAAAAGAAATTAAAAAAAAATCACGCGTGGAGCACAGATTATGAAACAATTTCCAGCACATTGAGAATAGCCTCGATAGACATCACCTTTAAATAACGCGAAATAGTATAAATCTGTAAAAAAATTGAAAAAAAAAATCACACTTGGAGCATGGATTGTGAAACAATTTCCAGCACATTGAAAATATTCTCGATAGACATCGCCTTTAAATAACGCGAAATAGTATAAATCTGTAAATAAATTAAAAGAAATCACGCGTGGAGCACAGATTATGAAACAATTTCCAGCACATTGAGAATAGTCTCGATAGACATCACCTTTAAATAACTCGGATTAGTATAAATCCGTAAACAAATTCAAAAAAATCACCCGTGGAGCACAGATTATGAAACAATTTCCAGCACATTGAGAATAGTCTCGAAAGACATCGCCTTTAAATAACGCGAAATTTTATAAAATCCGTAAACAAATTGAAAAAAAAATCACGCTTGGAGCATAAATTGTGAAACAATTTCCAGCACATTGATAATAGTCTCGATAGACATCGCCTTTAAAAAACGCGACATAGTATAAATCCGTAAACAAATTAAAAAAAATCACGCGTGGAGCACAGATTATGAAACAATTTCCCGCACAATGAGAATAGCCTCGATAGACATCGCCTTTAAATAACGCGAAATAGTATAAAATGTAATAATTAGTATAAACAAATTGAAAATAAAATCACGCTTGGAGCATAGATTGTGAATCAATTTCCAGCACATTGAAAATAGTCTCGATAGACATCGCCTTTAAAAAACGCGACATAGTATAAATCCGTAAACAAATTCAAAAAAATCACGCGTGGAGCACAGATTATGAAACAATTTCCCGCACAATGAGAATAGCCTCTATAGACATCGCCTTTAAATAACGCGAAATAGTATAAAGACGTAAACAAATTGAAAAAAATCACGCGTTGACCACAGATTATGAAACAATTTCCAGCACATTGAGTATAGCCTTGACAGACATCACCTTTAAATAACGCAAAATAGTATAAAATGTAATAATTAGTATAAAAAAATTGAAAAAAAAATCACGCTTGGAGCATAGATTGTGAATCAATTTCCAGCACATTGAAAATAGTCTCGATAGACATCGCCTTTAAAAAACGCGACATAGTATAAATCCGTAAACAAATTCAAAAAAATCACGCGTGGAGCACAGATTATAAAACAATTTCCCGCACAATGAGAATAGCCTCGATAGACATCGCCTTTAAATAACGCGAATTAGTATAAAGACGTAAACAAATTGAAAAAAATCACGCGTTGACCACAGATTATGAAACAATTTCCAGCACATTGTGTATAGCCTTGATAGACATCACCTTTAAATAACGCAAAATAGTATAAAATGTAATAATTAGTATAAACAAATTGAAAAAAAAATCATGCGTGGAGCACAGATTATGAAACAATTTCCCGCACAATGAGAATAGCCTCGATAGACATCGCCTTTAAATAACGCGAAATAGTATAAAGACGTAAACAAATTGAAAAAAATCACGCGTTGACCACAGATTATGAAACAATTTCCAGCACATTGAGTATAGCCTTGACAGACATCACCTTTAAATAACGCAAAATAGTATAAAATGTAATAATTAGTATAAACAAATTGAAAAAAAAATCATGCGTGGAGCACAGATTATGAAACAATTTCCAGCACATTGAAAATAGTCTCGATAGACATCGCCTTTAAATAACGCGAAATAGTATAAAGACGTAAACAAATTGAAAAAAATCACGCGTTGAGCACAGATTATGAAACAATTTCCCGCACAATGAGAATAGCCTCGATAGACATCGCCTTTAAAAAACGCGACATAGTATAAATCCGTAAACAAATTTTAAAAAATCACGCGTGGAGCACAGATTATGAAACAATTTCCCGCACAATGAGAATAGCCTCGATAGACATCGCCTTTAAATAACGCGAAATAGTATAAAATGTAATAATTAGTATAAACAAATTGAAAAAAAAATCACGCTTGGAGCATAGATTGTGAATCAATTTCCAGCACATTGAAAATAGTCTCGATAGACATCGCCTTTAAAAAACGCGACATAGTATAAATCCGTAAACAAATTCAAAAAAATCACGCGTGGAGCACAGATTATGAAACAATTTCCCGCACAATGAGAATAGCCTCGATAGACATCGCCTTTAAATAACGCGAAATAGTATAAAGACGTAAACAAATTGAAAAAAATCACGCGTTGACCACAGATTATGAAACAATTTCCAGCACATTGAGTATAGCCTTGACAGACATCACCTTTAAATAACGCAAAATAGTATAAAATGAAATAATTAGTATAAACAAATTGAAAAAAAAATCATGCGTGGAGCACAGATTATGAAACAATTTCCCGCACAATGAGAATAGCCTCGATAGACATCGCCTTTAAATAACGCGAAATAGTATAAAGACGTAAACAAATTGAAAAAAATCACGCGTTGACCACAGATTATGAAACAATTTCCAGCACATTGAGTATAGCCTTGACAGACATCACCTTTAAATAACGCAAAATAGTATAAAATGTAATAATTAGTATAAACAAATTGAAAAAAAAATCATGCGTGGAGCACAGATTATGAAACAATTTCCAGCACATTGAAAATAGTCTCGATAGACATCGCCTTTAAATAACGCGAAATAGTATAAAGACGTAAACAAATTGAAAAAAATCACGCGTTGAGCACAGATTATGAAACAATTTCCCGCACAATGAGAATAGCCTCGATAGACATCGCCTTTAAAAAACGCGACATAGTATAAATCCGTTAACAAATTAAAAAAAATCACGCGTGGAGCACAGATTATGAAACAATTTCCCGCACAATGAGAATAGCCTCGATAGACATCGCCTTTAAATAACGCGTAATAGTATAAAATGTAATAATTAGTATAAACAAATTGAAAAAAAAATCACGCTTGGAGCATAGATTGTGAATCAATTTCCAGCACATTGAAAATAGTCTCGATAGACATCGCCTTTAAAAAACGCGACATAGTATAAATCCGTAAACAAATTAAAAAAAATCACGCGTGGAGCACAGATTATGAAACAATTTCCCGCACAATGAGAATAGCCTCGATAGACATCGCCTTTAAATAACGCGAAATAGTATAAAGACGTAAACAAATTGAAAAAAATCACGCGTTGACCACAGATTATGAAACAATTTCCAGCACATTGAGTATAGCCTTGACAGACATCACCTTTAAATAACGCAAAATAGTATAAAATGAAATAATTAGTATAAACAAATTGAAAAAAAATCACGCTTGGAGCATAGATTGTGAATCAATTTCCAGCACATTGAAAATAGTCTCGATAAACATCGCCTTTAAAAAACGCGACATAGTATAAATCCGTAAACAAATTCAAAAAAATCACGCGTGGAGCACAGATTATAAAACAATTTCCCACACAATGAGAATAGCGTCGATAGACATCGCCTTTAAATAACGCGAAATAGTATAAAGACGTAAACAAATTGAAAAAAATCACGCGTTGAGCACAGATTATGAAACAATTTCCAGCACATTGAGTATAGCCTTGACAGACATCACCTTTAAATAACGCGAAATAGTATAAAATGTAATAATTAGTATAAACAAATTGAAAAAAAAAATCACGCTTGGAGCATAGATTGTGAAAAAATATCTAGCACATTGAAAATAGTCTCGATAGACATCACCTTTAAATAACGCGAAATAGTATAAATCTGTAAAAAAATTGAAAAAAAAAATCACGCTTGGAGCATGGATTGTGAAACAATTTCCAGCACATTGAAAATATTCTCAATAGACATCACCTTTAAATAACGCCAAATAGTATAAATCTGAAAAGAAATTAAAAAAAAATCACGCGTGGAGCACAGATTATGAAACAATTTCCAGCACATTGAGAATAGCCTCGATAGACATCACCTTTAAATAACGCGAAATAGTATAAATCTGTAAAAAAATTGAAAAAAAATCACATTTGGAGCATGGATTGTGAAACAATTTCCAGCACATTGAAAATATTCTCGATAGACATCGCCTTTAAATAACGCGAATTAGTATAAATCTGTAAATAAATTAAAAGAAATCACGCGTGGAGCACAGATTATGAAACAATTTCCAGCACATTGAGAATAGTCTCGATAGACATCACCTTTAAATAACTCGGATTAGTATAAATCCGTAAACAAATTCAAAAAAATCACCCGTGGAGCACAGATTATGAAACAATTTCCAGCACATTGAGAATAGTCTCGAAAGACATCGCCTTTAAATAACGCGAAATTTTATAAAATCCGTAAACAAATTGAAAAAAAAATCACGCTTGGAGCATAAATTGTGAAACAATTTCCAGCACATTGATAATAGTCTCGATAGACATCGCCTTTAAAAAACGCGACATAGTATAAATCCGTAAACAAATTAAAAAAAATCACGCGTGGAGCACAGATTATGAAACAATTTCCCGCACAATGAGAATAGCCTCGATAGACATCGCCTTTAAATAACGCGAAATAGTATAAAATGTAATAATTAGTATAAACAAATTGAAAATAAAATCACGCTTGGAGCATAGATTGTGAATCAATTTCCAGCACATTGAAAATAGTCTCGATAGACATCGCCTTTAAAAAACGCGACATAGTATAAATCCGTAAACAAATTCAAAAAAATCACGCGTGGAGCACAGATTATGAAACAATTTCCCGCACAATGAGAATAGCCTCTATAGACATCGCCTTTAAATAACGCGAAATAGTATAAAGACGTAAACAAATTGAAAAAAATCACGCGTTGACCACAGATTATGAAACAATTTCCAGCACATTGAGTATAGCCTTGACAGACATCACCTTTAAATAACGCAAAATAGTATAAAATGTAATAATTAGTATAAAAAAATTGAAAAAAAAATCACGCTTGGAGCATAGATTGTGAATCAATTTCCAGCACATTGAAAATAGTCTCGATAGACATCGCCTTTAAAAAACGCGACATAGTATAAATCCGTAAACAAATTCAAAAAAATCACGCGTGGAGCACAGATTATAAAACAATTTCCCGCACAATGAGAATAGCCTCGATAGACATCGCCTTTAAATAACGCGAATTAGTATAAAGACGTAAACAAATTGAAAAAAATCACGCGTTGACCACAGATTATGAAACAATTTCCAGCACATTGTGTATAGCCTTGATAGACATCACCTTTAAATAACGCAAAATAGTATAAAATGTAATAATTAGTATAAACAAATTGAAAAAAAAATCATGCGTGGAGCACAGATTATGAAACAATTTCCCGCACAATGAGAATAGCCTCGATAGACATCGCCTTTAAATAACGCGAAATAGTATAAAGACGTAAACAAATTGAAAAAAATCACGCGTTGACCACAGATTATGAAACAATTTCCAGCACATTGAGTATAGCCTTGACAGACATCACCTTTAAATAACGCAAAATAGTATAAAATGTAATAATTAGTATAAACAAATTGAAAAAAAAATCATGCGTGGAGCACAGATTATGAAACAATTTCCAGCACATTGAAAATAGTCTCGATAGACATCGCCTTTAAATAACGCGAAATAGTATAAAGACGTAAACAAATTGAAAAAAATCACGCGTTGAGCACAGATTATGAAACAATTTCCCGCACAATGAGAATAGCCTCGATAGACATCGCCTTTAAAAAACGCGACATAGTATAAATCCGTAAACAAATTTTAAAAAATCACGCGTGGAGCACAGATTATGAAACAATTTCCCGCACAATGAGAATAGCCTCGATAGACATCGCCTTTAAATAACGCGAAATAGTATAAAATGTAATAATTAGTATAAACAAATTGAAAAAAAAATCACGCTTGGAGCATAGATTGTGAATCAATTTCCAGCACATTGAAAATAGTCTCGATAGACATCGCCTTTAAAAAACGCGACATAGTATAAATCCGTAAACAAATTCAAAAAAATCACGCGTGGAGCACAGATTATGAAACAATTTCCCGCACAATGAGAATAGCCTCGATAGACATCGCCTTTAAATAACGCGAAATAGTATAAAGACGTAAACAAATTGAAAAAAATCACGCGTTGACCACAGATTATGAAACAATTTCCAGCACATTGAGTATAGCCTTGACAGACATCACCTTTAAATAACGCAAAATAGTATAAAATGAAATAATTAGTATAAACAAATTGAAAAAAAAATCATGCGTGGAGCACAGATTATGAAACAATTTCCCGCACAATGAGAATAGCCTCGATAGACATCGCCTTTAAATAACGCGAAATAGTATAAAGACGTAAACAAATTGAAAAAAATCACGCGTTGACCACAGATTATGAAACAATTTCCAGCACATTGAGTATAGCCTTGACAGACATCACCTTTAAATAACGCAAAATAGTATAAAATGTAATAATTAGTATAAACAAATTGAAAAAAAAATCATGCGTGGAGCACAGATTATGAAACAATTTCCAGCACATTGAAAATAGTCTCGATAGACATCGCCTTTAAATAACGCGAAATAGTATAAAGACGTAAACAAATTGAAAAAAATCACGCGTTGAGCACAGATTATGAAACAATTTCCCGCACAATGAGAATAGCCTCGATAGACATCGCCTTTAAAAAACGCGACATAGTATAAATCCGTTAACAAATTAAAAAAAATCACGCGTGGAGCACAGATTATGAAACAATTTCCCGCACAATGAGAATAGCCTCGATAGACATCGCCTTTAAATAACGCGTAATAGTATAAAATGTAATAATTAGTATAAACAAATTGAAAAAAAAATCACGCTTGGAGCATAGATTGTGAATCAATTTCCAGCACATTGAAAATAGTCTCGATAGACATCGCCTTTAAAAAACGCGACATAGTATAAATCCGTAAACAAATTCAAAAAAATCACGCGTGGAGCACAGATTATGAAACAATTTCCCGCACAATGAGAATAGCCTCGATAGACATCGCCTTTAAATAACGCGAAATAGTATAAAGACGTAAACAAATTGAAAAAAATCACGCGTTGACCACAGATTATGAAACAATTTCCAGCACATTGAGTATAGCCTTGACAGACATCACCTTTAAATAACGCAAAATAGTATAAAATGAAATAATTAGTATAAACAAATTGAAAAAAAATCACGCTTGGAGCATAGATTGTGAATCAATTTCCAGCACATTGAAAATAGTCTCGATAAACATCGCCTTTAAAAAACGCGACATAGTATAAATCCGTAAACAAATTCAAAAAAATCACGCGTGGAGCACAGATTATAAAACAATTTCCCACACAATGAGAATAGCGTCGATAGACATCGCCTTTAAATAACGCGAAATAGTATAAAGACATAAACAAATTGAAAAAAATCACGCGTTGAGCACAGATTATGAAACAATTTCCAGCACATTGAGTATAGCCTTGACAGACATCACCTTTAAATAACGCGAAATAGTATAAAATGTAATAATTAGTATAAACAAATTGAAAAAAAAAATCACGCTTGGAGCATAGATTGTGAAAAAATATCTAGCACATTGAAAATAGTCTCGATAGACATCACCTTTAAATAACGCGAAATAGTATAAATCTGTAAAAAAATTGAAAAAAAAGTCACGCTTGGAGCATGGATTGTGAAACAATTTCCAGCACATTGAAAATATTCTCAATAGACATCACCTTTAAATAACGCCAAATAGTATAAATCTGAAAAGAAATTAAAAAAAAATCACGCGTGGAGCACAGATTATGAAACAATTTCCAGCACATTGAGAATAGCCTCGATAGACATCACCTTTAAATAACGCGAAATAGTATAAATCTGTAAAAAAATTGAAAAAAAAATCACACTTGGGCATGGATTGTGAAACAATTTCCAGCACATTGAAAATATTCTCGATAGACATCGCCTTTAAATAACGCGAAATAGTATAAATCTGTAAATAAATTAAAAGAAATCACGCGTGGAGCACAGATTATGAAACAATTTCCAGCACATTGAGAATAGTCTCGATAGACATCACCTTTAAATAACTCGGATTAGTATAAATCCGTAAACAAATTCAAAAAAATCACCCGTGGAGCACAGATTATGAAACAATTTCCAGCACATTGAGAATAGTCTCGAAAGACATCGCCTTTAAATAACGCGAAATTTTATAAAATCCGTAAACAAATTGAAAAAAAAATCACGCTTGGAGCATAAATTGTGAAACAATTTCCAGCACATTGATAATAGTCTCGATAGACATCGCCTTTAAAAAACGCGACATAGTATAAATCCGTAAACAAATTAAAAAAAATCACGCGTGGAGCACAGATTATGAAACAATTTCCCGCACAATGAGAATAGCCTCGATAGACATCGCCTTTAAATAACGCGAAATAGTATAAAATGTAATAATTAGTATAAACAAATTGAAAATAAAATCACGCTTGGAGCATAGATTGTGAATCAATTTCCAGCACATTGAAAATAGTCTCGATAGACATCGCCTTTAAAAAACGCGACATAGTATAAATCCGTAAACAAATTCAAAAAAATCACGCGTGGAGCACAGATTATGAAACAATTTCCCGCACAATGAGAATAGCCTCTATAGACATCGCCTTTAAATAACGCGAAATAGTATAAAGACGTAAACAAATTGAAAAAAATCACGCGTTGACCACAGATTATGAAACAATTTCCAGCACATTGAGTATAGCCTTGACAGACATCACCTTTAAATAACGCAAAATAGTATAAAATGTAATAATTAGTATAAAAAATTGAAAAAAAAAATCACGCTTGGAGCATAGATTGTGAATCAATTTCCAGCACATTGAAAATAGTCTCGATAGACATCGCCTTTAAAAAACGCGACATAGTATAAATCCGTAAACAAATTCAAAAAAATCACGGGTGGAGCACAGATTATAAAACAATTTCCCGCACAATGAGAATAGCCTCGATAGACATCGCCTTTAAATAACGCGAATCAGTATAAAGACGTAAACAAATTGAAAAAAATCACGCGTTGACCACAGATTATGAAACAATTTCCAGCACATTGTGTATAGCCTTGATAGACATCACCTTTAAATAACGCAAAATAGTATAAAATGTAATAATTAGTATAAACAAATTGAAAAAAAAATCATGCGTGGAGCACAGATTATGAAACAATTTCCCGCACAATGAGAATAGCCTCGATAGACATCGCCTTTAAATAACGCGAAATAGTATAAAGACGTAAACAAATTGAAAAAAATCACGCGTTGACCACAGATTATGAAACAATTTCCAGCACATTGAGTATAGCCTTGACAGACATCACCTTTAAATAACGCAAAATAGTATAAAATGTAATAATTAGTATAAACAAATTGAAAAAAAAATCACGCTTGGAGCATAGATTGTGAATCAATTTCCAGCACATTGAAAATAGTCTCGATAGATATCGCCTTTAAAAAACGCGACATAGTATAAATCCGTAAACAAATTCAAAAAAATCACGCGTGGAGCACAGATTATAAAACAATTTCCCGCACAATGAGAATAGCCTCGATAGACATCACCTTTAAATAACGCAAAATAGTATAAAATGTAATAATTAGTATAAACAAATTGAAAAAAAAATCACGCGTTGACCACAGATTATGAAACAATTTCCAGCACATTGAGTATAGCCTTGACAGACATCACCTTTAAATAACGCAAAATAGTATAAAATGTAATAATTAGTATAAAAAAATTGAAAAAAAAATCACGCTTGGAGCATAGATTGTGAATCAATTTCCAGCACATTGAAAATAGTCTCGATAGACATCGCCTTTAAAAAACGCGACATAGTATAAATCCGTAAACAAATTCAAAAAAACCACGCGTGGAGCACAGATTATAAAACAATTTCCCGCACAATGAGAATAGCCTCGATAGACATCGCCTTTAAATAACGCGAATCAGTATAAAGACGTAAACAAATTGAAAAAAATCACGCGTTGACCACAGATTATGAAACAATTTCCAGCACATTGTGTATAGCCTTGATAGACATCACCTTTAAATAACGCAAAATAGTATAAAATGTAATAATTAGTATAAACAAATTGAAAAAAAAATCATGCGTGGAGCACAGATTATGAAACAATTTCCCGCACAATGAGAATAGCCTCGATAGACATCGCCTTTAAATAACGCGAAATAGTATAAAGACGTAAACAAATTGAAAAAAATCACGCGTTGACCACAGATTATGAAACAATTTCCAGCACATTGAGTATAGCCTTGACAGACATCACCTTTAAATAACGCAAAATAGTATAAAATGTAATAATTAGTATAAACAAATTGAAAAAAAAATTACGCTTGGAGCATAGATTGTGAATCAATTTCCAGCACATTGAAAATAGTCTCGATAGATATCGCCTTTAAAAAACGCGACATAGTATAAATCCGTAAACAAATTCAAAAAAATCACGCGTGGAGCACAGATTATAAAACAATTTCCCGCACAATGAGAATAGCCTCGATAGACATCACCTTTAAATAACGCAAAATAGTATAAAATGTAATAATTAGTATAAACAAATTGAAAAAAAATCATGCGTGGAGCACAGATTATGAAACAATTTCCCGCACAATGAGAATAGCCTCGATAGACATCGCTTTTAAAAAACGCGACATAGTATAAATCCGTAAACAAATTAAAAAAAATCACGCGTGGAGCACAGATTATGAAACAATTTCCCGCACAATGAGAATAGCCTCGATAGACATCGCCTTTAAATAACGCGAAATAGTATAAAATGTAATAATTAGTATAAACAAATTGAAAAAAAAATCACGCTTGGAGCATAGATTGTGAATCAATTTCCAGCACATTGAAAATAGTCTCGATAGACATCGCCTTTAAAAAACGCGACATAGTATAAATCCGTAAACAAATTCAAAAAAATCACGCGTGGAGCACAGATTATGAAACAATTTCCCGCACAATGAGAATAGCCTCGATAGACATCGCCTTTAAATAACGCGAAATAGTATAAAGACGTAAACAAATTGAAAAAAATCACGCGTTGACCACAGATTATGAAACAATTTCCAGCACATTGAGTATAGCCTTGACAGACATCACCTTTAAATAACGCAAAATAGTATAAAATGAAATAATTAGTATAAACAAATTGAAAAAAAATCACGCTTGGAGCATAGATTGTGAATCAATTTCCAGCACATTGAAAATAGTCTCGATAGACATCGCCTTTAAAAAACGCGACATAGTATAAATCCGTAAACAAATTCAAAAAAATCACGCGTGGAGCACAGATTATAAAACAATTTCCCGCACAATGAGTATAGCGTCGATAGACATCGCCTTTAAATAACGCGAAATAGTATAAAGACGTAAACAAATTGAAAAAAATCACGCGTTGAGCACAGATTATGAAACAATTTCCAGCACATTGAGTATAGCCTTGACAGACATCACCTTTAAATAACGCGAAATAGTATAAAATGTAATAATTAGTATAAACAAATTGAAAAAAAAATCACGCTTGGAGCATAGATTGTGAAAAAATATCTAGCACATTGAAAATAGTCTCGATAGACATCACCTTTAAATAACGCGAAATAGTATAAATCTGTAAAAAAATTGAAAAAAAATCACGCTTGGAGCATGGATTGTGAAACAATTTCCAGCACATTGAAAATATTCTCAATAGACATCACCTTTAAATGACGCGAAATAGTATAAAGACGTAAACAAATTGAAAAAAATCACGCGTTGACCACAGATTATGAAACAATTACCAGCACATTGAGTATAGCCTTGACAGACATCACCTTTAAATAACGCAAAATAGTATAAAATGTAATAATTAGTATAAAAAAATTGAAAAAAAAAAATCACGCTTGGAGCATAGATTGTGAATCAATTTCCAGCACATTGAAAATAGTCTCGATAGACATCGCCTTTAAAAAACGCGACATAGTATAAATCCGTAAACAAATTCAAAAAAATCACGCGTGGAGCACAGATTATAAAACAATTTCCCGCACAATGAGAATAGCCTCGATAGACATCGCCTTTAAATAACGCGAATCAGTATAAAGACGTAAACAAATTGAAAAAAATCACGCGTTGACCACAGATTATGAAACAATTTCCAGCACATTGTGTATAGCCTTGATAGACATCACCTTTAAATAACGCAAAATAGTATAAAATGTAATAATTAGTATAAACAAATTGAAAAAAAAATCATGCGTGGAGCACAGATTATGAAACAATTTCCCGCACAATGAGAATAGCCTCGATAGACATCGCCTATAAATAACGCGAAATAGTATAAAGACGTAAACAAATTGAAAAAAATCACGCGTTGACCACAGATTATGAAACAATTTCCAGCACATTGAGTATAGCCTTGACAGACATCACCTTTAAATAACGCAAAATAGTATAAAATGTAATAATTAGTATAAACAAATTGAAAAAAAATCACGCTTGGAGCATAGATAGTGAATCAATTTCCAGCACATTGAAAATAGTCTCGATAGACATCGCCTTTAAAAAACGCGACATAGTATAAATCCGTAAACAAATTCAAAAAAATCACGCGTGGAGCACAGATTATAAAACAATTTCCCGCACAATGAGAATAGCCTCGATAGACATCGCCTTTAAATAACGCGAATCAGTATAAAAAACGTAAACAAATTGAAAAAAATCACGCGTTGACCACAGATTATGAAACAATTTCCAGCACATTGTGTATAGCCTTGATAGACATCACCTTTAAATAACGCAAAATAGTATAAAATGTAATAATTAGTATAAACAAATTGAAAAAAAAATCATGCGTGGAGCACAGATTATGAAACAATTTCCCGCACAATGAGAATAGCCTCGATAGACATCGCCTTTAAATAACGCGAAATAGAATAAAGACGTAAACAAATTGAAAAAAATCACGCGTTGACCACAGATTATGAAACAATTTCCAGCACATTGAGTATAGCCTTGACAGACATCACCTTTAAATAACGCAAAATAGTATAAAATGTAATAATTAGTATAAACAAATTGAAAAAAAAATCACGCGTTGACCACAGATTATGAAACAATTTCCAGCACATTGAGTATAGCCTTGACAGACATCACCTTTAAATAACGCAAAATAGTATAAAATGTAATAATTAGTATAAAAAAATTGAAAAAAAAATCACGCTTGGAGCATAGATTGTGAATCAATTTCCAGCACATTGAAAATAGTCTCGATAGACATCGCCTTTAAAAAACGCGACATAGTATAAATCCGTAAACAAATTCAAAAAAATCACGCGTGGAGCACAGATTATAAAACAATTTCCCGCACAATGAGAATAGCCTCGATAGACATCGCCTTTAAATAACGCGAATCAGTATAAAGACGTAAACAAATTGAAAAAAATCACGCGTTGACCACAGATTATGAAACAATTTCCAGCACATTGTGTATAGCCTTGATAGACATCACCTTTAAATAACGCAAAATAGTATAAAATGTAATAATTAGTATAAACAAATTGAAAAAAAAATCATGCGTGGAGCACAGATTATGAAACAATTTCCCGCACAATGAGAATAGCCTCGATAGACATCGCCTTTAAATAACGCGAAATAGAATAAAGACGTAAACAAATTGAAAAAAATCACGCGTTGACCACAGATTATGAAACAATTTCCAGCACATTGAGTATAGCCTTGACAGACATCACCTTTAAATAACGCAAAATAGTATAAAATGTAATAATTAGTATAAACAAATTGAAAAAAAAATCACGCTTGGAGCATAGATTGTGAATCAATTTCCAGCACATTGAAAATAGTCTCGATAGATATCGCCTTTAAAAAACGCGACATAGTATAAATCCGTAAACAAATTAAAAAAAATCACGCGTGGAGCACAGATTATGAAACAATTTCCCGCACAATGAGAATAGCCTCGATAGACATCGCCTTTAAATAACGCGAAATAGTATAAAATGTAATAATTAGTATAAACAAATTGAAAAAAAAATCACGCTTGGAGCATAGATTGTGAATCAATTTCCAGCACATTGAAAATAGTCTCGATAGACATCTCCTTTAAAAAACGCGACATAGTATAAATCCGTAAACAAATTCAAAAAAATCACGCGTGGAGCACAGATTATGAAACAATTTCCCGCACAATGAGAATAGCCTCGATAGACATCGCCTTTAAATAACGCGAAATAGTATAAAGACGTAAACAAATTGAAAAAAATCACGCGTTGACCACAGATTATGAAACAATTTCCAGCACGTTGAGTATAGCCTTGACAGACATCACCTTTAAATAACGCAAAATAGTATAAAATGAAATAATTAGTATAAACAAATTGAAAAAAAATCACGCTTGGAGCATAGATTGTGAATCAATTTCCAGCACATTGAAAATAGTCTCGATAGACATCGCCTTTAAAAAACGCGACATAGTATAAATCCGTAAACAAATTCAAAAAAATCACACGTGGAGCACAGATTATAAAACAATTTCCCGCACAATGAGAATAGCGTCGATAGACATCGCCTTTAAATAACGCGAAATAGTATAAAGACGTAAACAAATTGAAAAAAATCACGCGTTGAGCACAGATTATGAAACAATTTCCAGCACATTGAGTATAGCCTTGACAGACATCACCTTTAAATAACGCGAAATAGTATAAAATGTAATAATTAGTATAAACAAATTGAAAAAAAGATCACGCTTGGAGCATAGATTGTGAATCAATTTCCAGCACATTGAAAATAGTCTCGATAGACATCGCCTTTAAAAAACGCGACATAGTATAAATCCGTAAACAAATTCAAAAAAATCACGCGTGGAGCACAGATTATAAAACAATTTCCCGCACAATGAGAATAGCCTCGATAGACATCGCCTTTAAATAACGCGAATCAGTATAAAGACGTAAACAAATTGAAAAAAATCACGCGTTGACCACAGATTATGAAACAATTTCCAGCACATTGTGTATAGCCTTGATAGACATCACCTTTAAATAACGCAAAATAGTATAAAATGTAATAATTAGTATAAACAAATTGAAAAAAAAATCATGCGTGGAGCACAGATTATGAAACAATTTCCCGCACAATGAGAATAGCCTCGATAGACATCACCTTTAAATAACGCGAAATAGTATAAAGACGTAAACAAATTGAAAAAAATCACGCGTTGACCACAGATTATGAAACAATTTCCAGCACATTGAGTATAGCCTTGACAGACATCACCTTTAAATAACGCAAAATAGTATAAAATGAAATAATTAGTATAAACAAATTGAAAAAAAATCACGCTTGGAGCATAGATTGTGAATCAATTTCCAGCACATTGAAAATAGTCTCGATAGACATCGCCTTTAAAAAACGCGACATAGTATAAATCCGTAAACAAATTCAAAAAAATCACACGTGGAGCACAGATTATAAAACAATTTCCCGCACAATGAGAATAGCGTCGATAGACATCGCCTTTAAATAACGCGAAATAGTATAAAGACGTAAACAAATTGAAAAAAATCACGCGTTGAGCACAGATTATGAAACAATTTCCAGCACATTGAGTATAGCCTTGACAGACATCACCTTTAAATAACGCGAAATAGTATAAAATGTAATAATTAGTATAAACAAATTGAAAAAAAAATCACGCTTGGAGCATAGATTGTGAATCAATTTCCAGCACATTGAAAATAGTCTCGATAGACATCGCCTTTAAAAAACGCGACATAGTATAAATCCGTAAACAAATTCAAAAAAATCACGCGTGGAGCACAGATTATAAAACAATTTCCCGCACAATGAGAATAGCCTCGATAGACATCGCCTTTAAATAACGCGAATCAGTATAAAGACGTAAACAAATTGAAAAAAATCACGCGTTGATCACAGATTATGAAACAATTTCCAGCACATTGTGTATAGCCTTGATAGACATCACCTTTAAATAACGCAAAATAGTATAAAATGTAATAATTAGTATAAACAAATTGAAAAAAAAATCATGCGTGGAGTACAGATTATGAAACAATTTCCCGCACAATGAGAATAGCCTCGATAGACATCGCCTTTAAATAACGCGAAATAGAATAAAGACGTAAACAAATTGAAAAAAATCACGCGTTGACCACAGATTATGAAACAATTTCCAGCACATTGAGTATAGCCTTGACAGACATCACCTTTAAATAACGCAAAATAGTATAAAATGTAATAATTAGTATAAACAAATTGAAAAAAAAATCACGCTTGGAGCATAGATTGTGAATCAATTTCCAGCACATTGAAAATAGTCTCGATAGATATCGCCTTTAAAAAACGCGACATAGTATAAATCCGTAAACAAATTCAAAAAAATCACGCGTGGAGCACAGATTATAAAACAATTTCCCGCACAATGAGAATAGCCTCGATAGACATCACCTTTAAATAACGCAAAATAGTATAAAATGTAATAATTAGTATAAACAAATTGAAAAAAAAATCATGCGTGGAGCACAGATTATGAAACAATTTCCCGCACAATGAGAATAGCCTCGATAGACATCGCCTTTAAATAACGCGAAATAGTATAAAATGTAATAATTAGTATAAACAAATTGAAAAAAAAATCACGCTTGGAGCATAGATTGTGAATCAATTTCCAGCACATTGAAAATAGTCTCGATAGACATCTCCTTTAAAAAAACGCGACATAGTATAAATCCGTAAACAAATTCAAAAAAATCACGCGTGGAGCACAGATTATGAAACAATTTCCCGCACAATGAGAATAGCCTCGATAGACATCGCCTTTAAATAACGCGAAATAGTATAAAGACGTAAACAAATTGAAAAAAATCACGCGTTGACCACAGATTATGAAACAATTTCCAGCACATTGAGTATAGCCTTGACAGACATCACCTTTAAATAACGCAAAATAGTATAAAATGAAATAATTAGTATAAACAAATTGAAAAAAAATCACGCTTGGAGCATAGATTGTGAATCAATTTCCAGCACATTGAAAATAGTCTCGATAGACATCGCCTTTAAAAAACGCGACATAGTATAAATCCGTAAACAAATTCAAAAAAATCACACGTGGAGCACAGATTATAAAACAATTTCCCGCACAATGAGAATAGCGTCGATAGACATCGCCTTTAAATAACGCGAAATAGTATAAAGACGTAAACAAATTGAAAAAAATCACGCGTTGAGCACAGATTATGAAACAATTTCCAGCACATTGAGTATAGCCTTGACAGACATCACCTTTAAATAACGCGAAATAGTATAAAATGTAATAATTAGTATAAACAAATTGAAAAAAAAATCACGCTTGGAGCATAGATTGTGAAAAAATATCTAGCACATTGAAAATAGTCTCGATAGACATCACCTTTAAATAACGCGAAATAGTATAAATCTGTAAAAAAATTGAAAAAAAATCACGCTTGGAGCATGGATTGTGAAACAATTTCCAGCACATTGAAAATATTCTCAATAGACATCACCTTTAAATAACGCGAAATAGTATAAAGACGTAAACAAATTGAAAAAAATCACGCGTTGACCACAGATTATGAAACAATTTCCAGCACATTGAGTATAGCCTTGACAGACATCACCTTTAAATAACGCAAAATAGTATAAAATGTAATAATTAGTATAAAAAAATTGAAAAAAAATCACGCTTGGAGCATAGATTGTGAATCAATTTCCAGCACATTGAAAATAGTCTCGATAGACATCGCCTTTAAAAAACGCGACATAGTATAAATCCGTAAACAAATTCAAAAAAATCACGCGTGGAGCACAGATTATAAAACAATTTCCCGCACAATGAGAATAGCCTCGATAGACATCGCCTTTAAATAACGCGAATCAGTATAAAGACGTAAACAAATTGAAAAAAATCACGCGTTGACCACAGATTATGAAACAATTTCCAGCACATTGTGTATAGCCTTGATAGACATCACCTTTAAATAACGCAAAATAGTATAAAATGTAATAATTAGTATAAACAAATTGAAAAAAAATCATGCGTGGAGCACAGATTATGAAACAATTTCCCGCACAATGAGAATAGCCTCGATAGACATCGCCTTTAAATAAAGCGAAATAGTATAAAGACGTAAACAAATTGAAAAAAATCACGTGTTGACCACAGATTATGAAACAATTTCCAGCACATTGAGTATAGCCTTGACAGACATCACCTTTAAATAACGCAAAATAGTATAAAATGTAATAATTAGTATAAACAAATTGAAAAAAAAATCACGCTTGGAGCATAGATTGTGAATCAATTTCCAGCACATTGAAAATAGTCTCGATAGATATCGCCTTTAAAAAACGCGACATAGTATAAATCCGTAAACAAATTCAAAAAAATCACGCGTGGAGCACAGATTATAAAACAATTTCCCGCACAATGAGAATAGCCTCGATAGACATCGCCTTTAAATAACGCGAATCAGTATAAAGACGTAAACAAATTGAAAAAAATCACGCGTTGACCACAGATTATGAAACAATTTCCAGCACATTGTGTATAGCCTTGATAGACATCACCTTTAAATAACGCAAAATAGTATAAAATGTAATAATTAGTATAAACAAATTGAAAAAAAATTATGCGTGGAGCACAGATTATGAAACAATTTCCCGCACAATGAGAATAGCCTCGATAGACATCGCCTTTAAATAACGCGAAATAGTATAAAGACGTAAGCAAATTGAAAAAAATCACGCGTTGACCACAGATTATGAAACAATTTCCAGCACATTGAGTATAGCCTTGACAGACATCACCTTTAAATAACGCAAAATAGTATAAAATGTAATAATTAGTATAAACAAATTGAAAAAAAAATCACGCTTGGAGCATAGATTGTGAATCAATTTCCCGCACATTGAAAATAGTCTCGATAGATATCGCCTTTAAAAAACGCGACATAGTATAAATCCGTAAACAAATTCAAAAAAATCACGCGTGGAGCACAGATTATAAAACAATTTCCCGCACAATGAGAATAGCCTCGATAGACATCACCTTTAAATAACGCAAAATAGTATAAAATGTAATAATTAGTATAAACAAATTGAAAAAAAAATCATGCGTGGAGCACAGATTATGAAACAATTTCCCGCACAATGAGAATAGCCTCGATAGACATCGCCTTTAAAAAACGCGACATAGTATAAATCCGTAAACAAATTAAAAAAAATCACGCGTGGAGCACAGATTATGAAACAATTTCCCGCACAATGAGAATAGCCTCGATAGACATCGCCTTTAAATAACGCGAAATAGTATAAAATGTAATAATTAGTATAAACAAATTGAAAAAAAAATCACGCTTGGAGCATAGATTGTGAATCAATTTCCAGCACATTGAAAATAGTCTCGATAGACATCGCCTTTAAAAAACGCGACATAGTATAAATCCGTAAACAAATTCAAAAAAATCACGCGTGGAGCACAGATTATGAAACAATTTCCCGCACAATGAGAATAGCCTCGATAGACATCGCCTTTAAATAACGCGAAATAGTATAAAGACGTAAACAAATTGAAAAAAATCACGCGTTGACCACAGATTATGAAACAATTTCCAGCACATTGAGTATAGTTTTGACAGACATCACCTTTAAATAACGCAAAATAGTATAAAATGAAATAATTAGTATAAACAAATTGAAAAAAAATCACGCTTGGAGCATAGATTGTGAATCAATTTCCAGCACATTGAAAATAGTCTCGATAGACATCGCCTTTAAAAAACGCGACATAGTATAAATCCGTAAACAAATTCAAAAAAATCACGCGTGGAGCACAGATTATAGAACAATTTCCCGCACAATGAGAATAGCGTCGATAGACATCGCCTTTAAATAACGCGAAATAGTATAAAGACGTAAACAAATTGAAAAAAATCACGCGTTGAGCACAGATTATGAAACAATTTCCAGCACATTGAGTATAGCCTTGACAGACATCACCTTTAAATAACGCGAAATAGTATAAAATGTAATAATTAGTATAAACAAATTGAAAAAAAAATCACGCTTGGAGCATAGATTGTGAAGAAATATCTAGCACATTGAAAATAGTCTCGATAGACATCACCTTTAAATAACGCGAAATAGTATAAATCTGTAAAAAAATTGAAAAAAAATCACGCTTGGAGCATGGATTGTGAAACAATTTCCAGCACATTGAAAATATTCTCAATAGACATCACCTTTAAATAACGCGAAATAGTATAAAGACGTAAACAAATTGAAAAAAATCACGCGTTGACCACAGATTATGAAACAATTTCCAGCACATTGAGTATAGCCTTGACAGACATCACCTTTAAATAACGCAAAATAGTATAAAATGTAAGAATTAGTATAAAAAAATTGAAAAAAAAATCACGCTTGGAGCATAGATTGTGAATCAATTTCCAGCACATTGAAAATAGTCTCGATAGACATCGCCTTTAAAAAACGCGACATAGTATAAATCCGTAAACAAATTCAAAAAAATCACGCGTGGAGCACAGATTATAAAACAATTTCCCGCACAATGAGAATAGCCTCGATAGACATCGCCTTTAAATAACGCGAAATAGTATAAAGACGTAAACAAATTGAAAAAAATCACGCGTTGACCACAGATTATGAAACAATTTCCAGCACATTGAGTATAGCCTTGACAGACATTACCTTTAAATAACGCAAAATAGTATAAAATGAAATAATTAGTATAAACAAATTGAAAAAAAATCACGCTTGGAGCATAGATTGTGAATCAATTTCCAGCACATTGAAAATAGTCTCGATAGACATCGCCTTTAAAAAACGCGACATAGTATAAATCCGTAAACAAATTCAAAAAAATCACGCGTGGAGCACAGATTATAAAACAATTTCCCGCACAATGAGAATAGCGTCGATAGACATCGCCTTTAAATAACGCGAAATAGTATAAAGACGTAAACAAATTGAAAAAAATCACGCGTTGAGCACAGATTATGAAACAATTTCCAGCACATTGAGTATAGCCTTGACAGACATCACCTTTAAATAACGCGAAATAGTATAAAATGTAATAATTAGTATAAACAAATTGAAAAAAAAATCACGCTTGGAGCATAGATTGTGAAAAAATATCTAGCACATTGAAAATAGTCTCGATAGACATCACCTTTAAATAACGCGAAATAGTATAAATCTGTAAAAAAATTGAAAAAAAAATCACGCTTGGAGCATGGATTGTGAAACAATTTCCAGCACATTGAAAATATTCTCAATAGACATCACCTTTAAATAACGCCAAATAGTATAAATCTGAAAACAAATTAAAAAAAATCACGCGTGGAGCACAGATTATGAAACAATTTCCAGCACATTGAGAATAGCCTCGATAGACATCACCTTTAAATAACGCGAAATAGTATAAATCTGTAAAAAAATTGAAAAAAAAATCACACTTGGAGCATGGATTGTGAAACAATTTCCAGCACATTGAAAATATTCTCGATAGACATCGCCTTTAAATAACGCGAAATAGTATAAATCTGTAAATAAATTAAAAGAAATCACGCGTGGAGCACAGATTATGAAACAATTTCCAGCACATTGAGAATAGTCTCGATAGACATCACCTTTAAAAAACGCGAAATAGTATAAATCTGAAAACAAATTTTAAAAAATCACGCGTGGAGCACAGATTATGAAACAATTTCCAGCACATTGAGAATAGTCTCGATAGACATCACCTTTAAATAACTCGGATTAGTATAAATCCGTAAACAAATTCAAAAAAATCACCCGTGGAGCACAGATTATGAAACATTTTCCAGCACATTGAGAATAGTCTCGAAAGACATCGCCTTTAAATAACGCGAAATTTTATAAAATCCGTAAACAAATTGAAAAAAAAATCACGCTTGGAACATAAATTGTGAAACAATTTCCAGCACATTGATAATAGTCTCGATAGACATCGCCTTTAAAAAACGCGACATAGTATAAATCCGTAAACAAATTAAAAAGAATCACGCGTGGAGCACAGATTATGAAACAATTTCCCGCACAATGAGAATAGCCTCGATAGACATCGCCTTTAAATAACGCGAAATAGTATAAAATGTAATAATTAGTATAAACAAATTGAAAATAAAATCACGCTTGGAGCATAGATTGTGAATCAATTTCCAGCACATTGAAAATAGTCTCGATAGACATCGCCTTTAAAAAACGCGACATAGTATAAATCCGTAAACAAATTCAAAAAAATCACGCGTGGAGCACAGATTATGAAACAATTTCCCGCACAATGAGAATAGCCTCTATAGACATCGCCTTTAAATAACGCGAAATAGTATAAAGACGTAAACAAATTGAAAAAAATCACGCGTTGACCACAGATTATGAAACAATTTCCAGCACATTGAGTATAGCCTTGACAGACATCACCTTTAAATAACGCAAAATAGTATAAAATGTAATAATTAGTATAAACAAATTGAAAAAAAAATCACGCTTGGAGCATAGATTGTGAATCAATTTCCAGCACATTGAAAATAGTCTCGATAGACATCGCCTTTAAAAAACGCGACATAGTATAAATCCGTAAACAAATTCAAAAAAATCACGCGTGGAGCACAGATTATAAAACAATTTCCCGCACAATGAGAATAGCTTCGATAGACATCGCCTTTAAACAACGCGAATTAGTATAAAGACGTAAACAAATTGAAAAAAATCACGCGTTGACCACAGATTATGAAACAATTTCCAGCACATTGTGTATAGCCTTGATAGACATCACCTTTAAATAACGCAAAATAGTATAAAATGTAATAATTAGTATAAACAAATTGAAAAAAAAATCATGCGTGGAGCACAGATTATGAAACAATTTCCCGCACAATGAGAATAGCCTCGATAGACATCGCCTTTAAATAACGCGAAATAGTATAAAGACGTAAACAAATTGAAAAAAATCACGCGTTGAGCACAGATTATGAAACAATTTCCAGCACATTGAGTATAGCCTTGACAGACATCACCTTTAAATAACGCGAAATAGTATAAAATGTAATAATTAGTATAAACAAATTGAAAAAAAAATCAAGCTTGGAGTATAGATTGTGAAAAAATATCTAGCACATTGAAAATAGTCTCGATAGACATCACATTTAAATAACGCGAAATAGTATAAATCTGTAAAAAAATTGAAAAAAAAATCACGCTTGGAGCATGGATTGTGGAACAATTTCCAGCACATTGAAAATATTCTCGATAGACATCGCCTTTAAATATCGTGGAATGGTATAAATCCGTAAACAAATTTAAAAAATCACGCGTGGAGCACAAATTATGAAACAATTTCCAGCACATTGAGAATAGCCTCGATAGACATCACCTTTAAATAACGCGAAATAGTATAAATCTGTAAAAAAATTGAAAAAAAAAATCACGCTTGGAGCATGGATTGTGAAACAATTTCCAGCACATTGAAAATATTCTCAATAGACATCACCTTTAAATAACGCGAAATAGTATAAATCTGAAAACAAATTTAAAAAAATCACGCGTGGAGCACAGATTATGAAACAATTTCCAGCACATTGAGAATAGCCTCGATAGACATCACCTTTAAATAACGCGAAATAGTATAAATCTGTAAAAAAATTGAAAAAAAAATCACGCTTGGAGCGTGGATTATGAAACAATTTCCAGCACATTGAGAATAGTCTCAATAGACATCACCTTTAAATAACGCGAAATTTTATAAAATCCGTAAACAAATTGAAAAAAAATCACGCTTGGAGCATAAATTGTGAAACAATTTCCCGCACAATGAGAATAGCCTCGATAGACATCGCCTTTAAATACGCGAAATAGTATAAAGACGTAAACAAATTGAAAAAAATCACGCGTTGACCACAGATTATGAAACAATTTCCAGCTCATTGAGTATAGCCTTGACAGACATCACCTTTAAATAACGCAAAATAGTATAAAATGTAATAATTACTATAAACAAATTGAAAAAAAATCATGCGTGGAGCACAGATTATGAAACAATTTCCCGCACAATGAGAACAGCCTCGATAGACATCGCCTTTAAATAACGCGAAATAGTATAAAGACGTAAACAAATTGAAAAAAATCACGCGTTGAGCACAGATTATGAAACAATTTCCAGCACATTGAGTATAGCCTTGACAGACATCACCTTTAAATAACGCGAAATAGTATAAAATGTAATAATTAGTATAAACAAATTGAAAAAAAAATCACGCTTGGAGCATAGATTGTGAAAAAATATCTAGCACATTGAAAATAGTCTCGATAGACATCACCTTTAAATAACGCGAAATAGTATAAATCTGTAAAAAAATTGAAAAAAAAATCACGCTTGGAGCATGGATTGTGAAACAATTTCCAGCACATTGAAAATATTCTCAATAGACATCACCTTTAAATAACACGAAATAGTATAAATCTGAAAACAAATTAAAAAAAATCACGCGTGGAGCACAGATTATGAAACAATTTCCAGCACATTGAGAATAGCCTCGATAGACATCACCTTTAAATAACGCGAAATAGTATAAATCTGTAAAAAAATTGAAAAAAAAATCACGCTTGGAGCATGGATTGTGAAACAATTTCCAGCACATTGAAAATCTTCTCGATAGACATCGCCTTTAAATAACGCGAAATAGTATAAATCTGTAAATAATTTAAAAGAAATCACGCGTGGAACATAAATTGTGAAACAATTTCCAGCACATTGAAAATAGTCTCGATAGACATCGCCTTTAAAAAACGCGACATAGTATAAATCCGTAAACAAATTAAAAAAAATCACGCGTGGAGCACAGATTATGAAACAATTTCCCGCACAATGAGAATAGCCTCGATAGACATCGCCTTTAAATAACGCGAAATAGTATAAAATGTAATAATTAGTATAAACAAATTGAAAATAAAATCACGCTTGGAGCATAGATTGTGAATCAATTTCCAGCACATTGAAAATAGTCTCGATAGACATCGCCTTTAAAAAACGCGACATAGTATAAATCCGTAAACAAATTCAAAAAAATCACGCGTGGAGCACAGATTATGAAACAATTTACCGCACAATGAGAATAGCCTCGATAGACATCGCCTTTAAATAACGCGAAATAGTATAAAGACGTAAACAAATTGAAAAAAATCACGCGTTGACCACAGATTATGAAACAATTTCCAGCACATTGAGTATAGCCTTGACAGACATCACCTTTAAATAACGCAAAATAGTATAAAATGTAATAATTAGTATAAACAAATTGAAAAAAAAATCACGCTTGGAGAATAGATTGTGAATCAATTTCCAGCACATTGAAAATAGTCTCGATAGACATCGCCTTTAAAAAACGCGACATAGTATAAATCCGTAAACAAATTCAAAAAAATCACGCGTGGAGCACAGATTATAAAACAATTTCCCGCACAATGAGAATAGCCTCGATAGACATCGCCTTTAAATAACGCGAATTAGTATAAAGACGTAAACAAATTGAAAAAAATCACGCGTTGACCACAGATTATGAAACAATTTCCAGCACATTGTGTATAGCCTTGACAGACATCACCTTTAAATAACGCGAAATAGTATAAAATGTAATAATTAGTATAAACAAATTGAAAAAAAAATCAAGCTTGGAGCATAGATTGTGAAACAATTTCCCGCACAATGAGAATAGCCTCGATAGACATCGCCTTTAAATAACGCGAAATAGTATAAAGACGTAAACAAATTGAAAAAAATCACGCGTTGAGCACAGATTATGAAACAATTTCCAGCACATTGAGTATAGCCTTGACAGACATCACCTTTAAATAACGCGAAATAGTATAAAATGTAATAATTAGTATAAACAAATAGAAAAAAAAATCAAGCTTGGAGCATAGATTGTGAAAAAATATCTAGCACATTGAAAATAGTCTCGATAGACATCACATTTAAATAACGCGAAATAGTATAAATCTGTAAAAAAATTGAAAAAAAAATCACGCTTGGAGCATGGATTGTGAAACAATTTCCAGCACATTGAAAATATTCTCGATAGACATCGCCTTTAAATATCGTGGAATGGTATAAATCCGTAAACAAATTTAAAAAATCACGCGTGGAGCACAAATTATGAAACAATTTCCAGCACATTGAGAATAGCCTCGATAGACATCACCTTTAAATAACGCGAAATAGTATAAATCTGTAAAAAAATTGAAAAAAAAATCACGCTTGGAGCATGGATTGTGAAACAATTTCCAGCACATTGAAAATATTCTCAATAGACATCACCTTTAAATAACGCGAAATAGTATAAATCTGAAAACAAATTTAAAAAAATCACGCGTGGAGCACAGATTATGAAACAATTTCCAGCACATTGAGAATAGCCTCGATAGACATCACCTTTAAATAACGCGAAATAGTATAAATCTGTAAAAAAATTGAAAAAAAAATCACGCTTGGAGCGTGGATTATGAAACAATTTCCAGCACATTGAGAATAGTCTCGATAGACATCACCTTTAAAAAACGCGAAATTTTATAAAATCCGTAAACAAATTGAAAAAAAATCACGCTTGGAGCATAAATTGTGAAACAATTTCGCGCACAATGAGAATAGCCTTGATAGACATCGCCTTTAAATAACGCGAAATAGTATAAAGACGTAAACAAATTGAAAAAAATCACGCGTTGACCACAGATTATGAAACAATTTCCAGCACATTGAGTATAGCGTTGACAGACATCACCTTTAAATAACGCAAAATAGTATAAAATGTAATAATTAGTATAAACAAATTGAAAAAAAAATCACGCTTGGAGCATAGATTGTGAATCAATTTCCAGCACATTGAAAATAGTCTCGATAGACATCGCCTTTAAAAAACGCGACATAGTATAAATCCGTAAACAAATTCAAAAAAATCCCGCGTGGAGCACAGATTATAAAACAATTTCCCGCACAATGAGAATAGCCTCGATAGACATCGCCTTTAAATAACGCGAATTAATATAAAGACGTAAACAAATTGAAAAAAATCACGCGTTGAGCACAGATTATGAAACAATTTCCAGCACATTGTGTATAGCCTTGATAGACATCACCTTTAAATAACGCAAAATAGTATAAAATGTAATAATTAGTATAAACAAATTGAAAAAAAACCATGCGTGGAGCACAGATTATGAAACAATTTCCCGCACAATGAGAATAGCCTCGATAGACATCGCCTTTAAATAACGCGAAATAGTATAAAGACGTAAACAAATTGAAAAAAATCACGCGTTGAGCACAGATTATGAAACAATTTCCAGCACATTGAGTATAGCCTTGACAGACATCACCTTTAAATAACGCGAAATAGTATAAAATGTAATAATTAATATAAACAAATTGAAAAAAAAATCAAGCTTGGAGCATAGATTGTGAAAAAATATCTAGCACATTGAAAATAGTCTCGATAGACATAACATTTAAATAACGCGAAATAGTATAAATCTCTAAAAAAATTGAAAAAAAAATCACGCTTGGAGCATGGATTGTGAAACAATTTCCAGCACATTGAAAATATTCTCGATAGACATCGCCTTTAAATATCGTGGAATGGTATAAATCCGTAAACAAATTTAAAAAATCACGCGTGGAGCACAAATTATGAAACAATTTCCAGCACATTGAGAATAGCCTCGATAGACATCACCTTTAAATAACGCGAAATAGTATAAATCTGTAAAAAAATTGAAAAAAAAATCACGCTTGGAGCATGGATTGTGAAACAATTTCCAGCACATTGAAAATATTCTCAATAGACATCACCTTTAAATAACGCGAAATAGTATAAATCTGAAAACAAATTTAAAAAAATCACTCGTGGAGCACAGATTATGAAACAATTTCCAGCACATTGAGAATAGCCTCGATAGACATCACCTTTAAATAAAGCGAAATAGTATAAATCTGTAAAAAAATTGAAAAAAAAATCACGCTTGGAGCGTGGATTATGAAACAATTTCCAGCACATTGAGAATAGTCTCGATAGACATCACCTTTAAAAAACGCGAAATTTTATAAAATCCGTAAACAAATTGAAAAAAAAATCACACTTGGAGCATAAATTGTGAAACAATTTCCCGCACAATGAGAATAGCCTCGATAGACATCGCCTTTAAATACGCGAAATAGTATAAAGACGTAAACAAATTGAAAAAAATCACGCGTTGACCACAGATTATGAAACAATTTCCAGCTCATTGAGTATAGCCTTGACAGACATCACCTTTAAATAACGCAAAATAGTATAAAATGTAATAATTAGTATAAACAAATTGAAAAAAAATCATGCGTGGAGCACAGATTATGAAACAATTTCCCGCACAATGAGAATAGCCTCGATAGACATCACCTTTAAATAACGCGAAATAGTATAAAGACGTAAACAAATTGAAAAAAATCACGCGTTGAGCACAGATTATGAAACAATTTCCAGCACATTGAGTACAGCCTTGACAGACATCACCTTTAAATAACGCGAAATACTATAAAATGTAATAATTAGTATAAACAAATTGAAAAAAAAATCACGCTTGGAGCATAGATTGTGAAAAAATATCTAGCACATTGAAAATAGTCTCGATAGACATCACCTTTAAATAACGCGAAATAGTATAAATCTGTAAAAAAATTGAAAAAAAAATCACGCTTGGAGCATGGATTGTGAAACAATTTCCAGCACATTGAAAATATTCTCAATAGACATCACCTTTAAATAACGCGAAATAGTATAAATCTGAAAACAAATTTAAAAAAATCACGCGTGGAGCACAGATTATGAAACAATTTCCAGCACATTGAGAATAGCCTCGATAGACATCACCTTTAAATAACGCGAAATAGTATAAATCTGTAAAAAAATTGAAAAAAAAATCACGCTTGGAGCATGGATTGTGAAACAATTTCCAGCACATTGAAAATCTTCTCGATAGACATCGCCTTTAAATAACGCGAAATAGTATAAATCTGTAAATAATTTAAAAGAAATCACGCGTGGAGCACAGATTATGAAACAATTTCCAGCACATTGAGAATAGTCTCGATAGACATCACCTTTAAAAAACGCGAAATAGCATAAATCTGAAAACAAATTTAAAAAAATCACGCGTGGAGCACAGATTATGAAACAATTTCCAGCACATTGAGAATAGTCTCGATAGACATAACCTTTAAATAACGCGGATTAGTATAAATCCGTAAAAAAATTCAAAAAAATCACCCGTGGAGCACAGATTATGAAACAATTTCCAGCACAATGAGAATAGCGTCGATAGACATCGCCTTTAAATAACGCGAAATAGTATAAAGACGTAAACAAATTGAAAAAAATCACGCGTTGAGCACAGATTATGAAACAATTTCCAGCACATTGAGTATAGCCTTGACAGACATCACCTTTAAATAACGCGAAATAGTATAAAATGTAATAATTAGTATAAACAAATTGAAAAAAAAATCACGCTTGGAGCATAGATTGTGAAAAAATATCTAGCACATTGAAAATAGTCTCGATAGACATCACCTTTAAATAACGCGAAATAGTATAAATCTGTAAAAAAATTGAAAAAAAAATCACGCTTGGAGCATGGATTGTGAAACAATTTCCAGCACATTGAAAATATTCTCAATAGACATCACCTTTAAATAACGCCAAATAGTATAAATCTGAAAACAAATTAAAAAAAATCACGCGTGGAGCACAGATTATGAAACAATTTCCAGCACATTGAGAATAGCCTCGATAGACATCACCTTTAAATAACGCGAAATAGTATAAATCTGTAAAAAAATTGAAAAAAAAATCACACTTGGAGCATGGATTGTGAAACAATTTCCAGCACATTGAAAATATTCTCGATAGACATCGCCTTTAAATAACGCGAAATAGTATAAATCTGTAAATAAATTAAAAGAAATCACGCGTGGAGCACAGATTATGAAACAATTTCCAGCACATTGAGAATAGTCTCGATAGACATCACCTTTAAAAAACGCGAAATAGTATAAATCTGAAAACAAATTTTAAAAAATCACGCGTGGAGCACAGATTATGAAACAATTTCCAGCACATTGAGAATAGTCTCGATAGACATCACCTTTAAATAACTCGGATTAGTATAAATCCGTAAACAAATTCAAAAAAATCACCCGTGGAGCACAGATTATGAAACAATTTCCAGCACATTGAGAATAGTCTCGAAAGACATCGCCTTTAAATAACGCGAAATTTTATAAAATCCGTAAACAAATTGAAAAAAAAATCACGCTTGGAACATAAATTGTGAAACAATTTCCAGCACATTGATAATAGTCTCGATAGACATCGCCTTTAAAAAACGCGACATAGTATAAATCCGTAAACAAATTAAAAAGAATCACGCGTGGAGCACAGATTATGAAACAATTTCCCGCACAATGAGAATAGCCTCGATAGACATCGCCTTTAAATAACGCGAAATAGTATAAAATGTAATAATTAGTATAAACAAATTGAAAATAAAATCACGCTTGGAGCATAGATTGTGAATCAATTTCCAGCACATTGAAAATAGTCTCGATAGACATCGCCTTTAAAAAACGCGACATAGTATAAATCCGTAAACAAATTCAAAAAAATCACGCGTGGAGCACAGGTTATGAAACAATTTCCCGCACAATGAGAATAGCCTCTATAGACATCGCCTTTAAATAACGCGAAATAGTATAAAGACGTAAACAAATTGAAAAAAATCACGCGTTGACCACAGATTATGAAACAATTTCCAGCACATTGAGTATAGCCTTGATAGACATCACCTTTAAATAACGCAAAATAGTATAAAATGTAATAATTAGTATAAACAAATTGAAAAAAAAATCATGCGTGGAGCACAGATTATGAAACAATTTCCCGAACAATGAGAATAGCCTCGATAGACATCGCCTTTAAATAACGCGAAATAGTATAAAGACGTAAACAAATTAAAAAAAATCACGCGTTGAGCACAGATTATGAAACAATTTCCAGCACATTGAGTATAGCCTTGACAGACATCACCTTTAAATAACGCGAAATAGTATAAAATGTAATAATTAGTATAAACAAATTGAAAAAAAAATCAAGCTTGGAGTATAGATTGTGAAAAAATATCTAGCACATTGAAAATAGTCTCGATAGACATCACATTTAAATAACACGAAATAGTATAAATCTGTAAAAAAATTGAAAAAAAAATCACGCTTGGAGCATGGATTGTGAAACAATTTCCAGCACATTGAAAATATTCTCGATAGACATCGCCTTTAAATATCGTGGAATGGTATAAATCCGTAAACAAATTTAAAAAATCACGCGTGGAGCACAAATTATGAAACAATTTCCAGCACATTGAGAATAGCCTCGATAGACATCACCTTTAAATAACGCGAAATAGTATAAATCTGTAAAAAAATTGAAAAAAAAATCACGCTTGGAGCATGGATTGTGAAACAATTTCCAGCACATTGAAAATATTCTCAATAGACATCACCATTAAATAACGCGAAATAGTATAAATCTGAAAACAAATTTAAAAAAATCACGCGTGGAGCACAGATTATGAAACAATTTCCAGCACATTGAGAATAGCCTCGATAGACATCACCTTTAAATAACGCGAAATAGTATAAATCTGTAAAAAATTGAAAAAAAAATCACGCTTGGAGCGTGGATTATGAAACAATTTCCAGCACATTGAGAATAGTCTCGATAGAAATCACCTTTAAAAAACGCGAAATTTTATAAAATCCGTAAACAAATTGAAAAAAAATCACGCTTGGAGCATAAATTGTGAAACAATTTCCCGCACAATGAGAATAGCCTCGATAGACATCGCCTTTAAATACGCGAAATAGTATAAAGACGTAAACAAATTGAAAAAAATCACGCGTTGACCACAGATTATGAAACAATTTCCAGCTCATTGAGTATAGCCTTGACAGACATCACCTTTAAATAACGCAAAATAGTATAAAATGTAATAATTAGTATAAACAAATTGAAAAAAAATCATGCGTGGAGCACAGATTATGAAACAATTTCCCGCACAATGAGAACAGCCTCGATAGACATCGCCTTTAAATAACGCGAAATAGTATAAAGACGTAAACAAATTGAAAAAAATCACGCGTTGAGCACAGATTATGAAACAATTTCCAGCACATTGAGTACAGCCTTGACAGACATCACCTTTAAATAACGCGAAATACTATAAAATGTAATAATTAGTATAAACAAATTGAAAAAAAAATCACGCTTGGAGCATAGATTGTGAAAAAATATCTAGCACATTGAAAAGAGTCTCGATAGACATCACCTTTAAATAACGCGAAATAGTATAAATCTGTAAAAAAATTGAAAAAAAAATCACGCTTGGAGCATGGATTGTGAAACAATTTCCAGCACATTGAAAATATTCTCAATAGACATCACCTTTAAATAACGCGAAATAGTATAAATCTGAAAACAAA
This sequence comes from Maratus speciosus, assembly GCA_963932465.1. Taxonomy (NCBI): domain Eukaryota; kingdom Metazoa; phylum Arthropoda; class Arachnida; order Araneae; family Salticidae; genus Maratus; species Maratus speciosus. Next base: position 616,145,004 of record OZ010792.1, read on the forward strand.
TTTAAAAAAATCACGCGTGGAGCACAGATTATGAAACAATTTCCAGCACATTGAGAATAGCCTCGATAGACATCACCTTTAAATAACGCGAAATAGTATAAATCTGTAAAAAAATTGAAAAAAAAATCACGCTTGGAGCATGGATTGTGAAACAATTTCCAGCACATTGAAAATCTTCTCGATAGACATCGCCTTTAAATAACGCGAAATAGTATAAATCTGTAAATAATTTAAAAGAAATCACGCGTGGAGCACAGATTATGAAACAATTTCCAGCACATTGAGAATAGTCTCGATAGACATCACCTTTAAAAAACGCGAAATAGCATAAATCTGAAAACAAATTTAAAAAAATCACGCGTGGAGCACAGATTATGAAACAATTTCCAGCACATTGAGAATAGTCTCGATAGACATAACCTTTAAATAACGCGGATTAGTATAAATCCGTAAAAAAATTCAAAAAAATCACCCGTGGAGCACAGATTATGAAACAATTTCCAGCACAATGAGAATAGCGTCGATAGACATCGCCTTTAAATAACGCGAAATAGTATAAAGACGTAAACAAATTGAAAAAAATCACGCGTTGAGCACAGATTATGAAACAATTTCCAGCACATTGAGTATAGCCTTGACAGACATCACCTTTAAATAACGCGAAATAGTATAAAATGTAATAATTAGTATACACAAATTGAAAAAAAAATCACGCTTGGAGCATAGATTGTGAAAAAATATCTAGCACATTGAAAATAGTCTCGATAGACATCACCTTTAAATAACGCGAAATAGTATAAATCTGTAAAAAAATTGAAAAAAAAATCACGCTTGGAGCATGGATTGTGAAACAATTTCCAGCACATTGAAAATATTCTCAATAGACATCACCTTTAAATAACGCCAAATAGTATAAATCTGAAAACAAATTAAAAAAAATCACGCGTGGAGCACAGATTATGAAACAATTTCCAGCACATTGAGAATAGCCTCGATAGACATCACCTTTAAATAACGCGAAATAGTATAAATCTGTAAAAAAATTGAAAAAAAAATCACACTTGGAGCATGGATTGTGAAACAATTTCCAGCACATTGAAAATATTCTCGATAGACATCGCCTTTAAATAACGCGAAATAGTATAAATCTGTAAATAAATTAAAAGAAATCACGCGTGGAGCACAGATTATGAAACAATTTCCAGCACATTGAGAATAGTCTCGATAGACATCACCTTTAAAAAACGCGAAATAGTATAAATCTGAAAACAAATTTTAAAAAATCACGCGTGGAGCACAGATTATGAAACAATTTCCAGCACATTGAGAATAGTCTCGATAGACATCACCTTTAAATAACTCGGATTAGTATAAATCCGTAAACAAATTCAAAAAAATCACCCGTGGAGCACAGATTATGAAACAATTTCCAGCACATTGAGAATAGTCTCGAAAGACATCGCCTTTAAATAACGCGAAATTTTATAAAATCCTTAAACAAATTGAAAAAAAAATCACGCTTGGAACATAAATTGTGAAACAATTTCCAGCACATTGATAATAGTCTCGATAGACATCGCCTTTAAAAAACGCGACATAGTATAAATCCGTAAAAAAATTAAAAAGAATCACGCGTGGAGCACAGATTATGAAACAATTTCCCGCACAATGAGAATAGCCTCGATAGACATCGCCTTTAAATAACGCGAAATAGTATAAAATGTAATAATTAGTATAAACAAATTGAAAATAAAATCACGCTTGGAGCATAGATTGTGAATCAATTTCCAGCACATTGAAAATAGTCTCGATAGACATCGCCTTTAAAAAACGCGACATAGTATAAATCCGTAAACAAATTCAAAAAAATCACGCGTGGAGCACAGATTATGAAACAATTTCCCGCACAATGAGAATAGCCTCTATAGACATCGCCTTTAAATAACGCGAAATAGTATAAAGACGTAAACAAATTGAAAAAAATCACGCGTTGACCACAGATTATGAAACAATTTCCAGCACATTGAGTATAGCCTTGATAGACATCACCTTTAAATAACGCAAAATAGTATAAAATGTAATAATTAGTATAAACAAATTGAAAAAAAAATCATGCGTGGAGCACAGATTATGAAACAATTTCCCGCACAATGAGAATAGCCTCGATAGACATCGCCTTTAAATAACGCGAAATAGTATAAAGACGTAAACAAATTGAAAAAAATCACGCGTTGAGCACAGATTATGAAACAATTTCCAGCACATTGAGTATAGCCTTGACAGACATCACCTTTAAATAACGCGAAATAGTATAAAATGTAATAATTAGTATAAACAAATTGAAAAAAAAATCAAGCTTGGAGTATAGATTGTGAAAAAATATCTAGCACATTGAAAATAGTCTCGATAGACATCACATTTAAATAACGCGAAATAGTATAAATCTGTAAAAAAATTGAAAAAAAAATCACGCTTGGAGCATGGATTGTGAAACAATTTCCAGCACATTGAAAATATTCTCGATAGACATCGCCTTTAAATATCGTGGAATGGTATAAATCCGTAAACAAATTTAAAAAATCACGCGTGGAGCACAAATTATGAAACAATTTCCAGCACATTGAGAATAGCCTCGATAGACATCACCTTTAAATAACGCGAAATAGCATAAATCTGTAAAAAAATTGAAAAAAAAATCACGCTTGGAGCATGGATTGTGAAACAATTTCCAGCACATTGAAAATATTCTCAATAGACATCACCTTTAAATAACGCGAAATAGTATAAATCTGAAAACAAATTTAAAAAAATCACGCGTGGAGCACAGATTATGAAACAATTTCCAGCACATTGAGAATAGCCTCGATAGACATCACCTTTAAATAACGCGAAATAGTATAAATCTGTAAAAAAATTGAAAAAAAAATCACGCTTGGAGCGTGGATTATGAAACAATTTCCAGCACATTGAGAATAGTCTCGATAGAAATCACCTTTAAAAAACGCGAAATTTTATAAAATCCGTAAACAAATTGAAAAAAAATCACGCTTGGAGCATAAATTGTGAAACAATTTCCCGCACAATGAGAATAGCCTCGATAGACATCGCCTTTAAATACGCGAAATAGTATAAAGACGTAAACAAATTGAAAAAAATCACGCGTTGACCACAGATTATGAAACAATTTCCAGCTCATTGAGTATAGCCTTGACAGACATCACCTTTAAATAACGCAAAATAGTATAAAATGTAATAATTAGTATAAACAAATTGAAAAAAAATCATGCGTGGAGCACAGATTATGAAACAATTTCCCGCACAATGAGAACAGCCTCGATAGACATCGCCTTTAAATAACGCGAAATAGTATAAAGACGTAAACAAATTGAAAAAAATCACGCGTTGAGCACAGATTATGAAACAATTTCCAGCACATTGAGTATAGCCTTGACAGACATCACCTTTAAATAACGCGAAATAGTATAAAATGTAATAATTAGTATAAACAAATTGAAAAAAAAAATCACGCTTGGAGCATAGATTGTGAAAAAATATCTAGCACATTGAAAATAGTCTCGATAGACATCACCTTTAAATAACGCGAAATAGTATAAATCTGTAAAAAAATTGAAAAAAAAATCACGCTTGGAGCATGGATTGTGAAACAATTTCCAGCACATTGAAAATATTCTCAATAGACATCACCTTTAAATAACACGAAATAGTATAAATCTGAAAACAAATTAAAAAAAATCACGCGTGGAGCACAGATTATGAAACAATTTCCAGCACATTGAGAATAGCCTCGATAGACATCACCTTTAAATAACGCGAAATAGTATAAATCTGTAAAAAAATTGAAAAAAAAATCACGCTTGGAGCATGGATTGTGAAACAATTTCCAGCACATTGAAAATCTTCTCGATAGACATCGCCTTTAAATAACGCGAAATAGTATAAATCTGTAAATAATTTAAAAGAAATCACGCGTGGAACATAAATTGTGAAACAATTTCCAGCACATTGAAAATAGTCTCGATAGACATCGCCTTTAAAAAACGCGACATAGTATAAATCCGTAAACAAATTTAAAAAAATCACGCGTGGAGCACAGATTATGAAACAATTTCCCGCACAATGAGAATAGCCTCGATAGACATCGCCTTTAAATAACGCGAAATAGTATAAAATGTAATAATTAGTATAAACAAATTGAAAATAAAATCACGCTTGGAGCATAGATTGTGAATCAATTTCCAGCACATTGAAAATAGTCTCGATAGACATCGCCTTTAAAAAACGCGACATAGTATAAATCCGTAAACAAATTCAAAAAAATCACGCGTGGAGCACAGATTATGAAACAATTTCCCGCACAATGAGAATAGCCTCGATAGACATCGCCTTTAAATAACGCGAAATAGTATAAAGACGTAAACAAATTGAAAAAAATCACGCGTTGACCACAGATTATGAAACAATTTCCAGCACATTGAGTATAGCCTTGACAGACATCACCTTTAAATAACGCAAAATAGTATAAAATGTAATAATTAGTATAAACAAATTGAAAAAAAAATCAAGCTTGGAGCATAGATTGTGAAACAATTTCCCGCACAATGAGAATAGCCTCGATAGACATCGCCTTTAAATAACGCGAAATAGTATAAAGACGTAAACAAATTGAAAAAAATCACGCGTTGAGCACAGATTATGAAACAATTTCCAGCACATTGAGTATAGCCTTGACAGACATCACCTTTAAATAACGGGAAATAGTATAAAATGTAATAATTAGTATAAACAAATTGAAAAAAAAATCAAGCTTGGAGCATAGATTGTGAAAAAATATCTAGCACATTGAAAATAGTCTCGATAGACATCACATTTAAATAACGCGAAATAGTATAAATCTGCAAAAAAATTGAAAAAAAAATCACGCTTGGAGCATGGATTGTGAAACAATTTCCAGCACATTGAAAATATTCTCGATAGACATCGCCTTTAAATATCGTGGAATGGTATAAATCCGTAAACAAATTTAAAAAATCACGCGTGGAGCACAAATTATGAAACAATTTCCAGCACATTGAGAATAGCCTCGATAGACATCACCTTTAAATAACGCGAAATAGTATAAATCTGTAAAAAAATTGAAAAAAAAATCACGCTTGGAGCATGGATTGTGAAACAATTTCCAGCACATTGAAAATATTCTCAATAGACATCACCTTTAAATAACGCGAAATAGTATAGATCTGAAAACAAATTTAAAAAAATCACGCGTGGAGCACAGATTATGAAACAATTTCCAGCACATTGAGAATAGCCTCGATAGACATCACCTTTAAATAACGCGAAATAGTATAAATCTGTAAAAAAATTGAAAAAAAAATCACGCTTGGAGCGTGGATTATGAAACAATTTCCAGCACATTGAGAATAGTCTCGATAGACATCACCTTTAAAAAACGCGAAATTTTATAAAATCCGTAAACAAATTGAAAAAAAATCACGCTTGGAGCATAAATTGTGAAACAATTTCGCGCACAATGAGAATAGCCTTGATAGACATCGCCTTTAAATAACGCGAAATAGTATAAAGACGTAAACAAATTGAAAAAAATCACGCGTTGACCACAGATTATGAAACAATTTCCAGCACATTGAGTATAGCCTTGACAGACATCACCTTTAAATAACGCAAAATAGTATAAAATGTAATAATTAGTATAAACAAATTGAAAAAAAAATCACGCTTGGAGCATAGATTGTGAATCAATTTCCAGCACATTGAAAATAGTCTCGATAGACATCGCCTTTAAAAAACGCGACATAGTATAAATCCGTAAACAAATTCAAAAAAATCACGCGTGGAGCACAGATTATAAAACAATTTCCCGCACAATGAGAATAGCCTCGATAGACATCGCCTTTAAATAACGCGAATTAATATAAAGACGTAAACAAATGGAAAAAAATCACGCGTTGACCACAGATTATGAAACAATTTCCAGCACATTGTGTATAGCCTTGATAGACATCACCTTTAAATAACGCAAAATAGTATAAAATGTAATAATTAGTATAAACAAATTGAAAAAAAAACCATGCGTGGAGCACAGATTATGAAACAATTTCCCGCACAATGAGAATAGCCTCGATAGACATCGCCTTTAAATAACGCGAAATAGTATAAAGACGTAAACAAATTGAAAAAAATCACGCGTTGAGCACAGATTATGAAACAATTTCCAGCACATTGAGTATAGCCTTGACAGACATCACCTTTAAATAACGCGAAATAGTATAAAATGTAATAATTAATATAAACAAATTGAAAAAAAAATCAAGCTTGGAGCATAGATTGTGAAAAAATATCTAGCACATTGAAAATAGTCTCGATAGACATCACATTTAAATAACGCGAAATAGTATAAATCTGTAAAAAAATTGAAAAAAAAATCACGCTTGGAGCATGGATTGTGAAACAATTTCCAGCACATTGAAAATATTCTCAATAGACATCACCTTTAAATAACGCGAAATAGTATAAATCTGAAAACAAATTTAAAAAAATCACGCGTGGAGCACAGATTATGAAACAATTTCCAGCACATTGAGAATAGCCTCGATAGACATCACATTTAAATAAAGCGAAATAGTATAAATCTGTAAAAAAATTAAAAAAAAATCACGCTTGGAGCGTGGATTATGAAACAATTTCCAGCACATTGAGAATAGTCTCGATAGACATCACCTTTAAAAAACGCGAAATTTTATAAAATCCGTAAACAAATTGAAAAAAAAATCACACTTGGAGCATAAATTGTGAAACAATTTCCCGCACAATGAGAATAGCCTCGATAGACATCGCCTTTAAATACGCGAAATAGTATAAAGACGTAAACAAATTGAAAAAAATCACGCGTTGACCACAGATTATGAAACAATTTCCAGCTCATTGAGTATAGCCTTTACAGACATCACCTTTAAATAACGCAAAATAGTATAAAATGTAATAATTAGTATAAACAAATTGAAAAAAAATCATGCGTGGAGCACAGATTATGAAACAATTTCCCGCACAATGAGAATAGCCTCGATAGACATCACCTTTAAATAACGCGAAATAGTATAAAGACGTAAACAAATTGAAAAAAATCACGCGTTGAGCACAGATTATGAAACAATTTCCAGCACATTGAGTACAGCCTTGACAGACATCACCTTTAAATAACGCGAAATACTATAAGATGTAATAATTAGTATAAACAAATTGAAAAAAAAATCACGCTTGGAGCATAGATTGTGAAAAAATATCTAGCACATTGAAAATAGTCTCGATAGACATCACCTTTAAATAACGCGAAATAGTATAAATCTGTAAAAAAATTGAAAAAAAAATCACGCTTGGAGCATGGATTGTGAAACAATTTCCAGCACATTGAAAATATTCTCAATAGACATCACCTTTAAATAACGCGAAATAGTATAAATCTGAAAACAAATTTAAAAAAATCACGCGTGGAGCACAGATTATGAAACAATTTCCAGCACATTGAGAATAGCCTCGATAGACATCACCTTTAAATAACGCGAAATAGTATAAATCTGTAAAAAAATTGAAAAAAAAAATCACGCTTGGAGCATGGATTGTGAAACAATTTCCAGCACATTGAAAATCTTCTCGATAGACATCGCCTTTAAATAACGCGAAATAGTATAAATCTGTAAATAATTTAAAAGAAATCACGCGTGGAGCACAGATTATGAAACAATTTCCAGCACATTGAGAATAGTCTCGATAGACATCACCTTTAAAAAACGCGAAATAGCATAAATCTGAAAACAAATTTAAAAAAATCACGCGTGGAGCACAGATTATGAAACAATTTCCAGCACATTGAGAATAGTCTCGATAGACATAACCTTTAAATAACGCGGATTAGTATAAATCCGTAAAAAAATTCAAAAAAATCACCCGTGGAGCACAGATTATGAAACAATTTCCAGCACATTGAGAATAGTCTCGAAAGACATCGCCTTTAAATAACGCGAAATTTTATAAAATCCGTAAACAAATTGAAAAAAAATCACGCTTGGAACATAAATTGTGAAACAATTTCCAGCACATTGAAAATAGTCTCGATAGACATCGCCTTTAAAAAACGCGACATAGTATAAATCCGTAAACAAATTTAAAAAAATCACGCGTGGAGCACAGATTATGAAACAATTTCCCGCACAATGAGAATAGCCTCGATAGACATCGCCTTTAAATAACGCGAAATAGTATAAAGACATAAACAAATTGAAAAAAATCACGCGTTGACCACAGATTATGAAACAATTTCCAGCACATTGAGTATAGCCTTGACAGACATCACCTTTAAATAACGCAAAATAGTATAAAATGTAATAATTAGTATAAACAAATTGAAAAAAAAATCACGCTTGGAGAATAGATTGTGAATCAATTTCCAGCACATTGAAAATAGTCTCGATAGACATCGCCTTTAAAAAACGCGACATAGTATAAATCCGTAAACAAATTCAAAAAAATCACGCGTGGAGCACAGATTATAAAACAATTTCCCGCACAATGAGTATAGCCTCGATAGACATCGCCTTTAAATAACGCGAATTAATATAAAGACGTAAACAAATTGAAAAAAAATCACGCGTTGACCACAGATTATGAAACAATTTCCAGCACATTGTGTATAGCCTTGATAGACATCACCTTTAAATAACGCAAAATAGTATAAAATGTAATAATTAGTATAAACAAATTGAAAAAAAAACCATGCGTGGAGCACAGATTATGAAACAATTTCCCGCACAATGAGAATAGCCTCGATAGACATCGCCTTTAAATAACGCGAAATAGTATAAAGACGTAAACAAATTGAAAAAAATCACGCGTTGAGCACAGATTATGAAACAATTTCCAGCACATTGAGTATAGCCTTGACAGACATCACCTTTAAATAACGCGAAATAGTATAAAATGTAATAATTAATATAAACAAATTGAAAAAAAAATCAAGCTTGGAGCATAGATTGTGAAAAAATATCTAGCACATTGAAAATAGTCTCGATAGACATCACATTTAAATAACGCGAAATAGTATAAATCTCTAAAAAAATATAAAAAAAAATCACGCTTGGAGCATGGATTGTGAAACAATTTCCAGCACATTGAAAATATTCTCGATAGACATCGCCTTTAAATATCGTGGAATGGTATAAATCCGTAAACAAATTTAAAAAATCACGCGTGGAGCACAAATTATGAAACAATTTCCAGCACATTGAGAATAGCCTCGATAGACATCACCTTTAAATAACGCGAAATAGTATAAATCTGTAAAAAAATTGAAAAAAAAATCACGCTTGGAGCATGGATTGTGAAACAATTTCCAGCACATTGAAAATATTCTCAATAGACATCACCTTTAAATAACGCGAAATAGTATAAATCTGAAAACAAATTTTAAAAAATCACGCGTGGAGCACAGATTATGAAACAATTTCCAGCACATTGAGAATAGCCTCGATAGACATCACCTTTAAATAAAGCGAAATAGTATAAATCTGTAAAAAAATTGAAAAAAAAATCACGCTTGGAGCGTGGATTATGAAACAATTTCCAGCACATTGAGAATAGTCTCGATAGACATCACCTTTAAAAAACGCGAAATTTTTATAAAATCCGTAAACAAATTGAAAAAAAAATCACACTTGGAGCATAAATTGTGAAACAATTTCCCGCACAATGAGAATAGCCTCGATAGACATCGCCTTTAAATACGCGAAATAGTATAAAGACGTAAACAAATTGAAAAAAATCACGCGTTGACCACAGATTATGAAACAATTTCCAGCTCATTGAGTATAGCCTTGACAGACATCACCTTTAAATAACGCAAAATAGTATAAAATGTAATAATTAGTATAAACAAATTGAAAAAAAATCATGCGTGGAGCACAGATTATGAAACAATTTCCCGCACAATGAGAATAGCCTCGATAGACATCACCTTTAAATAACGCGAAATAGTATAAAGACGTAAACAAATTGAAAAAAATCACGCGTTGAGCACAGATTATGAAACAATTTCCAGCACATTGACCCACACAGCACACGTTATCTATAGGATGTCGATGTATAGTGTAATTATATCTATAGCGTCCACAACATCTTTTACATGTGCATAGCATTAAACCAATAGATGTCTATCGGGCATTTCCCATTTAGATATGTATTAAACGTCCATGACCTGCTATAGACGTATTATAACTATGACTTTTTTTATGTCTACTGGAAATGCTCTTTTTAATTTCCAAAGGATGTACTCTTTAGTGCATCCAATGGATTTGCGAATAACACCTATCACGCACATCTTATGGAAAAAAAATACTGCTACTTCAATCTTGCCGCGCATGCGGAAATGGAAAGTCGAAGGTCACTCCTAGAAACTCCGGACGCGAACGACGATGTTTGCGTCTGCTCTCGCTCAACCCGCGTGATTCGCCATTTATATTTATTTGGTAAGGCTCTATGTGCATTTTCCCCCCAGTTTTACTCTGTTCAGCCATTAACGACTTGCATAAAAGGTAAGTTATTCATTTCTTATTTCATGTATTTACTTTTCTGTATAGTTTATATTTTAACACCCGATTACTGCTATATCCGTGTATCCTGCAGATAGATTTAGGCTTAATGCTACGATAATTTTCGTATAAAATGAAAATAAACTTTCAAATTGTTGCTGTATTAGTTGCATAAATATCGAAATTTAATCACATATCTTGCAGATATAACGAACGGTATAGTAAAAGAGTGTTAGAGCCACATATTGTTTTGTTTATCACCAATCGTCGATACAGTCTTGGCTATTTTGAACTTGACCTTTTGAAAGGCTGTATTGTTATGTTACTTATACAATAAATTTTAATCCTCAGCCATAATGTTTACCAGAATTTTCAAATAACATTTAGGTTTTATGTTGTATGTGTAGCAGAAAAAAAGCAGTTAATTTTAAATGAATTCCACTAATTCTGGTTTCAATAAAATAGAAAAAAAAAATTTCAACATCTTAGCAACCGAATTCTTTTACCCTTAAAATAAGTGTTGTATTATTTACAATGGTGGGTCCAAGGGGGAAGTCACGGGGGTCACGATCCCCCCCCCCTCCGTGAACAACAGGAAAATGCTAAAAATTATTTAAAAAATGAAATATATTTTAAATTCCCCTCCCCTCCTTCAACAATGTGAATCAAATCAAAATTAGGTAATTTCTCATACATCCGTGAAAATCTTTTTAATCTCTAGAAATTTGCAAGTTCACTTATTCAGAAACTATGTGATCAAATAGTGTTTTCCATTTTTCAATAAAAGAAAAGTCTTTCCAAAAATTCCATAAAATTTAGCATTTTAAACTAAATTTCCGGACGTGAATGCTAATTGCTCCCTCATGACTACATTTCTGTGGCTCTTAAGTGGAAGAGGGGGGGGGGTGCAAAATCCATGTTTGCCCTGGCAAACAGGGTTGGAAAAAAACCGGGTTTTTTTGTAAAAAACCAAAAAAACCGGTTTATTTGGTTTAAACCAGGTTTTTTTGGTTTAAACCGGGTTTTTTAAAATATAATTTCCTATTGCATACAGATGCATATCTGTTGATAAAATAAACATTTTTGGATATTATATAAGTAATATAACTTTTGAAAATATTTAAATTAAATAATTGAACAGTCAATTATATAGAAAACTGAAATAATTTCTAATTTTTTAAACATTATTAGTAACAGCTATGTCTTATGTTCAAAGTAAACTGCTCTACACAGTGAAACATTGATACCTTGAAAATCGTATGAAGAATCCTTTGATTAATAATATAATAATCAATCAATAAACATTTGATGTAGTTTCATGAATATAATACATTATTCTGTGGTTGTTATTATTATTTTTTTTTCATATCCAAATACTTCTGGTTATTTTGTTTTCTGAGTGATAACTCCAAGTGTCCAAGTCAACATTTTTGGCCATTAGATTCAGCAACTAACAAAAAAGATTGATTGGTATTATTGAAATGCTATAACTAGCACTCAATTTTTGCAAGCTGTGTTATTCAATTTGATATCTTAAGTTACTCTTTCAAATTCTTTAAGGACAATCTTCCCCAATCCCAATCCAGAAAATTTTCTTTTACAACTTAACCAAAATCTTAAAGGTCATTGTATTTTGTTATTAACTGCTGTAAATAATCTGCATTTTTTAAATGAAAATATTTTATGTTAAATATTGAATGTTATTTATCTATTTTATCTTTTTTAATTTCACATGTTTTAAGAAATATCTTTAAGGTACCAGATATGTTCATCAGCAGATGCTAATTTTCATTCTACATGTATAGAAACATGACATAGGCTCATTATGTCTCATGTTGACTGCTGAGATGAAGTGTTAAAAGTAGAAATTAATTCTATCTACAATTTAAAACAATTAAATTACAAAAAAAAAGAGAAAATATTATATTAGATTTTTTCTAAAAAAACCAAATGGTTTTTTTGACAAAAAAACCAATTGGTTTAAACCGTGGTTTAAACCATGGTTAAAACCACTTGGTTTAAACCGTGCCAACCCTGCTGGCAAACATGGGAGAAAAAGGCTAGTTTCAGCCGTCTTTTACTGTATGTCAGCCCCCTCCGAAATGATGAAGTCTAGATATGCCACTGCTCATAGCTGCTATTTATATTACATTCATTTCATTTAAAATATAAGCCTTTAACACACTTTATTTAAAATATATTACATTAGAAATACATTCTTGTACTTATTTTATTTAAAACAATTATGTTTAAAATACATGTCTTTTACTCATTGAATTTAAAAACAAAAGAAATAAAAACTACTACTAGGACTTCCCTCAGAGGGATTAGTCTGAGCGATATTGTATTATTATAGCCGAGTATCATAGTATTTGGCCACGCTCAAATATTGCTATCAGTTAACACTGTGACTGACACTTAAGCTGAAAAATTTACAATGTTTAATTTTTAAGAAAGTATAATCCTGTAATAAATAAAAGGTAAGTAAAATATTAAATACATTTTCAGTAATTACATAAAACAATTATATTTTTTTAGATTCATATCATATTTTAGACCGTCAGTCATCGGCGAATGATGCATTCTGAACGGAAAATTCAGTGTCAGTCACCGGTGGCTAATGTGCCGCTCAACGTTTTAAATATTTATAATCATGGGTGGGAAATTACCTCATTTTACTCATCGCTGGCAAGTGAATTTTTAAGTAGTCTCTTAAAAACTACAGGCTATAATCAGGGTTGCCGGCTTTTAGCCAGGCCAAAAAAAAAGGCGGCTGGCTTTTTTTTGGTTTTAACCACTTAAAAAAGTCGGTTAAGTTGGTTTACAGCTAATTCGTTTTAAATTTGGATCAATTAATTTATAATACACTTACTTATAAATATTTTCTGCTAAGAAAATTATGAATTTCTATTAAATTTTGTCAAATAAATGTCTTTATAACTGCTAAAAGGCAAGTGTAAAGGCATTATATCTGAAAAAATATATATAAGTATTGAAAAGAATATAAGTTACACTCCAAATTGGTGTTGTGAAATTCTATATTACATATATAGCTCCACATATACTACACATTTTAAAGATTATAATTAATTAAACAATGACAAAATGTAGCACATCAAAATAGAAACATTCTTATGTGTCCATATGCAGAGTGAAGTTATAAATGTTAAAAGAGAAATTAGAAAGGATATAATATTTGAGGAGAGTTTGGTACATAAGTGTATAAAAATAAAATTTCGAAAAGCAATTATGCTATTCATAATGTTTTTAATAGTGAGAAATGATATATTTTTCTATATGACTATGCATAATTTTAAATGTTTAATAGAAATAAAATAAGACATATATTAATAGCTCTTAAAATTAAGTAATAAAACATGTAACTAAGTAACCAATGTCCTCTTTAATTTTATAAAGCTGTAGAAATAAAAAAATTGGGGGGGGGGGGGGTCTGTTAAAGGTCAGTGTAAAACAGATAAAGCAGTTGATATGGTGCTTTTAAAATTTAGCTGACATATTTGCAATTCTAACTACAAATCACTAGCAAAACCATCTAAGTTTTATTTCAGTTAATGTCTTCATTATTGAGAAATTGGGTTACTTATTAAACTCTAAATAATTGAATGTCATTAAAACTAATTAAAAACACTTTAAAATGCATAGTTTATAATTATAAAGCCAATTATAGCCAAAAAAAGTCTTGCCAAAAAAAAAAAAAACTTAAAACCAATAAAAGCCACCGGCGTGGCTTTTTTGCAACCCTGGCTATAATAGAAGATATATGTTTTACTTGTTAGCTATATTTTTCAACTCTCCAACTTACTGCAATTGTAAATGTGTTATTAAATTCTATAAAAATTTTCTTCTGTTTATATGTAATTCTTAATTTTATAGGAAAAAAATTAAAAATTATTTTGGTAATAGTAATTTTTTTTTTTTGTAATCATGTAAATGTTGTCATAGCAATTTTCAACTATACATGGCTTCTTACTAGCTGGTAAAATAAATCCTTTGCTGGTAAGATTTTCGTAATCTCCCTCTCTCACCCCCCCCCCCCTCGTCCCACCTTCCATGTTCATAATTATTCATTAATTGTTTGCGTGTTTAAGTATCTTAAATAAAGCTTATTTATACAGTCGATTCCCTGAAATCAGTGTTCAATTCAGATACTTTTCTCCCGGGGGAAGGTGAAAATTGCACTTTTTGACTGTTGAAAAACACAAAATCTCAAATCTTCCGGATCCACTCCTTGAATTCAACACTGTCTGAAATCTTCACTTCAATGCAGATGTAAACAGTGAAACTCACAATTAAGATGTTCAGGGAAATTTCAAGGTTTTTTTTTTTTATGTCATTGTGTACACATTTTATATGAAATTCTGGTTAATATGACTGAATTAATGCTTTCTCATGAATGAAATGAATTTATTTCCAAAGAAATTCAAGATACAACACAGATATCTCTGGCAAGCATAATCTTTTTTTTTTTTTTTTTTTTTTTTTTTTTTTTTTTCAAATACATTTGTGTTACTGCAGCTTTTTTTATCTAGTAGTCTGATTAAACATGAAATAAAACATGGTTATTTTAAGATTTATTTATTTATTTATTTTTGTAATTTATTACTTTACCTAATAGAATTTTGTAATTTCTTTCCCCGCAACTGATTGACGAATTTTGCATGTTTGTCTGCCACCAACTTAAGAATTTTGTAACGTTTCCGCACAATTGATTGCTGAATACAATGTTTTCCTGTGACCGATTGATGAATTTCCCAATATTTTAAAGCAACCAACTGAAATATTTCTGTGTTCTCCCCCCCCCCCTACAATCAACTGACAAATTTTGTGGGTTTTCTTTGACGGCAGAATGACGATTTTGGCAATTTTTTTCCTGAAACCGATTGATGATTTTTGTGCTATTTATTTCTCTGATTGCCAAAATTTGTGGGAATTTTTGTGACTGATTGGCAAAACTCTTGTTCTATTTTCCATACAGTGCAAGTTTGCCGGCTTTTAGACAGGCCAAAAAAAGCCAGCCAGCTTTTTTGGTTTTAACCGCTTTAAAAAAGCCAGCTTTTATTTTTCAGAAAGACGGTTTATAGATAATTCATATAAAATTTGGATTAATTTATTTTTAATACACCTATAAATATTTTCTACTAAAAAAATATAAACTTTATTAAATTTTGTCAAATAAATATGACCTTATAACTGCTAAAATGCAACTGTGAAGGCATTATGTCTGAAATAAAAATTATGAATATTCAGAAGAATACATTAAATTAGACTCTAAAGTATTGGTTTGGAATTCTTTATCATGGTTTTACACATACTACACATTTTAAAGATTATATGAAAGAATAAGAAAATGTCACACATTAAAATAGAAACATTCTTTCATATACCTACTGATATTTACTTTTAAAATTGATTAAAACTAAATAGCTATATGTATTTAATAACTGAAATTATCTTATATAATACTTGAGCAATAATAAGCAATTGATAGATAAAAAATACTTATAAAAATGATCGACTTATAAAAATGATATATGTAAAAAGTTTTTCTACTACTAAGCTGTTATGTAACTTATTCCAGATATGTCCATACTGACAGATTAAAATCATAGAATGAACAATTCTGAAAGAGAAATTAGGAAGGATATAACATTTGAGGAAATTTTAGTACATGTAAGTGCTAAAAATAAAGAGAATTTTTTTTTTTTTTTTTTTTTAAATTCTCCGAATAAAACTTGTTGAATTAGAATTTTGAAAAGCTAGTTGTTATTTAAAATAGTGCATATGCATGCATAAATTAATGCATATGTTATTCATAATACTATTTTAATAGAGAAATGTTTTTATTAATGACTTTGTGTGTGATTTTAAATAAATGTTTATGAAAAAAAATAAGACTTGTAATATTAATATCCCTTAAAATTAGTTAATAAAATATAGAACTAAGCAACCATTGTCCTTTTTAATTATATAAGAAGTAAAAAAAAAAAAAAAAAGATTGTTACGGTCAGTGTAAACCAGACAAAGCAATTGGTATGACCTTTTATTCCAATATTAATGTCTTCATTATTGAAAAATTGGGTTATATTGATGTCTACCTCAATTAAATATCTTTAAAACTAATTAAAAAACACATAAAAATGAGTCGTTTATAAATAAAATGCTTCACTGTATAAAAGCCAAATTTGCCAAAAAAAAAAAAGCCGGTTAAAACCAATAAAAACCACCGGCGTGACTTTTTTGCAACCCTGATACAGTGGGAGGAATTTTGCAGATTTTTCCTGCAGATGATCAATAATTTCATTTTTTCCTGTAAATAGTTGATGAATTTGTAGATTTTTCTCAGTGATTTACTGGCAAAACTCGTACTTGTTTTTTCATGCAATTGATGGACGAATTAAGTTGTTTTTTTCGTAACCAACTGGCAAATTTATCATTTTTTTTTTCTTTCAAAGACCAAATGACAAATTTCACGATGCTTCCCTGCGACAAAATGTCAAAATTTACGTTTATTTCCCAAGATTAATGGATATATTTTGTGGGTTCCCCCCCCCCCCTCCCCCCCAGCCAGGAAGGAAATGAATTGAAAATGTATGTCAAAAATAGCAGCAAGGGACACAATATTATGTAAACAAAACAGTGACCAGAAATCTGCACAAACTCTTGATTCCAAGCTATGTGGGTTTGAGGGAGTCTACTGTATAAATAAGTAGTAGAAAAAAAAAATGTGGGGTGCTATCCACTAATAAAAGCACAACTAAAACTGAAAAGGTCAGTAGTTCAGCAAAATTGTTTTACTCACACACAAAGGGTTCTGTACAATAATTGAATTCAATTGCAATGAAAAACGTTGACTTATTCATCACTGTGAGTCGACAAATTTTGTAAAAAGCACTTAATTTTATCTCTCACAGACCCAAAAATTGAGGAAAGATGGAAAAAACTTAAAATTTTGTTATTTCTGTGTACTCAAAAAGAAAAAAGTGAAATTTTAGAATCTTGGTTCACAAACTCAAAAATCTGGAGAGGAAAAAAAAAAAAAAAAAAAAAAAGAGTAAATTTAAAAAATCAGAATGAAAGGAAGAAAGGAATACTCAAAGCATTACTAGTAAACAATCAGAAGGTATTAAAAGTAAAACTATTCCAAATGATCAAAACAAAAAAGTAATTATTTTTTAATTAAATTCTAATTTCACATCTGAAACTGATTTAAATATTAAGATTTCTTTAATTTGGCATGCTCATATCCTTGCAAATAATTGTTCTTCTCATCCCATAAGTAATCATATTCATATAGAATTTGATGTGAAATATAAACACGCAGTCACATTTTAATATAATAGACAATGCCCCAAAAAGAATGAAGGTTTTCTTGATTTCTTTTACAGATAGAACTTCCAGTCGGAACACACCGTCACAAACATTTGAAGATAGCCTTGAAGAAGTCCTAGATGAGGAAGACTTGTATGAATACTGAGTTAGTATATTTTTAAATTCAAAAATCCTTTTTTGTTTCTTTTTTTTAGACAAATTAGTTTGTGAGATTTTAAAATAAGTATTAAACCAAAAATTTTTAAACAAAATATTTAATGTATAATATAACTCATGTAGTCAGGACTGACACAACCTTCGAGCGAACGGTTAGCTGCCCACTCCCCTGTGCATGTTGGAGTCTTGTTTGTGTCGCCAAGCCCCTATATATTTCAAAATAATAGTTGCTTTGTAATAAATGATAATCATTTTGCTCTAAATTTATTTTAAAATGTTCTGTGAGTAAAAAAAGTTAACTTTATTTCTTACAGGCAAAATTGATATTATTGTTGGTGAATATATGGATTTGATGACCTTGAAATTAACTGTGAATTCAAAAAGTAAATATTTAAAATATTGTAAAAATAGAGGATTTCTGGAAATTAAAAATAATTATGTTCATTAAATGTAAAAGTAGTGGTATTTTTAATGCATTTTATCTCTACATGTATTTTTTTCTTACATAGCAAGAAAATAATGATAATCTGTAGTTTACTGTGTGGCAACAACCATAAATTAACGCATCACCTAAAATGTTATTGACACCTATTTGCTATAGGTCCAGATTCACAGTTGCCATGTGGCAAGTAGTGTATTTTTATATGACAAAATCAAAATAAGAAATATTGTTTTCCTAATACTCCTTAGTCATGATTGCTTAACTTATACATACATATTTTTAACTATATCTAGCCCAACTTTATATTCTAACGGTACATAGTTTAAGATGCATATATTTAAGTAATATTCAGATTTAAAGAATTTTATGATTAAATTAAACACATTTGATGTAATTAATCTGTTTTGTTGTACATGCATTTATATTAAGTAAATTATTTTTCACTTTGAATTCCTGAGATTTTTATCCATATAAAACCAATCACTATTGTTTTCGTACTTTTATTACATAGTGTGGCCACTCGATTTTTTTGAGTTTAGGAGCCACTGACTCCTTCCAGATTTTGGAAATCTGCACATATTACTCAAAATGTATTTAAAGAAGAAACACAGGTTTCAACTAATTGTTTTATAAAATTGGATATTAAAACTTTTTACAAGGGAGGAAAAAGAGGAATGGTTTTGCATGAAAAATTACTTGTTTTTAGCATTTATTTTAATTTATAAATCTAAAATGCTTAACTTTCCTAATGATGTCGTTTTTAGTTTTCAAAATATCTTGTTGTTGTGAAGAAAAAAGAAAATCAGATTATTGTTGATGCCATTTTCCACTAATAATTTTATTAAAGTGTTTAAGGCTTTTTCTATGGGTTATCAAGATTGGACAGTATTTACCGTCTGATGGTTTTTATCGTCCTTGGTAAAACGTGTTTTTACCATCTTTTGAAAAAACTTATTAATTAGTGTTTTTTTCACTTGTATGAAAATTTATTTACCAATTTTTCATTTTACCAGAGGTAAAAATTTTACAGTTATTTAATACTACTATAACAATATTCACCTAATTTAGTTTCTGACTAGGTAAGTAAAAGAATGTTGTATGAAAATAGTGATTTTAAAGAATATAAAAAGGCCGGAAAACTTTCATCCAAGTTTCCCTCCTACAAGAATTCAAATTTTAAAGATATTGTTGTATATTTTTTATTATTAAATCTGAAATTTATATTCTATATGTGTATTTCTCTTACATAGCACGAAAAAATGCTGAATTTGTAGCTTTTCTTTTGGCAGCAAACACAGTAACATAAAATAAATTTGTCTTAAAACATTCCAGCTATTAGAAGCATAATTTCACTGCTGAAGCTTGCCTCATATTTAAAAGAAAAATTTCAATGGTTTTCATCAAATGTATTTTTATTTTTTTTTTAGCTGAACCAATGAATTTAAGCATAAACAACTTTAATCTTCACGTATTTAACTAAACAATTGTTGCCTCTATTTAGAAATAATGAATGAGAGAAGAAACATAATTTGTAAATTTCATATAGAGTGTTTTCATTTGTGTTTTATGAGAGTTGCTGCAAAAAGTGTGGAGCAAGAAAAGCGAGTATCTGTTCTTCAAAAAATAATAAGTAATAAGCTTGAATTCTGCTTTTTCAGAATTTAGTGTTATCCCCGATGAGAGGGGAGACTTTAAAATTTATTAGCGCCATGGCCCATTAAAAAATTGTACAAAATTTAAATTTTTTTTCAACTTTCATTATACATAAAATGACATCATTTGCATCTGCTGAAGAATTCCACATTTACGATCCAGTCTTAAAGAACATCTATAGAAAAGTAGCGTATGATGTCACAATGGTATAATACGCAAACGCAGAAAAAAACCGATGTAAATTCGACAAAAAGATTGCCTAGCTAATGTATGCCTTTATTTATTTGTAATGTTAATATGGATACTTAAACTTAAATATAGTTTATTGTAGCTCCATGTTTTATCAGAAATCGTTCATTTATTTATATATATATATATATATATTTTTGAAAATAGCATGTATTTTAATTACATTTTTTTTCAGTTGTAATGAGAAAATGGCAATAAAAAGATAGTAATCTAGTATTTTCCAACTGTTTTCCCTTTACTTTCTACAGAAATGGAGGACTTCAGTTGCCACCATTATAAAAATGATATTAAAAACTAAAAAAAAAATGAATATCTCTAAAATAAAATGAGATGCAGTTTCCAAACAAATGGACCTTATGCACGCGACCTGAGGTCGAGGCTAAAATTCGTCTGCTGGCGGTATTTACTGGCGGTGTTTAGCATAGCAGTCTATGGAGTGTGAGTTATTAATGCTTGTTTGTTAAAAATACCGCAAAAAAATTCTTTGATGCAGCAGCATATACTTAATATATTGTAATCTAAATTCAAAATGTTGTTCTGTATGCGAGAAAATCCCCTAAGTTTGTAAATTTTTAGTTAAAATGTATGCACTCAACCTGGGTCAAGGCTAAAGTTGTCTGCTAGCGGTGTTTGCGCCTGCGCATACTGGTATTCTGCCGGTGCAGTAACTAGAATAACAGATCATCATACCGCCAGCTCTGGCGTATGACGTCACCTGAATAGAGTCCATTGCAGTTAAAAGTACTTTTCCCCTTAAACGAAGGGTAAAGTTTGAAAATGTGTGATGCTTAGAAGTTTAAAAAAAATTGCAGTACAGATTATCAATATTTAACCATACAATGATACATCTGCTTCATTTTATGGCTGGCTTATGTAACGTTACGTTACTTTTTAGTGACATTTTAATTGTTGACTGAAAGAAATAGCATATTGGGAGCTAATAACTTTTTATCTACAATTATTTCAAAAGAAATTTATTAGCATAAGAAGCAGGGCCCGACTTATGCAGGGGCATGCGGGAAAATCGCCCCATCACCTCCCCTTTTTAGAGGCCCACCCCATGAGAGTAGTCAGGATTTTCATTAAAAGGTGCCAAGTGATTAAAATTAGCCAAAAGTGGCCAAAATTCATATATTTTCAAACATTTAGGGAGTTCGGTTTCCCTTCCCCTCTCCTTCCAGTACACTCTCCATCCATGTAGAAAACAAACTATATCATAAGAAAACTAATGATTAATATTTTATTATGACGACTTAGTATTCTATTGTTTTCAACAGAAATTCTTTATTAATGTTTTCCTTGTAATGTGGCAAGTGAAAACCATTAATTGTGACCCATTTGGGGCATTTTTTTTTAGACATGACATACACAGATAAGCAAAGTAAAAGTTTGCAAAGAAATACTCGTATCAACCAATATATCACTTTTTTTCTACTATTATCCTACACTAGTATTTTTTCTTAAAGTTGTGACCATCTTTTTGTGACACTCTGTATACAAATGTGAGCAGTACCGGGTACAAAATGTATGCATATAATACAACATGTATGAAGTTTAGTACTAGACACTTTCACATTATTCACAAAAAAATCTATAGATAGATGGGAGGCCCCCAGAATGATTCTTGCCACCCCCCCCCCCCCCATAACCTAAGTTGGGCCCTGATAATAAGTATATATTTAAATGCAGTTTTACAATATAAATAATAAAGATATTCATAATGTTATTGCTGTTTAAATAATTTTAATGCAAATAGAATATTTCTTATTTTATCGATAGCACTTCAACTACATTTCAAACTGTTTTTTAAGCAATTGTAAAACACTTTAAAGAAACTTCAAATTCACTCTTTTTCTCAAATAACTTTTTTTTTAATACTTTAATTACTAAATGTTCACTTTAAATGTTCACTTTGACCCTGAGCCCGAAAACTACTATAATCGAGCCCACTTCCTGATTGGGATTGAGATTTACATGAAATGATTTTTTCATTAAGGTTACAGACGTACTTTACATCTGAGCTATGTATGAGATTTAATGTTTTAATTATATAGCGAGGGAAGATGACTCGTAATTATTGTTGTATATATATATATATATATATATATATATATTACATGATTTTTCTGTTGCCTATCCTTAATTACTAAAATAGTGGTCTTTTTCGTTTTATTGTAGGTGCTGCTCAAAGAAATCAGTTTATAACCATTGTAGTGAAAACATAAGATCTGCTTCCGGCATGTCAACGCCCATTCCAAGAATTATCTTTGTTAATAACTATTAATAATATTATTATTTTTAAATAAAATATTATTTCTTCATGTAATAAAGTCTTAATTTTCTTTACTTTTTCTATTTCAGTAAATTCTGTGCCACCTAGTACAAGTATTAATAACAAAATTTATTACTTATCTGTTTATTAAATTTTATTGTGTGAAAGAGTATTTGAAAAATAAGATGTATCCTAAAATAATAATAATAATAATAAATAAAGCATGCAATAATTTTCGGCATTTAAATAAGATCATGTTGCAAGATGTAATTTTTGTAAAATTGACTGCCTCCTATCTTTCTTTCTTTCTTTTCTTTTCTTTTTTTTTTTTTTTTTTATTACTTTAAATTTTTTTCCTTTCTTTCTGAACATGCAAAACTGGGGTAACAGGCAATTCCTTTCTCAAACTAAGATAATTGAGTTAAAAATGTTTTGATGTAAGCAGACATGAGAAAAAAAAATTCTGAATGGTCTGTAATGTAATGTGTTGATTGCAATATTTTTATTGATAAAAGTTTTAAAATATTGAGTTCAGTACACAAAATGGATTTTTTAAAACATTTCTAGTAATGTAATCAAAATAAGTTTTATCTCTTCTCTGTATTGGGAAATTAAAAACAGAATAAAAAATTTATTAGTTTGCATTAAACCCTTCAGGTAATATAAAATATATATAATATAAAATTGCCATTCCAAAATATTAGTGTAAAAAATTAATGATTATGTTTCCTGTATGTAATGTATATATGAATGATGTTTGTTGGTTGCAAAAGTCATATCCCCCTGCCGATTCTTTTATATGTATGAATACAATTGCAATAAACACGTAAAGTTTTCTATTCTATGTTAGTATACTTTTTCCTTCTTTTTTTCCTCCCTCTGAAAGGAAGATTTGTTACCTTTAAATAATGAGAAATAGCAAATCTTTTAACCTCTTCATTTTCTTTGCAAAATACTGGATGATTAAGAAATTTCTCCCAAAGTAAAACTTAGCCAAACTGATTTTAAATACCATATTTACGCGTGTATAAACTATAAAGTGCATTTTGATTTAGATTAGGAATTTATTATTATTATTATTATTATTATTATTTTTTTTTTTTTTTTTTTTTTTTTTTTTTTACATATGCACAACATTCTATTAACATAAAATATAAAGAATTAAAAAAAAAAAAAAAAAGGAAAAACTTGTAGAAATCGTGATTTGAAATTTTTTCTCAAACCTAAACTATCAGATTTCCTCATGTATATTTTGCCCCCTTGTTAAAATACCATAAAATAAAAGGTTTTTGCAGAAAGTCGATGTCACATGATTGTTCATAATACACAAGATATTGCATAGATACAATTACTTCCGTTTTATTTTCTACTTCTATATTTGTATCGCAAAAAAAATGTGTATTATGTACTCACGACTTTTTAGACATGAAATTTTGGGGAAAATGTATGCAATATGTTAAATTATTCTGGTAGTTTTTGAATTCAGTTGAGAAATTTCAGTGAACAAAATGGTTAATCTTAAATAGACCAATTATAATACAGTTTTTAATTAGATAAGAGGGGGGGTCTTCAATTTGGAGCCTGAAAAGAAATGAAAGTAAAAATTGAATGCTTCATGTATCCCAAAAATGAAACTAAAATTTCTCCGTGACATGAAAAGCAGGGCTTGTGAGAGCTCAAGCCATTTGGTAGGCCTCCCCACCTGGTTGACCCCGACATGAAAAAGCAAGAACATAAAAGATGTCTATTGGAAATATCTAAAAAATTAGTCGGTGCTCTTTGGGTGTTAATGTTAGAATAATGCTAATATGGTGCTAATTACATAATTGTTTTAGCATTAGCAACTGTTAACTGTTTGGCTTATTTAGTATGCCATTAGTCTTTTTAAAGGTTATTACAGTTTGTGAGAAAAATGGCAGCAAACCAAGTACTGTACTTTTAATTAAAACATTTGCTTGAAAAGAAAAAAAAAAAAAAATTCTTGCTCAGTGTTTCATTAATGAAATTTGCATGGCATAGCAATTGTTATGCTTATGCTAGTACAATAGATAGTTTTAGGAATTATTCTAATTTTCATGATTAAGTACATATTTTATAATTTTTATTGATGCGTTAAAAATAAAAATCATGTATAAATTTAAAAGTTTTTTTTAACCATAAGATTTCTTTTTTTTGTTGTTGAAGACAAGATTATTTGTATTTTGAAATTCCAAGAATTATTCTGATTTTCATATAGGTAGGTAGTATACTTATGAAATGTAAAAAAATGTCATTTCATGGGAAATACATACTTGACCGAAGGTATTGAGCAACCTCCCTTCACCCCAATATTTTTAATATATTTGTAAAAATAATAGTTATATACAAATGTTTAAGTACATACAATTAGAAATTTTTTTAAGTTACCACAGTTTGAAAAAAAAAAGCCAACGAACTCATCTTTTAATGAAGTCATTTTATTTAAAAAACCCTTTTAAAAAAAAAAAACTGTTAAATTAATTTGTTTTCTGGGAGTTTTATTATATAATGCATGCTGATAGATAGTCATGAAAATAATTCTTAATATTTTTAACACATTGAAATTTAAATGTAAATTTAAAGTATTTTCAACATAAGATATCTTTATTTTCATTGTTGAAGACAAGTTCTTTATACTTTAGCACTTTTAGCTATAATTATTCTTATTTTCATGATTATCTATTAATTGGCATGTATAACACAACAAAGTAAATATATATATATAATGGCTTCATTAAAAAATTAGTTGTTACTTTGTATTTTTTCTTCAACTGTAATAACTCAAAAAGAAAATTCATAGTTGTGTGCAGTTAAATATTTGTGTATTACTATTATATTTACGAATATATTAAAAATATATGGTTGCTCAATACTTTTTGCCAAGGCTGTATTTCCCATGAAATGACAGCTGTTTCTTGCCCATCTTAAGTATATCTATAAGAAGTACCGAATATCAAAAAATAGACGAACATTTAGAGTTCTTATAGATGCTTATCAAATGTACCTGGGTAGCTACAGTGCAAGTCTTGGGTGTTTCTATAAGAAATACCCCATGTCGAAAAGTGGTCTATGCTTGGAGGTTTTATAGATGTGGTTTTCATCTATAAGAAGTACCCCACGTCGAAAAGTGATCTATGCTTGGAGGTCTTATAGATGTGGTTTCATAGATTTTCTGGATATAATCGACGTCTGAAGGAACTCAAAAACGACACACATGTTATTTCTATTAGATGTGAAAAGAGTGTATCGTGGATATTTTTTGACTACTTATAGATGTGTTGGCCGTCTTGTGTTTACAGCTTGTAGATGACTTATGGATGGTTGTGTGCTGTGTGGGGAGTACAGCCTTGACAGACATCACCTTTAAATAACGCGAAATACTATAAAATGTAATAATTAGTATAAACAAATTGAAAAAAAAATCACGCTTGGAGCATAGATTGTGAAAAAATATCTAGCACATTGAAAATAGTCTCGATAGACATCACCTTTAAATAACGCGAAATAGTATAAATCTGTAAAAAAATTGAAAAAAAAATCACGCTTGGAGCATGGATTGTGAAACAATTTCCAGCACATTGAAAATCTTCTCGATAGACATCGCCTTTAAATAACGCGAAATAGTATAAATCTGTAAATAATTTAAAAGAAATCACGCGTGGAGCACAGATTATGAAACAATTTCCAGCACATTGAGAATAGTCTCGATAGACATCACCTTTAAAAAACGTGAAATAGCATAATTCTGAAAACAAATTTAAAAAAATCACGCGTGGAGCACATATTATGAAACAATTTCCAGCACATTGAGAATAGTCTCGATAGACATAACCTTTAAATAGCGCGGATTAGTATAAATCCGTAAAAAAATTCAAAAAAATCACCCGTGGAGCACAGATTATGAAACAATTTCCAGCACATTGAGAATAGCCTCGATAGACATCACCTTTAAATAACGCGAAATAGTATAAATCTGTAAAAAAATTGAAAAAAAAATCACGCTTGGAGCATGGATTGTGAAACAATTTCCAGCACATTGAAAATCTTCTCGATAGACATCGCCTTTAAATAACGCGAAATAGTATAAATCTGTAAATAATTTAAAAGAAATCACGCGTGGAGCACAGATTATGAAACAATTTCCAGCACATTGAGAATAGTCTCGATAGACATCACCTTTAAAAAACGCGAAATAGCATAATTCTGAAAACAAATTTAAAAAAATCACGCGTGGAGCACAGATTATGAAACAATTTCCAGCACATTGAGAATAGTCTCGATAGACATCACCTTTAAAAAACGCGAAATAGCATAATTCTGAAAACAAATTTAAAAAAATCACGCGTGGAGCACAGATTATGAAACAATTTCCAGCACATTGAGAATAGTCTCGATAGACATAACCTTTAAATAACGCGAAATAGTATAAATCTGAAAACAAATTTAAAAAAATCACGCGTGGAGCACAGATTATGAAACAATTTCCAGCACATTGAGAATAGCCTCGATAGACATCACCTTTAAATAACGCGAAATAGTATAAATCTGTAAAAAAATTGAAAAAAAAATCACGCTCGGAGCATGGATTGTGAAACAATTTCCAGCACATTGAAAATCTTCTCGATAGACATCGCCTTTAAATAACGCGAAATAGTATAAATCTGTAAATAATTTAAAAGAAATCACGCGTGGAGCACAGATTATGAAACAATTTCCAGCACATTGAGAATAGTCTCGATAGACATCACCTTTAAAAAACGCGAAATAGCATAATTCTGAAAACAAATTTAAAAAAATCACGCGTGGAGCACAGATTATGAAACAATTTCCAGCACATTGAGAATAGTCTCGATAGACATAACCTTTAAATAACGCGGATTAGTATAAATCCGTAAAAAAATTCAAAAAAATCACCCGTGGAGCACAGATTATGAAACAATTTCCAGCACATTGAGATTAGTCTCGAAAGACATCGCCTTTAAATAACGCGAAATTTTATAAAATCCGTAAACAAATTGAAAAAAAAATCACGCTTGGAACATAAATTGTGAAACAATTTCCAGCACATTGAAAATAGTCTCGATAGACATCGCCTTTAAAAAACGCGACATAGTATAAATCCGTAAACAAATTCAAAAAAATCACGCGTGGAGCACAGATTATGAAACAATTTCCCGCACAATGAGAATAGCCTCGATGGACATCGCCTTTAAATAACGCGAAATAGTATAAAGACATAAACAAATTGAAAAAAATCACGCGTTGACCACAGATTATGAAACAATTTCCAGCACATTGAGTATAGCCTTGACAGACATCACCTTTAAATAACGCAAAATAGTATAACATGTAATAATTAGTATAAACAAATTGAAAAAAAAATCACGCTTGGAGCATAGATTGTGAATCAATTTCCAGCACATTGAAAATAGTCTCGATAGACATCGCCTTTAAAAAACGCGACATAGTATAAATCCGTAAACAAATTCAAAAAAATCACGCGTGGAGCACAGATTATGAAACAATTTCCCGCACAATGAGAATAGCCTCGATGGACATCGCCTTTAAATAACGCGAAATAGTATAAAGACATAAACAAATTGAAAAAAATCACGCGTTGACCACAGATTATGAAACAATTTCCAGCACATTGAGTATAGCCTTGACAGACATCACCTTTAAATAACGCAAAATAGTATAACATGTAATAATTAGTATAAACAAATTGAAAAAAAAATCACGCTTGGAGCATAGATTGTGAATCAATTTCCAGCACATTGAAAATAGTCTCGATAGACATCGCCTTTAAAAAACGCGACATAGTATAAATCCGTAAACAAATTCAAAAAAATCACGCGTGGAGCACAGATTATGAAACAATTTCCCGCACAATGAGAATAGCCTCGATAGACAACGCCTTTAAATAACGCGAAATAGTATAAAGACGTAAACAAATTGAAAAAAATCACGCGTTGAGCACAGATTATGAAACAATTTCCAGCACATTGAGTATAGCCTTGACAGACATCACCTTTAAATAACGCGAAATAGTATAACATGTAATAATTAATATAAACAAATTGAAAAAAAAATCAAGCTTGGAGCATAGATTGTGAAAAAATATCTAGCACATTGAAAATAGTCTCGATAGACATCACATTTAAATAACGCGAAATAGTATAAATCTCTAAAAAAATTGAAAAAAAAATCACGCTTGGAGCATGGATTGTGAAACAATTTCCAGCACATTGAAAATATTCTCGATAGACATCGCCTTTAAATATCGTGGAATGGTATAAATCCGTAAACAAATTTAAAAAATCACGCGTGGAGCACAAATTATGAAACAATTTCCAGCACATTGAGAATAGCCTCGATAGACATCACCTTTAAATAACGCGAAATAGTATAAATCTGTAAAAAAATTGAAAAAAAAATCACGCTTGGAGCATGGATTGTGAAACAATTTCCAGCACATTGAAAATATTCTCAATAGACATCACCTTTAAATAACGCGAAATAGTATAAATCTGAAAACAAATTTAAAAAAATCACGCGTGGAGCACAGATTATGAAACAATTTCCAGCACATTGAGAATAGCCTCGATAGACATCACCTTTAAATAACGCGAAATAGTATAAATCTGTAAAAAAATTGAAAAAAAAATCACGCTTGGAGCATGGATTGTGAAACAATTTCCAGCACATTGAAAATCTTCTCGATAGACATCGCCTTTAAATAACGCGAAATAGTATAAATCTGTAAATAATTTAAAAGAAATCACGCGTGGAGCACAGATTATGAAACAATTTCCAGCACATTGAGAATAGTCTCGATAGACATCACCTTTAAAAAACGCGAAATAGCATAAATCTGAAAACAAATTTAAAAAAATCACGCGTGGAGCACAGATTATGAAACAATTTCCAGCACATTGAGAATAGTCTCGATAGACATAACCTTTAAATAACGCGGATTAGTATAAATCCGTAAAAAAATTCAAAAAAATCACCCGTGGAGCACAGATTATGAAACAATTTCCAGCACATTGAGAATAGTCTCGAAAGACATCGCCTTTAAATAACGCGAAATTTTATAAAATCCGTAAACAAATTGAAAAAAAATCACGCTTGGAACATAAATTGTGAAACAATTTCCAGCACATTGAAAATAGTCTCGATAGACATCGCCTTTAAAAAACGCGACATAGTATAAATCCGTAAACAAATTAAAAAAAATCACGCGTGGAGCACAGATTATGAAACAATTTCCCGCACAATGAGAATAGCCTCGATAGACATCGCCTTTAAATAACGCGAAATAGTATAAAATGTAATAATTAGTATAAACAAATTGAAAATAAAATCACGCTTGGAGCATAGATTGTGAATCAATTTCCAGCACATTGAAAATAGTCTCGATAGACATCGCCTTTAAAAAACGCGACATAGTATAAATCCGTAAACAAATTCAAAAAAATCACGCGTGGAGCACAGATTATGAAACAATTTCCCGCACAATGAGAATAGCCTCGATGGACATCGCCTTTAAATAACGCGAAATAGTATAAAGACATAAACAAATTGAAAAAAATCACGCGTTGACCACAGATTATGAAACAATTTCCAGCACATTGAGTATAGCCTTGACAGACATCACCTTTAAATAACGCAAAATAGTATAACATGTAATAATTAGTATAAACAAATTGAAAAAAAAATCACGCTTGGAGCATAGATTGTGAATCAATTTCCAGCACATTGAAAATAGTCTCGATAGACATCGCCTTTAAAAAACGCGACATAGTATAAATCCGTAAACAAATACAAAAAAATCACGCGTGGAGCACAGATTATGAAACAATTTCCCGCACAATGAGAATAGCCTCGATGGACATCGCCTTTAAATAACGCGAAATAGTATAAAGACATAAACAAATTGAAAAAAATCACGCGTTGACCACAGATTATGAAACAATTTCCAGCACATTGAGTATAGCCTTGACAGACATCACCTTTAAATAACGCAAAATAGTATAACATGTAATAATTAGTATAAACAAATTGAAAAAAAAATCACGCTTGGAGCATAGATTGTGAATCAATTTCCAGCACATTGAAAATAGTCTCGATAGACATCGCCTTTAAAAAACGCGACATAGTATAAATCCGTAAACAAATTCAAAAAAATCACGCGTGGAGCACAGATTATGAAACAATTTCCCGCACAATGAGAATAGCCTCGATAGACAACGCCTTTAAATAACGCGAAATAGTATAAAGACGTAAACAAATTGAAAAAAATCACGCGTTGAGCACAGATTATGAAACAATTTCCAGCACATTGAGTATAGCCTTGACAGACATCACCTTTAAATAACGCGAAATAGTATAACATGTAATAATTAATATAAACAAATTGAAAAAAAAATCAAGCTTGGAGCATAGATTGTGAAAAAATATCTAGCACATTGAAAATAGTCTCGATAGACATCACATTTAAATAACGCGAAATAGTATAAATCTCTAAAAAAATTGAAAAAAAAATCACGCTTGGAGCATGGATTGTGAAACAATTTCCAGCACATTGAAAATATTCTCGATAGACATCGCCTTTAAATATCGTGGAATGGTATAAATCCGTAAACAAATTTAAAAAATCACGCGTGGAGCACAAATTATGAAACAATTTCCAGCACATTGAGAATAGCCTCGATAGACATCACCTTTAAATAACGCGAAATAGTATAAATCTGTAAAAAAATTGAAAAAAAAATCACGCTTGGAGCATGGATTGTGAAACAATTTCCAGCACATTGAAAATATTCTCAATAGACATCACCTTTAAATAACGCGAAATAGTATAAATCTGAAAACAAATTTAAAAAAATCACGCGTGGAGCACAGATTATGAAACAATTTCCAGCACATTGAGAATAGCCTCGATAGACATCACCTTTAAATAACGCGAAATAGTATAAATCTGTAAAAAAATTGAAAAAAAAATCACGCTTGGAGCATGGATTGTGAAACAATTTCCAGCACATTGAAAATCTTCTCGATAGACATCGCCTTTAAATAACGCGAAATAGTATAAATCTGTAAATAATTTAAAAGAAATCACGCGTGGAGCACAGATTATGAAACAATTTCCAGCACATTGAGAATAGTCTCGATAGACATCACCTTTAAAAAACGCGAAATAGCATAAATCTGAAAACAAATTTAAAAAAATCACGCGTGGAGCACAGATTATGAAACAATTTCCAGCACATTGAGAATAGTCTCGATAGACATAACCTTTAAATAACGCGGATTAGTATAAATCCGTAAAAAAATTCAAAAAAATCACCCGTGGAGCACAGATTATGAAACAATTTCCAGCACATTGAGAATAGTCTCGAAAGACATCGCCTTTAAATAACGCGAAATTTTATAAAATCCGTAAACAAATTGAAAAAAAATCACGCTTGGAACATAAATTGTGAAACAATTTCCAGCACATTGAAAATAGTCTCGATAGACATCGCCTTTAAAAAACGCGACATAGTATAAATCCGTAAACAAATTAAAAAAAATCACGCGTGGAGCACAGATTATGAAACAATTTCCCGCACAATGAGAATAGCCTCGATAGACATCGCCTTTAAATAACGCGAAATAGTATAAAATGTAATAATTAGTATAAACAAATTGAAAATAAAATCACGCTTGGAGCATAGATTGTGAATCAATTTCCAGCACATTGAAAATAGTCTCGATAGACATCGCCTTTAAAAAACGCGACATAGTATAAATCCGTAAACAAATTCAAAAAAATCACGCGTGGAGCACAGATTATGAAACAATTTCCCGCACAATGAGAATAGCCTCGATAGACATCGCCTTTAAATAACGCGAAATAGTATAAAGACATAAACAAATTGAAAAAAATCACGCGTTGACCACAGATTATGAAACAATTTCCAGCACATTGAGTATAGCCTTGACAGACATCACCTTTAAATAACGCAAAATAGTATAAAATGTAATAATTAGTATAAACAAATTGAAAAAAAAATCACGCTTGGAGAATAGATTGTGAATCAATTTCCAGCACATTGAAAATAGTCTCGATAGACATCGCCTTTAAAAAACGCGACATAGTATAAATCCGTAAACAAATTCAAAAAAATCACGCGTGGAGCACAGATTATAAAACAATTTCCCGCACAATGAGTATAGCCTCGATAGACATCGCCTTTAAATAACGCGAATTAATATAAAGACGTAAACAAATTGAAAAAAATCACGCGTTGACCACAGATTATGAAACAATTTCCAGCACATTGTGTATAGCCTTGATAGACATCACCTTTAAATAACGCAAAATAGTATAAAATGTAATAATTAGTATAAACAAATTGAAAAAAAAACCATGCGTGGAGCACAGATTATGAAACAATTTCCCGCACAATGAGAATAGCCTCGATAGACATCGCCTTTAAATAACGCGAAATAGTATAAAGACGTAAACAAATTGAAAAAAATCACGCGTTGAGCACAGATTATGAAACAATTTCCAGCACATTGAGTATAGCCTTGACAGACATCACCTTTAAATAACGCGAAATAGTATAAAATGTAATAATTAATATAAACAAATTGAAAAAAAAATCAAGCTTGGAGCATAGATTGTGAAAAAATATCTAGCACATTGAAAATAGTCTCGATAGACATCACATTTAAATAACGCGAAATAGTATAAATCTCTAAAAAAATTGAAAAAAAAATCACGCTTGGAGCATGGATTGTGAAACAATTTCCAGCACATTGAAAATATTCTCGATAGACATCGCCTTTAAATATCGTGGAATGGTATAAATCCGTAAACAAATTTAAAAAATCACGCGTGGAGCACAAATTATGAAACAATTTCCAGCACATTGAGAATAGCCTCGATAGACATCACCTTTAAATAACGCGAAATAGTATAAATCTGTAAAAAAATTGAAAAAAAAATCACGCTTGGAGCATGGATTGTGAAACAATTTCCAGCACATTGAAAATATTCTCAATAGACATCACCTTTAAATAACGCGAAATAGTATAAATCTGAAAACAAATTTTAAAAAATCACGCGTGGAGCACAGATTATGAAACAATTTCCAGCACATTGAGAATAGCCTCGATAGACATCACCTTTAAATAAAGCGAAATAGTATAAATCTGTAAAAAAATTGAAAAAAAAATCACGCTTGGAGCGTGGATTATGAAACAATTTCCAGCACATTGAGAATAGTCTCGATAGACATCACCTTTAAAAAACGCGAAATTTTTATAAAATCCGTAAACAAATTGAAAAAAAAATCACACTTGGAGCATAAATTGTGAAACAATTTCCCGCACAATGAGAATAGCCTCGATAGACATCGCCTTTAAATACGCGAAATAGTATAAAGACGTAAACAAATTGAAAAAAATCACGCGTTGACCACAGATTATGAAACAATTTCCAGCTCATTGAGTATAGCCTTGACAGACATCACCTTTAAATAACGCAAAATAGTATAAAATGTAATAATTAGTATAAACAAATTGAAAAAAAATCATGCGTGGAGCACAGATTATGAAACAATTTCCCGCACAATGAGAATAGCCTCGATAGACATCACCTTTAAATAACGCGAAATAGTATAAAGACGTAAACAAATTGAAAAAAATCACGCGTTGAGCACAGATTATGAAACAATTTCCAGCACATTGAGTACAGCCTTGACAGACATCACCTTTAAATAACGCGAAATACTATAAAATGTAATAATTAGTATAAACAAATTGAAAAAAAAATCACGCTTGGAGCATAGATTGTGAAAAAATATCTAGCACATTGAAAATAGTCTCGATAGACATCACCTTTAAATAACGCGAAATAGTATAAATCTGTAAAAAAATTGAAAAAAAAATCACGCTTGGAGCATGGATTGTGAAACAATTTCCAGCACATTGAAAATCTTCTCGATAGACATCGCCTTTAAATAACGCGAAATAGTATAAATCTGTAAATAATTTAAAAGAAATCACGCGTGGAGCACAGATTATGAAACAATTTCCAGCACATTGAGAATAGTCTCGATAGACATCACCTTTAAAAAACGCGAAATAGCATAATTCTGAAAACAAATTTAAAAAAATCTCGCGTGGAGCACATATTATGAAACAATTTCCAGCACATTGAGAATAGTCTCGATAGACATAACCTTTAAATAGCGCGGATTAGTATAAATCCGTAAAAAAATTCAAAAAAATCACCCGTGGAGCACAGATTATGAAACAATTTCCAGCACATTGAGAATAGCCTCGATAGACATCACCTTTAAATAACGCGAAATAGTATAAATCTGTAAAAAAATTGAAAAAAAAATCACGCTTGGAGCATGGATTGTGAAACAATTTCCAGCACATTGAAAATCTTCTCGATAGACATCGCCTTTAAATAACGCGAAATAGTATAAATCTGTAAATAATTTAAAAGAAATCACGCGTGGAGCACAGATTATGAAACAATTTCCAGCACATTGAGAATAGTCTCGATAGACATCACCTTTAAAAAACGCGAAATAGCATAATTCTGAAAACAAATTTAAAAAAATCACGCGTGGAGCACAGATTATGAAACAATTTCCAGCACATTGAGAATAGTCTCGATAGACATCACCTTTAAAAAACGCGAAATAGCATAATTCTGAAAACAAATTTAAAAAAATCACGCGTGGAGCACAGATTATGAAACAATTTCCAGCACATTGAGAATAGTCTCGATAGACATAACCTTTAAATAACGCGAAATAGTATAAATCTGAAAACAAATTTAAAAAAATCACGCGTGGAGCACAGATTATGAAACAATTTCCAGCACATTGAGAATAGCCTCGATAGACATCACCTTTAAATAACGCGAAATAGTATAAATCTGTAAAAAAATTGAAAAAAAAATCACGCTCGGAGCATGGATTGTGAAACAATTTCCAGCACATTGAAAATCTTCTCGATAGACATCGCCTTTAAATAACGCGAAATAGTATAAATCTGTAAATAATTTAAAAGAAATCACGCGTGGAGCACAGATTATGAAACAATTTCCAGCACATTGAGAATAGTCTCGATAGACATCACCTTTAAAAAACGCGAAATAGCATAATTCTGAAAACAAATTTAAAAAAATCACGCGTGGAGCACAGATTATGAAACAATTTCCAGCACATTGAGAATAGTCTCGATAGACATAACCTTTAAATAACGCGGATTAGTATAAATCCGTAAAAAAATTCAAAAAAATCACCCGTGGAGCACAGATTATGAAACAATTTCCAGCACATTGAGATTAGTCTCGAAAGACATCGCCTTTAAATAACGCGAAATTTTATAAAATCCGTAAACAAATTGAAAAAAAAATCACGCTTGGAACATAAATTGTGAAACAATTTCCAGCACATTGAAAATAGTCTCGATAGACATCGCCTTTAAAAAACGCGACATAGTATAAATCCGTAAACAAATTAAAAAAAATCACCCGTGGAGCACAGATTATGAAACAATTTCCCGCACAATGAGAATAGCCTCGATAGACATCGCCTTTAAATAACGCGAAATAGTATAAAATGTAATAATTAGTATAAACAAGTTGAAAATAAAATCACGCTTGGAGCATAGATTGTGAATCAATTTCCAGCACATTGAAAATAGTCTCGATAGACATCGCCTTTAAAAAACGCGACATAGTATAAATCCGTAAACAAATTCAAAAAAATCACGCGTGGAGCACAGATTATGAAACAATTTCCCGCACAATGAGAATAGCCTCGATGGACATCGCCTTTAAATAACGCGAAATAGTATAAAGACATAAACAAATTGAAAAAAATCACGCGTTGACCACAGATTATGAAACAATTTCCAGCACATTGAGTATAGCCTTGACAGACATCACCTTTAAATAACGCAAAATAGTATAACATGTAATAATTAGTATAAACAAATTGAAAAAAAAATCACGCTTGGAGCATAGATTGTGAATCAATTTCCAGCACATTGAAAATAGTCTCGATAGACATCGCCTTTAAAAAACGCGACATAGTATAAATCCGTAAACAAATTCAAAAAAATCACGCGTGGAGCACAGATTATGAAACAATTTCCCGCACAATGAGAATAGCCTCGATAGACAACGCCTTTAAATAACGCGAAATAGTATAAAGACGTAAACAAATTGAAAAAAATCACGCGTTGAGCACAGATTATGAAACAATTTCCAGCACATTGAGTATAGCCTTGACAGACATCACCTTTAAATAACGCGAAATAGTATAAAATGTAATAATTAATATAAACAAATTGAAAAAAAAAAATCAAGCTTGGAGCATAGATTGTGAAAAAATATCTAGCACATTGAAAATAGTCTCGATAGACATCACATTTAAATAACGCGAAATAGTATAAATCTCTAAAAAAATTGAAAAAAAAATCACGCTTGGAGCATGGATTGTGAAACAATTTCCAGCACATTGAAAATATTCTCGATAGACATCGCCTTTAAATATCGTGGAATGGTATAAATCCGTAAACAAATTTAAAAAATCACGCGTGGAGCACAAATTATGAAACAATTTCCAGCACATTGAGAATAGCCTCGATAGACATCACCTTTAAATAACGCGAAATAGTATAAATCTGTAAAAAAATTGAAAAAAAAAATCACGCTTGGAGCACGGATTGTGAAACAATTTCCAGCACATTGAAAATATTCTCAATAGACATCACCTTTAAATAACGCGAAATAGTATAAATCTGAAAACAAATTTTAAAAAATCACGCGTGGAGCACAGATTATGAAACAATTTCCAGCACATTGAGAATAGCCTCGATAGACATCACCTTTAAATAAAGCGAAATAGTATAAATCTGTAAAAAAATTGAAAAAAAAAATCACGCTTGGAGCGTGGATTATGAAACAATTTCCAGCACATTGAGAATAGTCTCGATAGACATCACCTTTAAAAAACGCGAAATTTTATAAAATCCGTAAACAAATTGAAAAAAAAATCACACTTGGAGCATAAATTGTGAAACAATTTCCCGCACAATGAGAATAGCCTCGATAGACATCGCCTTTAAATACGCGAAATAGTATAAAGACGTAAACAAATTGAAAAAAATCACGCGTTGACCACAGATTATGAAACAATTTCCAGCTCATTGAGTATAGCCTTGACAGACATCACCTTTAAATAACGCAAAATAGTATAAAATGTAATAATTAGTATAAACAAATTGAAAAAAAATCATGCGTGGAGCACAGATTATGAAACAATTTCCCGCACAATGAGAATAGCCTCGATAGACATCACCTTTAAATAACGCGAAATAGTATAAAGACGTAAACAAATTGAAAAAAATCACGCGTTGAGCACAGATTATGAAACAATTTCCAGCACATTGAGTACAGCCTTGACAGACATCACCTTTAAAGAACGCGAAATACTATAAAATGTAATAATTAGTATAAACAAATTGAAAAACAAATCACGCTTGGAGCATAGATTGTGAAAAAATATCTAGCACATTGAAAATAGTCTCGATAGACATCACCTTTAAATAACGCGAAATAGTATAAATCTGTAAAAAAATTGAAAAAAAAATCACGCTTGGAGCATGGATTGTGAAACAATTTCCAGCACATTGAAAATATTCTCAATAGACATCACCTTTAAATAACGCGAAATAGTATAAATCTGAAAACAAATTTAAAAAAATCACGCGTGGAGCACAGATTATGAAACAATTTCCAGCACATTGAGAATAGCCTCGATAGACATCACCTTTAAATAACGCGAAATAGTATAAATCTGTAAAAAAATTGAAAAAAAAATCACGCTTGGAGCATGGATTGTGAAACAATTTCCAGCACATTGAAAATCTTCTCGATAGACATCGCCTTTAAATAACGCGAAATAGTATAAATCTGTAAATAATTTAAAAGAAATCACGCGTGGAGCACAGATTATGAAACAATTTCCAGCACATTGAGAATAGTCTCGATAGACATCACCTTTAAAAAACGCGAAATAGCATAATTCTGAAAACAAATTTAAAAAAATCACGCGTGGAGCACAGATTATGAAACAATTTCCAGCACATTGAGAATAGTCTCGATAGACATAACCTTTAAATAACGCGAAATTTTATAAAATCCGTAAACAAATTG
This sequence comes from Maratus speciosus, assembly GCA_963932465.1. NCBI lineage: Eukaryota > Metazoa > Arthropoda > Arachnida > Araneae > Salticidae > Maratus > Maratus speciosus. Next base: position 616,184,006 of record OZ010792.1, read on the forward strand.
AAAAAAAAATCACGCTTGGAACATAAATTGTGAAACAATTTCCAGCACATTGAAAATAGTCTCGATAGACATCGCCTTTAAAAAACGCGACATAGTATAAATCCGTAAACAAATTAAAAAAAATCACCCGTGGAGCACAGATTATGAAACAATTTCCCACACAATGAGAATAGCCTCGATAGACATCGCCTTTAAATAACGCGAAATAGTATAAAATGTAATAATTAGTATAAACAAATTGAAAATAAAATCACGCTTGGAGCATAGATTGTGAATCAATTTCCAGCACATTGAAAATAGTCTCGATAGACATCGCCTTTAAAAAACGCGACATAGTATAAATCCGTAAACAAATTCAAAAAAATCACGCGTGGAGCACAGATTATGAAACAATTTCCCGCACAATGAGAATAGCCTCGATAGACATCGCCTTTAAATAACGCGAAATAGTATAAAGACATAAACAAATTGAAAAAAATCACGCGTTGACCACAGATTATGAAACAATTTCCAGCACATTGAGTATAGCCTTGACAGACATCACCTTTAAATAACGCAAAATAGTATAACATGTAATAATTAGTATAAACAAATTGAAAAAAAAATCACGCTTGGAGCATAGATTGTGAATCAATTTCCAGCACATTGAAAATAGTCTCGATAGACATCGCCTTTAAAAAACGCGACATAGTATAAATCCGTAAACAAATTCAAAAAAATCACGCGTGGAGCACAGATTATGAAACAATTTCCCGCACAATGAGAATAGCCTCGATAGACAACGCCTTTAAATAACGCGAAATAGTATAAAGACGTAAACAAATTGAAAAAAATCACGCGTTGAGCACAGATTATGAAACAATTTCCAGCACATTGAGTATAGCCTTGACAGACATCACCTTTAAATAACGCGAAATAGTATAAAATGTAATAATTAATATAAACAAATTGAAAAAAAAATCAAGCTTGGAGCATAGATTGTGAAAAAATATCTAGCACATTGAAAATAGTCTCGATAGACATCACATTTAAATAACGCGAAATAGTATAAATCTCTAAAAAAATTGAAAAAAAATCACGCTTGGAGCATGGATTGTGAAACAATTTCCAGCACATTGAAAATATTCTCGATAGACATCGCCTTTAAATAACGCGAAATAGTATAAATCTGAAAACAAATTTTAAAAAATCACGCGTGGAGCACAGATTATGAAACAATTTCCAGCACATTGAGAATAGCCTCGATAGACATCACCTTTAAATAAAGCGAAATAGTATAAATCTGTAAAAAAATTGAAAAAAAAAAACCACGCTTGGAGCGTGGATTATGAAACAATTTCCAGCACATTGAGAATAGTCTCGATAGACATCACCTTTAAAAAACGCGAAATTTTATAAAATCCGTAAACAAATTGAAAAAAAAATCACACTTGGAGCATAAATTGTGAAACAATTTCCCGCACAATGAGAATAGCCTCGATAGACATCGCCTTTAAATACGCGAAATAGTATAAAGACGTAAACAAATTGAAAAAAATCACGCGTTGACCACAGATTATGAAACAATTTCCAGCTCATTGAGTATAGCCTTGACAGACATCACCTTTAAATAACGCAAAATAGTATAAAATGTAATAATTAGTATAAACAAATTGAAAAAAAATCATGCGTGGAGCACAGATTATGAAACAATTTCCCGCACAATGAGAATAGCCTCGATAGACATCACCTTTAAATAACGCGAAATAGTATAAAGACGTAAACAAATTGAAAAAAATCACGCGTTGAGCACAGATTATGAAACAATTTCCAGCACATTGAGTACAGCCTTGACAGACATCACCTTTAAATAACGCGAAATACTATAAAATGTAATAATTAGTATAAACAAATTGAAAAAAAAATCACGCTTGGAGCATAGATTGTGAAAAAATATCTAGCACATTGAAAATAGTCTCGATAGACATCACCTTTAAATAACGCGAAATAGTATAAATCTGTAAAAAAATTGAAAAAAAAATCACGCTTGGAGCATGGATTGTGAAACAATTTCCAGCACATTGAAAATATTCTCAATAGACATCACCTTTAAATAACGCGAAATAGTATAAATCTGAAAACAAATTTAAAAAAATCACGCGTGGAGCACAGATTATGAAACAATTTCCAGCACATTGAGAATAGCCTCGATAGACATCACCTTTAAATAACGCGAAATAGTATAAATCTGTAAAAAAATTGAAAAAAAAATCACGCTTGGAGCATGGATTGTGAAACAATTTCCAGCACATTGAAAATCTTCTCGATAGACATCGCCTTTAAATAACGCGAAATAGTATAAATCTGAAAACAAATTTAAAAAAATCACGCGTGGAGCACAGATTATGAAACAATTTCCAGCACATTGAGAATAGCCTCGATAGACATCACCTTTAAATAAAGCGAAATAGTATAAATCTGTAAAAAAATTGAAAAAAAAATCACGCTTGGAGCGTGGATTATGAAACAATTTCCAGCACATTGAGAATAGTCTCGATAGACATCACCTTTAAAAAACGCGAAATTTTATAAAATCCGTAAACAAATTGAAAAAAAAATCACACTTGGAGCATAAATTGTGAAACAATTTCCCGCACAATGAGAATAGCCTCGATAGACATCGCCTTTAAATACGCGAAATAGTATAAAGACGTAAACAAATTGAAAAAAATCACGCGTTGACCACAGATTATGAAACAATTTCCAGCTCATTGAGTATAGCCTTGACAGACATCACCTTTAAATAACGCAAAATAGTATAAAATGTAATAATTAGTATAAACAAATTGAAAAAAAATCATGCGTGGAGCACAGATTATGAAACAATTTCCCGCACAATGAGAATAGCCTCGATAGACATCACCTTTAAATAACGCGAAATAGTATAAAGACGTAAACAAATTGAAAAAAATCACGCGTTGAGCACAGATTATGAAACAATTTCCAGCACATTGAGTACAGCCTTGACAGACATCACCTTTAAATAACGCGAAATACTATAAAATGTAATAATTAGTATAAACAAATTGAAAAAAAAATCACGCTTGGAGCATAGATTGTGAAAAAATATCTAGCACATTGAAAATAGTCTCGATAGACATCACCTTTAAATAACGCGAAATAGTATAAATCTGTAAAAAAATTGAAAAAAAAATCACGCTTGGAGCATGGATTGTGAAACAATTTCCAGCACATTGAAAATCTTCTCGATAGACATCGCCTTTAAATAACGCGAAATAGTATAAATCTGTAAATAATTTAAAAGAAATCACGCGTGGAGCACAGATTATGAAACAATTTCCAGCACATTGAGAATAGTCTCGATAGACATCACCTTTAAAAAACGCGAAATAGCATAAATCTGAAAACAAATTTAAAAAAATCACGCGTGGAGCACAGATTATGAAACAATTTCCAGCACATTGAGAATAGTCTCGATAGACATAACCTTTAAATAACGCGGATTAGTATAAATCCGTAAAAAAATTCAAAAAAATCACCCGTGGAGCACAGATTATGAAACAATTTCCAGCACATTGAGAATAGTCTCGAAAGACATCGCCTTTAAATATCGCGAAATTTTATAAAATCCGTAAACAAATTGAAAAAAAAATCACGCTTGGAACATAAATTGTGAAACAATTTCCAGCACATTGAAAATAGTCTCGATAGACATCGCCTTTAAAAAACGCGACATAGTATAAATCCGTAAACAAATTAAAAAAAATCACGCGTGGAGCACAGATTATGAAACAATTTCCCGCACAATGAGAATAGCCTCGATAGACATCGCCTTTAAATAACTCGAAATAGTATAAAATGTAATAATTAGTATAAACAAATTGAAAATAAAATCACGCTTGGAGCATAGATTGTGAATCAATTTCCAGCACATTGAAAATAGTCTGGATAGACATCGCCTTTAAAAAACGCGACATAGTATAAATCCGTAAACAAATTCAAAAAAATCACGCGTGGAGCACAGATTATGAAACAATTTCCCGCACAATGAGAATAGCCTCGATAGACATCGCCTTTAAATAACGCTAAATAGTATAAAGACATAAACAAATTGAAAAAAATCACGCGTTGACCACAGATTATGAAACAATTTCCAGCACATTGAGTATAGCCTTGACAGACATCACCTTTAAATAACGCAAAATAGTATAACATGTAATAATTAGTATAAACAAATTGAAAAAAAAATCACGCTTGGAGCATAGATTGTGAATCAATTTCCAGCACATTGAAAATAGTCTCGATAGACATCGCCTTTAAAAAACGCGACATAGTATAAATCCGTAAACAAATTCAAAAAAATCACGCGTGGAGCACAGATTATGAAACAATTTCCCGCACAATGAGAATAGCCTCGATAGACATCGCCTTTAAATAACGCGAATCAGTATAAAGACGTAAACAAATTGAAAAAAATCACGCGTTGACCACAGATTATGAAACAATTTCCAGCACATTGAGTATAGCCTTTACAGACATCACCTTTAAATAACGCGAAATAGTATAAAATGTAATAATTAGTATAAACAAATTGAAAAAAAAATCAAGCTTGGAGCATAGATTGTGAAAAAATATCTAGCACATTGAAAATAGTCTCGATAGACATCACATTTATATAACGCGAAATAGTATAAATCTGTAAAAAAATTGAAAAAAAAATCACGCTTCGAGCATGGATTGTGAAACAATTTCCAGCACATTGAAAATATTCTCGATAGACATCGCCTTTAAATATCGTGGAATGGTATAAATCCGTAAACAAATTTAAAAAATCACGCGTGGAGCACAAATTATGAAACAATTTCCAGCACATTGAGAATAGCCTCGATAGACATCACCTTTAAATAACGCGAAATAGTATAAATCTGTAAGAAAATTGAAAAAAAAATCACGCTTGGAGCATGGATTGTGAAACAATTTCCAGCACATTGAAAATATTCTCAATAGACATCACCTTTAAATAACGCGAAATAGTATAAATCTGAAAACAAATTTAAAAAATTCACGCGTGGAGCACAGATTATGAAACAATATCCAGCACATTGAGAATAGCCTCGATAGACATCACCTTTAAATAACGCGAAATAGTGTAAATCTGTAAAAAAATTGAAAAAAAAATCACGCTTGGAGCGTGGATTATGAAACAATTTCCAGCACATTGAGAATAGTCTCGATAGACATCACCTTTAAAAAACGCGAAATTTTATAAATCCGTAAACAAATTTAAAAAAAATCACGCTTGGAGCATAAATTGTGAAACAATTTCCCGCACAATGCGAATAGCCTCGATTGACATCGCCTTTAAATAACGCGAAATAGTATAAAGACGTAAACAAATTGAAAAAAATCACGCGTTGACCACAGATTATGAAACAATTTCCAGCTCATTGAGTATAGCCTTGACAGACATCACCTTTAAATAACGCAAAATAGTATAAAATGTAATAATTAGTATAAACAAATTGAAAAAAAATCATGCGTGGAGTACAGATTATGAAACAATTTCCCGCACAATGAGAATAGCCTCGATAGACATCGCCTTTAAATAACGCGAAATAGTATAAAGACGTAAACAAATTGAAAAAAATCACGCGTTGAGCACAGATTATGAAACAATTTCCAGCACATTGAGTATAGCCTTGACAGACATCACCTTTAAATAACGCGAAATAGTATAAAATGTAATAATTAGTATAAACAAATTGAAAAAAAAAATCACGCTTGGAGCATAGATTGTGAAAAAATATCTAGCACATTGAAAATAGTCTCGATAGACATCACCTTTAAATAACGCGAAATAGTATAAATCTGTAAAAAAATTGAAAAAAAAATCACGCTTGGAGCATGGATTGTGAAACAATTTCCAGCACATTGAAAATATTCTCAATAGACATCACCTTTAAATAACGCGAAATAGTATAAATCTGAAAACAAATTAAAAAAAATCACGCGTGGAGCACAGATTATGAAACAATTTCCAGCACATTGAGAATAGCCTCGATAGACATCACCTTTAAATAACGCGAAATAGTATAAATCTGTAAAAAAATTGAAAAAAAAATCACGCTTGGAGCATGGATTGTGAAACAATTTCCAGCACATTGAAAATCTTCTCGATAGACATCGCCTTTAAATAACGCGAAATAGTATAAATCTGTAAATAATTTAAAAGAAATCACGCGTGGAGCACAGATTATGAAACAATTTCCAGCACATTGTGAATAGTCTCGATAGACATCACCTTTAAAAAACGCGAAATAGTATAAATCTGAAAACAAATTTAAAAAAATCACGCGTGGAGCACAGATTATGAAACAATTTCCAGCACATTGAGAATAGTCTCGATAGACATCACCTTTAAATAACGCGGATTAGTATAAATCCGTAAAAAAATTCAAAAAATCACCCGTGGAGCACAGATTATGAAACAATTTCCAGCACATTGAGAATAGTCTCGATAGACATCGCCTTTAAAAAACGCGACATAGTATAAATCCGTAAACAAATTCAAAAAAATCACGCGTGGAGCACAGATTATAAAACAATTTCCCGCACAATGAGAATAGCCTCGATAGACATCGCCTTTGAATAACGCGAATTAGTATAAAGACGTAAACAAATTGAAAAAAATCACGCATTGACCACAGATTATGAAACAATTTCCAGCACATTGTGTATAGCCTTGATAGACATCACCTTTAAATAACGCAAAATAGTATAAAATGTAATAATTAGTATAAAAATATTGAAAAAAAAATCATGCGTGGAGCACAGATTATGAAACAATTTCCCGCACAATGAGAATAGCCTCGATAGACAACGCCTTTAAATAACGCGAAATAGTATAAAGACGTAAACAAATTGAAAAAAATCACGCGTTGAGCACAGATTATGAAACAATTTCCAGCACATTGAGTATAGCCTTTACAGACATCACCTTTAAATAACGCGAAATAGTATAAAATGTAATAATTAGTATAAACAAATTGAAAAAAAAATCAAGCTTGGAGCATAGATTGTGAAAAAATATCTAGCACATTGAAAATAGTCTCGATAGACATCACATTTAAATAACGCGAAATAGTATAAATCTGTAAAAAAATTGAAAAAAAATCACGCTTGGAGCATGGATTGTGAAACAATTTCCAGCACATTGAAAATATTCTCAATAGACATCACGTTTAAATAACGCGAAATAGTATAAATCTGAAAACAAATTTAAAAAAATCACGCGTGGAGCACAGATTATGAAACAATTTCCAGCACATTGAGAATAGCCTCGATAGACATCACCTTTAAATAACGCGAAATAGTATAAATCTGTAAAAAAATTGAAAAAAAAATCACGCTTGGAGCATGGATTGTGAAACAATTTCCAGCACATTGAAAATATTCTCAATAGACATCACGTTTAAATAACGCGAAATAGTATAAATCTGAAAACAAATTTAAAAAAATCACGCGTGGAGCACAGATTATGAAACAATTTCCAGCACATTGAGAATAGCCTCGATAGACATCACCTTTAAATAACGCGAAATAGTATAAATCTGTAAAAAAATTGAAAAAAAAATCATGCTTGGAGCGTGGATTATGAAACAATTTCCAGCACATTGAGAATAGTCTCGATAGACATCACCTTTAAAAAACGCGAAATTTTATAAATCCGTAAACAAATTGAAAAAAAATCACGCTTGGAGCATAAATTGTGAAACAATTTCCCGCACAATGAGAATAGCCTCGATAGACATCGCCTTTAAATAACGCGAAATAGTATAAAGACGTAAACAAATTGAAAAAAATCACGCGTTGACCAAAGATTATGAAACAATTTCCAGCACATTGTGTATAGCCTTGATAGACATCACCTTTAAATAACGCAAAATAGTATAAAATGTAATAATTAGTATAAACAAATTGAAAAAAAAATCATGCGTGGAGCACAGATTATGAAACAATTTCCCGCACAATGAGAATAGCCTCGATAGACATCGCCTTTAAATAACGCGAAATAGTATAAAGACGTAAACAAATTGAAAAAAATCACGCGTTGACCACAGATTATGAAACAATTTCCAGCACATTGAGTATAGCCTTGACAGACATAACCTTTAAATAACGCAAAATAGTATAAAATGAAATAATTAGTATAAACAAATTGAAAAAAAATCACGCTTGGAGCATAGATTGTGAATCAATTTCCAGCACATTGAAAATAGTCTCGATAGACATCGCCTTTATAAAACGCGACATAGTATAAATCCGTAAACAAATTCAAAAAAATCACGCGTGGAGCACAGATTATAAAACAATTTCCCGCACAATGAGAATAGCGTCGATAGACATCGCCTTTAAATAACGCGAAATAGTATAAAGACGTAAACAAATTGAAAAAAATCACGCGTTGAGCACAGATTATGAAACAATTTCCAGCACATTGAGTATAGCCTTGACAGACATCACCTTTAAATAACGCGAAATAGTATAAAATGTAATAATTAGTATAAACAAATTGAAAAAAAAATCACGCTTGGAGCATAGATTGTGAAAAAATATCTAGCACATTGAAAATAGTCTCGATAGACATCACCTTTAAATAACGCGAAATAGTATAAATCTGTAAAAAAATTGAAAAAAAAATCACGCTTGGAGCATGGATTGTGAAACAATTTCCAGCACATTGAAAATATTCTCAATAGACATCACCTTTAAATAACGCCAAATAGTATAAATCTGAAAACAAATTAAAAAAAATCACGCGTGGAGCACAGATTATGAAACAATTTCCAGCACATTGAGAATAGCCTCGATAGACATCACCTTTAAATAACGCGAAATAGTATAAATCTGTAAAAAAATTGAAAAAAAAATCACACTTGGAGCATGGATTGTGAAACAATTTCCAGCACATTGAAAATATTCTCGATAGACATCGCCTTTAAATAACGCGAAATAGTATAAATCTGTAAATAAATTAAAAGAAATCACGCGTGGAGCACAGATTATGAAACAATTTCCAGCACATTGAGAATAGTCTCGATAGACATCACCTTTAAAAAACGCGAAATAGTATAAATCTGAAAGCAAATTTTAAAAAATCACGCGTGGAGCACAGATTATGAAACAATTTCCAGCATATTGAGAATAGTCTCGATAGACATCACCTTTAAATAACTCGGATTAGTATAAATCCGTAAACAAATTCAAAAAAATCACCCGTGGAGCACAGATTATGAAACAATTTCCAGCACATTGAGAATAGTCTCGAAAGACATCGCCTTTAAATAACGCGAAATTTTATAAAATCCGTAAACAAATTGAAAAAAAAATCACGCTTGGAGCATAAATTGTGAAACAATTTCCAGCACATTGATAATAGTCTCGATAGACATCGCCTTTAAAAAACGCGACATAGTATAAATCCGTAAATAAATTAAAAAGAATCACGCGTGGAGCACAGATTATGAAACAATTTCCCGCACAATGAGAATAGCCTCGATAGACATCGCCTTTAAATAACGCGAAATAGTATAAAATGTAATAATTAGTATAAACAAATTGAAAATAAAATCACGCTTGGAGCATAGATTGTGAATCAATTTCCAGCACATTGAAAATAGTCTCGATAGACAATGCCTTTAAAAAACGCGACATAGTATAAATCCGTAAACAAATTCAAAAAAATCACGCGTGGAGCACAGATTATGAAACAATTTCCCGCACAATGAGAATAGCCTCTATAGACATCGCCTTTAAATAACGCGAAATAGTATAAAGACGTAAACAAATTGAAAAAAATCACACGTTGACCACAGATTATGAAACAATTTCCAGCACATTGAGTATAGCCTTGACAGACATCACCTTTAAATAACGCAAAATAGTATAAAATGTAATAATTAGTATAAACAAATTGAAAAAAACATCACGCTTGGAGCATAGATTGTGAATCAATTTCCAGCACATTGAAAATAGTCTCGATAGACATCGCCTTTAAAAAACGCGACATAGTATAAATCCGTAAACAAATTCAAAAAAATCACGCGTGGAGCACAGATTATAAAACAATTTCCCGCACAATGAGAATAGCTTCGATAGACATCGCCTTTAAATAACGCGAATTAGTATAAAGACGTAAACAAATTGAAAAAAATCACGCGTTGACCACAGATTATGAAACAATTTCCAGCACATTGAGTATAGCCTTGACAGACATCACCTTTAAATAACGCGAAATAGTATAAAATGTAATAATTAGTATAAACAAATTGAAAAAAAATCATGCGTGGAGCACAGATTATGAAACAATTTCCCGCACAATGAGAATAGCCTCGATAGACATCGCCTTTAAATAACGCGAAATAGTATAAAGACGTAAACAAATTGAAAAAAATCACGCGTTGAGCACAGATTATGAAACAATTTCCAGCACATTGAGTATAGCCTTGACAGACATCACCTTTAAATAACGCGAAATAGTATAAAATGTAATAATTAGTATAAACAAATTGAAAAAAAAATCAAGCTTGGAGTATAGATTGTGAAAAAATATCTAGCACATTGAAAATAGTCTCGATAGACATCACATTTAAATAACGCGATATAGTATAAATCTGTAAAAAAATTGAAAAAAAAATCACGCTTGGAGCATGGATTGTGAAACAATTTCCAGCACATTGAAAATATTCTCGATAGACATCGCCTTTAAATATCGTGGAATGGTATAAATCCGTAAACAAATTTAAAAAATCACGCGTGGAGCACAAATTATGAAACAATTTCCAGCACATTGAGAATAGCCTCGATAGACATCACCTTTAAATAACGCGAAATAGTATAAATCTGTAAAAAAATTGAAAAAAAAATCACGCTTGGAGCATGGATTGTGAAACAATTTCCAGCACATTGAAAATATTCTCAATAGACATCACCTTTAAATAACGCGAAATAGTATAAATCTGAAAACAAATTTAAAAAAATCACGCGTGGAGCACAGATTATGAAACAATTTCCAGCACATTGAGAATAGCCTCGATAGACATCACCTTTAAATAACGCGAAATAGTATAAATCTGTAAAAAAATTGAAAAAAAAATCACGCTTGGAGCGTGGATTATGAAACAATTTCCAGCACATTGAGAATAGTCTCGATAGAAATCACCTTTAAAAAACGCGAAATTTTATAAAATCCGTAAACAAATTGAAAAAAAATCACGCTTGGAGCATAAATTGTGAAACAATTTCCCGCACAATGAGAATAGCCTCGATAGACATGGCCTTTAAATACGCGAAATAGTATAAAGACGTAAACAAATTGAAAAAAATCACGCGTTGACCACAGATTATGAAACAATTTCCAGCTCATTGAGTATAGCCTTGACAGACATCACCTTTAAATAACGCAAAATAGTATAAAATGTAATAATTAGTATAAACAAATTGAAAAAAAAATCACGCTTGGAGCATAGATTGTGAAAAAATATCTAGCACATTGAAAATATTCTCAATAGACATCACCTTTAAATAACGCGAAATAGTATAAATCTGAAAACAAATTTAAAAAAATCACGCGTGGAGCACAGATTATGAAACAATTTCCAGCACATTGAGAATAGCCTCGATAGACATCACCTTTAAATAACGCGAAATAGTATAAATCTGTAAAAAAATTGAAAAAAAAATCACGCTTGGAGCATGGATTGTGAAACAATTTCCAGCACATTGAAAATCTTCTCGATAGACATCGCCTTTAAATAACGCGAAATAGTATAAATCTGTAAATAATTTAAAAGAAATCACGCGTGGAACATAAATTGTGAAACAATTTCCAGCACATTGAAAATAGTCTCGATAGACATCGCCTTTAAAAAACGCGACATAGTATAAATCCGTAAACAAATTAAAAAAAATCACGCGTGGAGCACAGATTATGAAACAATTTCCCGCACAATGAGAATAGCCTCGATAGACATCGCCTTTAAATAACGCGAAATAGTATAAAATGTAATAATTAGTATAAACAAATTGAAAATAAAATCACGCTTGGAGCATAGATTGTGAATCAATTTCCAGCACATTGAAAATAGTCTCGATAGACATCGCCTTTAAAAAACGCGACATAGTATAAATCCGTAAACAAATTCAAAAAAATCACGCGTGGAGCACAGATTATGAAACAATTTCCCGCACAATGAGAATAGCCTCGATAGACATCGCCTTTAAATAACGCGAAATAGTATAAAGACGTAAACAAATTGAAAAAAATCACGCGTTGACCACAGATTATGAAACAATTTCCAGCACATTGAGTATAGCCTTGACAGACATCACCTTTAAATAACGCAAAATAGTATAAAATGTAATAATTAGTATAAACAAATTGAAAAAAAAATCACGCTTGGAGAATAGATTGTGAATCAATTTCCAGCACATTGAAAATAGTCTCGATAGACATCGCCTTTAAAAAACGCGACATAGTATAAATCCGTAAACAAATTCAAAAAAATCACGCGTGGAGCACAGATTATAAAACAATTTCCCGCACAATGAGAATAGCCTCGATAGACATCGCCTTTAAATAACGCGAATTAGTATAAAGACGTAAACAAATTGAAAAAAATCACGCGTTGACCACAGATTATGAAACAATTTCCAGCACATTGAGTATAGCCTTGACAGTCATCACCTTTAAATAACGCGAAATAGTATAAAATGTAATAATTAGTATAAACAAATTGAAAAAAAAATCAAACTTGGAGCATAGATTGTGAAACAATTTCCCGCACAATGAGAATAGCCTCGATAGACATCGCCTTTAAATAACGCGAAATAGTATAAAGACGTAAACAAATTGAAAAAAATCACGCGTTGAGCACAGATTATGAAACAATTTCCAGCACATTGAGTATAGCCTTGACAGACATCACCTTTAAATAACGCGAAATAGTATAAAATGTAATAATTAGTATAAACAAATTGAAAAAAAAATCAAGCTTGGAGCATAGATTGTGAAAAAATATCTAGCACATTGAAAATAGTCTCGATAGACATCACATTTAAATAACGCGAAATAGTATAAATCTGTAAAAAAATCGAAAAAAAAATCACGCTTGGAGCATGGATTGTGAAACAATTTCCAGCACATTGAAAATATTCTCGATAGACATCGCCTTTAAATATCGTGGAATGGTATAAATCCGTAAACAAATTTAAAAAATCACGCGTGGAGCACAAATTATGAAACAATTTCCAGCACATTGAGAATAGCCTCGATAGACATCACCTTTAAATAACGCGAAATAGTATAAATCTGTAAAAAAATTGAAAAAAAAATCACGCTTGGAGCATGGATTGTGAAACAATTTCCAGCACATTGAAAATATTCTCAATAGACATCACCTTTAAATAACGCGAAATAGTATAAATCTGAAAACAAATTTAAAAAAATCACGCGTGGAGCACAGATTATGAAACAATTTCCAGCACATTGAGAATAGCCTAGATAGACATCACCTTTAAATAACGCGAAATAGTATAAATCTGTAAAAAAATTGAAAAAAAAATCACGCTTGGAGCGTGGATTATGAAACAATTTCCAGCACATTGAGAATAGTCTCGATAGAAATCACCTTTAAAAAACGCGAAATTTTATAAAATCCGTAAACAAATTGAAAAAAAATCACGCTTGGAGCATAAATTGTGAAACAATTTCCCGCACAATGAGAATAGCCTCGATAGACATCGCCTTTAAATACGCGAAATAGTATAAAGACGTAAACAAATTGAAAAAAATCACGCGTTGACCACAGATTATGAAACAATTTCCAGCTCATTGAGTATAGCCTTGACAGACATCACCTTTAAATAACGCAAAATAGTATAAAATGTAATAATTAGTATAAACAAATTGAAAAAAAAAAATCACGCTTGGAGCATAGATTGTGAAAAAATATCTAGCACATTGAAAATAGTCTCGATAGACATCACCTTTAAATAACGCGAAATAGTATAAATCTGTAAAAAAATTGAAAAAAAAATCACGCTTGGAGCATGGATTGTGAAACAATTTCCAGCACATTGAAAATATTCTCAATAGACATCACCTTTAAATAACGCGAAATAGTATAAATCTGAAAACAAATTTAAAAAAATCACGCGTGGAGCACAGATTATGAAACAATTTCCAGCACATTGAGAATAGCCTCGATAGACATCACCTTTAAATAACGCGAAATAGTATAAATCTGTAAAAAAATTGAAAAAAAAATCACGCTTGGAGCATGGATTGTGAAACAATTTCCAGCACATTGAAAATCTTCTCGATAGACATCGCCTTTAAATAACGCGAAATAGTATAAATCTGTAAATAATTTAAAAGAAATCACGCGTGGAACATAAATTGTGAAACAATTTCCAGCACATTGAAAATAGTCTCGATAGACTTCGCCTTTAAAAAACGCGACATAGTATAAATCCGTAAACAAATTAAAAAAAATCACGCGTGGAGCACAGATTATGAAACAATTTCCCGCACAATGAGAATAGCCTCGATAGACATCGCCTTTAAATAACGCGAAATAGTATAAAATGTAATAATTAGTATAAACAAATTGAAAATAAAATCACGCTTGGAGCATAGATTGTGAATCAATTTCCAGCACATTGAAAATAGTCTCGATAGACATCGCCTTTAAATAACGCGAAATAGTATAAAGACGTAAACAAATTGAAAAAAATCACGCGTTGAGCACAGATTATGAAACAATTTCCAGCACATTGAGTATAGCCTTGACAGACATCACCTTTAAATAACGCGAAATAGTATAAAATGTAATAATTAGTATAAACAAATTGAAAAAAAAATCAAGCTTGGAGCATAGATTGTGAAAAAATATCTAGCACATTGAAAATAGTCTCGATAGACATCACATTTAAATAACGCGAAATAGTATAAATCTGTAAAAAAATCGAAAAAAAAATCACGCTTGGAGCATGGATTGTGAAACAATTTCCAGCACATTGAAAATATTCTCGATAGACATCGCCTTTAAATATCGTGGAATGGTATAAATCCGTAAACAAATTTAAAAAATCACGCGTGGAGCACAAATTATGAAACAATTTCCAGCACATTGAGAATAGCCTCGATAGACATCACCTTTAAATAACGCGAAATAGTATAAATCTGTAAAAAAATTGAAAAAAAAATCACGCTTGGAGCATGGATTGTGAAACAATTTCCAGCACATTGAAAATATTCTCAATAGACATCACCTTTAAATAACGCGAAATAGTATAAATCTGAAAACAAATTTAAAAAAATCACGCGTGGAGCACAGATTATGAAACAATTTCCAGCACATTGAGAATAGCCTAGATAGACATCACCTTTAAATAACGCGAAATAGTATAAATCTGTAAAAAAATTGAAAAAAAAATCACGCTTGGAGCGTGGATTATGAAACAATTTCCAGCACATTGAGAATAGTCTCGATAGAAATCACCTTTAAAAAACGCGAAATTTTATAAAATCCGTAAACAAATTGAAAAAAAATCACGCTTGGAGCATAAATTGTGAAACAATTTCCCGCACAATGAGAATAGCCTCGATAGACATCGCCTTTAAATACGCGAAATAGTATAAAGACGTAAACAAATTGAAAAAAATCACGCGTTGACCACAGATTATGAAACAATTTCCAGCTCATTGAGTATAGCCTTGACAGACATCACCTTTAAATAACGCAAAATAGTATAAAATGTAATAATTAGTATAAACAAATTGAAAAAAAAAATCACGCTTGGAGCATAGATTGTGAAAAAATATCTAGCACATTGAAAATAGTCTCGATAGACATCACCTTTAAATAACGCGAAATAGTATAAATCTGTAAAAAAATTGAAAAAAAAATCACGCTTGGAGCATGGATTGTGAAACAATTTCCAGCACATTGAAAATATTCTCAATAGACATCACCTTTAAATAACGCGAAATAGTATAAATCTGAAAACAAATTTAAAAAAATCACGCGTGGAGCACAGATTATGAAACAATTTCCAGCACATTGAGAATAGCCTCGATAGACATCACCTTTAAATAACGCGAAATAGTATAAATCTGTAAAAAAATTGAAAAAAAAATCACGCTTGGAGCATGGATTGTGAAACAATTTCCAGCACATTGAAAATCTTCTCGATAGACATCGCCTTTAAATAACGCGAAATAGTATAAATCTGTAAATAATTTAAAAGAAATCACGCGTGGAACATAAATTGTGAAACAATTTCCAGCACATTGAAAATAGTCTCGATAGACATCGCCTTTAAAAAACGCGACATAGTATAAATCCGTAAACAAATTAAAAAAAATCACGCGTGGAGCACAGATTATGAAACAATTTCCCGCACAATGAGAATAGCCTCGATAGACATCGCCTTTAAATAACGCGAAATAGTATAAAATGTAATAATTAGTATAAACAAATTGAAAATAAAATCACGCTTGGAGCATAGATTGTGAATCAATTTCCAGCACATTGAAAATAGTCTCGATAGACATCGCCTTTAAAAAACGCGACATAGTATAAATCCGTAAACAAATTCAAAAAAATCACGCGTGGAGCACAGATTATGAAACAATTTCCCGCACAATGAGAATAGCCTAGATAGACATCGCCTTTAAATAACGCGAAATAGTATAAAGACGTAAACAAATTGAAAAAAATCACGCGTTGACCACAGATTATGAAACAATTTCCAGCACATTGAGTATAGCCTTGACAGACATCACCTTTAAATAACGCAAAATAGTATAAAATGTAATAATTAGTATAAACAAATTGAAAAAAAAATCACGCTTGGAGAATAGATTGTGAATCAATTTCCAGCACATTGAAAATAGTCTCGATAGACATCGCCTTTAAAAAACGCGACATAGTATAAATCCGTAAACAAATTCAAAAAAATCACGCGTGGAGCACAGATTATAAAACAATTTCCCGCACAATGAGAATAGCCTCGATAGACATCGCCTTTAAATAACGCGAATTAGTATAAAGACGTAAAC
Organism: Maratus speciosus; assembly: GCA_963932465.1. Lineage (NCBI taxonomy): Eukaryota > Metazoa > Arthropoda > Arachnida > Araneae > Salticidae > Maratus > Maratus speciosus. Next base: position 616,201,131 of record OZ010792.1, read on the forward strand.
AAATTGAAAAAAATCACGCGTTGACCACAGATTATGAAACAATTTCCAGCACATTGAGTATAGCCTTGACAGACATCACCTTTAAATAACGCGAAATAGTATAAAATGTAATAATTAGTATAAACAAATTGAAAAAAAAATCAAGCTTGGAGCATAGATTGTGAAACAATTTCCCGCACAATGAGAATAGCCTCGATAGACATCGCCTTTAAATAACGCGAAATAGTATAAAGACGTAAACAAATTGAAAAAAATCACGCGTTGAGCACAGATTATGAAACAATTTCCAGCACATTGAGTATAGCCTTGACAGACATCACCTTTAAATAACGCGAAATAGTATAAAATGTAATAATTAGTATAAACAAATTGAAAAAAAAATCAAGCTTGGAGCATAGATTGTGAAAAAATATCTAGCACATTGAAAATAGTCTCGATAGACATCACATTTAAATAACGCGAAATAGTATAAATCTGTAAAAAAATCGAAAAAAAAATCACGCTTGGAGCATGGATTGTGAAACAATTTCCAGCACATTGAAAATATTCTCGATAGACATCGCCTTTAAATATCGTGGAATGGTATAAATCCGTAAACAAATTCAAAAAATCACGCGTGGAGCACAAATTATGAAACAATTTCCAGCACATTGAGAATAGCCTCGATAGACATCACCTTTAAATAACGCGAAATAGTATAAATCTGTAAAAAAATTGAAAAAAAAATCACGCTTGGAGCATGGATTGTGAAACAATTTCCAGCACATTGAAAATATTCTCAATAGACATCACCTTTAAATAACGCGAAATAGTATAAATCTGAAAACAAATTTAAAAAAATCACGCGTGGAGCACAGATTATGAAACAATTTCCAGCACATTGAGAATAGCCTCGATAGACATCACCTTTAAATAACGCGAAATAGTATAAATCTGTAAAAAAATTGAAAAAAAAATCACGCTTGGAGCGTGGATTATGAAACAATTTCCAGCACATTGAGAATAGTCTCGATAGACATCACCTTTAAAAAACGCGAAATTTTATAAAATCCGTAAACAAATTGAAAAAAAATCACGCTTGGAGCATAAATTGTGAAACAATTTCGCGCACAATGAGAATAGCCTTGATAGACATCGCCTTTAAATAACGCGAAATAGTATAAAGACGTAAACAAATTGAAAAAAATCACGCGTTGACCACAGATTATGAAACAATTTCCAGCACATTGAGTATAGCCTTGACAGACATCACCTTTAAATAACGCAAAATAGTATAAAATGTAATAATTAGTATAAACAAATTGAAAAAAAAATCACGCTTGGAGCATAGATTGTGAATCAATTTCCAGCACATTGAAAATAGTCTCGATAGACATCGCCTTTAAAAAACGCGACATAGTATAAATCCGTAAACAAATTCAAAAAAATCACGCGTGGAGCACAGATTATAAAACAATTTCCCGCACAATGAGAATAGCCTCGATAGACATCGCCTTTAAATAACGCGAATTAATATAAAGACGTAAACAAATTGAAAAAAATCACGCGTTGACCACAGATTATGAAACAATTTCCAGCACATTGTGTATAGCCTTGATAGACATCACCTTTAAATAACGCAAAATAGTATAAAATGTAATAATTAGTATAAACAAATTTTAAAAAAAACCATGCGTGGAGCACAGATTATGAAACAATTTCCCGCACAATGAGAATAGCCTCGATAGACATCGCCTTTAAATAACGCGAAATAGTATAAAGACGTAAACAAATTGAAAAAAATCACGCGTTGAGCACAGATTATGAAACAATTTCCAGCACATTGAGTATAGCCTTGACAGACATCACCTTTAAATAACGCGAAATAGTATAAAATGTAATAATTAATATAAACAAATTGAAAAAAAAATCAAGCATGGAGCATAGATTGTGAAAAAATATCTAGCACATTGAAAATAGTCTCCATAGACATCACATTTAAATAACGCGAAATAGTATAAATCTCTAAAAAAATTGAAAAAAAAATCACGCTTGGAGCATGGATTGTGAAACAATTTCCAGCACATTGAAAATATTCTCGATAGACATCGCCTTTAAATATCGTGGAATGGTATAAATCCGTAAACAAATTTAAAAAATCACGCGTGGAGCACAGATTATGAAACAATTTCCAGCACATTGAGAATATCCTCGATAGACATCACCTTTAAATAAAGCGAAATAGTATAAATCTGTAAAAAAATTGAAAAAAAAATCACGATTGGAGCATGGATTGTGAAACAATTTCCAGCACATTGAAAATATTCTCAATAGACATCACCTTTAAATAACGCGAAATAGTATAAATCTGAAAACAAATTTAAAAAAATCACGCGTGGAGCACAGATTATGAAACAATTTCCAGCACATTGAGAATATCCTCGATAGACATCACCTTTAAATAAAGCGAAATAGTATAAATCTGTAAAAAAATTGAAAAAAAAAACACGCTTGGAGCGTGGATTATGAAACAATTTCCAGCACATTGAGAATAGTCTCGATAGACATCACCTTTAAAAAACGCGAAATTTTATAAAATCCGTAAACAAATTGAAAAAAAAATCACACTTGGAGCATAAATTGTGAAACAATTTCCCGCACAATGAGAATAGCCTCGATAGACATCGCCTTTAAATACGCGAAATAGTATAAAGACGTAAACAAATTGAAAAAAATCACGCGTTGACCACAGATTATGAAACAATTTCCAGCTCATTGAGTATAGCCTTGACAGACATCACCTTTAAATAACGCAAAATAGTATAAAATGTAATAATTAGTATAAACAAATTGAAAAAAAATCATGCGTGGAGCACAGATTATGAAACAATTTCCCGCACAATGAGAATAGCCTCGATAGACATCACCTTTAAATAACGCGAAATAGTATAAAGACGTAAACAAATTGAAAAAAATCACGCGTTGAGCACAGATTATGAAACAATTTCCAGCACATTGAGTACAGCCTTGACAGACATCACCTTTAAATAACGCGAAATACTATAAAATGTAATAATTAGTATAAACAAATTGAAAAAAAAATCACGCTTGGAGCATAGATTGTGAAAAAATATCTAGCACATTGAAAATAGTCTCGATAGACATCACCTTTAAATAACGCGAAATAGTATAAATCTGTAAAAAAATTGAAAAAAAAATCACGCTTGGAGCATGGATTGTGAAACAATTTCCAGCACATTGAAAATATTCTCAATAGACATCACCTTTAAATAACGCGAAATAGTATAAATCTGAAAACAAATTTAAAAAAATCACGCGTGGAGCACAGATTATGAAACAATTTCCAGCACATTGAGAATAGCCTCGATAGACATCACCTTTAAATAACGCGAAATAGTATATATCTGTAAAAAAATTAAAAAAAAAATCACGCTTGGAGCATGGATTGTGAAACAATTTCCAGCACATTGAAAATCTTCTCGATAGACATCGCCTTTAAATAACGCGAAATAGTATAAATCTGTAAATAATTTAAAAGAAATCACGCGTGGAGCACAGATTATGAAACAATTTCCAGCACATTGAGAATAGTCTCGATAGACATAACCTTTAAATAACGCGGATTAGTATAAATCCGTAAAAAAATTCAAAAAAATCACCTGTGGAGCACAGATTATGAAACAATTTCCAGCACATTGAGAATAGTCTCGAAAGACATCGCCTTTAAATAACGCGAAATTTTATAAAATCCGTAAACAAATTGAAAAAAAAAATCACGCTTGGAACATAAATTGTGAAACAATTTCCAGCACATTGAAAATAGTCTCGATAGACATTGCCTTTAAAAAACGCGACATAGTATAAATCCGTAAACAAATTCAAAAAAATCACGCGTGGAGCACAGATTATGAAACAATTTCCCGCACAATGAGAATAGCCTCGATAGACATCGCCTGTAAATAACGCGAAATAGTATAAAATGTAATAATTAGTATAAACAAATTGAAAATAAAATCACGCTTGGAGCATAGATTGTGAATCAATTTCCAGCACATTGAAAATAGTCTCGATAGACATCGCCTTTAAAAAACGCGACATAGTATAAATCCGTAAACAAATTCAAAAAAATCACGCGTGGAGCACAGATTATGAAACAATTTCCCGCACAATGAGAATAGCCTCGATAGACATCGCCTTTAAATAACGCGAAATAGTATAAAGACATAAACAAATTGAAAAAAATCACGCGTTGACCACAGATTATGAAACAATTTCCAGCACATTGAGTATAGCCTTGACAGACATCACCTTTAAATAACGCAAAATAGTATAACATGTAATAATTAGTATAAACAAATTGAAAAAAAAATCACGCTTGGAGCATAGATTGTGAATCAATTTCCAGCACATTGAAAATAGTCTCGATAGACATCGCCTTTAAAAAACGCGACATAGTATAAATCCGTAAACAAATTCAAAAAAATCACGCGTGGAGCACAGATTATGAAACAATTTCCCGCACAATGAGAATAGCCTCGATAGACAACGCCTTTAAATAACGCGAAATAGTATAAAGACGTAAACAAATTGAAAAAAATCACGCGTTGAGCACAGATTATGAAACAATTTCCAGCACATTGAGTATAGCCTTTACAGACATCACCTTTAAATAACGCGAAATAGTATAAAATGTAATAATTAGTATAAACAAATTGAAAAAAAATCAAGCTTGGAGCATAGATTGTGAAAAAATATCTAGCACATTGAAAATAGTCTCGATAGACATCACATTTAAATAACGCGAAATAGTATAAATCTGTAAAAAAATTGAAAAAAAAATCACGCTTGGAGCATGGATTGTGAAACAATTTCCAGCACATTGAAAATATTCTCGATAGACATCGCCTTTAAATATCGTGGAATGGTATAAATCCGTAAACAAATTTAAAAAATCACGCGTGGAGCACAGATTATGAAACAATTTCCAGCACATTGAGAATATCCTCGATAGACATCACCTTTAAATAAAGCGAAATAGTATAAATCTGTAAAAAAATTGAAAAAAAAATCACGATTGGAGCATGGATTGTGAAACAATTTCCAGCACATTGAAAATATTCTCAATAGACATCACCTTTAAATAACGCGAAATAGTATAAATCTGAAAACAAATTTTAAAAAATCACGCGTGGAGCACAGATTATGAAACAATTTCCAGCACATTGAGAATATCCTCGATAGACATCACCTTTAAATAAAGCGAAATAGTATAAATCTGTAAAAAAATTGAAAAAAAAATCACGCTTGGAGCGTGGATTATGAAACAATTTCCAGCACATTGAGAATAGTCTCGATAGACATCACCTTTAAAAAACGCGAAATTTTATAAAATCCGTAAACAAATTGAAAAAAAAATCACACTTGGAGCATAAATTGTGAAACAATTTCCCGCACAATGAGAATAGCCTCGATAGACATCGCCTTTAAATACGCGAAATAGTATAAAGACGTAAACAAATTGAAAAAAATCGCGCGTTGACCACAGATTATGAAACGATTTCCAGCTCATTGAGTATAGCCTTGACAGACATCACCTTTAAATAACGCAAAATAGTATAAAATGTAATAATTAGTATAAACAAATTGAAAAAAAATCATGCGTGGAGCACAGATTATGAAACAATTTCCCGCACAATGAGAATAGCCTCGATAGACATCACCTTTAAATAACGCGAAATAGTATAAAGACGTAAACAAATTGAAAAAAATCACGCGTTGAGCACAGATTATGAAACAATTTCCAGCACATTGAGTACAGCCTTGACAGACATCACCTTTAAATAACGCGAAATACTATAAAATGTAATAATTAGTATAAACAAATTGAAAAAAAAATCACGCTTGGAGCATAGATTGTGAAAAAATATCTAGCACATTGAAAATAGTCTCGATAGACATCACCTTTAAATAACGCGAAATAGTATAAATCTGTAAAAAAATTGAAAAAAAAATCACGCTTGGAGCATGGATTGTGAAACAATTTCCAGCACATTGAAAATATTCTCAATAGACATCACCTTTAAATAACGCGAAATAGTATAAATCTGAAAACAAATTTAAAAAAATCACGCGTGGAGCACAGATTATGAAACAATTTCCAGCACATTGAGAATAGCCTCGATAGACATCACCTTTAAATAGCGCGAAATAGTATATATCTGTAAAAAAATTGAAAAAAAAATCACGCTTGGAGCATGGATTGTGAAACAATTTCCAGCACATTGAAAATCTTCTCGATAGACATCGCCTTTAAATAACGCGAAATAGTATAAATCTGTAAATAATTTAAAAGAAATCACGCGTGGAGCACAGATTATGAAACAATTTCCAGCACATTGAGAATAGTCTCGATAGACATCACCTTTAAAAAACGCGAAATAGCATAAATCTGAAAACAAATTTAAAAAAATCACGCGTGGAGCACGGATTATGAAACAATTTCCAGCACATTGAGAATAGTCTCGATAGACATAACCTTTAAATAACGCGGATTAGTATAAATCCGTAAAAAAATTCAAAAAAATCACCCGTGGAGCACAGATTATGAAACAATTTCCAGCACATTGAGAATAGTCTCGAAAGACATCGCCTTTAAATAACGCGAAATTTTATAAAATCCGTAAACAAATTGAAAAAAAAATCACGCTTGGAACATAAATTGTGAAACAATTTCCAGCACATTGAAAATAGTCTCGATAGACATTGCCTTTAAAAAACGCGACATAGTATAAATCCGTAAACAAATTAAAAAAAATCACGCATGGAGCACAGATTATGAAACAATTTCCCGCACAATGAGAATAGCCTCGATAGACATCGCCTTTAAATAACGCGAAATAGTATAAAATGTAATAATTAGTATAAACAAATTGAAAATAAAATCACGCTTGGAGCATAGATTGTGAATCAATTTCCAGCACATTGAAAATAGTCTCGATAGACATCGCCTTTAAAAAACGCGACATAGTATAAATCCGTAAACAAATTCAAAAAAATCACGCGTGGAGCACAGATTATGAAACAATTTCCCGCACAATGAGAATAGCCTCGATAGACATCGCCTTTAAATAACGCGAAATAGTATAAAGACATAAACAAATTGAAAAAAATCACGCGTTGACCACAGATTATGAAACAATTTCCAGCACATTGAGTATAGCCTTGACAGACATCACCTTTAAATAACGCAAAATAGTATAACATGTAATAATTAGTATAAACAAATTGAAAAAAAAATCACGCTTGGAGCATAGATTGTGAATCAATTTCCAGCACATTGAAAATAGTCTCGATAGACATCGCCTGAAAAAACGCGACATAGTATAAATCCGTAAACAAATTCAAAAAAATCACGCGTGGAGCACAGATTATGAAACAATTTCCCGCACAATGAGAATAGCCTCGATAGACAACGCCTTTAAATAACGCGAAATAGTATAAAGACGTAAACAAATTGAAAAAAATCACGCGTTGAGCACAGATTATGAAACAATTTCCAGCACATTGAGTATAGCCTTTACAGACATCACCTTTAAATAACGCGAAATAGTATAAAATGTAATAATTAGTATAAACAAATTGAAAAAAAAATCAAGCTTGGAGCATAGATTGTGAAAAAATATCTAGCACATTGAAAATAGTCTCGATAGACATCACATTTAAATAACGCGAAATAGTATAAATCTGTAAAAAAATTGAAAAAAAAATCACGCATGGAGCATGGATTGTGAAACAATTTCCAGCACATTGAAAATATTCTCAATAGACATCACCTTTAAATAACGCGAAATAGTATAAATCTGAAAACAAATTTAAAAAATTCACGCGTGGAGCGCAGATTATGAAACAATTTCCAGCACATTGAGAATAGCCTCGATAGACATCACCTTTAAATAACGCGAAATAGTATAAATCTGTAAAAAAATTGAAAAAAAAATCACGCTTGGAGCGTGGATTATGAAACAATTTCCAGCACATTGAGAATAGTCTCGATAGACATCACCTTTAAAAAACGCGAAATTTTATAAATCCGTAAACAAATTGAAAAAAAATCACGCTTGGAGCATAAATTGTGAAACAATTTCCCGCACAATGAGAATAGCCTCGATTGACATCGCCTTTAAATAACGCGAAATAGTATAAAGACGTAAACAAATTGAAAAAAATCTCGCGTTGACCACAGATTATGAAACAATTTCCAGCTCATTGAGTATAGCCTTGACAGACATCACCTTTAAATAACGCAAAATAGTATAAAATGTAATAATTAGTATAAACAAATTGAAAAAAAATCATGCGTGGAGCACAGATTATGAAACAATTTCCCGCACAATGAGAATAGCCTCTATAGACATCGCCTTTAAATAACGCGAAATAGTATAAAGACGTAAACAAATTGAAAAAAATCACGCGTTGAGCACAGATTATGAAACAATTTCCAGCACATTGAGTATAGCCTTGACAGACATCACCTTTAAATAACGCGAAATAGTATAAAATGTAATAATTAGTATAAACAAATTGAAAAAAAAAATCACGCTTGGAGCATAGATTGTGAAAAAATATCTAGCACATTGAAAATAGTCTCGATAGACATCACCTTTAAATAACGCGAAATAGTATAAATCTGTAAAAAAATTGAAAAAAAAATCACGCTTGGAGCATGGATTGTGAAACAATTTCCAGCACATTGAAAATATTCTCAATAGACATCACCTTTAAATAACGCGAAATAGTATAAATCTGAAAACAAATTAAAAAAAATCACGCGTGGAGCACAGATTATGAAACAATTTCCAGCACATTGAGAATAGCCTCGATAGACATCACCTTTAAATAACGCGAAATAGTATAAATCTGTAAAAAAATTGAAAAAAAAATCACGCTTGGAGCATGGATTGTGAAACAATTTCCAGCACATTGAAAATCTTCTCGATAGACATCGCCTTTAAATAACGCGAAATAGTATAAATCTGTAAATAATTTAAAAGAAATCACGCGTGGAGCACAGATTATGAAACAATTTCCAGCACATTGTGAATAGTCTCGATAGACATCACCTTTAAAAAACGCGAAATAGTATAAATCTGAAAACAAATTTAAAAAAATCACGCGTGGAGCACAGATTATGAAACAATTTCCAGCACATTGAGAATAGTCTCGATAGACATCACCTTTAAATAACGCGGATTAGTATAAATCCGTAAAAAAATTCAAAAAATCACCCGTGGAGCACAGATTATGAAACAATATCCAGCACATTGAGAATAGTCTCGATAGACATCGCCTTTAAAAAACGCGACATAGTATAAATCCGTAAACAAATTCAAAAAAATCACGTTTGGAGCACAGATTATAAAACAATTTCCCGCACAATGAGAATAGCCTCGATAGACATCGCCTTTAAATAACGCGAATTAGTATAAAGACGTAAACAAATTGAAAAAAATCACGCGTTGACCACAGATTATGAAACAATTTCCAGCACATTGTGTATAGCCTTGATAGACATCACCTTTAAATAACGCAAAATAGTATAAAATGTAATAATTAGTATAAAAATATTGAAAAAAAAATCAAGCTTGGAGCATAGATTGTGAAAAAATATCTAGCACATTGAAAATAGTCTCGATAGACATCACATTTAACTAACGCGAAATAGTATAAATCTGTAAAAAAATTGAAAAAAAAATCACGCTTGGAGCGTGGATTATGAAACAATTTCCAGCACATTGAGAATAGTCTCGATAGACATCACCTTTAAAAAACGCGAAATTTTATAAATCCGTAAACAAATTGAAAAAAAATCACGCTTGGAGCATAAATTGTGAAACAATTTCCCGCACAATGAGAATAGCCTCGATAGACATCGCCTTTAAATAACGCGAAATAGTATAAAGACGTAAACAAATTGAAAAAAATCACGCGTTGACCACAGATTATGAAACAATTTCCAGCTCATTGAGTATAGCCTTGACAGACATCACCTTTAAATAACGCAAAATAGTATAAAATGTAATAATTAGTATAAACAAATTGAAAAAAAATCATGCGTGGAGCACAGATTATGAAACAATTTCCCGCACAATGAGAATAGCCTCGATAGACATCGCCTTTAAATAACGCGAAATAGTATAAAGACGTAAACAAATTGAAAAAAATCACGCGTTGAGCACAGATTACGAAACAATTTCCAGCACATTGAGAATAGCCTCGATAGACATCACCTTTAAATAACGCAAAATAGTATAAATCTGTAAAAAAATTGAAAAAAAAATCACGCTTGGAGCATGGATTGTGAAACAATTTCCAGCACATTGAAAATCTTCTCGATAGACATCGCCTTTAAATAACGCGAAATAGTATAAATCTGTAAATAATTTAAAAGAAATCACGCGTGGAGCACAGATTATGAAACAATTTCCAGCACATTGTGAATAGTCTCGATAGACATCACCTTTAAAAAACGCGAAATAGTATAAATCTGAAAACAAATTTAAAAAAATCACGCGTGGAGCACAGATTATGAAACAATTTCCAGCACATTGAGAATAGTCTCGATAGACATCACCTTTAAATAACGCGGATTAGTATTAATCCGTAAAAAAATTCAAAAAAATCACCCGTGGAGCACAGATTATGAAACAATTTCCAGCACAATGAGAATAGTCTCGAAAAACATCGCCTTTAAATAACGCGAAATTTTATAAAATCCGTAAACAAATTCAAAAAAATCACGCGTTGACCACAGATTATGAAACAATTTCCAGCACATTGTGTATAGCCTTCATAGACGTCACCTTTAAATAACGCAAAATAGTATAAAATGTAATAATTAGTATAAACAAATTGAAAAAATAATCATGCGTGGAGCACAGATTATGAAACAATTTCCCGCACAATGAGAATAGCCTCGATAGACATCGCCTTTAAATAACGCGAAATAGTATAAAGAAGTAAACAAATTGAAAAAAATCACGCGTTGAGCACAGATTATGAAACAATTTCCAGCACATTGAGTATAGCCTTGACAGACATCACCTTTAAATAACGCGAAATAGTATAAAATGTAATAATTAGTATAAACAAATTGAAAAAAAAATCACGCTTGGAGCATAGATTGGGAAAAAATATCTAGCACATTGAAAATAGTCTCGATAGACATCAACTTTAAATAACGCGAAATAGTATAAATCTGTAAAAATATTGAAAAAAAATCACGCTTGGAGCACGGATTGTGAAACGATTTCCAGCACATTGAAAATATTCTCGATAGACATCACCTTTAAATAACGCGAAATAGTATAAATCTGAAAACAAATTTAAAAAATTCACGCGTGGAGCACAGATTATGAAACAATCTCCAGCACATTGAGAATAGCCTCGATAGACATCACCTTTAAATAACGCGAAATAGTATAAATCTGTAAAAAAATTGAAAAAAAATCACGCTTGGAGCGTGGATTATGAAACAATTTCCAGCACATTGAGAATAGTCTCGATAGACATCACCTTTAAAAAACGCGACATAGTATAAATCCGTAAACAAATTGAAAAAAAATCACGCTTGGAGCATAAATTGTGAAACAATTTCCCGCACAATGAGAATAGCCTCGATTGACATCGCCTTTAAATAACGCGAAATAGTATAAAGACGTAAACAAATTGAAAAAAATCACGCGTTGACCACAGATTATGAAACAATTTCCAGCTCATTGAGTATAGCCTTGACAGACATCACCTTTAAATAACGCAAAATAGTATAAAATGTAATAATTAGTATAAACAAATTGAAAAAAAATCATGCGTGGAGAACAGATTATGAAACAATTTCCCGCACAATGAGAATAGCCTCGATAGACATCGCCTTTAAATAACGCGAAATAGTATAAAGACGTAAACAAATTGAAAAAAATCACGCATTGAGCACAGATTATGAAACAATTTCCAGCACATTGAGTATAGCCTTGACAGACATCACCTTTAAATAACGCGAAATAGTATAAAATGTATTAATTGTATATGTATAATGTATGTATATGTATAAACAAATTGAAAAAAAAAATCACGCTTGGAGCATAGATTGTGAAAAAATATCTAGCACATTGAAAATAGTCTCGATAGACATCACCTTTAAATAACGCGAAATAGTATAAATCTGTAAAAAAATTGAAAAAAAAATCACGCTTGGAGCATGGATTGTGAAACAATTTCCAGCACATTGAAAATATTCTCAATAGACATCACCTTTAAATAACGCGAAATAGTATAAATCTGAAAACAAATTAAAAAAAATCACGCGTGGAGCACAGATTATGAAACAATTTCCAGCACATTGAGAATAGCCTCGATAGACATCACCTTTAAATAACGCGAAATACTATAAATCTGTAAAAAAATTGAAAAAAAAATCACGCTTGGAGCATGGATTGTGAAACAATTTCCAGCACATTGAAAATCTTCTCGATAGACATCGCCTTTAAATAACGCGAAATAGTATAAATCTGTAAATAATTTAAAAGAAATCACGCGTGGAGCACAGATTATGAAACAATTTCCAGCACATTGTGAATAGTCTCGATAGACATCACCTTTAAAAAACGCGAAATAGTATAAATCTGAAAACAAATTTAAAAAAATCACGCGTGGAGCACAGATTATGAAACAATTTCCAGCACATTGAGAATAGTCTCGATAGACATCACCTTTAAATAACGCGGATTAGTATAAATCCGTAAAAAAATTCAAAAAATCACCCGTGGAGCACAGATTATGAAACAATTTCCAGCACATTGAGAATAGTCTCGATAGACATCGCCTTTAAAAAACGCGACATAGTATAAATCCGTAAACAAATTCAAAAAAATCACGCGTGGAGCACAGATTATAAAACAATTTCCCGCACAATGAGAATAGCCTCGATAGACATCGCCTTTAAATAACGCGAATTAGTATAAAGACGTAAACAAATTGAAAAAAATCACGCGTTGACCACAGATTATGAAACAATTTCCAGCACATTGTGTATAGCCTTGATAGACATCACCTTTAAATAACGCAAAATAGTATAAAATGTAATAATTAGTATAAAAATATTGAAAAAAAAATCATGCGTGGAGCACAGATTATGAAACAATTTCCCGCACAATGAGAATAGCCTCGATAGACAACGCCTTTAAATAACGCGAAATACTATAAAGACGTAAACAAATTGAAAAAAATCACGCGTTGAGCACAGATTATGAAACAATTTCCAGCACATTGAGTATAGCCTTTACAGACATCACCTTTAAATAACGCGAAATAGTATAAAATGTAATAATTAGTATAAACAAATTGAAAAAAAAATCAAGCTTGGAGCATAGATTGTGAAAAAATATCTAGCACATTGAAAATAGTCTCGATAGACATCACATTTAAATAACGCGAAATAGTATAAATCTGTAAAAAAATTGAAAAAAAAATCACGCTTCGAGCATGGATTGTGAAACAATTTCCAGCACATTGAAAATATTCTCGATAGACATCGCCTTTAAATATCGTGGAATGGTATAAATCCGTAAACAAATTTAAAAAATCACGCGTGGAGCACAAATTATGAAACAATTTCCAGCACATTGAGAATAGCCTCGATAGACATCACCTTTAAATAACGCGAAATAGTATAAATCTGTAAAAAATTGAAAAAAAAATCACGCTTGGAGCATGGATTGTGAAACAATTTCCAGCACATTGAAAATATTCTCAATAGACATCACGTTTAAATAACGCGAAATAGTATAAATCTGAAAACAAATTAAAAAAAATCACGCGTGGAGCACAGATTATGAAACAATTTCCAGCACATTGAGAATAGCCTCGATAGACATCACCTTTAAATAACGCGAAATAGTATAAATCTGTAAGAAAATTGAAAAAAAAATCACGCTTGGAGCGTGGATTATGAAACAATTTCCAGCACATTGAGAATAGTCTCGATAGACATCACCTTTAAAAAACGCGAAATTTTATAAATCCGTAAACAAATTGAAAAAAAATCACGCTTGGAACATAAATTGTGAAACAATTTCCCGCACAATGAGAATAGCCTCGATAGACATCGCCTTTAAATAACGCGAAATAGTATAAAGACGTAAACAAATTGAAAAAAATCACGCGTTGACCACAGATTATGAAACAATTTCCAGCTCATTGAGTATAGCCTTGACAGACATCACCTTTAAATAACGCAAAATAGTATAAAATGTAATAATTAGTATAAACAAATTGAAAAAAAATCATGCGTGGAGCACAGATTATGAAACAATTTCCCGCACAATGAGAATAGCCTCGATAGACATCGCCTTTAAATAACGCGAAATAGTATAAAGACGTAAACAAATTGAAAAAAATCACGCGTTGAGCACAGATTATGAAACAATTTCCAGCACATTGAGTATAGCCTTGACAGACATCACCTTTAAATAACGCGAAATAGTATAAAATGTAATAATTAGTATAAACAAATTGAAAAAAAAATCACGCTTGGAGCATAGATTGTGAAAAAATATCTAGCACATTGAAAATAGTCTCGATAGACATCACCTTTAAATAACGCGAAATAGTATAAATCTGTAAAAAAATTGAAAAAAAAATCAGGCTTGGAGCATGGATTGTGAAACAATTTCCAGCACATTGAAAATATTCTCAATAGACATCACCTTTAAATAACGCGAAATAGTATAAATCTGTAAAAAAATTGAAAAAAAAATCACGCTTGGAGCATGGATTGTGAAACAATTTCCAGCACATTGAAAATCTTCTCGATAGACATCGCCTTTAAATAACGCGAAATAGTATAAATCTGTAAATAATTTAAAAGAAATCACGCGTGGAGCACAGATTATGAAACAATTTCCAGCACATTGTGAATAGTCTCGATAGACATCACCTTTAAAAAACGCGAAATAGTATAAATCTGAAAACAAATTTAAAAAAATCACGCGTGGAGCACAGATTATGAAACAATTTCCAGCACATTGAGAATAGTCTCGATAGACATCACCTTTAAATAACGCGGATTAGTATTAATCCGTAAAAAAATTCAAAAAAATCACCCGTGGAGCACAGATTATGAAACAATTTCCAGCACAATGAGAATAGTCTCGAAAAACATCGCCTTTAAATAACGCGAAATTTTATAAAATCCGTAAACAAATTCAAAAAAATCACGCGTTGACCACAGATTATGAAACAATTTCCAGCACATTGTGTATAGCCTTGATAGACATCACCTTTAAATAACGCAAAATAGTATAAAATGTAATAATTAGTATAAACAAATTGAAAAAATAATCATGCGTGGAGCACAGATTATGAAACAATTTCCCACACAATGAGAATAGCCTCGATAGACATCGCCTTTAAATAACGCGAAATAGTATAAAGAAGTAAACAAATTGAAAAAAATCACGCGTTGAGCACAGATTATGAAACAATTTCCAGCACATTGAGTATAGCCTTGACAGACATCACCTTTAAATAACGCGAAATAGTATAAAATGTAATAATTAGTATAAACAAATTGAAAAAAAAATCACGCTTGGAGCATAGATTGGGAAAAAATATCTAGCACATTGAAAATAGTCTCGATAGACATCAACTTTAAATAACGCGAAATAGTATAAATCTGAAAACAAATTTAAAAAATTCACGCGTGGAGCACAGATTATGAAACAATTTCCAGCACATTGAGAATAGCCTCGATAGACATCACCTTTAAATAACGCGAAATAGTATAAATCTGTAAAAAAATTGAAAAAAAATCACGCTTGGAGCGTGGATTATGAAACAATTTCCAGCACATTGAGAATAGTCTCGATAGACATCACCTTTAAAAAACGCGACATAGTATAAATCCGTAAACAAATTGAAAAAAAATCACGCTTGGAGCATAAATTGTGAAACAATTTCCCGCACAATGAGAATAGCCTCGATTGACATCGCCTTTAAATAACGCGAAATAGTATAAAGACGTAAACAAATTGAAAAAAATCACGCGTTGAGCACAGATTATGAAACAATTTCCAGCACATTGAGTATAGCCTTGACAGACATCACCTTTAAATAACGCGAAATAGTATAAAATGTATTAATTAGTATAAACAAATTGAAAAAAAAAATCACGCTTGGAGCATAGATTGTGAAAAAATATCTAGCACATTGAAAATAGTCTCGATAGACATCACCTTTAAATAACGCGAAATAGTATAAATCTGTAAAAAAATTGAAAAAAAAATCACGCTTGGAGCATGGATTGTGAAACAATTTCCAGCACATTGAAAATATTCTCAATAGACATCACCTTTAAATAACGCGAAATAGTATAAATCTGAAAACAAATTTAAAAAAATCACGCGTGGAGCACAGATTATGAAACAATTTCCAGCACATTGAGAATAGCCTCGATAGACATCACCTTTAAATAACGCGAAATAGTATAAATCTGTAAAAAAATTGAAAAAAAAATCACGCTTGGAGCATGGATTGTGAAACAATTTCCAGCACATTGAAAATCTTCTCGATAGACATCGCCTTTAAATAACGCGAAATAGTATAAATCTGTAAATAATTTAAAAGAAATCACGCGTGGAGCACAGATTATGAAACAATTTCCAGCACATTGTGAATAGTCTCGATAGACATCACCTTTAAAAAACGCGAAATAGTATAAATCTGAAAACAAATTTAAAAAAATCACGCGTGGAGCACAGATTATGAAACAATTTCCAGCACATTGAGAATAGTCTCGATAGACATCACCTTTAAATAACGCGGATTAGTATAAATCCGTAAAAAAATTCAAAAAATCACCCGTGGAGCACAGATTATGAAACAATTTCCAGCACATTGAGAATAGTCTCGATAGACATCGCCTTTAAAAAACGCGACATAGTATAAATCCGTAAACAAATTCAAAAAAATCACGCGTGGAGCACAGATTATAAAACAATTTCCCGCACAATGAGAATAGCCTCGATAGACATCGCCTTTAAATAACGCGAATTAGTATAAAGACGTAAACAAATTGAAAAAAATCACGCGTTGACCACAGATTATGAAACAATTTCCAGCACATTGTGTATAGCCTTGATAGACATCACCTTTAAATAACGCAAAATAGTATAAAATGTAATAATTAGTATAAAAATATTGAAAAAAAAATCATGCGTGGAGCACAGATTATGAAACAATTTCCCGCACAATGAGAATAGCCTCGATAGACAACGCCTTTAAATAACGCGAAATACTATAAAGACGTAAACAAATTGAAAAAAATCACGCGTTGAGCACAGATTATGAAACAATTTCCAGCACATTGAGTATAGCCTTTACAGACATCACCTTTAAATAACGCGAAATAGTATAAAATGTAATAATTAGTATAAACAAATTGAAAAAAAAAATCAAGCTTGGAGCATAGATTGTGAAAAAATATCTAGCACATTGAAAATAGTCTCGATAGACATCACATTTAAATAACGCGAAATAGTATAAATCTGTAAAAAAATTGAAAAAAAAATCACGCTTCGAGCATGGATTGTGAAACAATTTCCAGCACATTGAAAATATTCTCGATAGACATCGCCTTTAAATATCGTGGAATGGTATAAATCCGTAAACAAATTTAAAAAATCACGCGTGGAGCACAAATTATGAAACAATTTCCAGCACATTGAGAATAGCCTCGATAGACATCACCTTTAAATAACGCGAAATAGTATAAATCTGTAAAAAAATTGAAAAAAAAATCACGCTTGGAGCATGGATTGTGAAACAATTTCCAGCACATTGAAAATATTCTCAATAGACATCACGTTTAAATAACGCGAAATAGTATAAATCTGAAAACAAATTTTAAAAAATCACGCGTGGAGCACAGATTATGAAACAATTTCCAGCACATTGAGAATAGCCTCGATAGACATCACCTTTAAATAACGCGAAATAGTATAAATCTGTAAAAAAATTGAAAAAAAAATCACGCTTGGAGCGTGGATTATGAAACAATTTCCAGCACATTGAGAATAGTCTCGATAGACATCACCTTTTAAAAAACGCGAAATTTTATAAATCCGTAAACAAATTGAAAAAAAATCACGCTTGGAGCATAAATTGTGAAACAATTTCCCGCACAATGAGAATAGCCTCGATAGACATCGCCTTTAAATAACGCGAAATAGTATAAAGACGTAAACAAATTGAAAAAAATCACGCGTTGACCACAGATTATGAAACAATTTCCAGCTCATTGAGTATAGCCTTGACAGACATCACCTTTAAATAACGCAAAATAGTATAAAATGTAATAATTAGTATAAACAAATTGAAAAAAAATCATGCGTGGAGCACAGATTATGAAACAATTTCCCGCACAATGAGAATAGCCTCGATAGACATCGCCTTTAAATAACGCGAAATAGTATAAAGGCGTAAACAAATTGAAAAAAATCACGCGTTGAGCACAGATTATGAAACAATTTCCAGCACATTGAGTATAGCCTTGACAGACATCACCTTTAAATAACGCGAAATAGTATAAAATGTATTAATTAGTATAAACAAATTGAAAAAAAAAATCACGCTTGGAGCATAGATTGTGAAAAAATATCTAGCACATTGAAAATAGTCTCGATAGACATCACCTTTAAATAACGCGAAATAGTATAAATCTGTAAAAAAATTGAAAAAAAAATCACGCTTGGAGCATGGATTGTGAAACAATTTCCAGCACATTGAAAATATTCTCAATAGACATCACCTTTAAATAACGCGAAATAGTATAAATCTGAAAACAAATTAAAAAAAATCACGCGTGGAGCACAGATTATGAAACAATTTCCAGCACATTGAGAATAGCCTCGATAGACATCACCTTTAAATAACGCGAAATAGTATAAATCTGTAAAAAAATTGAAAAAAAAATCAGGCTTGGAGCATGGATTGTGAAACAATTTCCAGCACATTGAAAATATTCTCAATAGACATCACCTTTAAATAACGCGAAATAGTATAAATCTGTAAAAAAATTGAAAAAAAAATCACGCTTGGAGCATGGATTGTGAAACAATTTCCAGCACATTGAAAATCTTCTCGATAGACATCGCCTTTAAATAACGCGAAATAGTATAAATCTGTAAATAATTTAAAAGAAATCACGCGTGGAGCACAGATTATGAAACAATTTCCAGCACATTGTGAATAGTCTCGATAGACATCACCTTTAAAAAACGCGAAATAGTATAAATCTGAAAAGAAATTTAAAAAAATCACGCGTGGAGCACAGATTATGAAACAATTTCCAGCACATTGAGAATAGTCTCGATAGACATCACCTTTAAATAACGCGGATTAGTATTAATCCGTAAAAAAATTCAAAAAAATCACCCGTGGAGCACAGATTATGAAACAATTTCCAGCACAATGAGAATAGTCTCGAAAAACATCGCCTTTAAATAACGCGAAATTTTATAAAATCCGTAAACAAATTCAAAAAAATCACGCGTGGAGCACAGATTATGAAACAATTTCCCGCACAATGAGAATAGCCTCGATAGACATCGCTTTTAAATAACGCGAAATAGTATAAAATGTAATAATTAGTATAAACAAATTGAAAAAAAAATCACGCTTGGAGCATAGATTGTGAATCAATTTCCAGCACATTGAAAATAGTCTCGATAGACATCGCCTTTAAAAAACGCGACATAGTATAAATCCGTAAACAAATTCAAAAAAATCACGCGTGGAGCACAGATTATGAAACAATTTCCCGCACAATGAGAATAGCCTCGATAGACATCGCCTTTAAATAACGCGAAATAGTATAAAGACGTAAACAAATTGAAAAAAATTACGCGTTGACCACATATTATGAAACAATTTCCAGCACATTGTGTATAGCCTTGATAGACATCACCTTTAAATAACGCAAAATAGTATAAAATGTAATAATTAGTATAAACAAATTGAAAAAATAATCATGCGTGGAGCACAGATTATGAAACAATTTCCCGCACAATGAGAATAGCCTCGATAGACATCGCCTTTAAATAACGCGAAATAGTATAAAGAAGTACACAAATTGAAAAAAATCACGCGTTGAGCACAGATTATGAAACAATTTCCAGCACATTGAGTATAGCCTTGACAGACATCACCTTTAAATAACGCGAAATAGTATAAAATGTAATAATTAGTATAAACAAATTGAAAAAAAAATCACGCTTGGAGCATAGATTGGGAAAAAATATCTAGCACATTGAAAATAGTCTCGATAGACATCAACTTTAAATAACGCGAAATAGTATAAATCTGTAAAAATATTGAAAAAAAATCACGCTTGGAGCACGGATTGTGAAACTATTTCCAGCACATTGAAAATATTCTCAATAGACATCACCTTTAAATAACGCGAAATATTATAAATCTCAAAACAAATTTTAAAAAATCACGCGTGGAGCAAAAATTATGAAACAATTTCCAGCACATTGAGAATAGCCTCGATGGCCACACCTTTAAATAACGCGAAATAGTATAACTCTGTAAAAAAATTGAAAAAAAATCACGCTTGGAGCATGGATTGTGAAAATATTTCCAGCACATTGAAAATAGTCTCGATAGACATCACATTTAAATAACGCGAAATAGTATAAATCTGTAAAAAAATTGAAAAAAAAATCACGCTTGGAGCATGGATTGTGAAACAATTTCCAGCACATTGAAAATATTCTCGATAGACATCGCCTTTAAATATCGTGGAATGGTATAAATCCGTAAACAAATTTAAAAAATCACGCGTGGAGCACAAATTATGAAACAATTTCCAGCACATTGAGAATACCCTCGATAGACATCACCTTTAAATAACGCGAAATAGTATAAATCTGTAAAAAAATTGAAAAAAAAATCACGCTTGGAGCATGGATTGTGAAACAATTTCCAGCACATTGAAAATATTCTCAATAGACATCACGTTTAAATAACGCGAAATAGTATAAATCTGAAAACAAATTTTAAAAAATCACGCGTGGAGCACAGATTATGAAACAATTTCCAGCACATTGAGAATAGCCTCGATAGACATCACCTCTAAATAACGCGAAATAGTATAAATCTGTAAAAAAATTGAAAAAAAAATCACGCTTGGAGCGTGGATTATGAAACAATTTCCAGCACATTGAGAATAGTCTCGATAGACATCACCTTTAAAAAACGCGAAATTTTATAAATCCGTAAACAAATTGAAAAAAAATCACGCTTGGAGCATAAATTGTGAAACAATTTCCCGCACAATGAGAATAGCCTCGATAGACATCGCCTTTAAATAACGCGAAATAGTATAAAGACGTAAACAAATTGAAAAAAAATCACGCGTTGACCACAGATTATGAAACAATTTCCAGCTCATTGAGTATAGCCTTGACAGACATCACCTTTAAATAACGCAAAATAGTATAAAATGTAATAATTAGTATAAACAAATTGAAAAAAAATCATGCGTGGAGCACAGATTATGAAACAATTTCCCGCACAATGAGAATAGCCTCGATAGACATCGCCTTTAAATAACGCGAAATAGTATAAAGACGTAAACAAATAAAAAAAAATCACGCGTTGAGCACAGATTATGAAACAATTTCCAGCACATTGAGTATAGCCTTGACAGACATCACCTTTAAATAACGCGAAATAGTATAAAATGTAATAATTAGTATAAACAAATTGAAAAAAAAATCACGCTTGGAGCATAGATTGTGAAAAAATATCTAGCACATTGAAAATAGTCTCGATAGACATCACCTTTAAATAACGCGAAATAGTATAAATCTGTAAAAAAATTGAAAAAAAAATCACGCTTGGAGCATGGATTGTGAAACAATTTCCAGCACATTGAAAATATTCTCAATAGACATCACCTTTAAATAACGCGAAATAGTATAAATCTGAAAACAAATTAAAAAAAATCACGCGTGGAGCACAGATTATGAAACAATTTCCAGCACATTGAGAATAGCCTCGATAGACATCACCTTTAAATAACGCGAAATAGTATAAATCTGTAAAAAAATTGAAAAAAAAATCACGCTTGGAGCATGGATTGTGAAACAATTTCCAGCACATTGAAAATCTTCTCGATAGACATCGCCTTTAAATAACGCGAAATAGTATAAATCTGTAAATAATTTAAAAGAAATCACGCGTGGAGCACAGATTATGAAACAATTTCCAGCACATTGTGAATAGTCTCGATAGACATCACCTTTAAAAAACGCGAAATAGTATAAATCTGAAAACAAATTTAAAAAAATCACGCGTGGAGCACAGATTATGAAACAATTTCCAGCACATTGAGAATAGTCTCGATAGACATCACCTTTAAATAACGCGGATTAGTATTAATCCGTAAAAAAATTCAAAAAAATCACCCGTGGAGCACAGATTATGAAACAATTTCCAGCACAATGAGAATAGTCTCGAAAAACATCGCCTTTAAATAACGCGAAATTTTATAAAATCCGTAAACAAATTCAAAAAAATCACGCGTGGAGCACAGATTATGAAACAATTTCCCGCACAATGAGAATAGCCTCGATAGACATCGCCTTTAAATAACGCGAAATAGTATAAAATGTAATAATTAGTATAAACAAATTGAAAAAAAAATCACGCTTGGAGCATAGATTGTGAATCAATTTCCAGCACATTGAAAATAGTCTCGATAGACATCGCCTTTAAAAAACGCGACATAGTATAAATCCGTAAACAAATTCAAAAAAATCACGCGTGGAGCACAGATTATGAAACAATTTCCCGCACAATGAGAATAGCCTCGATAGACATCGCCTTTAAATAACGCGAAATAGTATAAAGACGTAAACAAATTGAAAAAAATCACGCGTTGACCACAGATTATGAAACAATTTCCAGCACATTGTGTATAGCCTTGATAGACATCACCTTTAAATAACGCAAAATAGTATAAAATGTAATAATTAGTATAAACAAATTGAAAAAATAATCATGCGTGGAGCACAGATTATGAAACAATTTCCCGCACAATGAGAATAGCCTCGATATACATCGCCTTTAAATAACGCGAAATAGTATAAAGAAGTAAACAAATTGAAAAAAATCACGCGTTGAGCACAGATTATGAAACAATTTCCAGCACATTGAGTATAGCCTCGATGGACATCACCTTTAAATAACGCGAAATAGTATAACTCTGTAAAAAAATTGAAAAAAAAATCACGCTTGGAGCATGGATTGTGAAAATATTTCCAGCACATTGAAAATATTCTCGATAGACATCACCTTTAAATAACGCGAGATAGTATAAATCTGTAAAAAAATTGAAAAAAAAATCACGCTTGGAGCATGGATTGTGAAACAATATCCAGCACATTGAAAATATTCTCAATAGACATCACCTTTAAATAACGCGAAATAGTATAAATCTGAAAACAAATTAAAAAAAATCACGCGTGGAGCACAGATTATGAAACAATTCCAGCACATTGAGAATAGCCTCGATAGACATCACCTTTAAATAAAGCAAAATAGTATAAAATGTAATAATTAGTATAAACAAATTGAAAAACAATCATGCGTGGAGCACAGATTACGAAACAATTTCCCGCACAATGAGAATAGCCTCGATAGACATCGCCTTTAAATAACGCGAAATAGTATAAAGACGTAAACAAATTGAAAAAAATCACGCGTTGAGCACAGATTATGAACAGTGTTGGGTATGAACGCGTTCATTGAACGAAAGTTCACGAACTTAGTTCAATTTCTGTGAACGTTGAGTTGAACTTGACTCACTTTTTGATAAACGAACGTGAACTGAACGAAAGCTCAAAAAATCCGCGAGTTTGAACGAAATTTACAACTCAAACTCAATTTTTTTCATAACGTATTTTTAAATTTTTCCAGCCGTTAAGAACACGTTTTTCCCATTTAGAGGCCATTTAGAGGGCTAAACCGACTCGGGACGGGTCGAGTCTGACCATCAGTTTTTCTGGGTCGTGCCTGGGCCTTGCTTTCTCTGGAGGCTCGGGGCGGGCCGAACCGAACTTATTTCTGGACCTGTGCATTATTCTTCCTAGAAGTCTGCACCGACAGAAATTTTCTGGCTCGGTCGCCGTGCTTGTATGAAAATCATTGATCCGTCCCTGTCGGATTCGTACAAAAATCTTTTTAAGGAACAACCTCTTTGGGTCAACAATTTTTGCCGAAAATACATATATTTTTAAATTACCATTATTCTACAATTAAAATTCTTTTTAAAGAATAATACATTTACATTTCTAGGGGGAAGAGGGTTATACAGTACTGTAAAACCTGTTATAGGAATCTGTCTATGACGACATCCTGTTTTAAACGGGAAAATTTCTTGATCGGTACAAAATGGATATAATAATTCGTTTGAAAATAAAAAATACTTTGCAAGAGACTACACAGACCTGGTAAAAAAGGAACTAAAGTATAACGATTTTTTTTCTCTCCTATGTGATTCCGCCGTACACAGTTTTTCGATATGGATTTTTTCAGATTTTTAGGTCTCCAAGCCGTGTAATGGTATTAATAATAATTCAGATATTTACATACAAATAGATATCCTTTTAAAAAATCAATATAGTTTACAATAGGATATATAGAAAGAAATGTAGTTGAAACAGTATTTTGGAACGGAGGTCCCTGTACTATGCAGTCTATGGTAGAGGTCTGCTGGTGCGAAAAGTTCAAGGCCCGGGGCCGGCCCAGTATAAAAATTAAAAGTTCGGCCCGAGCCCGGCCCCCACAAAAAAATATTGGCCCGGCCCGGTATAAAAGTTAAAACTTTGGTCCGAGTCTGCCCCGGCCCATAGAGAAAAAATTATTGGCCCGAATCGGCCCGGTATAACAGCTAAAAGTTCGGCCCGAGACCGGCCCGGACAAAAGTTAAATCTCGGCCCGAGCCCGGCCCGGCCCGGCCCGAATGAATTTCTACAAAACATTGATTTTTACGTCGATTTGGTTGAAATTTTGTCTCTTACGAGGAATTCTGACCCAAAATACTTACCTTTGCTTTTTATTGTAATATTTATAGTTTTCATTTTTATGGAAGTTATTGCGGTATTTATTTTTTTAATGTATCGCTATTTGCTGTATATAAATGTTTCAGTTATCATTAATATAGTTAATCTATATTCCATGTATTGGAGACTTAAAAATAAAAAAAAATGCTATACAGTAAAATCTTCTAAGATGGAATTGCATAGCAAAGAAAAAAATGCGTTATAGACAAGTTCCCTTCTTAGCAGGTGTAAATGCATAATATATTCTTTTCTTACATATTTCATTACATTCATTTTGCTTGGATTAACATATTTTTCAGGTTAAGACAGGATTCCGCCATAGGCAGGTTTTTTTCACACGTTTTACTATATTTTAATTTAGCTACATTTTAATAAGCCTAGAAATGTAATAAAATTTAATGTTTAATTGTTGAATAATGGTGATTGAAAAATGGATGCATTTTTTGCACATTATATTTTGATTGCATTCGCGCATGCGCACTGAAACATTTTTTAGTAAACCTGCTCCTTTTTCATCCAATTTTTATTATTTTTTAATTCTGATTGCAGGGTACTGTGTACAATGCTGTTTGTCATATTTTCTGAAAAAAACATTTGTTTATATTAAGAAATCTGCGAATTGGACTATTTTTATAAAAAAAACTTTAATTAATCTACGAATATACATGCTATTCTAATAAAAATGAACACAATTTATTACAATATCATAATATACAGTTTGAACACTTTTGCTACATTATTTTTTACAGTGTTGTCCAAAAGATATTCGTTTTTTTCCAATTTGTTGACGGTCCCCTATGGGGTTTCGGGAAAAAAATTTCACGGAAATATATGACCTGCACTATTCTGTTTACACACCTAGAGTATCAGAATAATTCCTCATGTATTTTTCTAGATATTTAAGAAAACGTCAAAAATTGCAAGTCGCCGATCACCTTTGGCCATATAGTGCAGTATTAGCAGTAATAATTTATAAAAAATGATAAGAGACCCAATCAAGATCGAAAAAAAGATAACTTTTTTTTTCTTTAGCAATCCTTTTTGATAACATTCTTTCAAGGGCGCAGCTACTGATATTTTTTCGAGGGGGAGAACTCAAAAATTTCCCAACTTGAAACAAATTGCTCTATTTTCCAACTGAAATGATATGTACAATATGTGTTTAATGATAAATATACTTATACGTAAAAAAAAAAAAAAAAATCTTTCCAAGGAAAAATACTGAAACTAAAAACATAAAAATTATAATTATTGGTTCATTTAAATGAAATATTTTGTCTTCTATTGTGTACGGGTCATAATCGTACTTCATATGAAAATAGCCTCATGATATTTTGAGACTTTTCAGAAATTAACAATATTTTGGAGGAAATAAATTGGAGAACTGTTGATGGACAACAGTAGAGATATCCAAGCCTGGTAGATGTATATTTTCGTAGCACAGAGAAACATAATGACGAATTGAGCCTGTCTTTTTTTGTATTGCTTTTGATAATTTAACTAGTTTACTGTTCTCTCTTTACTGTTAACTCAGAAAGGTAGTCAGCAAAACAATAAAATATTCTTATTTTTTTACTATTATTTTTAAAAAAGAAAATGTGTTTCAAAAATCTGAAATTTCCCAACTCTAAGCTCAAATTTCCCAAATTCACATATATTGGAGGGGGAGGCTCCCCCCCCCCAATAACCCCCCCCCCCCCATCGCGACGCCTCTGCATTCTTTTGGCCATTTCTAAAAAGGAAGGAAAAAAAAAAGAAAAGAAAGAACAGGACGTTGGCTATTAAATAATCTCATCCTTTGCTAAAGTATACTATGCCACTGGTGGGAGGATGTCACAGACCAAATTCTGTAACAACAAACATGTCAGATAAGAGATTGATTCGTTTATGGTTTGAACCTGACTCTCGATACTGCCTGAAGCGCGTAGAGGGATACTTTATTGTATATTTGAGTCAAATACTCTTTTGCGGTAGAAGTCTTTACAACTAATTCCAGGAAGTTACGTATGAAAAACAGGTCTTCTGTCGACTGCCCCGTCTCAAAGATATTATCTGACTACAGTCTCATGTAGTACATAGAATGATTATATGTATGAGAGAGAGTAGGTTATATTCAAAAGTATTTACAGGAAGAAAAACAGTTTTATTTTTGCAATCGTCATGAATGAACATTTATTTAATTTTCATATGACTTCGTAGGGGGTGAGGGTTGGAGATGTTAGTTATCACTATCACTAATTTCGATATATCTGCTTAGCATTCATAGCATATTCTGCTTGATTTCTGGCAGGGGCGGGCATAATTCTTCCGAAGATTCGAATTGTGCCTAGATTTAATTCTTTCCGTGCTGAACCGGCACCGGGCCTGAGATTTATTATGAAGATTCCGGGACTTTTTTTATGCATAAAAAACCCCGATAAAACATTCCATTGTTTAATTTCCTTCTTTATTTTGACACCTCTATTTAGCGAACACTTTTCAATGCCATAACAACTTCATACATTTGAATGTTTTAGTTTTTATTTCTGAATAACGGACCCTCCGAATAGCAGCCAAATTCATGGATCCCGAGGTATTCAGGTATGAAGGAATATCAGGTATCAAGGAATTCATGGATCCTCCCTCTATTCAGAGGTTTTACTATACAGAATGTCCACTCTCAACGGTGTCCCATACCTAATTCCTAAGCCATTAGGCATAGACATATAGTTCCAATTTCAAAGATGAATAAATGAGATACAGAAGTATTTTAAAAGCGATTAGAGTCAATAAAAACATTTCTTAAAAAAATACATTAAATTAAAATTTTTATACGGTTTCCCGATCCTATAATTTATATTTAGTAAAATATCATATTACTCTAAGAAGTAAGACAAAAAAAAAAAAAAAAAAAAAAAAAAAAAAAATCTCATTCTTCTACGATTAAAACTGTCCGAGTAATAGCTTTTTATTGTTAAAGCATCTTTTTTGCTGCGAAATACGAGTTATTCACAAATTTATTAAGATTAAAATGTGTATTTTTATTGCGAAAACAGCAAAATATTATTATAAACGCATCAAAATGAAAAAAGATCAAAATGCGATTTTTAAAATATTAATTAAAACATGGGCCATGGAACTGGAATCCTTCAATTGTTTTATCGGTGTGTGTGTGTGTGTGGGGGGGGGGGGTATGAATGTTTGTAAATGTTTTTTAATATTATTAATCTATTGTAAAAATTTCTACTGATTACAATCAATATTGTATTCTTTTAGAGTAGAATAAGATTGAAATAAAAAATACATTTACCTAAATATTTACCCGGCTGCCAAGAAGGGTTATGTGTTTGACGCGTATCTGTGTATGTGGATTTCTTTATACCCTCGAAACATCCCAACGGCTGGATGGATTTTAATGAATGATGTCTTTATCGATTCGTCTAAACCGTCTGATGGTTATAGGCCAGGTTATGTTTTCATAAATTTAAAATTGTGGCCGTAAAATAAAAAAAAATGGCGGTAGAGACGAAAAAAAAATTACGCACCCTATTGAGTGGCATGTCATTGGATAGGTCTTTCAAAATGAAGACGTAGGTAGAATCTCTAGCTTTACTGCAACTCTAACCTTCATAGACATCTATAGGCTTTATCAAAACAGTGTTTATAGATAGGAACTAAGAATTGAACACAACTTCAAAGTCATCAATACAAGTAAATAATAATTAAAAAAAAAATTGGTAAGTAATATAAAATGTAGTTTCACATTGATGAGAAATAATTAATTAATTGGCTTTTTACGCAGTTGGGTTTTTTGTTATTTTTTAAATTTAATTTTTACTTATTATTTTATTTATTCGTATCTGAATTTTAAGCCATACAAAATGTTTAGCTTTTTGGATTGAACAGAAGAGAAAGCCATGGGGCCTTCAGAAACTGCTAGTTTTTTCTTTAATGAGAAATGGAAAATTTTGCAGTTTATAAATAAATTATTGAATTTAAAAGAATTTAACTTCTAAAGTAATAAATATTTTTTGAAGCTATGTTTAATTCATTTTCATTTATAAATTTGAAAAAAATTGTATAATTTTCTTTCAAATAGCAAAAAATTGAGCAGTTTATTATTTTTCTATAAATCCAAAGGATTTTTCAGAAAATGCTGTCAAATTAGGTGTTTAAAGTCATTTTCGAGACTCGGCAGCCTATGAAGAGCTGTCGTCGAAGAGCAATAATTTGCAGTAACAAAAGATGCGTCAACTTCGTGTGCAAATGAAAAAGTCTATTTGATTTTTAAGGAATTAAACGTGCAAATTTATAATTATGCATTCATATGCAAAAATGAAACAGACATTTTTTTTCTTATGTCAGACATGTAATTTATATCAGCGCTCGGCTGAACAAAATCCAGTGGAAAGGGAACAAAAATTTTTGAATAAATGTGTTTGCTGTAGTCGGTAGCCCAGATCGGTTTTTTAAAACGAAGAACATGAAATAAGCTAAACTAGGATTTATTTTAGGACTCTTCGTACAGGACAGTATTAAACAAATAAACTCACAAGAGCATTTCAGAAATTTTAATAATTAAGGAACATGTAATATTGAAAAATAAGTTTATACCATTTTTTTTTCTTCCAAAATTGGAAAATGAAACAGTTCATTTTTTTTTTTTTTTTTTTTTTTTTTTTTTCGTTACCGTATAATGTAAATCTGAAACGCATGAACTTAAAAATAAATAAATAAAAAAAAATAAAAATTGTCTTTTCTGGGGACAAAGGATAAGCTGAGAAGCAGAGATATCATGCCAAAAGAATTTTTGTTAATATTTCTCTGTATTGTTTAATTATTCTTAGTTACTTAGGATGAATAAAGTTTCACCCACTTTTTTTTCAAAATTAGAGACAAATAAAATGTAATTTAATTTCAAAGTACAGGTGGCAAACTCGGAGACGGTGTCTATACTTATTTGTACATATCAAATAATCCATGAAAACTAAAACTATAATTCTAATTATCAGGCTATCGCCATTTTGTATAAATAAAAAAGTATCAAAAACAAAATGATAAAAATAAATTTGTAGACCATTGAACGCTTGAAAATATATCTCCTGTGCTCATTAGATTTCAACTTTATTTTTTCTTTCTTTTTATATGCAATCGTTTCATTAACAAATATAAATAGAGGAAGAATAGCCCGGGGAGAAATTATCAGGCCGAGTGCGATCACGATCAGTATGCAATCTTTCTTTTAGCCCGATAAAAAAGTTCAAACTTCGGCCAGAACTGCTCCAAGCCAAGCTTGTCCCGTTCAAAAAAAATTATTGACTCAGCCCGGTATAAAACAAAATTTTGCCCCAGCCTGCACACACACACACACACAAAAAAAATTAATCGGCTCGGTTCGGCCCGAACAAGCTTGAACTGGCTGACCATAGGTTTTTATGCCTATCAGGCTAAAATTGTCTTGTACGAGAAATTAAAAAAAAAAAATACTTATTTTATATTTTTTTTTTATTTCATGTTTATATTCTTTATTTAAAAAAATATCCTGATCTGTGATATCTATTTTTTTTTAATGCATTGCTGGTTATATGTAAATATGTCTTAGTTACCACTGATATGGATAATCCATATTCTATGGCTTGGATATTGAAAAACTGTTAAATGCTATCAATAAAATCTTCTAAGACGGTATCACCTAGGAAAGAAGAAAAATCCAGGCAGATTGCCTCTTAGCAGGTTCATTGCCTGTTGTAAATTCATTTCGTTCTTTTCACAAGTACTATTATACTCATTTTACATAGATCAACATATTTTTTTATTTATTTTATTTACTTATTTTATTTATTTATTTATTATTATTGTTGTTGTTGTTGTTAAACGTGGGGCTCCGCTGTAGGCAGGTAATTTTTCACAGGTTTTACTGTACTTTAGTTTTATTGCCTAGAAATGCAGCTACCCATCTTAAAAAATAATAAAAATAAATATATCAATTTTATTTGTGGAATAATAGTGATTTAAAAATGCATGCATTTTTTGAAAAAAAAAAAAAAGTTTATCCGGGCCAAATTTTACTAATATTTTTACTGTACAGGCCAGAGCCGTGGGGTCGAATAATTTTCATATGCGCTGGGTTGGAACCAGGACTGAAAATTTCCGCCTGTTCAGAGCTCAAGAAGAATGCATTCCAGCCCTGACTTGGGCCAGAAAATAAATTCTGGTCGGAACTTCTAGAAAAAAGTAATCCCTAAAATAAGCTCGGACCGAGTGTCGGAAAGGAAAAATGAGCCGGGCCCATGAAGACTCTTACATCGAATAACCAAAAGATTAGTTCACAAAACTTTGTTAATTTGGACGATCAAATTCTATTAAAAAAAATAAAATAAAATAAAAGCAATTTAACAAATTACAACGACCATTTAGAAAATGATTTTTTCAAAGACTAAAATTTGAGACATAAAAAATCGCACGGAGTTGATCACACATTACGTACGCCATTGATTAAACATTAACATTCCTGGACCCATCATGAACAAATTTTAAAAGAAATTTCAGTTTTACAATTGTCGGTACTGTACAAATTTTTAAACTTCTACGGAGCTGATCATACATTACGTACTTAATGGATTAAACATTAATATTCCTGGACCAATTTTAAATGAAATTCCATTTTTAAACTTCTAAACATCCCGCAATATTACTTTTTACACCGTCGTATAGAGAAAAAAATGTGCTTTTAAATGCAATTTGATTGAAAGCTGTATCTTAATTTGTTTCTAAGTTATTAATTTTTTTTGTAGTTTTTATTACTTTTTTGTCATAGTGGCAACAGAAGTATCCATCTCTGTTGAAAGTAAAGGGAAAATACAGATTACTGTATAGACCCATCAGAAAACGAATAAAATGCGGGATTCAACTAATAAAACGCTTCAGATATGTTTTTGATTTCCTACCCTGACGGAGGACAATAATCATTTTTCCAAATGATAAAAAAAAAAAAAAAAAAAAAAAACGAGTTTTTAGTGAACTTCGCTCACTTTCAGAGATGAGTTTGAGTTGAGCGAGTTCGTTTGAAAAATTTTGAATTTGAACGTGAACTTGACTCAGTTTTGAGAAATTGAGTTTGAGTTTGAATTAGTTCGTTTTTTTTGTGAGCGTGCCCAACACTGATTATGAAACAATTTCCAGCACATTGAGTATAGCCTTGACAGACATCACCTTTATATAACGCGAAATAGTATAAAATGTAATAATTAGTATAAACAAATTGAAAAAAAAAATCACGCTTGGAGCATAGATTGTGAAAAAATATCTAGCACATTGAAAATAGTCTCGATAGACATCACCTTTAAATAACGCGAAATAGTATAAATCTGTAAAAAAATTGAAAAAAAAAATCACGCTTGGAGCATGGATTGTGAAACAATTTCCAGCACATTGAAAATATTCTCAATAGACATCACCTTTAAATAACGCGAAATAGTATAAATCTGAAAACAAATTTAAAAAAATCACGCGTGGAGCACAGATTATGAAACAATTTCCAGCACATTGAGAATAGCCTCGATAGACATCACCTTTAAATAACGCGAAATAGTATAAATCTGTAAAAAAATTGAAAAAAAAATCACGCTTGGAGCATGGATTGTGAAACAATTTCCAGCACATTGAAAATATTCTCAATAGACATCACCTTTAAATAACGCGAAATAGTATAAATCTGAAAACAAATTTAAAAAATTCACGCGTGGAGCACAGATTATGAAACAATTTCCAGCACATTGAGAATAGCCTCGATAGACATCACCTTTAAATAACGCGAAATAGTATAAATCTGTAAAAAAATTGAAAAAAAATCACGCTTGGAGCGTGGATTATGAAACAATTTCCAGCACATTGAGAATAGTCTCGATAGATATCACCTTTAAAAAACGCGACATAGTATAAATCCGTAAACAAATTGAAAAAAAATCACGCTTGGAGCATAAATTGTGAAACAATTTCCCGCACAATGAGAATAGCCTCGATTGACATCGCCTTTAAATAACGCGAAATAGTATAAAGACGTAAACAAATTGAAAAAAATCACGCGTTGAGCACAGATTATGAAACAATTTCCAGCACATTGAGTATAGCCTTGACAGACATCACCTTTAAATAACGCGAAATAGTATAAAATGTATTAATTAGTATAAACAAATTGAAAAAAAAAATCACGCTTGGAGCATAGATTGTGAAAAAATATCTAGCACATTGAAAATAGTCTCGATAGACATCACCTTTAAATAACGCGAAATAGTATAAATCTGTAAAAAAATTGAAAAAAAAATCACGCTTGGAGCATGGATTGTGAAACAATTTCCAGCACATTGAAAATATTCTCAATAGACATCACCTTTAAATAACGCGAAATAGTATAAATCTGAAAACAAATTTAAAAAAATCACGCGTGGAGCACAGATTATGAAACAATTTCCAGCACATTGAGAATAGCCTCGATAGACATCACCTTTAAATAACGCGAAATAGTATAAATCTGTAAAAAAATTGAAAAAAAAATCACGCTTGGAGCATGGATTGTGAAACAATTTCCAGCACATTGAAAATCTTCTCGATAGACATCGCCTTTAAATAACGCGAAATAGTATAAATCTGTAAATAATTTAAAAGAAATCACGCGTGGAGCACAGATTATGAAACAATTTCCAGCACATTGTGAATAGTCTCGATAGACATCACCTTTAAAAAACGCGAAATAGTATAAATCTGAAAACAAATTTAAAAAAATCACGCGTGGAGCACAGATTATGAAACAATTTCCAGCACATTGAGAATAGTCTCGATAGACATCACCTTTAAATAACGCGGATTAGTATAAATCCGTAAAAAAATTCAAAAAATCACCCGTGGAGCACAGATTATGAAACAATTTCCAGCACATTGAGAATAGTCTCGATAGACATCGCCTTTAAAAAACGCGACATAGTATAAATCCGTAAACAAATTCAAAAAAATCACGCGTGGAGCACAGATTATAAAACAATTTCCCGCACAATGAGAATAGCCTCGATAGACATCGCCTTTAAATAACGCGAATTAGTATAAAGACGTAAACAAATTGAAAAAAATCACGCGTTGACCACAGATTATGAAACAATTTCCAGCACATTGTGTATAGCCTTGATAGACATCACCTTTAAATAACGCAAAATAGTATAAAATGTAATAATTAGTATAAAAATATTGAAAAAAAAATCATGCGTGGAGCACAGATTATGAAACAATTTCCCGCACAATGAGAATAGCCTCGATAGACAACGCCTTTAAATAACGCGAAATACTATAAAGACGTAAACAAATTGAAAAAAATCACGCGTTGAGCACAGATTATGAAACAATTTCCAGCACATTGAGTATAGCCTTTACAGACATCACCTTTAAATAACGCGAAATAGTATAAAATGTAATAATTAGTATAAACAAATTGAAAAAAAAAATCAAGCTTGGAGCATAGATTGTGAAAAAATATCTAGCACATTGAAAATAGTCTCGATAGACATCACATTTAAATAACGCGAAATAGTATAAATCTGTAAAAAAATTGAAAAAAAAATCACGCTTCGAGCATGGATTGTGAAACAATTTCCAGCACATTGAAAATATTCTCGATAGACATCGCCTTTAAATATCGTGGAATGGTATAAATCCGTAAACAAATTTAAAAAATCACGCGTGGAGCACAAATTATGAAACAATTTCCAGCACATTGAGAATAGCCTCGATAGACATCACCTTTAAATAACGCGAAATAGTATAAATCTGTAAAAAAATTGAAAAAAAAATCACGCTTGGAGCATGGATTGTGAAACAATTTCCAGCACATTGAAAATATTCTCAATAGACATCACGTTTAAATAACGCGAAATAGTATAAATCTGAAAACAAATTTAAAAAAATCACGCGTGGAGCACAGATTATGAAACAATTTCCAGCACATTGAGAATAGCCTCGATAGACATCACCTTTAAATAACGCGAAATAGTATAAATCTGTAAAAAAATTGAAAAAAAAATCACGCTTGGAGCGTGGATTATGAAACAATTTCCAGCACATTGAGAATAGTCTCGATAGACATCACCTTTTAAAAAACGCGAAATTTTATAAATCCGTAAACAAATTGAAAAAAAATCACGCTTGGAGCATAAATTGTGAAACAATTTCCCGCACAATGAGAATAGCCTCGATAGACATCGCCTTTAAATAACGCGAAATAGTATAAAGACGTAAACAAATTGAAAAAAATCACGCGTTGACCACAGATTATGAAACAATTTCCAGCTCATTGAGTATAGCCTTGACAGACATCACCTTTAAATAACGCAAAATAGTATAAAATGTAATAATTAGTATAAACAAATTGAAAAAAAATCATGCGTGGAGCACAGATTATGAAACAATTTCCCGCACAATGAGAATAGCCTCGATAGACATCGCCTTTAAATAACGCGAAATAGTATAAAGACGTAAACAAATTGAAAAAAATCACGCGTTGAGCACAGATTATGAAACAATTTCCAGCACATTGAGTATAGCCTTGACAGACATCACCTTTAAATAACGCGAAATAGTATAAAATGTATTAATTAGTATAAACAAATTGAAAAAAAAAATCACGCTTGGAGCATAGATTGTGAAAAAATATCTAGCACATTGAAAATAGTCTCGATAGACATCACCTTTAAATAACGCGAAATAGTATAAATCTGTAAAAAAATTGAAAAAAAAATCACGCTTGGAGCATGGATTGTGAAACAATTTCCAGCACATTGAAAATATTCTCAATAGACATCACCTTTAAATAACGCGAAATAGTATAAATCTGAAAACAAATTAAAAAAAATCACGCGTGGAGCACAGATTATGAAACAATTTCCAGCACATTGAGAATAGCCTCGATAGACATCACCTTTAAATAACGCGAAATAGTATAAATCTGTAAAAAAATTGAAAAAAAAATCAGGCTTGGAGCATGGATTGTGAAACAATTTCCAGCACATTGAAAATATTCTCAATAGACATCACCTTTAAATAACGCGAAATAGTATAAATCTGTAAAAAAATTGAAAAAAAAATCACGCTTGGAGCATGGATTGTGAAACAATTTCCAGCACATTGAAAATCTTCTCGATAGACATCGCCTTTAAATAACGCGAAATAGTATAAATCTGTAAATAATTTAAAAGAAATCACGCGTGGAGCACAGATTATGAAACAATTTCCAGCACATTGTGAATAGTCTCGATAGACATCACCTTTAAAAAACGCGAAATAGTATAAATCTGAAAAGAAATTTAAAAAAATCACGCGTGGAGCACAGATTATGAAACAATTTCCAGCACATTGAGAATAGTCTCGATAGACATCACCTTTAAATAACGCGGATTAGTATTAATCCGTAAAAAAATTCAAAAAAATCACCCGTGGAGCACAGATTATGAAACAATTTCCAGCACAATGAGAATAGTCTCGAAAAACATCGCCTTTAAATAACGCGAAATTTTATAAAATCCGTAAACAAATTCAAAAAAATCACGCGTGGAGCACAGATTATGAAACAATTTCCCGCACAATGAGAATAGCCTCGATAGACATCGCTTTTAAATAACGCGAAATAGTATAAAATGTAATAATTAGTATAAACAAATTGAAAAAAAAATCACGCTTGGAGCATAGATTGTGAATCAATTTCCAGCACATTGAAAATAGTCTCGATAGACATCGCCTTTAAAAAACGCGACATAGTATAAATCCGTAAACAAATTCAAAAAAATCACGCGTGGAGCACAGATTATGAAACAATTTCCCGCACAATGAGAATAGCCTCGATAGACATCGCCTTTAAATAACGCGAAATAGTATAAAGACGTAAACAAATTGAAAAAAATTACGCGTTGACCACATATTATGAAACAATTTCCAGCACATTGTGTATAGCCTTGATAGACATCACCTTTAAATAACGCAAAATAGTATAAAATGTAATAATTAGTATAAACAAATTGAAAAAATAATCATGCGTGGAGCACAGATTATGAAACAATTTCCCGCACAATGAGAATAGCCTCGATAGACATCGCCTTTAAATAACGCGAAATAGTATAAAGAAGTACACAAATTGAAAAAAATCACGCGTTGAGCACAGATTATGAAACAATTTCCAGCACATTGAGTATAGCCTTGACAGACATCACCTTTAAATAACGCGAAATAGTATAAAATGTAATAATTAGTATAAACAAATTGAAAAAAAAATCACGCTTGGAGCATAGATTGGGAAAAAATATCTAGCACATTGAAAATAGTCTCGATAGACATCAACTTTAAATAACGCGAAATAGTATAAATCTGTAAAAATATTGAAAAAAAATCACGCTTGGAGCACGGATTGTGAAACTATTTCCAGCACATTGAAAATATTCTCAATAGACATCACCTTTAAATAACGCGAAATATTATAAATCTCAAAACAAATTTTAAAAAATCACGCGTGGAGCAAAAATTATGAAACAATTTCCAGCACATTGAGAATAGCCTCGATGGCCACACCTTTAAATAACGCGAAATAGTATAACTCTGTAAAAAAATTGAAAAAAAATCACGCTTGGAGCATGGATTGTGAAAATATTTCCAGCACATTGAAAATAGTCTCGATAGACATCACATTTAAATAACGCGAAATAGTATAAATCTGTAAAAAAATTGAAAAAAAAATCACGCTTGGAGCATGGATTGTGAAACAATTTCCAGCACATTGAAAATATTCTCAATAGACATCACGTTTAAATAACGCGAAATAGTATAAATCTGAAAACAAATTTTAAAAAATCACGCGTGGAGCACAGATTATGAAACAATTTCCAGCACATTGAGAATAGCCTCGATAGACATCACCTCTAAATAACGCGAAATAGTATAAATCTGTAAAAAAATTGAAAAAAAAATCACGCTTGGAGCGTGGATTATGAAACAATTTCCAGCACATTGAGAATAGTCTCGATAGACATCACCTTTAAAAAACGCGAAATTTTATAAATCCGTAAACAAATTGAAAAAAAATCACGCTTGGAGCATAAATTGTGAAACAATTTCCCGCACAATGAGAATAGCCTCGATAGACATCGCCTTTAAATAACGCGAAATAGTATAAAGACGTAAACAAATTGAAAAAAAATCACGCGTTGACCACAGATTATGAAACAATTTCCAGCTCATTGAGTATAGCCTTGACAGACATCACCTTTAAATAACGCAAAATAGTATAAAATGTAATAATTAGTATAAACAAATTGAAAAAAAATCATGCGTGGAGCACAGATTATGAAACAATTTCCCGCACAATGAGAATAGCCTCGATAGACATCGCCTTTAAATAACGCGAAATAGTATAAAGACGTAAACAAATAAAAAAAAATCACGCGTTGAGCACAGATTATGAAACAATTTCCAGCACATTGAGTATAGCCTTGACAGACATCACCTTTAAATAACGCGAAATAGTATAAAATGTAATAATTAGTATAAACAAATTGAAAAAAAAATCACGCTTGGAGCATAGATTGTGAAAAAATATCTAGCACATTGAAAATAGTCTCGATAGACATCACCTTTAAATAACGCGAAATAGTATAAATCTGTAAAAAAATTGAAAAAAAAATCACGCTTGGAGCATGGATTGTGAAACAATTTCCAGCACATTGAAAATATTCTCAATAGACATCACCTTTAAATAACGCGAAATAGTATAAATCTGAAAACAAATTAAAAAAAATCACGCGTGGAGCACAGATTATGAAACAATTTCCAGCACATTGAGAATAGCCTCGATAGACATCACCTTTAAATAACGCGAAATAGTATAAATCTGTAAAAAAATTGAAAAAAAAATCACGCTTGGAGCATGGATTGTGAAACAATTTCCAGCACATTGAAAATCTTCTCGATAGACATCGCCTTTAAATAACGCGAAATAGTATAAATCTGTAAATAATTTAAAAGAAATCACGCGTGGAGCACAGATTATGAAACAATTTCCAGCACATTGTGAATAGTCTCGATAGACATCACCTTTAAAAAACGCGAAATAGTATAAATCTGAAAACAAATTTAAAAAAATCACGCGTGGAGCACAGATTATGAAACAATTTCCAGCACATTGAGAATAGTCTCGATAGACATCACCTTTAAATAACGCGGATTAGTATTAATCCGTAAAAAAATTCAAAAAAATCACCCGTGGAGCACAGATTATGAAACAATTTCCAGCACAATGAGAATAGTCTCGAAAAACATCGCCTTTAAATAACGCGAAATTTTATAAAATCCGTAAACAAATTCAAAAAAATCACGCGTGGAGCACAGATTATGAAACAATTTCCCGCACAATGAGAATAGCCTCGATAGACATCGCCTTTAAATAACGCGAAATAGTATAAAATGTAATAATTAGTATAAACAAATTGAAAAAAAAATCACGCTTGGAGCATAGATTGTGAATCAATTTCCAGCACATTGAAAATAGTCTCGATAGACATCGCCTTTAAAAAACGCGACATAGTATAAATCCGTAAACAAATTCAAAAAAATCACGCGTGGAGCACAGATTATGAAACAATTTCCCGCACAATGAGAATAGCCTCGATAGACATCGCCTTTAAATAACGCGAAATAGTATAAAGACGTAAACAAATTGAAAAAAATCACGCGTTGACCACAGATTATGAAACAATTTCCAGCACATTGTGTATAGCCTTGATAGACATCACCTTTAAATAACGCAAAATAGTATAAAATGTAATAATTAGTATAAACAAATTGAAAAAATAATCATGCGTGGAGCACAGATTATGAAACAATTTCCCGCACAATGAGAATAGCCTCGATATACATCGCCTTTAAATAACGCGAAATAGTATAAAGAAGTAAACAAATTGAAAAAAATCACGCGTTGAGCACAGATTATGAAACAATTTCCAGCACATTGAGTATAGCCTCGATGGACATCACCTTTAAATAACGCGAAATAGTATAACTCTGTAAAAAAATTGAAAAAAAAATCACGCTTGGAGCATGGATTGTGAAAATATTTCCAGCACATTGAAAATATTCTCGATAGACATCACCTTTAAATAACGCGAGATAGTATAAATCTGTAAAAAAATTGAAAAAAAAATCACGCTTGGAGCATGGATTGTGAAACAATATCCAGCACATTGAAAATATTCTCAATAGACATCACCTTTAAATAACGCGAAATAGTATAAATCTGAAAACAAATTAAAAAAAATCACGCGTGGAGCACAGATTATGAAACAATTCCAGCACATTGAGAATAGCCTCGATAGACATCACCTTTAAATAAAGCAAAATAGTATAAAATGTAATAATTAGTATAAACAAATTGAAAAACAATCATGCGTGGAGCACAGATTACGAAACAATTTCCCGCACAATGAGAATAGCCTCGATAGACATCGCCTTTAAATAACGCGAAATAGTATAAAGACGTAAACAAATTGAAAAAAATCACGCGTTGAGCACAGATTATGAACAGTGTTGGGTATGAACGCGTTCATTGAACGAAAGTTCACGAACTTAGTTCAATTTCTGTGAACGTTGAGTTGAACTTGACTCACTTTTTGATAAACGAACGTGAACTGAACGAAAGCTCAAAAAATCCGCGAGTTTGAACGAAATTTACAACTCAAACTCAATTTTTTTCATAACGTATTTTTAAATTTTTCCAGCCGTTAAGAACACGTTTTTCCCATTTAGAGGCCATTTAGAGGGCTAAACCGACTCGGGACGGGTCGAGTCTGACCATCAGTTTTTCTGGGTCGTGCCTGGGCCTTGCTTTCTCTGGAGGCTCGGGGCGGGCCGAACCGAACTTATTTCTGGACCTGTGCATTATTCTTCCTAGAAGTCTGCACCGACAGAAATTTTCTGGCTCGGTCGCCGTGCTTGTATGAAAATCATTGATCCGTCCCTGTCGGATTCGTACAAAAATCTTTTTAAGGAACAACCTCTTTGGGTCAACAATTTTTGCCGAAAATACATATATTTTTAAATTACCATTATTCTACAATTAAAATTCTTTTTAAAGAATAATACATTTACATTTCTAGGGGGAAGAGGGTTATACAGTACTGTAAAACCTGTTATAGGAATCTGTCTATGACGACATCCTGTTTTAAACGGGAAAATTTCTTGATCGGTACAAAATGGATATAATAATTCGTTTGAAAATAAAAAATACTTTGCAAGAGACTACACAGACCTGGTAAAAAAGGAACTAAAGTATAACGATTTTTTTTCTCTCCTATGTGATTCCGCCGTACACAGTTTTTCGATATGGATTTTTTCAGATTTTTAGGTCTCCAAGCCGTGTAATGGTATTAATAATAATTCAGATATTTACATACAAATAGATATCCTTTTAAAAAATCAATATAGTTTACAATAGGATATATAGAAAGAAATGTAGTTGAAACAGTATTTTGGAACGGAGGTCCCTGTACTATGCAGTCTATGGTAGAGGTCTGCTGGTGCGAAAAGTTCAAGGCCCGGGGCCGGCCCAGTATAAAAATTAAAAGTTCGGCCCGAGCCCGGCCCCCACAAAAAAATATTGGCCCGGCCCGGTATAAAAGTTAAAACTTTGGTCCGAGTCTGCCCCGGCCCATAGAGAAAAAATTATTGGCCCGAATCGGCCCGGTATAACAGCTAAAAGTTCGGCCCGAGACCGGCCCGGACAAAAGTTAAATCTCGGCCCGAGCCCGGCCCGGCCCGGCCCGAATGAATTTCTACAAAACATTGATTTTTACGTCGATTTGGTTGAAATTTTGTCTCTTACGAGGAATTCTGACCCAAAATACTTACCTTTGCTTTTTATTGTAATATTTATAGTTTTCATTTTTATGGAAGTTATTGCGGTATTTATTTTTTTAATGTATCGCTATTTGCTGTATATAAATGTTTCAGTTATCATTAATATAGTTAATCTATATTCCATGTATTGGAGACTTAAAAATAAAAAAAAATGCTATACAGTAAAATCTTCTAAGATGGAATTGCATAGCAAAGAAAAAAATGCGTTATAGACAAGTTCCCTTCTTAGCAGGTGTAAATGCATAATATATTCTTTTCTTACATATTTCATTACATTCATTTTGCTTGGATTAACATATTTTTCAGGTTAAGACAGGATTCCGCCATAGGCAGGTTTTTTTCACACGTTTTACTATATTTTAATTTAGCTACATTTTAATAAGCCTAGAAATGTAATAAAATTTAATGTTTAATTGTTGAATAATGGTGATTGAAAAATGGATGCATTTTTTGCACATTATATTTTGATTGCATTCGCGCATGCGCACTGAAACATTTTTTAGTAAACCTGCTCCTTTTTCATCCAATTTTTATTATTTTTTAATTCTGATTGCAGGGTACTGTGTACAATGCTGTTTGTCATATTTTCTGAAAAAAACATTTGTTTATATTAAGAAATCTGCGAATTGGACTATTTTTATAAAAAAAACTTTAATTAATCTACGAATATACATGCTATTCTAATAAAAATGAACACAATTTATTACAATATCATAATATACAGTTTGAACACTTTTGCTACATTATTTTTTACAGTGTTGTCCAAAAGATATTCGTTTTTTTCCAATTTGTTGACGGTCCCCTATGGGGTTTCGGGAAAAAAATTTCACGGAAATATATGACCTGCACTATTCTGTTTACACACCTAGAGTATCAGAATAATTCCTCATGTATTTTTCTAGATATTTAAGAAAACGTCAAAAATTGCAAGTCGCCGATCACCTTTGGCCATATAGTGCAGTATTAGCAGTAATAATTTATAAAAAATGATAAGAGACCCAATCAAGATCGAAAAAAAGATAACTTTTTTTTTCTTTAGCAATCCTTTTTGATAACATTCTTTCAAGGGCGCAGCTACTGATATTTTTTCGAGGGGGAGAACTCAAAAATTTCCCAACTTGAAACAAATTGCTCTATTTTCCAACTGAAATGATATGTACAATATGTGTTTAATGATAAATATACTTATACGTAAAAAAAAAAAAAAAAATCTTTCCAAGGAAAAATACTGAAACTAAAAACATAAAAATTATAATTATTGGTTCATTTAAATGAAATATTTTGTCTTCTATTGTGTACGGGTCATAATCGTACTTCATATGAAAATAGCCTCATGATATTTTGAGACTTTTCAGAAATTAACAATATTTTGGAGGAAATAAATTGGAGAACTGTTGATGGACAACAGTAGAGATATCCAAGCCTGGTAGATGTATATTTTCGTAGCACAGAGAAACATAATGACGAATTGAGCCTGTCTTTTTTTGTATTGCTTTTGATAATTTAACTAGTTTACTGTTCTCTCTTTACTGTTAACTCAGAAAGGTAGTCAGCAAAACAATAAAATATTCTTATTTTTTTACTATTATTTTTAAAAAAGAAAATGTGTTTCAAAAAT
Organism: Maratus speciosus; assembly: GCA_963932465.1. Classification (NCBI taxonomy): domain Eukaryota; kingdom Metazoa; phylum Arthropoda; class Arachnida; order Araneae; family Salticidae; genus Maratus; species Maratus speciosus. The sequence continues at coordinate 616,244,847 of OZ010792.1, forward strand.
CTGAAATTTCCCAACTCTAAGCTCAAATTTCCCAAATTCACATATATTGGAGGGGGAGGCTCCCCCCCCCCAATAACCCCCCCCCCCCCCATCGCGACGCCTCTGCATTCTTTTGGCCATTTCTAAAAAGGAAGGAAAAAAAAAAGAAAAGAAAGAACAGGACGTTGGCTATTAAATAATCTCATCCTTTGCTAAAGTATACTATGCCACTGGTGGGAGGATGTCACAGACCAAATTCTGTAACAACAAACATGTCAGATAAGAGATTGATTCGTTTATGGTTTGAACCTGACTCTCGATACTGCCTGAAGCGCGTAGAGGGATACTTTATTGTATATTTGAGTCAAATACTCTTTTGCGGTAGAAGTCTTTACAACTAATTCCAGGAAGTTACGTATGAAAAACAGGTCTTCTGTCGACTGCCCCGTCTCAAAGATATTATCTGACTACAGTCTCATGTAGTACATAGAATGATTATATGTATGAGAGAGAGTAGGTTATATTCAAAAGTATTTACAGGAAGAAAAACAGTTTTATTTTTGCAATCGTCATGAATGAACATTTATTTAATTTTCATATGACTTCGTAGGGGGTGAGGGTTGGAGATGTTAGTTATCACTATCACTAATTTCGATATATCTGCTTAGCATTCATAGCATATTCTGCTTGATTTCTGGCAGGGGCGGGCATAATTCTTCCGAAGATTCGAATTGTGCCTAGATTTAATTCTTTCCGTGCTGAACCGGCACCGGGCCTGAGATTTATTATGAAGATTCCGGGACTTTTTTTATGCATAAAAAACCCCGATAAAACATTCCATTGTTTAATTTCCTTCTTTATTTTGACACCTCTATTTAGCGAACACTTTTCAATGCCATAACAACTTCATACATTTGAATGTTTTAGTTTTTATTTCTGAATAACGGACCCTCCGAATAGCAGCCAAATTCATGGATCCCGAGGTATTCAGGTATGAAGGAATATCAGGTATCAAGGAATTCATGGATCCTCCCTCTATTCAGAGGTTTTACTATACAGAATGTCCACTCTCAACGGTGTCCCATACCTAATTCCTAAGCCATTAGGCATAGACATATAGTTCCAATTTCAAAGATGAATAAATGAGATACAGAAGTATTTTAAAAGCGATTAGAGTCAATAAAAACATTTCTTAAAAAAATACATTAAATTAAAATTTTTATACGGTTTCCCGATCCTATAATTTATATTTAGTAAAATATCATATTACTCTAAGAAGTAAGACAAAAAAAAAAAAAAAAAAAAAAAAAAAAAAAATCTCATTCTTCTACGATTAAAACTGTCCGAGTAATAGCTTTTTATTGTTAAAGCATCTTTTTTGCTGCGAAATACGAGTTATTCACAAATTTATTAAGATTAAAATGTGTATTTTTATTGCGAAAACAGCAAAATATTATTATAAACGCATCAAAATGAAAAAAGATCAAAATGCGATTTTTAAAATATTAATTAAAACATGGGCCATGGAACTGGAATCCTTCAATTGTTTTATCGGTGTGTGTGTGTGTGGGGGGGGGGGGGGGGGTATGAATGTTTGTAAATGTTTTTTAATATTATTAATCTATTGTAAAAATTTCTACTGATTACAATCAATATTGTATTCTTTTAGAGTAGAATAAGATTGAAATAAAAAATACATTTACCTAAATATTTACCCGGCTGCCAAGAAGGGTTATGTGTTTGACGCGTATCTGTGTATGTGGATTTCTTTATACCCTCGAAACATCCCAACGGCTGGATGGATTTTAATGAATGATGTCTTTATCGATTCGTCTAAACCGTCTGATGGTTATAGGCCAGGTTATGTTTTCATAAATTTAAAATTGTGGCCGTAAAATAAAAAAAAATGGCGGTAGAGACGAAAAAAAAATTACGCACCCTATTGAGTGGCATGTCATTGGATAGGTCTTTCAAAATGAAGACGTAGGTAGAATCTCTAGCTTTACTGCAACTCTAACCTTCATAGACATCTATAGGCTTTATCAAAACAGTGTTTATAGATAGGAACTAAGAATTGAACACAACTTCAAAGTCATCAATACAAGTAAATAATAATTAAAAAAAAAATTGGTAAGTAATATAAAATGTAGTTTCACATTGATGAGAAATAATTAATTAATTGGCTTTTTACGCAGTTGGGTTTTTTGTTATTTTTTAAATTTAATTTTTACTTATTATTTTATTTATTCGTATCTGAATTTTAAGCCATACAAAATGTTTAGCTTTTTGGATTGAACAGAAGAGAAAGCCATGGGGCCTTCAGAAACTGCTAGTTTTTTCTTTAATGAGAAATGGAAAATTTTGCAGTTTATAAATAAATTATTGAATTTAAAAGAATTTAACTTCTAAAGTAATAAATATTTTTTGAAGCTATGTTTAATTCATTTTCATTTATAAATTTGAAAAAAATTGTATAATTTTCTTTCAAATAGCAAAAAATTGAGCAGTTTATTATTTTTCTATAAATCCAAAGGATTTTTCAGAAAATGCTGTCAAATTAGGTGTTTAAAGTCATTTTCGAGACTCGGCAGCCTATGAAGAGCTGTCGTCGAAGAGCAATAATTTGCAGTAACAAAAGATGCGTCAACTTCGTGTGCAAATGAAAAAGTCTATTTGATTTTTAAGGAATTAAACGTGCAAATTTATAATTATGCATTCATATGCAAAAATGAAACAGACATTTTTTTTCTTATGTCAGACATGTAATTTATATCAGCGCTCGGCTGAACAAAATCCAGTGGAAAGGGAACAAAAATTTTTGAATAAATGTGTTTGCTGTAGTCGGTAGCCCAGATCGGTTTTTTAAAACGAAGAACATGAAATAAGCTAAACTAGGATTTATTTTAGGACTCTTCGTACAGGACAGTATTAAACAAATAAACTCACAAGAGCATTTCAGAAATTTTAATAATTAAGGAACATGTAATATTGAAAAATAAGTTTATACCATTTTTTTTTCTTCCAAAATTGGAAAATGAAACAGTTCATTTTTTTTTTTTTTTTTTTTTTTTTTTTTCGTTACCGTATAATGTAAATCTGAAACGCATGAACTTAAAAATAAATAAATAAAAAAAAATAAAAATTGTCTTTTCTGGGGACAAAGGATAAGCTGAGAAGCAGAGATATCATGCCAAAAGAATTTTTGTTAATATTTCTCTGTATTGTTTAATTATTCTTAGTTACTTAGGATGAATAAAGTTTCACCCACTTTTTTTTCAAAATTAGAGACAAATAAAATGTAATTTAATTTCAAAGTACAGGTGGCAAACTCGGAGACGGTGTCTATACTTATTTGTACATATCAAATAATCCATGAAAACTAAAACTATAATTCTAATTATCAGGCTATCGCCATTTTGTATAAATAAAAAAGTATCAAAAACAAAATGATAAAAATAAATTTGTAGACCATTGAACGCTTGAAAATATATCTCCTGTGCTCATTAGATTTCAACTTTATTTTTTCTTTCTTTTTATATGCAATCGTTTCATTAACAAATATAAATAGAGGAAGAATAGCCCGGGGAGAAATTATCAGGCCGAGTGCGATCACGATCAGTATGCAATCTTTCTTTTAGCCCGATAAAAAAGTTCAAACTTCGGCCAGAACTGCTCCAAGCCAAGCTTGTCCCGTTCAAAAAAAATTATTGACTCAGCCCGGTATAAAACAAAATTTTGCCCCAGCCTGCACACACACACACACACAAAAAAAATTAATCGGCTCGGTTCGGCCCGAACAAGCTTGAACTGGCTGACCATAGGTTTTTATGCCTATCAGGCTAAAATTGTCTTGTACGAGAAATTAAAAAAAAAAAATACTTATTTTATATTTTTTTTTTATTTCATGTTTATATTCTTTATTTAAAAAAATATCCTGATCTGTGATATCTATTTTTTTTTAATGCATTGCTGGTTATATGTAAATATGTCTTAGTTACCACTGATATGGATAATCCATATTCTATGGCTTGGATATTGAAAAACTGTTAAATGCTATCAATAAAATCTTCTAAGACGGTATCACCTAGGAAAGAAGAAAAATCCAGGCAGATTGCCTCTTAGCAGGTTCATTGCCTGTTGTAAATTCATTTCGTTCTTTTCACAAGTACTATTATACTCATTTTACATAGATCAACATATTTTTTTATTTATTTTATTTACTTATTTTATTTATTTATTTATTATTATTGTTGTTGTTGTTGTTAAACGTGGGGCTCCGCTGTAGGCAGGTAATTTTTCACAGGTTTTACTGTACTTTAGTTTTATTGCCTAGAAATGCAGCTACCCATCTTAAAAAATAATAAAAATAAATATATCAATTTTATTTGTGGAATAATAGTGATTTAAAAATGCATGCATTTTTTGAAAAAAAAAAAAAAGTTTATCCGGGCCAAATTTTACTAATATTTTTACTGTACAGGCCAGAGCCGTGGGGTCGAATAATTTTCATATGCGCTGGGTTGGAACCAGGACTGAAAATTTCCGCCTGTTCAGAGCTCAAGAAGAATGCATTCCAGCCCTGACTTGGGCCAGAAAATAAATTCTGGTCGGAACTTCTAGAAAAAAGTAATCCCTAAAATAAGCTCGGACCGAGTGTCGGAAAGGAAAAATGAGCCGGGCCCATGAAGACTCTTACATCGAATAACCAAAAGATTAGTTCACAAAACTTTGTTAATTTGGACGATCAAATTCTATTAAAAAAAATAAAATAAAATAAAAGCAATTTAACAAATTACAACGACCATTTAGAAAATGATTTTTTCAAAGACTAAAATTTGAGACATAAAAAATCGCACGGAGTTGATCACACATTACGTACGCCATTGATTAAACATTAACATTCCTGGACCCATCATGAACAAATTTTAAAAGAAATTTCAGTTTTACAATTGTCGGTACTGTACAAATTTTTAAACTTCTACGGAGCTGATCATACATTACGTACTTAATGGATTAAACATTAATATTCCTGGACCAATTTTAAATGAAATTCCATTTTTAAACTTCTAAACATCCCGCAATATTACTTTTTACACCGTCGTATAGAGAAAAAAATGTGCTTTTAAATGCAATTTGATTGAAAGCTGTATCTTAATTTGTTTCTAAGTTATTAATTTTTTTTGTAGTTTTTATTACTTTTTTGTCATAGTGGCAACAGAAGTATCCATCTCTGTTGAAAGTAAAGGGAAAATACAGATTACTGTATAGACCCATCAGAAAACGAATAAAATGCGGGATTCAACTAATAAAACGCTTCAGATATGTTTTTGATTTCCTACCCTGACGGAGGACAATAATCATTTTTCCAAATGATAAAAAAAAAAAAAAAAAAAAAAAAACGAGTTTTTAGTGAACTTCGCTCACTTTCAGAGATGAGTTTGAGTTGAGCGAGTTCGTTTGAAAAATTTTGAATTTGAACGTGAACTTGACTCAGTTTTGAGAAATTGAGTTTGAGTTTGAATTAGTTCGTTTTTTTTGTGAGCGTGCCCAACACTGATTATGAAACAATTTCCAGCACATTGAGTATAGCCTTGACAGACATCACCTTTATATAACGCGAAATAGTATAAAATGTAATAATTAGTATAAACAAATTGAAAAAAAAAATCACGCTTGGAGCATAGATTGTGAAAAAATATCTAGCACATTGAAAATAGTCTCGATAGACATCACCTTTAAATAACGCGAAATAGTATAAATCTGTAAAAAAATTGAAAAAAAAAATCACGCTTGGAGCATGGATTGTGAAACAATTTCCAGCACATTGAAAATATTCTCAATAGACATCACCTTTAAATAACGCGAAATAGTATAAATCTGAAAACAAATTTAAAAAAATCACGCGTGGAGCACAGATTATGAAACAATTTCCAGCACATTGAGAATAGCCTCGATAGACATCACCTTTAAATAAAGCGAAATAGTATAAATCTGTAAAAAAATTGAAAAAAAAATCACGCTTGGAGCATGGATTGTGAAACAATTTCCAGCACATTGAAAATATTCTCGATAGACATCGCCTTTAAATAACGCGAAATAGTATAAATCTGTAAATAAATTTAAAAAAATCACGCGTGGAGCACGGATTATGAAACAATTTCCAGCACATTGAGAATAGCCTCGATAGACATCACCTTTAAATAACGCGAAATAGTATAAATCTGTAAAAAAATTGAAAAAAAATCACGCTTGGAGCATGGATTATGAAACAATTTCCAGCACATTGAGAATAGTCTCGATAGACATCACCTTTAAAAAACGCGAAATTTTATAAAATCCGTAAACAAATTGAAAAAAAATCACGCTTGGAGCATAAATTGTGAAACAATTTCCCGCACAATGAGAATAGCCTCGATAGACATCGCCTTTAAAAAACTCGACATAGTATAAATCCGTAAACAAATTCAAAAAAATCACGCGTGGAGCACAGATTATAAAACAATTTCCCGCACAATGAGAATAGCCTCGATAGACATCGCCTTTAAATAACGCGAATTAGTATAAAGACGTAAACAAATTGAAAAAAATCACGCGTTGACCACAGATTATGAAACAATTTCCAGCACATTGTGTATAGCCTTGATAGACATCACCTTTAAATAACGCAAAATAGTATAAAATGTAATAATTAGTATAAACAAATTGAAAAAATAATCATGCGTGGAGCACAGATTATGAAACAATTTCCCTCACAATGAGAATAGCCTCGATAGACATCGTCTTTAAATAACGCGAAATAGTATAAAGACGTAAACAAATTGAAAAAAATCACGCGTTGAGCACAGATTATGAAACAATTTCCAGCACATTGAGTATAGCCTTGACAGACATCACCTTTAAATAACGCGAAATAGTATAAAATGTAATAATTAGTATAAACAAATTGAAAAAAAAATCACGCTTGGAGCATAGATTGGGAAAAAATATCTAGCACATTGAAAATAGTCTCGATAGACATCAACTTTAAATAACGCGAAATAGTATAAATCTGTAAAAATATTGAAAAAAAATCACGCTTGGAGCACGGATTGTGAAACGATTTCCAGCACATTGAAAATATTCTCAATAGACATCACCTTTAAATAACGCGAAATAGTATAAATCTCAAAACAAATTTAAAAAAATCACGCGTGGAGCAAAGATTATGAAACAATTTCCAGCACATTGAGAATAGCCTCGATGGACATCACCTTTAAATAACGCGAAATAGTATAACTCTGTAAAAAAATTGAAAAAAAAATCACGCTTGGAGCATGGATTGTGAAAATATTTCCAGCACATTGAAAATATTCTCGATAGACATCACCTTTAAATAACGCGAGATAGTATAAATCTGCAAACAAATTTAAAAAAATCACGCGTGGAGCACAGATTATGAAACAATTTCCGGCACATTGAGAATAGTCTCGATAGACATCACCTTTAAATAACGCGGATTAGTATAAATCCGTAAACAAATTCAAAAAAATCACCCGTGGAGCACAGATTATGAAACAATTTCCAGCACATTGAGAATAGTCTCGAAAGACATCGCCTTTAAATAACGCGAAATTTTATAAAATCCGTAAACAAATTGAAAAAAAATCACGCTTGGAGCATAAATTGTGAAACAATTTCCCGCACAATGAGAATAGCCTCGATAGACATCGCCTTTAAATAACGCGAAATAGTATAAAGACGTAAACAAATTGAAAAAAATCACGCGTTGAGCACAGATTATGAAACAATTTCCAGCACATTGAGTATAGCCTTTACAGACATCACCTTTAAATAACGCGAAATAGTATAAAATGTAATAATTAGTATAAACAAATTGAAAAAAAAATCAAGCTTGGAGCATAGATTGTGAAAAAATATCTAGCACATTGAAAATAGTCTCGATAGACATCACATTTAAATAACGCGAAATAGTATAAATCTGTAAAAAAATTGAAAAAAAAATCACGCTTGGAGCATGGATTGTGAAACAATTTCCAGCACATTGAAAATATTCTCGATAGACATCGCCTTTAAATATCGTGGAATGGTATAAATCCGTAAACAAATTTAAAAAATCACGCGTGGAGCACAAATTATGAAACAATTTCCAGCACATTGAGAATAGCCTCGATAGACATCACCTTTAAATAACGCGAAATAGTATAAATCTGTAAAAAAATTGAAAAAAAAATCACGCTTGGAGCATGGATTGTGAAACAATTTCCAGCACATTGAAAATATTCTCAATAGACATCACGTTTAAATAACGCGAAATAGTATAAATCTGAAAACAAATTTAAAAAAATCACGCGTGGAGCACAGATTATGAAACAATTTCCAGCACATTGAGAATAGCCTCGATAGACATCACCTTTAAATAACGCGAAAGAGTATAAATCTGTAAAAAAATTGAAAAAAAATCACGCTTGGAGCGTGGATTATGAAACAATTTCCAGCACATTGAGAATAGTCTCGATAGACATCACCTTTAAAAAACGCGAAATTTTATAAATCCGTAAACAAATTGAAAAAAAATCACGCTTGGAGCATAAATTGTGAAACAATTTCCCGCACAATGAGAATAGCCTCGATAGACATCGCCTTTAAATAACGCGAAATAGTATAAAGACGTAAACAAATTGAAAAAAATCACGCGTTGACCACAGATTATGAAACAATTTCCAGCTCATTGAGTATAGCCTTGACAGACATCACCTTTAAATAACGCAAAATAGTATAAAATGTAATAATTAGTATAAACAAATTGAAAAAAAATCATGCGTGGAGCACAGATTATGAAACAATTTCCCGCACAATGAGAATAGCCTCGATAGACATCACCTTTAAATAACGCGAAATAGTATAAATCTGTAAAAAAATTGAAAAAAAAATCACGCTTGGAGCATGGATTGTGAAACAATTTCCAGCACATTGAAAATATTCTCAATAGACATCACCTTTAAATAACGCGAAATAGTATAAATCTGTAAAAAAATTGAAAAAAAAATCACGCTTGGAGCATGGATTGTGAAACAATTTCCAGCACATTGAAAATATTCTCAATAGACATCACGTTTAAATAACGCGAAATAGTATAAATCTGAAAACAAATTTAAAAAAATCACGCGTGGAGCACAGATTATGAAACAATTTCCAGCACATTGAGAATAGCCTCGATAGACATCACCTTTAAATAACGCGAAATAGTATAAATCTGTAAAAAAATTGAAAAAAAAATCACGCTTGGAGCATGGATTGTGAAACAATTTCCAGCACATTGAAAATATTCTCAATAGACATCACCTTTAAATAACGCGAAATAGTATAAATCTGAAAACAAATTAAAAAAAATCACGCGTGGAGCACAGATTATGAAACAATTTCCAGCACATTGAGAATAGCCTCGATAGACATCACCTTTAAATAACGCGAAATAGTATAAATCTGTAAAAAAATTGAAAAAAAAATCACGCTTGGAGCATGGATTGTGAAACAATTTCCAGCACATTGAAAATCTTCTCGATAGACATCGCCTTTAAATAACGCGAAATAGTATAAATCTGTAAATAATTTAAAAGAAATCACGCGTGGAGCACAGATTATGAAACAATTTCCAGCACATTGTGAATAGTCTCGATAGACATCACCTTTAAAAAACGCGAAATAGTATAAATCTGAAAACAAATTTAAAAAAATCACGCGTGGAGCACAGATTATGAAACAATTTCCAGCACATTGAGAATAGTCTCGATAGACATCACCTTTAAATAACGCGGATTAGTATTAATCCGTAAAAAAATTCAAAAAAATCACCCGTGGAGCACAGATTATGAAACAATTTCCAGCACAATGAGAATAGTCTCGAAAAACATCGCCTTTAAATAACGCGAAATTTTATAAAATCCGTAAACAAATTCAAAAAAATCACGCGTGGAGCACAGATTATGAAACAATTTCCCGCACAATGAGAATAGCCTCGATAGACATCGCCTTTAAATAACGCGAAATAGTATAAAATGTAATAATTAGTATAAACAAATTGAAAAAAAAATCACGCTTGGAGCATAGATTGTGAATCAATTTCCAGCACATTGAAAATAGTCTCGATAGACATCGCCTTTAAAAAACGCGACATAGTATAAATCCGTAAACAAATTCAAAAAAATCACGCGTGGAGCACAGATTATGAAACAATTTCCCGCACAATGAGAATAGCCTCGATAGACATCGCCTTTAAATAACGCGAAATAGTATAAAGACGTAAACAAATTGAAAAAAATCACGCGTTGACCACAGATTATGAAACAATTTCCAGCACATTGTGTATAGCCTTGATAGACATCACCTTTAAATAACGCAAAATAGTATAAAATGTAATAATTAGTATAAACAAATTGAAAAAATAATCATGCGTGGAGCACAGATTATGAAACAATTTCCCGCACAATGAGAATAGCCTCGATAGACATCGCCTTTAAATAACGCGAAATAGTATAAAGAAGTAAACAAATTGAAAAAAATCACGCGTTGAGCACAGATTATGAAACAATTTCCAGCACATTGAGTATAGCCTTGACAGACATCACCTTTAAATAACGCGAAATAGTATAAAATGTAATAATTAGTATAAACAAATTGAAAAAAAAATCACGCTTGGAGCATAGATTGGGAAAAAATATCTAGCACATTGAAAATAGTCTCGATAGACATCAACTTTAAATAACGCGAAATAGTATAAATCTGTAAAAATATTGAAAAAAAATCACGCTTGGAGCACGGATTGTGAAACGATTTCCAGCACATTGAAAATATTCTCAATAGACATCACCTTTAAATAACGCGTAATAGTATAAATCTCAAAACAAATTTTAAAAAATCACGCGTGGAGCAAAAATTATGAAACAATTTCCAGCACATTGAGAATAGCCTCGATGGACATCACCTTTAAATAACGCGAAATAGTATAACTCTGTAAAAAAATTGAAAAAAAATCACGCTTGGAGCATGGATTGTGAAAATATTTCCAGCACATTGAAAATAGTCTCGATAGACATCACATTTAAATAACGCGAAATAGTATAAATCTGTAAAAAAATTGAAAAAAAAATCACGCTTGGAGCATGGATTGTGAAACAATTTCCAGCACATTGAAAATATTCTCGATAGACATCGCCTTTAAATATCGTGGAATGGTATAAATCCGTAAACAAATTTAAAAAATCACGCGTGGAGCACAAATTATGAAACAATTTCCAGCACATTGAGAATAGCCTCGATAGACATCACCTTTAAATAACGCGAAATAGTATAAATCTGTAAAAAAATTGAAAAAAAAATCACGCGTGGAGCACAAATTATGAAACAATTTCCAGCACATTGAAAATATTCTCAATAGACATCACCTTTAAATAACGCGAAATAGTATAAAATGTAATAATTAGTATAAACAAATTGAAAAAAAATCACGCTTGGAGCATAGATTGGGAAAAAATATCTAGCACATTGAAAATAGTCTCGATAGACATCAACTTTAAATAACGCGAAATAGTATAAATCTGTAAAAATATTGAAAAAAAAATCACGCTTGGAGCACGGATTGTGAAACGATTTCCAGCACATTGAAAATATTCTCGATAGACATCACCTTTAAATAACGCGAAATAGTATAAATCTGAAAACAAATTTAAAAAATTCACGCGTGGAGCACAGATTATGAAACAATTTCCAGCACATTGAAAATATTCTCGATAGACATCACCTTTAAATAACGCGAAATAGTATAAATCTGTAAAAAAATTGAAAAAAAATCACGCTTGGAGCGTGGATTATGAAACAATTTCCAGCACATTGAGAATAGTCTCGATAGACATCACCTTTAAAAAACGCGACATAGTATAAATCCGTAAACAAATTGAAAAAAAATCACGCTTGGAGCATAAATTGTGAAACAATTTCCCGCACAATGAGAATAGCCTCGATTGACATCGCCTTTAAATAACGCGAAATAGTATAAAGACGTAAACAAATTGAAAAAAATCACGCGTTGACCACAGATTATGAAACAATTTCCAGCTCATTGAGTATAGCCTTGACAGACATCACCTTTAAATAACGCAAAATAGTATAAAATGTAATAATTAGTATAAACAAATTGAAAAAAAATCATGCGTGGAGAACAGATTATGAAACAATTTCCCGCACAATGAGAATAGCCTCGATAGACATCGCCTTTAAATAACGCGAAATAGTATAAAGACGTAAACAAATTGAAAAAAATCACGCGTTGAGCACAGATTATGAAACAATTTCCAGCACATTGAGTATAGCCTTGACAGACATGACCTTTAAATAACGCGAAATAGTATAAAATGTATTAATTAGTATAAACAAATTGAAAAAAAAAATCACGCTTGGAGCATAGATTGTGAAAAAATATCTAGCACATTGAAAATAGTCTCGATAGACATCACCTTTAAATAACGCGAAATAGTATAAATCTGTAAAAAAATTGAAAAAAAAATCACGCTTGGAGCATGGATTGTGAAACAATTTCCAGCACATTGAAAATATTCTCAATAGACATCACCTTTAAATAACGCGAAATAGTATAAATCTGAAAACAAATTAAAAAAAATCACGCGTGGAGCACAGATTATGAAACAATTTCCAGCACATTGAGAATAGCCTCGATAGACATCACCTTTAAATAACGCGAAATAGTATAAATCTGTAAAAAAATTGAAAAAAATCACGCGTGGAGCACAGATTATGAAACAATTTCCAGCACATTGAGAATAGTCTCGATAGACATCACCTTTAAATAACGCGGATTAGTATAAATCCGTAAAAAAATTCAAAAAATCACCCGTGGAGCACAGATTATGAAACAATTTCCAGCACATTGAGAATAGTCTCGATAGACATCGCCTTTAAAAAACGCGACATAGTATAAATCCGTAAACAAATTCAAAAATATCACGCGTGGAGCACAGATTATAAAACAATTTCCCGCACAATGAGAATAGCCTCGATAGACATCGCCTTTAAATAACGCGAATTAGTATAAAGACGTAAACAAATTGAAAAAAATCACGCGTTGACCACAGATTATGAAACAATTTCCAGCACATTGTGTATAGCCTTGATAGACATCACCTTTAAATAACGCAAAATAGTATAAAATGTAATAATTAGTATAAAAATATTGAAAAAAAAATCATGCGTGGAGCACAGATTATGAAACAATTTCCCGCACAATGAGAATAGCCTCGATAGACAACGCCTTTAAATAACGCGAAATACTATAAAGACGTAAACAAATTGAAAAAAATCACGCGTTGAGCACAGATTATGAAACAATTTCCAGCACATTGAGTATAGCCTTTACAGACATCACCTTTAAATAACGCGAAATAGTATAAAATGTAATAATTAGTATAAACAAATTGAAAAAAAAATCAAGCTTGGAGCATAGATTGTGAAAAAATATCTAGCACATTGAAAATAGTCTCGATAGACATCACATTTAAATAACGCGAAATAGTATAAATCTGTAAAAAAATTGAAAAAAAAATCACGCTTCGAGCATGGATTGTGAAACAATTTCCAGCACAATGAAAATATTCTCGATAGACATCGCCTTTAAATATCGTGGAATGGTATAAATCCGTAAACAAATTTAAAAAATCACGCGTGGAGCACAAATTATGAAACAATTTCCAGCACATTGAGAATAGCCTCGATAGACATCACCTTTAAATAACGCGAAATAGTATAAATCTGTAAAAAAATTGAAAAAAAAATCACGCTTGGAGCATGGATTGTGAAACAATTTCCAGCACATTGAAAATATTCTCAATAGACATCACGTTTAAATAACGCGAAATAGTATAAATCTGAAAACAAATTTAATAAAATCACGCGTGGAGCACAGATTATGAAACAATTTCCAGCACATTGAGAATAGCCTCGATAGACATCACCTTTAAATAACGCGAAATAGTATAAATCTGTAAAAAAATTGAAAAAAAAATCACGCTTGGAGCATAGATTGTGAAACAATTTCCAGCACATTGAGAATAGCCTCGATAGACATCACCTTTAAATAACGCGAAATAGTATAAATCTGTAAAAAAATTGAAAAAAAAATCACGCTTGGAGCATGGATTGTGAAACAATTTCCAGCACATTGAAAATATTCTCAATAGACATCACCTTTAAATAACGCGAAATAGTATAAAATGTAATAATTAGTATAAACAAATTGAAAAAAAAATCACGCTTGGAGCATAGATTGGGAAAAAATATCTAGCACATTGAAAATAGTCTCGATAGACATCAACTTTAAATAACGCGAAATAGTATAAATCTGTAAAAATATTGAAAAAAAATCACGCTTGGAGCACGGATTGTGAAACGATTTCCAGCACATTGAAAATATTCTCGATAGACATCACCTTTAAATAACGCGAAATAGTATAAATCTGAAAACAAATTTAAAAAATTCACGCGTGGAGCACAGATTATGAAACAATTTCCAGCACATTGAGAATAGCCTCGATAGACATCACCTTTAAATAACGCGAAATAGTATAAATCTGTAAAAAAATTGAAAAAAAATCACGCTTGGAGCGTGGATTATGAAACAATTTCCAGCACATTGAGAATAGTCTCGATAGACATCACCTTTAAAAAACGCGACATAGTATAAATCCGTAAACAAATTGAAAAAAAATCACGCTTGGAGCATAAATTGTGAAACAATTTCCCGCACAATGAGAATAGCCTCGATTGACATCGCCTTTAAATAACGCGAAATAGTATAAAGACGTAAACAAATTGAAAAAAATCACGCGTTGACCACAGATTATGAAACAATTTCCAGCTCATTGAGTATAGCCTTGACAGACATCACCTTTAAATAACGCAAAATAGTATAAAATGTAATAATTAGTATAAACAAATTGAAAAAAAATCATGCGTGGAGAACAGATTATGAAACAATTTCCCGCACAATGAGAATAGCCTCGATAGACATCGCCTTTAAATAACGCGAAATAGTATAAAGACGTAAACAAATTGAAAAAAATCACGCGCTGAGCACAGATTATGAAACAATTTCCAGCACATTGAGTATAGCCTTGACAGACATCACCTTTAAATAACGCGAAATAGTATAAATCTGTAAAAAAATTGAAAAAAAAATCACGCTTGGAGCATGGATTGTGAAACAATTTCCAGCACATTGAAAATATTCTCAATAGACATCACCTTTAAATAACGCGAAATAGTATAAATCTGAAAACAAATTAAAAAAAATCACGCGTGGAGCACAGATTATGAAACAATTTCCAGCACATTGAGAATAGCCTCGATAGACATCACCTTTAAATAACGCGAAATAGTATAAATCTGTAAAAAAATTGAAAAAAAAATCACGCTTGGAGCATGGATTGTGAAACAATTTCCAGCACATTGAAAATCTTCTCGATAGACATCGCCTTTAAATAACGCGAAATAGTATAAATCTGTAAATAATTTAAAAGAAATCACGCGTGGAGCACAGATTATGAAACAATTTCCAGCACATTGTGAATAGTCTCGATAGACATCACCTTTAAAAAACGCGAAATAGTATAAATCTGAAAACAAATTTAAAAAAATCACGCGTGGAGCACAGATTATGAAACAATTTCCAGCACATTGAGAATAGTCTCGATAGACATCACCTTTAAATAACGCGGATTAGTATAAATCCGTAAAAAAATTCAAAAAATCACCCGTGGAGCACAGATTATGAAACAATTTCCAGCACATTGAGAATAGTCTCGATAGACATCGCCTTTAAAAAACGCGACATAGTATAAATCCGTAAACAAATTCAAAAAAATCACGCGTGGAGCACAGATTATAAAACAATTTCCCGCACAATGAGAATAGCCTCGATAGACATCGCCTTTAAATAACGCGAATTAGTATAAAGACGTAAACAAATTGAAAAAAATCACGCGTTGACCACAGATTATGAAACAATTTCCAGCACATTGTGTATAGCCTTGATAGACATCACCTTTAAATAACGCAAAATAGTATAAAATGTAATAATTAGTATAAAAATATTGAAAAAAAAATCATGCGTGGAGCACAGATTATGAAACAATTTCCCGCACAATGAGAATAGCCTCGATAGACAACGCCTTTAAATAACGCGAAATACTATAAAGACGTAAACAAATTGAAAAAAATCACGCGTTGAGCACAGATTATGAAACAATTTCCAGCACATTGAGTATAGCCTTTACAGACATCACCTTTAAATAACGCGAAATAGTATAAAATGTAATAATTAGTATAAACAAATTGAAAAAAAAATCACGCTTGGAGCATAGATTGGGAAAAAATATCTAGCACATTGAAAATAGTCTCGATAGACATCGCCTTTAAATAACGCGAAATAGTATAAAGAAGTAAACAAATTGAAAAAAATCACGCGTTGAGCACAGATTATGAAACAATTTCCAGCACATTGAGTATAGCCTTGACAGACATCACCTTTAAATAACGCGAAATAGTATAAAATGTAATAATTAGTATAAACAAATTGAAAAAAAAATCACGCTTGGAGCATAGATTGGGAAAAAATATCTAGCACATTGAAAATAGTCTCGATAGACATCAACTTTAAATAACGCGAAATAGTATAAATCTGTAAAAATATTGAAAAAAAATCACGCTTGGAGCACGGATTGTGAAACGATTTCCAGCACATTGAAAATATTCTCAATAGACATCACCTTTAAATAACGCGAAATAGTATAAATCTCAAAACAAATTTTAAAAAATCACGCGTGGAGCAAAAATTATGAAACAATTTCCAGCACATTGAGAATAGCCTCGATGGACATCACCTTTAAATAACGCGAAATAGTATAACTCTGTAAAAAAATTGAAAAAAAATCACGCTTGGAGCATGGATTGTGAAAATATTTCCAGCACATTGAAAATAGTCTCGATAGACATCACATTTAAATAACGCGAAATAGTATAAATCTGTAAAAAAATTGAAAAAAAAATCACGCTTGGAGCATGGATTGTGAAACAATTTCCAGCACATTGAAAATATTCTCGATAGACATCGCCTTTAAATATCGTGGAATGGTATAAATCCGTAAACAAATTTAAAAAATCACGCGTGGAGCACAAATTATGAAACAATTTCCAGCACATTGAGAATAGCCTCGATAGACATCACCTTTAAATAACGCGAAATAGTATAAATCTGTAAAAAAATTGAAAAAAAAATCACGCGTGGAGCACAAATTATGAAACAATTTCCAGCACATTGAAAATATTCTCAATAGACATCACCTTTAAATAACGCGAAATAGTATAAAATGTAATAATTAGTATAAACAAATTGAAAAAAAATCACGCTTGGAGCATAGATTGGGAAAAAATATCTAGCACATTGAAAATAGTCTCGATAGACATCAACTTTAAATAACGCGAAATAGTATAAATCTGTAAAAATATTGAAAAAAAATCACGCTTGGAGCACGGATTGTGAAACGATTTCCAGCACATTGAAAATATTCTCGATAGACATCACCTTTAAATAACGCGAAATAGTATAAATCTGAAAACAAATTTAAAAAATTCACGCGTGGAGCACAGATTATGAAACAATTTCCAGCACATTGAAAATATTCTCGATAGACATCACCTTTAAATAACGCGAAATAGTATAAATCTGTAAAAAAATTGAAAAAAAATCACGCTTGGAGCGTGGATTATGAAACAATTTCCAGCACATTGAGAATAGTCTCGATAGACATCACCTTTAAAAAACGCGACATAGTATAAATCCGTAAACAAATTGAAAAAAAATCACGCTTGGAGCATAAATTGTGAAACAATTTCCCGCACAATGAGAATAGCCTCGATTGACATCGCCTTTAAATAACGCGAAATAGTATAAAGACGTAAACAAATTGAAAAAAATCACGCGTTGACCACAGATTATGAAACAATTTCCAGCTCATTGAGTATAGCCTTGACAGACATCACCTTTAAATAACGCAAAATAGTATAAAATGTAATAATTAGTATAAACAAATTGAAAAAAAATCATGCGTGGAGAACAGATTATGAAACAATTTCCCGCACAATGAGAATAGCCTCGATAGACATCGCCTTTAAATAACGCGAAATAGTATAAAGACGTAAACAAATTGAAAAAAATCACGCGTTGAGCACAGATTATGAAACAATTTCCAGCACATTGAGTATAGCCTTGACAGACATGACCTTTAAATAACGCGAAATAGTATAAAATGTATTAATTAGTATAAACAAATTGAAAAAAAAAATCACGCTTGGAGCATAGATTGTGAAAAAATATCTAGCACATTGAAAATAGTCTCGATAGACATCACCTTTAAATAACGCGAAATAGTATAAATCTGTAAAAAAATTGAAAAAAAAATCACGCTTGGAGCATGGATTGTGAAACAATTTCCAGCACATTGAAAATATTCTCAATAGACATCACCTTTAAATAACGCGAAATAGTATAAATCTGAAAACAAATTAAAAAAAATCACGCGTGGAGCACAGATTATGAAACAATTTCCAGCACATTGAGAATAGCCTCGATAGACATCACCTTTAAATAACGCGAAATAGTATAAATCTGTAAAAAAATTGAAAAAAATCACGCGTGGAGCACAGATTATGAAACAATTTCCAGCACATTGAGAATAGTCTCGATAGACATCACCTTTAAATAACGCGGATTAGTATAAATCCGTAAAAAAATTCAAAAAATCACCCGTGGAGCACAGATTATGAAACAATTTCCAGCACATTGAGAATAGTCTCGATAGACATCGCCTTTAAAAAACGCGACATAGTATAAATCCGTAAACAAATTCAAAAAAATCACGCGTGGAGCACAGATTATAAAACAATTTCCCGCACAATGAGAATAGCCTCGATAGACATCGCCTTTAAATAACGCGAATTAGTATAAAGACGTAAACAAATTGAAAAAAATCACGCGTTGACCACAGATTATGAAACAATTTCCAGCACATTGTGTATAGCCTTGATAGACATCACCTTTAAATAACGCAAAATAGTATAAAATGTAATAATTAGTATAAAAATATTGAAAAAAAAATCATGCGTGGAGCACAGATTATGAAACAATTTCCCGCACAATGAGAATAGCCTCGATAGACAACGCCTTTAAATAACGCGAAATACTATAAAGACGTAAACAAATTGAAAAAAATCACGCGTTGAGCACAGATTATGAAACAATTTCCAGCACATTGAGTATAGCCTTTACAGACATCACCTTTAAATAACGCGAAATAGTATAAAATGTAATAATTAGTATAAACAAATTGAAAAAAAAATCAAGCTTGGAGCATAGATTGTGAAAAAATATCTAGCACATTGAAAATAGTCTCGATAGACATCACATTTAAATAACGCGAAATAGTATAAATCTGTAAAAAAATTGAAAAAAAAATCACGCTTCGAGCATGGATTGTGAAACAATTTCCAGCACAATGAAAATATTCTCGATAGACATCGCCTTTAAATATCGTGGAATGGTATAAATCCGTAAACAAATTTAAAAAATCACGCGTGGAGCACAAATTATGAAACAATTTCCAGCACATTGAGAATAGCCTCGATAGACATCACCTTTAAATAACGCGAAATAGTATAAATCTGTAAAAAAATTGAAAAAAAAATCACGCTTGGAGCATGGATTGTGAAACAATTTCCAGCACATTGAAAATATTCTCAATAGACATCACGTTTAAATAACGCGAAATAGTATAAATCTGAAAACAAATTTAAAAAAATCACGCGTGGAGCACAGATTATGAAACAATTTCCAGCACATTGAGAATAGCCTCGATAGACATCACCTTTAAATAACGCGAAATAGTATAAATCTGTAAAAAAATTGAAAAAAAAATCACGCTTGGAGCATAGATTGTGAAACAATTTCCAGCACATTGAGAATAGCCTCGATAGACATCACCTTTAAATAACGCGAAATAGTATAAATCTGTAAAAAAATTGAAAAAAAAATCACGCTTGGAGCATGGATTGTGAAACAATTTCCAGCACATTGAAAATATTCTCAATAGACATCACCTTTAAATAACGCGAAATAGTATAAAATGTAATAATTAGTATAAACAAATTGAAAAAAAAATCACGCTTGGAGCATAGATTGGGAAAAAATATCTAGCACATTGAAAATAGTCTCGATAGACATCAACTTTAAATAACGCGAAATAGTATAAATCTGTAAAAATATTGAAAAAAAATCACGCTTGGAGCACGGATTGTGAAACGATTTCCAGCACATTGAAAATATTCTCGATAGACATCACCTTTAAATAACGCGAAATAGTATAAATCTGAAAACAAATTTAAAAAATTCACGCGTGGAGCACAGATTATGAAACAATTTCCAGCACATTGAGAATAGCCTCGATAGACATCACCTTTAAATAACGCGAAATAGTATAAATCTGTAAAAAAATTGAAAAAAAATCACGCTTGGAGCGTGGATTATGAAACAATTTCCAGCACATTGAGAATAGTCTCGATAGACATCACCTTTAAAAAACGCGACATAGTATAAATCCGTAAACAAATTGAAAAAAAATCACGCTTGGAGCATAAATTGTGAAACAATTTCCCGCACAATGAGAATAGCCTCGATTGACATCGCCTTTAAATAACGCGAAATAGTATAAAGACGTAAACAAATTGAAAAAAATCACGCGTTGACCACAGATTATGAAACAATTTCCAGCTCATTGAGTATAGCCTTGACAGACATCACCTTTAAATAACGCAAAATAGTATAAAATGTAATAATTAGTATAAACAAATTGAAAAAAAATCATGCGTGGAGAACAGATTATGAAACAATTTCCCGCACAATGAGAATAGCCTCGATAGACATCGCCTTTAAATAACGCGAAATAGTATAAAGACGTAAACAAATTGAAAAAAATCACGCGCTGAGCACAGATTATGAAACAATTTCCAGCACATTGAGTATAGCCTTGACAGACATCACCTTTAAATAACGCGAAATAGTATAAATCTGTAAAAAAATTGAAAAAAAAATCACGCTTGGAGCATGGATTGTGAAACAATTTCCAGCACATTGAAAATATTCTCAATAGACATCACCTTTAAATAACGCGAAATAGTATAAATCTGAAAACAAATTAAAAAAAATCACGCGTGGAGCACAGATTATGAAACAATTTCCAGCACATTGAGAATAGCCTCGATAGACATCACCTTTAAATAACGCGAAATAGTATAAATCTGTAAAAAAATTGAAAAAAAAATCACGCTTGGAGCATGGATTGTGAAACAATTTCCAGCACATTGAAAATCTTCTCGATAGACATCGCCTTTAAATAACGCGAAATAGTATAAATCTGTAAATAATTTAAAAGAAATCACGCGTGGAGCACAGATTATGAAACAATTTCCAGCACATTGTGAATAGTCTCGATAGACATCACCTTTAAAAAACGCGAAATAGTATAAATCTGAAAACAAATTTAAAAAAATCACGCGTGGAGCACAGATTATGAAACAATTTCCAGCACATTGAGAATAGTCTCGATAGACATCACCTTTAAATAACGCGGATTAGTATAAATCCGTAAAAAAATTCAAAAAATCACCCGTGGAGCACAGATTATGAAACAATTTCCAGCACATTGAGAATAGTCTCGATAGACATCGCCTTTAAAAAACGCGACATAGTATAAATCCGTAAACAAATTCAAAAAAATCACGCGTGGAGCACAGATTATAAAACAATTTCCCGCACAATGAGAATAGCCTCGATAGACATCGCCTTTAAATAACGCGAATTAGTATAAAGACGTAAACAAATTGAAAAAAATCACGCGTTGACCACAGATTATGAAACAATTTCCAGCACATTGTGTATAGCCTTGATAGACATCACCTTTAAATAACGCAAAATAGTATAAAATGTAATAATTAGTATAAAAATATTGAAAAAAAAATCATGCGTGGAGCACAGATTATGAAACAATTTCCCGCACAATGAGAATAGCCTCGATAGACAACGCCTTTAAATAACGCGAAATACTATAAAGACGTAAACAAATTGAAAAAAATCACGCGTTGAGCACAGATTATGAAACAATTTCCAGCACATTGAGTATAGCCTTTACAGACATCACCTTTAAATAACGCGAAATAGTATAAAATGTAATAATTAGTATAAACAAATTGAAAAAAAAATCGAGCTTGGAGCATAGATTGTGAAAAAATATCTAGCACATTGAAAATAGTCTCGATAGACATCACATTTAAATAACGCGAAATAGTATAAATCTGTAAAAAAATTGAAAAAAAAATCACGCTTCGAGCATGGATTGTGAAACAATTTCCAGCACATTGAAAATATTCTCGATAGACATCGCCTTTAAATATCGTGGAATGGTATAAATCCGTAAACAAATTTAAAAAATCACGCGTGGAGCACAAATTATGAAACAATTTCCAGCACATTGAGAATAGCCTCGATAGACATCACCTTTAAATAACGCGAAATAGTATAAATCTGTAAAAAAATTGAAAAAAAAATCACGCTTGGAGCATGGATTGTGAAACAATTTCCAGCACATTGAAAATATTCTCAATAGACATCACGTTTAAATAACGCGAAATAGTATAAATCTGAAAACAAATTTAAAAAAATCACGCGTGGAGCACAGATTATGAAACAATTTCCAGCACATTGAGAATAGCCTCGATAGACATCACCTTTAAATAACGCGAAATAGTATAAATCTGTAAAAAAATTGAAAAAAAAATCACGCTTGGAGCGTGGATTATGAAACAATTTCCAGCACATTGAGAATAGTCTCGATAGACATCACCTTTAAAAAACGCGAAATTTTATAAATCCGTAAACAAATTGAAAAAAAATCACGCTTGGAGCATAAATTGTGAAACAATTTCCCGCACAATGAGAATAGCCTCGATAGACATCGCCTTTAAATAACGCGAAATAGTATAAAGATGTAAACAAATTGAAAAAAATCACGCGTTGACCACAGATTATGAAACAATTTCCAGCTCATTGAGTATAGCCTTGACAGACATCACCTTTAAATAACGCAAAATAGTATAAAATGTAATAATTAGTATAAACAAATTGAAAAAAAATCATGCGTGGAGCACAGATTATGAAACAATTTCCCGCACAATGAGAATAGCCTCGATAGACATCGCCTTTAAATAACGCGAAATAGTATAAAGACGTAAACAAATTGAAAAAAATCACGCGTTGAGCACAGATTATGAAACAATTTCCAGCACATTGAGTATAGCCTTGACAGACATCACCTTTAAATAACGCGAAATAGTATAAAATGTAATAATTAGTATAAACAAATTGAAAAAAAAATCACGCTTGGAGCATAGATTGTGAAAAAATATCTAGCACATTGAAAATAGTCTCGATAGACATCACCTTTAAATAACGCGAAATAGTATAAATCTGTAAAAAAATTGAAAAAAAAATCAGGCTTGGAGTATGGATTGTGAAACAATTTCCAGCACATTGAAAATATTCTCAATAGACATCACCTTTAAATAACGCGAAATAGTATAAATCTGTAAAAAAATTGAAAAAAAAATCACGCTTGGAGCATGGATTGTGAAACAATTTCCAGCACATTGAAAATCTTCTCGATAGACATCGCCTTTAAATAACGCGAAATAGTATAAATCTGTAAATAATTTAAAAGAAATCACGCGTGGAGCACAGATTATGAAACAATTTCCAGCACATTGTGAATAGTCTCGATAGACATCACCTTTAAAAAACGCGAAATAGTATAAATCTGAAAACAAATTTAAAAAAATCACGCGTGGAGCACAGATTATGAAACAATTTCCAGCACATTGAGAATAGTCTCGATAGACATCACCTTTAAATAACGCGGATTAGTATTAATCCGTAAAAAAATTCAAAAAAATCACCCGTGGAGCACAGATTATGAAACAATTTCCAGCACAATGAGAATAGTCTCGAAAAACATCGCCTTTAAATAACGCGAAATTTTATAAAATCCGTAAACAAATTCAAAAAAATCACGCGTGGAGCACAGATTATGAAACAATTTCCCGCACAATGAGAATAGCCTCGATAGACATCGCTTTTAAATAACGCGAAATAGTATAAAATGTAATAATTAGTATAAACAAATTGAAAAAAAAATCACGCTTGGAGCATAGATTGTGAATCAATTTCCAGCACATTGAAAATAGTCTCGATAGACATCGCCTTTAAAAAACGCGACATAGTATAAATCCGTAAACAAATTCAAAAAAATCACGCGTGGAGCACAGATTATGAAACAATTTCCCGCACAATGAGAATAGCCTCGATAGACATCGCCTTTAAATAACGCGAAATAGTATAAAGACGTAAACAAATTGAAAAAAATTACGCGTTGACCACATATTATGAAACAATTTCCAGCACATTGTGTATAGCCTTGATAGACATCACCTTTAAATAACGCAAAATAGTATAAAATGTAATAATTAGTATAAACAAATTGAAAAAATAATCATGCGTGGAGCACAGATTATGAAACAATTTCCCGCACAATGAGAATAGCCTCGATAGACATCGCCTTTAAATAACGCGAAATAGTATAAAGAAGTACACAAATTGAAAAAAATCACGCGTTGAGCACAGATTATGAAACAATTTCCAGCACATTGAGTATAGCCTTGACAGACATCACCTTTAAATAACGCGAAATAGTATAAAATGTAATAATTAGTATAAACAAATTGAAAAAAAAATCACGCTTGGAGCATAGATTGGGAAAAAATATCTAGCACATTGAAAATAGTCTCGATAGACATCAACTTTAAATAACGCGAAATAGTATAAATCTGTAAAAATATTGAAAAAAATCACGCTTGGAGCACGGATTGTGAAACGATTTCCAGCACATTGAAAATATTCTCAATAGACATCACCTTTAAATAACGCGAAATATTATAAATCTCAAAACAAATTTTAAAAAATCACGCGTGGAGCAAAAATTATGAAACAATTTCCAGCACATTGAGAATAGCCTCGATGGACATCACCTTTAAATAACGCGAAATAGTATAACTCTGTAAAAAAATTGAAAAAAAATCACGCTTGGAGCATGGATTGTGAAAATATTTCCAGCACATTGAAAATAGTCTCGATAGACATCACATTTAAATAACGCGAAATAGTATAAATCTGTAAAAAAATTGAAAAAAAAATCACGCTTGGAGCATGGATTGTGAAACAATTTCCAGCACATTGAAAATATTCTCAATAGACATCACGTTTAAATAACGCGAAATAGTATAAATCTGAAAACAAATTTTAAAAAATCACGCGTGGAGCACAGATTATGAAACAATTTCCAGCACATTGAGAATAGCCTCGATAGACATCACCTCTAAATAACGCGAAATAGTATAAATCTGTAAAAAAATTGAAAAAAAAATCACGCTTGGAGCGTGGATTATGAAACAATTTCCAGCACATTGAGAATAGTCTCGATAGACATCACCTTTAAAAAACGCGAAATTTTATAAATCCGTAAACAAATTGAAAAAAAATCACGCTTGGAGCATAAATTGTGAAACAATTTCCCGCACAATGAGAATAGCCTCGATAGACATCGCCTTTAAATAACGCGAAATAGTATAAAGACGTAAACAAATTGAAAAAAATCACGCGTTGAGCACAGATTATGAAACAATTTCCAGCACATTGAGTATAGCCTTGACAGACATCACCTTTAAATAACGCGAAATAGTATAAAATGTAATAATTAGTATAAACAAATTGAAAAAAAATCATGCGTGGAGCACAGATTATGAAACAATTTCCCGCACAATGAGAATAGCCTCGATAGACATCGCCTTTAAATAACGCGAAATAGTATAAAGACGTAAACAAATTGAAAAAAATCACGCGTTGAGCACAGATTATGAAACAATTTCCAGCACATTGAGTATAGCCTTGACAGACATCACCTTTAAATAACGCGAAATAGTATAAAATGTAATAATTAGTATAAACAAATTGAAAAAAAAATCACGCTTGGAGCATAGATTGTGAAAAAATATCTAGCACATTGAAAATAGTCTCGATAGACATCACCTTTAAATAACGCGAAATAGTATAAATCTGTAAAAAAATTGAAAAAAAAATCACGCTTGGAGCATGGATTGTGAAACAATTTCCAGCACATTGAAAATATTCTCAATAGACATCACCTTTAAATAACGCGAAATAGTATAAATCTGAAAACAAATTAAAAAAAATCACGCGTGGAGCACAGATTATGAAACAATTTCCAGCACATTGAGAATAGCCTCGATAGACATCACCTTTAAATAACGCGAAATAGTATAAATCTGTAAAAAAATTGAAAAAAAAATCACGCTTGGAGCATGGATTGTGAAACAATTTCCAGCACATTGAAAATCTTCTCGATAGACATCGCCTTTAAATAACGCGAAATAGTATAAATCTGTAAATAATTTAAAAGAAATCACGCGTGGAGCACAGATTATGAAACAATTTCCAGCACATTGTGAATAGTCTCGATAGACATCACCTTTAAAAAACGCGAAATAGTATAAATCTGAAAACAAATTTAAAAAAATCACGCGTGGAGCACAGATTATGAAACAATTTCCAGCACATTGAGAATAGTCTCGATAGACATCACCTTTAAATAACGCGGATTAGTATTAATCCGTAAAAAAATTCAAAAAAATCACCCGTGGAGCACAGATTATGAAACAATTTCCAGCACAATGAGAATAGTCTCGAAAAACATCGCCTTTAAATAACGCGAAATTTTATAAAATCCGTAAACAAATTCAAAAAAATCACGCGTGGAGCACAGATTATGAAACAATTTCCCGCACAATGAGAATAGCCTCGATAGACATCGCCTTTAAATAACGCGAAATAGTATAAAATGTAATAATTAGTATAAACAAATTGAAAAAAAAATCACGCTTGGAGCATAGATTGTGAATCAATTTCCAGCACATTGAAAATAGTCTCGATAGACATCGCCTTTAAAAAACGCGACATAGTATAAATCCGTAAACAAATTCAAAAAAATCACGCGTGGAGCACAGATTATGAAACAATTTCCCGCACAATGAGAATAGCCTCGATAGACATCGCCTTTAAATAACGCGAAATAGTATAAAGACGTAAACAAATTGAAAAAAATCACGCGTTGACCACAGATTATGAAACAATTTCCAGCACATTGTGTATAGCCTTGATAGACATCACCTTTAAATAACGCAAAATAGTATAAAATGTAATAATTAGTATAAACAAATTGAAAAAATAATCATGCGTGGAGCACAGATTATGAAACAATTTCCCGCACAATGAGAATAGCCTCGATATACATCGCCTTTAAATAACGCGAAATAGTATAAAGAAGTAAACAAATTGAAAAAAATCACGCGTTGAGCACAGATTATGAAACAATTTCCAGCACATTGAGTATAGCCTTGACAGACATCACCTTTAAATAACGCGAAATAGTATAAAATGTAATAATTAGTATAAACAAATTGAAAAAAAAATCACGCTTGGAGCATAGATTGGGAAAAAATATCTAGCACATTGAAAATAGTCTCGATAGACATCAACTTTAAATAACGCGAAATAGTATAAATCTGTAAAAATATTGAAAAAAAATCACGCTTGGAGCACGGATTGTGAAACGATTTCCAGCACATTGAAAATATTCTCAATAGACATCACCTTTAAATAACGCGAAATAGTATAAATCTCAAAACAAATTTTAAAAAATCACGCGTGGAGCAAAAATTATGAAACAATTTCCAGCACATTGAGAATAGCCTCGATGGACATCACCTTTAAATAACGCGAAATAGTATAACTCTGTAAAAAAATTGAAAAAAAATCACGCTTGGAGCATGGATTGTGAAAATATTTCCAGCACATTGAAAATATTCTCGATAGACATCACCTTTAAATAACGCGAGATAGTATAAATCTGTAAAAAAATTGAAAAAAAAATTACGCTTGGAGCATGGATTGTGAAACAATATCCAGCACATTGAAAATATTCTCAATAGACATCACCTTTAAATAACGCGAAATAGTATAAATCTGAAAACAAATTAAAAAAAATCACGCGTGGAGCACAGATTATGAAACAATTCCAGCACATTGAGAATAGCCTCGATAGACATCACCTTTAAATAACGCAAAATAGTATAAAATGTAATAATTAGTATAAACAAATTGAAAAACAATCATGCGTGGAGCACAGATTACGAAACAATTTCCCGCACAATGAGAATAGCCTCGATAGACATCGCCTTTAAATAACGCGAAATAGTATAAAGACGTAAACAAATTGAAAAAAATCACGCGTTGAGCACAGATTATGAAACAATTTCCAGCACATTGAGTATAGCCTTGACAGACATCACCTTTATATAACGCGAAATAGTATAAAATGTAATAATTAGTATAAACAAATTGAAAAAAAAATCACGCTTGGAGCATAGATTGTGAAAAAATATCTAGCACATTGAAAATAGTCTCGATAGACATCACCTTTAAATAACGCGAAATAGTATAAATCTGTAAAAAAATTGAAAAAAAAATCACGCTTGGAGCATGGATTGTGAAACAATTTCCAGCACATTGAAAATATTCTCAATAGACATCACCTTTAAATAACGCGAAATAGTATAAATCTGAAAACAAATTAAAAAAAATCACGCGTGGAGCACAGATTATGAAACAATTTCCAGCACATTGAGAATAGCCTCGATAGACATCACCTTTAAATAACGCGAAATAGTATAAATCTGTAAAAAAATTGAAAAAAAAATCACGCTTGGAGCATGGATTATGAAACAATTTCCAGCACATTGAGAATAGTCTCGATAGACATCACCTTTAAAAAACGCGAAATTTTATAAAATCCGTAAACAAATTGAAAAAAAATCACGCTTGGAGCATAAATTGTGAAACAATTTCCCGCACAATGAGAATAGCCTCGATAGACATCGCCTTTAAAAAACTCGACATAGTATAAATCCGTAAACAAATTCAAAAAAATCACGCGTGGAGCACAGATTATAAAACAATTTCCCGCACAATGAGAATAGCCTCGATAGACATCGCCTTTAAATAACGCGAATTAGTATAAAGACGTAAACAAATTGAAAAAAATCACGCGTTGACCACAGATTATGAAACAATTTCCAGCACATTGTGTATAGCCTTGATAGACATCACCTTTAAATAACGCAAAATAGTATAAAATGTAATAATTAGTATAAACAAATTGAAAAAATAATCATGCGTGGAGCACAGATTATGAAACAATTTCCCTCACAATGAGAATAGCCTCGATAGACATCGCCTTTAAATAACGCGAAATAGTATAAAGACGTAAACAAATTGAAAAAAATCACGCGTTGAGCACAGATTATGAAACAATTTCCAGCACATTGAGTATAGCCTTGACAGACATCACCTTTAAATAACGCGAAATAGTATAAAATGTAATAATTAGTATAAACAAATTGAAAAAAAAATCACGCTTGGAGCATAGATTGGGAAAAAATATCTAGCACATTGAAAATAGTCTCGATAGACATCAACTTTAAATAACGCGAAATAGTATAAATCTGTAAAAATATTGAAAAAAAATCACGCTTGGAGCACGGATTGTGAAACGATTTCCAGCACATTGAAAATATTCTCAATAGACATCACCTTTAAATAACGCGAAATAGTATAAATCTCAAAACAAATTTAAAAAAATCACGCGTGGAGCAAAGATTATGAAACAATTTCCAGCACATTGAGAATAGCCTCGATGGACATCACCTTTAAATAACGCGAAATAGTATAACTCTGTAAAAAAATTGAAAAAAAAATCACGCTTGGAGCATGGATTGTGAAAATATTTCCAGCACATTGAAAATATTCTCGATAGACATCACCTTTAAATATCGCGAGATAGTATAAATCTGCAAACAAATTTAAAAAAATCACGCGTGGAGCACAGATTATGAAACAATTTCCGGCACATTGAGAATAGTCTCGATAGACATCACCTTTAAATAACGCGGATTAGTATAAATCCGTAAACAAATTCAAAAAAATCACCCGTGGAGCACAGATTATGAAACAATTTCCAGCACATTGAGAATAGTCTCGAAAGACATCGCCTTTAAATAACGGGAAATTTTATAAAATCCGTAAACAAATTGAAAAAAAATCACGCTTGGAGCATAAATTGTGAAACAATTTCCCGCACAATGAGAATAGCCTCGATAGACATCGCCTTTAAATAACGCGAAATAGTATAAAGACGTAAACAAATTGAAAAAAATCACGCGTTGACCACAGATTATGAAACAATTTCCAGCTCATTGAGTATAGCCTTGACAGACATCACCTTTAAATAACGCAAAATAGTATAAAATGTAATAATTAGTATAAACAAATTGAAAAAAAATCATGCGTGGAGCACAGATTATGAAACAATTTCCCGCACAATGAGAATAGCCTCGATAGACATCACCTTTAAATAACGCGAAATAGTATAAATCTGTAAAAAAATTGAAAAAAAATCACGCTTGGAGCATGGATTGTGAAACAATTTCCAGCACATTGAAAATATTCTCGATAGACATCGCCTTTAAATATCGTGGAATGGTATAAATCCGTAAACAAATTTAAAAAATCACGCGTGGAGCACAAATTATGAAACAATTTCCAGCACATTGAGAATAGCCTCGATAGACATCACCTTTAAATAACGCGAAATAGTATAAATCTGTAAAAAAATTGAAAAAAAAATCACGCTTGGAGCATGGATTGTGAAACAATTTCCAGCACATTGAAAATAATCTCAATAGACATCACGTTTAAATAACGCGAAATAGTATAAATCTGAAAACAAATTTAAAAAAATCACGCGTGGAGCACAGATTATGAAACAATTTCCAGCACATTGAGAATAGCCTCGATAGACATCACCTTTAAATAACGCGAAAGTGTATAAATCTGTAAAAAAATTGAAAAAAAATCACGCTTGGAGCGTGGATTATGAAACAATTTCCAGCACATTGAGAATAGTCTCGATAGACATCACCTTTAAAAAACGCGAAATTTTATAAATCCGTAAACAAATTGAAAAAAAATCACGCTTGGAGCA
Organism: Maratus speciosus; assembly: GCA_963932465.1. NCBI lineage: Eukaryota > Metazoa > Arthropoda > Arachnida > Araneae > Salticidae > Maratus > Maratus speciosus. The sequence continues at coordinate 616,276,223 of OZ010792.1, forward strand.
TAAATTGTGAAACAATTTCCCGCACAATGAGAATAGCCTCGATAGACATCGCCTTTAAATAACGCGAAATAGTATAAAGACGTAAACAAATTGAAAAAAATCACGCGTTGACCACAGATTATGAAACAATTTCCAGCTCATTGAGTATAGCCTTGACAGACATCACCTTTAAATAACGCAAAATAGTATAAAATGTAATAATTAGTATAAACAAATTGAAAAAAAATCATGCGTGGAGCACAGATTATGAAACAATTTCCCGCACAATGAGAATAGCCTCGATAGACATCACCTTTAAATAACGCGAAATAGTATAAATCTGTAAAAAAATTGAAAAAAAAATCACGCTTGGAGCATGGATTGTGAAACAATTTCCAGCACATTGAAAATATTCTCAATAGACATCACCTTTAAATAACGCGAAATAGTATAAATCTGTAAAAAAATTGAAAAAAAAATCACGCTTGGAGCATGGATTGTGAAACAATTTCCAGCACATTGAAAATATTCTCAATAGACATCACGTTTAAATAACGCGAAATAGTATAAATCTGAAAACAAATTAAAAAAAATCACGCGTGGAGCACAGATTATGAAACAATTTCCAGCACATTGAGAATAGCCTCGATAGACATCACCTTTAAATAACGCGAAATAGTATAAATCTGTAAAAAAATTGAAAAAAAAATCACGCTTGGAGCATGGATTGTGAAACAATTTCCAGCACATTGAAAATATTCTCAATAGATATCACCTTTAAATAACGCGAAATAGTATAAATCTGAAAACAAATTAAAAAAAATCACGCGTGGAGCACAGATTATGAAACAATTTCCAGCACATTGAGAATAGCCTCGATAGACATCACCTTTAAATAACGCGAAATAGTATAAATCTGTAAAAAAATTGAAAAAAAAATCACGCTTGGAGCATGGATTGTGAAACAATTTCCAGCACATTGAAAATCTTCTCGATAGACATCGCCTTTAAATAACGCGAAATAGTATAAATCTGTAAATAATTTAAAAGAAATCACGCGTGGAGCACAGATTATGAAACAATTTCCAGCACATTGTGAATAGTCTCGATAGACATCACCTTTAAAAAACGCGAAATAGTATAAATCTGAAAACAAATTTAAAAAAATCACGCGTGGAGCACAGATTATGAAACAATTTCCAGCACATTGAGAATAGTCTCGATAGACATCACCTTTAAATAACGCGGAGTAGTATTAATCCGTAAAAAAATTCAAAAAAATCACCAGTGGAGCACAGATTATGAAACAATTTCCAGCACAATGAGAATAGTCTCGAAAAACATCGCCTTTAAATAACGCGAAATTTTATAAAATCCGTAAACAAATTCAAAAAAATCACGCGTGGAGCACAGATTATGAAACAATTTCCCGCACAATGAGAATAGCCTCGATAGACATCGCCTTTAAATAACGCGAAATAGTATATAATGTAATAATTAGTATAAACAAATTGAAAAAAAAATCACGCTTGGAGCATAGATTGTGAATCAATTTCCAGCACATTGAAAATAGTCTCGATAGACATCGCCTTTAAAAAACGCGACATAGTATAAATCCGTAAACAAATTCAAAAAAATCACGCGTGGAGCACAGATTATGAAACAATTTCCCGCACAATGAGAATAGCCTCGATAGACATCGCCTTTAAATAACGCGAAATAGTATAAAGACGTAAACAAATTGAAAAAAATCACCCGTTGACCACAGATTATGAAACAATTTCCAGCACATTGTGTATAGCCTTGATAGACATCACCTTTAAATAACGCAAAATAGTATAAAATGTAATAATTAGTATAAACAAATTGAAAAAATAATCATGCGTGGAGCACAGATTATGAAACAATTTCCCGCACAATGAGAATAGCCTCGATAGACATCGCCTTTAAATAACGCGAAATAGTATAAAGAAGTAAACAAATTGAAAAAAATCACGCGTTGAGCACAGATTATGAAACAATTTCCAGCACATTGAGTATAGCCTTGACAGACATCACCTTTAAATAACGCGAAATAGTATAAAATGTAATAATTAGTATAAACAAATTGAAAAAAAAATCACGCTTGGAGCATAGATTGGGAAAAAATATCTAGCACATTGAAAATAGTCTCGATAGACATCACCTTTAAATAACGCGAAATAGTATAAATCTCAAAACAAATTTTAAAAAATCACGCGTGGAGCAAAAATTATGAAACAATTTCCAGCACATTGAGAATAGCCTCGATGGACATCACCTTTAAATAACGCGAAATAGTATAACTCTGTAAAAAAATTGAAAAAAAATCACGCTTGGAGCATGGATTGTGAAAATATTTCCAGCACATTGAAAATAGTCTCGATAGACATCACATTTAAATAACGCGAAATAGTATAAATCTGTAAAAAAATTGAAAAAAAAATCACGCTTGGAGCATGGATTGTGAAACAATTTCCAGCACATTGAAAATATTCTCGATAGACATCGCCTTAAAATATCGTGGAATGGTATAAATCCGTAAACAAATTTAAAAAATCACGCGTGGAGCACAAATTATGAAACAATTTCCAGCACATTGAGAATAGCCTCGATAGACATCACCTTTAAATAACGCGAAATAGTATAAATCTGTAAAAAAATTGAAAAAAAAAATCACGCTTGGAGCATGGATTGTGAAACAATTTCCAGCACATTGAAAATATTCTCAATAGACATCACGTTTAAATAACGCGAAATAGTATAAATCTGAAAACAAATTTAAAAAAATCACGCGTGGAGCACAGATTATGAAACAATTTCCAGCACATTGAGAATAGCCTCGATAGACATCACCTTTAAATAACGCGAAATAGTATAAATCTGTAAAAAAATTGAAAAAAAAATCACGCTTGGAGCGTGGATTATGAAACAATTTCCAGCACATTGAGAATAGTCTCGATAGACATCACCTTTAAAAAACGCGAAATTTTATAAATCCGTAAACAAATTGAAAAAAAATCACGCTTGGAGCATAAATTGTGAAACAATTTCCCGTACAATGAGAATAGCCTCGATAGACATCGCCTTTAAATAACGCGAAATAGTATAAAGACGTAAACAAATTGAAAAAAATCACGCGTTGACCACAGATTATGAAACAATTTCCAGCTCATTGAGTATAGCCTTGACAGACATCACCTTTAAATAACGCAAAATAGTATAAAATGTAATAATTAGTATAAACAAATTGAAAAAAAATCATGCGTGGAGCACAGATTATGAAACAATTTCCCGCACAATGAGAATAGCCTCTATAGACATCGCCTTTAAATAACGCGAAATAGTATAAAGACGTAAACAAATTGAAAAAAATCACGCGTTGAGCACAGATTATGAAACAATTTCCAGCACATTGTGTATAGCCTTGACAGACATCACCTTTAAATAACGCGAAATAGTATAAAATGTAATAATTAGTATAAAAAAATTGAAAAAAAAATCACGCTTGGAGCATAGATTGTGAAAAAATATCTAGCACATTGAAAATAGTCTCGATAGACATCACCTTTAAATAACGCGAAATAGTATAAATCTGTAAAAAAATTGAAAAAAAAATCACGCTTGGAGCATGGATTGTGAAACAATTTCCAGCACATTGAAAATATTCTCAATAGACATCACCTTTAAATAACGCGAAATAGTATAAATCTGAAAACAAATTAAAAAAAATCAAGCGTGGAGCACAGATTATGAAACAATTTCCAGCACATTGAGAATAGCCTCGATAGACATCACCTTTAAATAACGCGAAATAGTATAAATCTGTAAAAAAATTGAAAAAAAAATCACGCTTGGAGCATGGATTGTGAAACAATTTCCAGCACATTGAAAATCTTCTCGATAGACATCGCCTTTAAATAACGCGGAATAGTATAAATCTGTAAATAATTTAAAAGAAATCACGCGTGGAGCACAGATTATGAAACAATTTCCAGCACATTGTGAATAGTCTCGATAGACATCACCTTTAAAAAACGCGAAATAGTATAAATCTGAAAACAAATTTAAAAAAATCACGCGTGGAGCACAGATTATGAAACAATTTCCCGCACAATGAGAATAGCCTCGATAGACATCGCCTTTAAATAACGCGAAATAGTATAAAATGAAATAATTAGTATAAACAAATTGAAAAAAAAATCACGCTTGGAGCATAGATTGTGAATCAATTTCCAGCACATTGAAAATAGTCTCGATAGACATCGCCTTTAAAAAACGCGACATAGTATAAATCCGTAAACAAATTCAAAAAAATCACGCGTGGAGCACAGATTATGAAACAAATTCCCGCACAATGAGAATAGCCTCGATAGACATCGCCTTTAAATAACGCGAAATAGTATAAAGACGTAAACAAATTGAAAAAAATCACGCGTTGACCACAGATTATGAAACAATTTCCAGCACATTGTGTATAGCCTTGATAGACATCACCTTTAAATAACGCAAAATAGTATAAAATGTAATAATTAGTATAAACAAATTGAAAAAATAATCATGCGTGGAGCACAGATTATGAAACAATTTCCCGCACAATGAGAATAGCCTCGATATACATCGCCTTTAAATAACGCGAAATAGTATAAAGAAGTAAACAAATTGAAAAAAATCACGCGTTGAGCACAGATTATGAAACAATTTCCAGCACATTGAGTATAAACTTGACAGAGTCCACCTTTAAATAACGCGAAATAGTATAAAATGTAATAATTAGTATAAACAAATTGAAAAAAAAATCACGCTTGGAGCATAGATTGGGAAAAAATATCTAGCACATTGAAAATAGTCTCGATAGACATCAACTTTAAATAACGCGAAATAGTATAAATCTGTAAAAATATTGAAAAAAAATCACGCTTGGAGCACGGATTGTGAAACGATTTCCAGCACATTGAAAATATTCTCAATAGACATCACCTTTAAATAACGCGAAATAGTATAAATCTCAAAACAAATTTTAAAAAATCACGCGTGGAGCAAAAATTATGAAACAATTTCCAGCACATTGAGAATAGCCTCGATGGACATCACCTTTAAATAACGCGAAATAGTATAACTCTGTAAAAAAATTGAAAAAAAAATCACGCTTGGAGCATGGATTGTGAAAATATTTCCAGCACATTGAAAATATTCTCGATAGACATCACCTTTAAATAACGCGAGATAGTATAAATCTGTAAAAAAATTGAAAAAAAAATCACGCTTGGAGCATGGATTGTGAAACAATTTCCAGCACATTGAAAATATTCTCAATAGACATCACCTTTAAATAACGCGAAATAGTATAAATCTGAAAACAAATTAAAAAAAATCACGCGTGGAGCACAGATTATGAAACAATTCCAGCACATTGAGAATAGCCTCGATAGACATCACCTTTAAATAACGCAAAATAGTATAAAATGTAATAATTAGTATAAACAAATTGAAAAACAATCATGCGTGGAGCACAGATTATGAAACAATTTCCCGCACAATGAGAATAGGCTCGATAGACATCGCCTTTAAATAACGCGAAATAGTATAAAGACGTAAACAAATGGAAAAAAATCACGCGTTGAGCACAGATTATGAAACAATTTCCAGCACATTGAGTATAGCCTTGACAGACATCACCTTTATATAACGCGAAATAGTATAAAATGTAATAATTAGTATAAACAAATTGAAAAAAAAATCACGCTTGGAGCATAGATTGTGAAAAGATATCTAGCACATTGAAAATAGTCTCGATAGACATCACCTTTAAATAACGCGAAATAGTATAAATCTGTAAAAAAATTGAAAAAAAAATCACGCTTGGAGCATGGATTGTGAAACAATTTCCAGCACATTGAAAATATTCTCAATAGACATCACCTTTAAATATCGCGAAATAGTATAAATCTGAAAACAAATTAAAAAAAATCACGCGTGGAGCACAGATTATGAAACAATTTCCAGCACATTGAGAATAGCCTCGATAGACATCACCTTTAAATAACGCGAAATAGTATAAATCTGTAAAAAAATTGAAAAAAAAATCACGCTTGGAGCATGGATTGTGAAACAATTTCCAGCACATTGAAAATATTCTCGATAGACATCGCCTTTAAATAACGCGAAATAGTATAAATCTGTAAATAAATTTAAAAAAATCACGCGTGGAGCACAGATTATGAAACAATTTCCAGCACATTGAGAATAGCCTCGATAGACATCACCTTTAAATAACGCAAAATAGTATAAATCTGTAAAAAAATTGAAAAAAAAATCACGCTTGGAGCATGGATTATGAAACAATTTCCAGCACATTGAGAATAGTCTCGATAGACATCACCTTTAAAAAACGCGAAATTTTATAAAATCCGTAAACAATTTGAAAAAAAATCACGCTTGGAGCATAAATTGTGAAACAATTTCCCGCACAATGAGAATAGCCTCGATAGACATCGCCTTTAAAAAACTCGACATAGTATAAATCCGTAAACAAATTCAAAAAAATCACGCGTGGAGCACAGATTATAAAACAATTTCCCGCACAATGAGAATAGCCTCGATAGACATCGCCTTTAAATAACGCGAATTAGTATAAAGACGTAAACAAATTGAAAAAAATCACGCGTTGACCACAGATTATGAAACAATTTCCAGCACATTGTGTATAGCCTTGATAGACATCACCTTTAAATAACGCAAAATAGTATAAAATGTAATAATTAGTATAAACAAATTGAAAAAATAATCATGCGTGGAGCACAGATTATGAAACAATTTCCCGCACAATGAGAATAGCCTCGATAGACATCGCCTTTAAATAACGCGAAATAGTATAAAAACGTAAACAAATTGAAAAAAATCACGCGTTGAGCACAGATTATGAAACAATTTCCAGCACATTGAGTATAGCCTTGACAGACATCACCTTTAAATAACGCGAAATAGTATAAAATGTAATAATTAGTATAAACAAATTGAAAAAAAAATCACGCTTGGAGCATAGATTGGGAAAAAATATCTAGCACATTGAAAATAGTCTCGATAGACATCAACTTTAAATAACGCGAAATAGTATAAATCTGTAAAAATATTGAAAAAAAAATCACGCTTGGAGCATGGATTGTGAAAATATTTCCAGCACATTGAAAATATTCTCGATAGACATCACCTTTAAATAACGCGAGATAGTATAAATCTGAAAACAAATTTAAAAAAATCACGCGTGGAGCACAGATTATGAAACAATTTCCGGCACATTGAGAATAGTCTCGATAGACATCACCTTTAAATAACGCGGATTAGTATAAATCCGTAAACAAATTCAAAAAAATCACCCGTGGAGCACAGATTATGAAACAATTTCCAGCACATTGAGAATAGTCTCGAAAGACATCGCCTTTAAATAACGCGAAATTTTATAAAATCCGTAAACAAATTGAAAAAAAATCACGCTTGGAGCATAAATTGTGAAACAATTTCCCGCACAATGAGAATAGCCTCGATAGACATCGCCTTTAAATAAGGCGAAATAGTATAAAGACATAAACAAATTGAAAAAAATCACGCGTTGACCACAGATTATGAAACAATTTCCGGCACATTGAGTATAGCCTTGAAAGACATCACCTTTAAATAACGCAAAATAGTATAAAATGTAATAATTAGTATAAACAAATTGAAAAAAAAATCACGCTTGGAGCATAGATTGTGAATCAATTTCCAGCACATTGAAAATAGTCTCGATAGACATCGCCTTTAAAAAACGCGACATAGTATAAATCCTTAAACAAATTCAAAAAAATCACGCGTGGAGCACAGATTATGAAACAATTTCCCGCACAATGAGAATAGCCTCGATAGAAATCGCCTTTAAATAACGCGAAATAGTATAAAGACGTAAACGAATTGAAAAAAAATCACGCGTTGACCACAGATTATGAAACAATTTCCAGCACATTGAGTATAGCCTTGATAGACATCAACTTTAAATAACGCAAAATAGTATAAAATGTAATAATTAGTATAAACAAATTGAAAAAAAAATCACGCTTGGAGCATAGATTGGGAAAAAATATCTAGCACATTGAAAATAGTCTCGATAGACATCAACTTTAAATAACGCGAAATAGTATAAATCTGTAAAAATATTGAAAAAAAATCACGCTTGGAGCACGGATTGTGAAACGATTTCCAGCACATTGAAAATATTCTCAATAGACATCACCTTTAAATAACGCGAAATAGTATAAATCTCAAAACAAATTTTAAAAAATCACGCGTGGAGCAAAAATTATGAAACAATTTCCAGCACACTGAGAATAGCCTCGATGGACATCACCTTTAAATAACGCGAAATAGTATAACTCTGTAAAAAAATTGAAAAAAAATCACGCTTGGAGCATGGATTGTGAAAATATTTCCAGCACATTGAAAATAGTCTCGATAGACATCACATTTAAATAACGCGAAATAGTATAAATCTGTAAAAAAATTGAAAAAAAAATCACGCTTGGAGCATGGATTGTGAAACAATTTCCAGCACATTGAAAATATTCTCGATAGACATCGCCTTAAAATATCGTGGAATGGTATAAATCCGTAAACAAATTTAAAAAATCACGCGTGGAGCACAAATTATGAAACAATTTCCAGCACATTGAGAATAGCCTCGATAGACATCACCTTTAAATAACGCGAAATAGTATAAATCTGTAAAAAAATTGAAAAAAAAAATCACGCTTGGAGCATGGATTGTGAAACAATTTCCAGCACATTGAAAATATTCTCAATAGACATCACGTTTAAATAACGCGAAATAGTATAAATCTGAAAACAAATTTAAAAAAATCACGCGTGGAGCACAGATTATGAAACAATTTCCAGCACATTGAGAATAGCCCCGATAGACATCACCTTTAAATAACGCGAAATAGTATAAATCTGTAAAAAAATTGAAAAAAAAATCACGCTTGGAGCGTGGATTATGAAACAATTTCCAGCACATTGAGAATAGTCTCGATAGACATCACCTTTAAAAAACGCGAAATTTTATAAATCCGTAAACAAATTGAAAAAAAATCACGCTTGGAGCTTAAATTGTGAAACAATTTCCCGTACAATGAGAATAGCCTCGATAGACATCGCCTTTAAATAACGCGAAATAGTATAAAGACGTAAACAAATTGAAAAAAATCACGCGTTGACCACAGATTATGAAACAATTTCCAGCTCATTGAGTATAGCCTTGACAGACATCACCTTTAAATAACGCAAAATAGTATAAAATGTAATAATTAGTATAAACAAATTGAAAAAAAATCATGCGTGGAGCACAGATTATGAAACAATTTCCCGCACAATGAGAATAGCCTCTATAGACATCGCCTTTAAATAACGCGAAATAGTATAAAGACGTAAACAAATTGAAAAAAATCACGCGTTGAGCACAGATTATGAAACAATTTCCAGCACATTGAGTATAGCCTTGACAGACATCACCTTTAAATAACGCGAAATAGTATAAAATGTAATAATTAGTATAAAAAAATTGAAAAAAAAATCACGCTTGGAGCATAGATTGTGAAAAAATATCTAGCACATTGAAAATAGTCTCGATAGACATCACCTTTAAATAACGCGAAATAGTATAAATCTGTAAAAAAATTGAAAAAAAAATCACGCTTGGAGCATGGATTGTGAAACAATTTCCAGCACATTGAAAATATTCTCAATAGACATCACCTTTAAATAAAGCGAAATAGTATAAATCTGAAAACAAATTTAAAAAAATCAAGCGTGGAGCACAGATTATGAAACAATTTCCAGCACATTGAGAATAGCCTCGATAGACATCACCTTTAAGTAACGCGAAATAGTATAAATCTGTAAAAAAATTAAAAAAAAAATCACGCTTGGAGCATGGATTGTGAAACAATTTCCAGCACATTGAAAATCTTCTCGATAGACATCGCCTTTAAATAACGCGAAATAGTATAAATCTGTAAATAATTTAAAAGAAATCACGCGTGGAGCACAGATTATGAAACAATTTCCAGCACATTGTGAATAGTCTCGATAGACATCACCTTTAAAAAACGCGAAATAGTATAAATCTGAAAACAAATTTAAAAAAATCACGCGTGGAGCACAGATTATGAAACAATTTCCCGCACAATGAGAATAGCCTCGATAGACATCGCCTTTAAATAACGCGAAATAGTATAAAATGTAATAATTAGTATAAACAAATTGAAAAAAAAATCACGCTTGGAGCATAGATTGTGAATCAATTTCCAGCACATTGAAAATAGTCTCGATAGACATCGCCTTTAAAAAACGCGACATAGTATAAATCCGTAAACAAATTCAAAAAAATCACGCGTGGAGCACAGATTATGAAACAAATTCCCGCACAATGAGAATAGCCTCGATAGACATCGCCTTTAAATAACGCGAAATAGTATAAAGACGTAAACAAATTGAAAAAAATCACGCGTTGACCACAGATTATGAAACAATTTCCAGCACATTGTGTATAGCCTTGATAGACATCACCTTTAAATAACGCAAAATAGTATAAAATGTAATAATTAGTATAAACAAATTGAAAAAATAATCATGCGTGGAGCACAGATTATGAAACAATTTCCCGCACAATGAGAATAGCCTCGATATACATCGCCTTTAAATAACGCGAAATAGTATAAAGAAGTAAACAAATTGAAAAAAATCACGCGTTGAGCACAGATTATGAAACAATTTCCAGCACATTGAGTATAAACTTGACAGAGTCCACCTTTAAATAACGCGAAATAGTATAAAATGTAATAATTAGTATAAACAAATTGAAAAAAAAATCACGCTTGGAGCATAGATTGGGAAAAAATATCTAGCACATTGAAAATAGTCTCGATAGACATCAACTTTAAATAACGCGAAATAGTATAAATCTGTAAAAATATTGAAAAAAAATCACGCTTGGAGCACGGATTGTGAAACGATTTCCAGCACATTGAAAATATTCTCAATAGACATCACCTTTAAATAACGCGAAATAGTATAAATCTCAAAACAAATTTTAAAAAATCACGCGTGGAGCAAAAATTATGAAACAATTTCCAGCACATTGAGAATAGCCTCGATGGACATCACCTTTAAATAACGCGAAATAGTATAACTCTGTAAAAAAATTGAAAAAAAAATCACGCTTGGAGCATGGATTGTGAAAATATTTCCAGCACATTGAAAATATTCTCGATAGACATCACCTTTAAATAACGCGAGATAGTATAAATCTGTAAAAAAATTGAAAAAAAAATCACGCTTGGAGCATGGATTGTGAAACAATTTCCAGCACATTGAAAATATTCTCAATAGACATCACCTTTAAATAACGCGATATAGTATAAATCTGAAAACAAATTAAAAAAAATCACGCGTGGAGCACAGATTATGAAACAATTCCAGCACATTGAGAATAGCCTCGATAGACATCACCTTTAAATAACGCAAAATAGTATAAAATGTAATAATTAGTATAAACAAATTGAAAAACAATCATGCGTGGAGCACAGATTATGAAACAATTTCCCGCACAATGAGAATAGCCTCGATAGACATCGCCTTTAAATAACGCGAAATAGTATAAAGACGTAAACAAATGGAAAAAAATCACGCGTTGAGCACAGATTATGAAACAATTTCCAGCACATTGAGTATAGCCTTGACAGACATCACCTTTATATAACGCGAAATAGTATAAAATGTAATAATTAGTATAAACAAATTGAAAAAAAAATCACGCTTGGAGCATAGATTGTGAAAAAATATCTAGCACATTGAAAATAGTCTCGATAGACATCACCTTTAAATAACGCGAAATAGTATAAATCTGTAAAAAAATTGAAAAAAAAATCACGCTTGGAGCATGGATTGTGAAACAATTTCCAGCACATTGAAAATATTCTCAATAGACATCACCTTTAAATATCGCGAAATAGTATAAATCTGAAAACAAATTAAAAAAAATCACGCGTGGAGCACAGATTATGAAACAATTTCCAGCACATTGAGAATAGCCTCGATAGACATCACCTTTAAATAACGCGAAATAGTATAAATCTGTAAAAAAATTGAAAAAAAAATCACGCTTGGAGCATGGATTGTGAAACAATTTCCAGCACATTGAAAATATTCTCGATAGACATCGCCTTTAAATAACGCGAAATAGTATAAATCTGTAAATAAATTTAAAAAAATCACGCGTGGAGCACAGATTATGAAACAATTTCCAGCACATTGAGAATAGCCTCGATAGACATCACCTTTAAATAACGCGAAATAGTATAAATCTGTAAAAAAATTGAAAAAAAAATCACGCTTGGAGCATGGATTATGAAACAATTTCCAGCACATTGAGAATAGTCTCGATAGACATCACCTTTAAAAAACGCGAAATTTTATAAAATCCGTAAACAATTTGAAAAAAAATCACGCTTGGAGCATAAATTGTGAAACAATTTCCCGCACAATGAGAATAGCCTCGATAGACATCGCCTTTAAAAAACTCGACATAGTATAAATCCGTAAACAAATTCAAAAAAATCACGCGTGGAGCACAGATTATAAAACAATTTCCCGCACAATGAGAATAGCCTCGATAGACATCGCCTTTAAATAACGCGAATTAGTATAAAGACGTAAACAAATTGAAAAAAATCACGCGTTGACCACAGATTATGAAACAATTTCCAGCACATTGTGTATAGCCTTGATAGACATCACCTTTAAATAACGCAAAATAGTATAAAATGTAATAATTAGTATAAACAAATTGAAAAAATAATCATGCGTGGAGCACAGATTATGAAACAATTTCCCGCACAATGAGAATAGCCTCGATAGACATCGCCTTTAAATAACGCGAAATAGTATAAAAACGTAAACAAATTGAAAAAAATCACGCGTTGAGCACAGATTATGAAACAATTTCCAGCACATTGAGTATAGCCTTGACAGACATCACCTTTAAATAACGCGAAATAGTATAAAATGTAATAATTAGTATAAACAAATTGAAAAAAAAATCACGCTTGGAGCATAGATTGGGAAAAAATATCTAGCACATTGAAAATAGTCTCGATAGACATCAACTTTAAATAACGCGAAATAGTATAAATCTGTAAAAATATTGAAAAAAAAATCACGCTTGGAGCATGGATTGTGAAAATATTTCCAGCACATTGAAAATATTCTCGATAGACATCACCTTTAAATAACGCGAGATAGTATAAATCTGAAAACAAATTTAAAAAAATCACGCGTGGAGCACAGATTATGAAACAATTTCCGGCACATTGAGAATAGTCTCGATAGACATCACCTTTAAATAACGCGGATTAGTATAAATCCGTAAACAAATTCAAAAAAATCACCCGTGGAGCACAGATTATGAAACAATTTCCAGCACATTGAGAATAGTCTCGAAAGACATCGCCTTTAAATAACGCGAAATTTTATAAAATCCGTAAACAAATTGAAAAAAAATCACGCTTGGAGCATAAATTGTGAAACAATTTCCCGCACAATGAGAATAGCCTCGATAGACATCGCCTTTAAATAAGGCGAAATAGTATAAAGACATAAACAAATTGAAAAAGATCACGCGTTGACCACAGATTATGAAACAATTTCCGGCACATTGAGTATAGCCTTGAAAGACATCACCTTTAAATAACGCAAAATAGTATAAAATGTAATAATTAGTATAAACAAATTGAAAAAAAAATCACGCTTGGAGCATAGATTGTGAATCAATTTCCAGCACATTGAAAATAGTCTCGATAGACATCGCCTTTAAAAAACGCGACATAGTATAAATCCGTAAACAAATTCAAAAAAATCACGCGTGGAGCACAGATTATGAAAGAAATTCCCGCACAATGAGAATAGCCTCGATAGACATCGCCTTTAAATAACGCGAAATAGTATAAAGACGTAAACAAATTGAAAAAAATCACGCGTTGACCACAGATTATGAAACAATTTCCAGCACATTGTGTATAGCCTTGATAGACATCACCTTTAAATAACGCAAAATAGTATAAAATGTAATAATTAGTATAAACAAATTGAAAAAATAATCATGCGTGGAGCACAGATTATGAAACAATTTCCCGCACAATGAGAATAGCCTCGATATACATCGCCTTTAAATAACGCGAAATAGTATAAAGAAGTAAACAAATTGAAAAAAATCACGCGTTGAGCACAGATTATGAAACAATTTCCAGCACATTGAGTATAAACTTGACAGAGTCCACCTTTAAATAACGCGAAATAGTATAAAATGTAATAATTAGTATAAACAAATTGAAAAAAAAATCACGCTTGGAGCATAGATTGGGAAAAAATATCTAGCACATTGAAAATAGTCTCGATAGACATCAACTTTAAATAACGCGAAATAGTATAAATCTGTAAAAATATTGAAAAAAAATCACGCTTGGAGCACGGATTGTGAAACGATTTCCAGCACATTGAAAATATTCTCAATAGACATCACCTTTAAATAACGCGAAATAGTATAAATCTCAAAACAAATTTTAAAAAATCACGCGTGGAGCAAAAATTATGAAACAATTTCCAGCACATTGAGAATAGCCTCGATGGACATCACCTTTAAATAACGCGAAATAGTATAACTCTGTAAAAAAATTGAAAAAAAAATCACGCTTGGAGCATGGATTGTGAAAATATTTCCAGCACATTGAAAATATTCTCGATAGACATCACCTTTAAATAACGCGAGATAGTATAAATCTGTAAAAAAATTGAAAAAAAAATCACGCTTGGAGCATGGATTGTGAAACAATTTCCAGCACATTGAAAATATTCTCAATAGACATCACCTTTAAATAACGCGAAATAGTATAAATCTGAAAACAAATTAAAAAAAATCACGCGTGGAGCACAGATTATGAAACAATTCCAGCACATTGAGAATAGCCTCGATAGACATCACCTTTAAATAACGCAAAATAGTATAAAATGTAATAATTAGTATAAACAAATTGAAAAACAATCATGCGTGGAGCACAGATTATGAAACAATTTCCCGCACAATGAGAATAGCCTCGATAGACATCGCCTTTAAATAACGCGAAATAGTATAAAGACGTAAACAAATGGAAAAAAATCACGCGTTGAGCACAGATTATGAAACAATTTCCAGCACATTGAGTATAGCCTTGACAGACATCACCTTTATATAACGCGAAATAGTATAAAATGTAATAATTAGTATAAACAAATTGAAAAAAAAATCACGCTTGGAGCATAGATTGTGAAAAAATATCTAGCACATTGAAAATAGTCTCGATAGACATCACCTTTAAATAACGCGAAATAGTATAAATCTGTAAAAAAATTGAAAAAAAAATCACGCTTGGAGCATGGATTGTGAAACAATTTCCAGCACATTGAAAATATTCTCAATAGACATCACCTTTAAATATCGCGAAATAGTATAAATCTGAAAACAAATTAAAAAAAATCACGCGTGGAGCACAGATTATGAAACAATTTCCAGCACATTGAGAATAGCCTCGATAGACATCACCTTTAAATAACGCGAAATAGTATAAATCTGTAAAAAAATTGAAAAAAAAATCACGCTTGGAGCATGGATTGTGAAACAATTTCCAGCACATTGAAAATATTCTCGATAGACATCGCCTTTAAATAACGCGAAATAGTATAAATCTGTAAATAAATTTAAAAAAATCACGCGTGGAGCACAGATTATGAAACAATTTCCAGCACATTGAGAATAGCCTCGATAGACATCACCTTTAAATAACGCGAAATAGTATAAATCTGTAAAAAAATTGAAAAAAAAATCACGCTTGGAGCATGGATTATGAAACAATTTCCAGCACATTGAGAATAGTCTCGATAGACATCACCTTTAAAAAACGCGAAATTTTATAAAATCCGTAAACAATTTGAAAAAAAATCACGCTTGGAGCATAAATTGTGAAACAATTTCCCGCACAATGAGAATAGCCTCGATAGACATCGCCTTTAAAAAACTCGACATAGTATAAATCCGTAAACAAATTCAAAAAAATCACGCGTGGAGCACAGATTATAAAACAATTTCCCGCACAATGAGAATAGCCTCGATAGACATCGCCTTTAAATAACGCGAATTAGTATAAAGACGTAAACAAATTGAAAAAAATCACGCGTTGACCACAGATTATGAAACAATTTCCAGCACATTGTGTATAGCCTTGATAGACATCACCTTTAAATAACGCAAAATAGTATAAAATGTAATAATTAGTATAAACAAATTGAAAAAATAATCATGCGTGGAGCACAGATTATGAAACAATTTCCCGCACAATGAGAATAGCCTCGATAGACATCGCCTTTAAATAACGCGAAATAGTATAAAAACGTAAACAAATTGAAAAAAATCACGCGTTGAGCACAGATTATGAAACAATTTCCAGCACATTGAGTATAGCCTTGACAGACATCACCTTTAAATAACGCGAAATAGTATAAAATGTAATAATTAGTATAAACAAATTGAAAAAAAAATCACGCTTGGAGCATAGATTGGGAAAAAATATCTAGCACATTGAAAATAGTCTCGATAGACATCAACTTTAAATAACGCGAAATAGTATAAATCTGTAAAAATATTGAAAAAAAAATCACGCTTGGAGCATGGATTGTGAAAATATTTCCAGCACATTGAAAATATTCTCGATAGACATCACCTTTAAATAACGCGAGATAGTATAAATCTGAAAACAAATTTAAAAAAATCACGCGTGGAGCACAGATTATGAAACAATTTCCGGCACATTGAGAATAGTCTCGATAGACATCACCTTTAAATAACGCGGATTAGTATAAATCCGTAAACAAATTCAAAAAAATCACCCGTGGAGCACAGATTATGAAACAATTTCCAGCACATTGAGAATAGTCTCGAAAGACATCGCCTTTAAATAACGCGAAATTTTATAAAATCCGTAAACAAATTGAAAAAAAATCACGCTTGGAGCATAAATTGTGAAACAATTTCCCGCACAATGAGAATAGCCTCGATAGACATCGCCTTTAAATAAGGCGAAATAGTATAAAGACATAAACAAATTGAAAAAGATCACGCGTTGACCACAGATTATGAAACAATTTCCGGCACATTGAGTATAGCCTTGAAAGACATCACCTTTAAATAACGCAAAATAGTATAAAATGTAATAATTAGTATAAACAAATTGAAAAAAAAATCACGCTTGGAGCATAGATTGTGAATCAATTTCCAGCACATTGAAAATAGTCTCGATAGACATCGCCTTTAAAAAACGCGACATAGTATAAATCCTTAAACAAATTCAAAAAAATCACGCGTGGAGCACAGATTATGAAACAATTTCCCGCACAATGAGAAAAGCCTCGATAGACATCGCCTTTAAATAACGCGAAATAGTATAAAGACGTAAACGAATTGAAAAAAAATCACGCGTTGACCACAGATTATGAAACAATTTCCAGCACATTGAGTATAGCCTTGATAGACATCAACTTTAAATAACGCAAAATAGTATAAAATGTAATAATTAGTATAAACAAATTGAAAAAAAAATCACGCTTGGAGCATAGATTGGGAAAAAATATCTAGCACATTGAAAATAGTCTCGATAGACATCAACTTTAAATAACGCGAAATAGTATAAATCTGTAAAAATATTGAAAAAAAATCACGCTTGGAGCACGGATTGTGAAACGATTTCCAGCACATTGAAAATATTCTCAATAGACATCACCTTTAAATAACGCGAAATAGTATAAATCTCAAAACAAATTTAAAAAAATCACGCGTGGAGCAAAGATTATGAAACAAATTCCAGCACATTGAGAATAGCCTCGATGGACATCACCTTTAAATAACGCGAAATAGTATAACTCTGTAAAAAAATTGAAAAAAAAATCACGCTTGGAGCATGGATTGTGAAAATATTTCCAGCACATTGAAAATATTCTCGATAGACATCACCTTTAAATAACGCGAGATAGTATAAATCTGAAAACAAATTTAAAAAAATCACGCGTGGAGCACAGATTATGAAACAATTTCCGGCACATTGAGAATAGTCTCGATAGACATCACCTTTAAATAACGCGGATTAGTATAAATCCGTAAACAAATTCAAAAAAATCACCCGTGGAGCACAGATTATGAAACAATTTCCAGCACATTGAGAATAGTCTCGAAAGACATCGCCTTTAAATAACGCGAAATTTTATAAAATCCGTAAACAAATTGAAAAAAAATCACGCTTGGAGCATAAATTGTGAAACAATTTCCCGCACAATGAGAATAGCCTCGATAGACATCGCCTTTAAATAAGGCGAAATAGTATAAAGACATAAACAAATTGAAAAAAATCACGCGTTGACCACAGATTATGAAACAATTTCCGGCACATTGAGTATAGCCTTGAAAGACATCACCTTTAAATAACGCAAAATAGTATAAAATGTAATAATTAGTATAAACAAATTGAAAAAAAAATCACGCTTGGAGCATAGATTGTGAATCAATTTCCAGCACATTGAAAATAGTCTCGATAGACATCGCCTTTAAAAAACGCGACATAGTATAAATCCTTAAACAAATTCAAAAAAATCACGCGTGGAGCACAGATTATGAAACAATTTCCCGCACAATGAGAATAGCCTCGATAGACATCGCCTTTAAATAACGCGAAATAGTATAAAGACGTAAACGAATTGAAAAAAAATCACGCGTTGACCACAGATTATGAAACAATTTCCAGCACATTGAGTATAGCCTTGATAGACATCAACTTTAAATAACGCAAAATAGTATAAAATGTAATAATTAGTATAAACAAATTGAAAAAAAAAATCACGCTTGGAGCATAGATTGGGAAAAAATATCTAGCACATTGAAAATAGTCTCGATAGACATCAACTTTAAATAACGCGAAATAGTATAAATCTGTAAAAATATTGAAAAAAAATCACGCTTGGAGCACGGATTGTGAAACGATTTCCAGCACATTGAAAATATTCTCAATAGACATCACCTTTAAATAACGCGAAATAGTATAAATCTCAAAACCAATTTAAAAAAATCACGCGTGGAGCAAAGATTATGAAACAAATTCCAGCACATTGAGAATAGCCTCGATGGACATCACCTTTAAATAACGCGAAATAGTATAACTCTGTAAAAAAATTGAAAAAAAAATCACGCTTGGAGCATGGATTGTGAAAATATTTCCAGCACATTGAAAATATTCTCGATAGACATCACCTTTAAATAACGCGAGATAGTATAAATCTGAAAACAAATTTAAAAAAAATCACGCGTGGAGCACAGATTATGAAACAATTTCCGGCACATTGAGAATAGTCTCGATAGACATCACCTTTAAATAACGCGGATTAGTATAAATCCGTAAACAAATTAAAAAAAATCACCCGTGGAGCACAGATTATGAAACAATTTCCAGCACATTGAGAATAGTCTCGAAAGACATCGCCTTTAAATAACGCGAAATTTTATAAAATCCGTAAACAAATTGAAAAAAAATCACGCTCGGAGCATAAATTGTGAAACAATTTCCCGCACAATGAGAATAGCCTCGATAGACATCGCCTTTAAATAAGGCGAAATAGTATAAAGACATAAACAAATTGAAAAAAATCACGCGTTGACCACAGATTATGAAACAATTTCCGGCACATTGAGTATAGCGTTGAAAGACATCACCTTTAAATAACGCAAAATAGTATAAAATGTAATAATTAGTATAAACAAATTGAAAAAAAAATCACGCTTGGAGCATAGATTGTGAATCAATTTCCAGCACATTGAAAATAGTCTCGATAGACATCGCCTTTAAAAAACGCGACATAGTATAAATCCTTAAACAAATTCAAAAAAATCACGCGTGGAGCACAGATTATGAAACAATTTCCCGCACAATGAGAATAGCCTCGATAGACATCGCCTTTAAATAACGCGAAATAGTATAAAGACGTAAACGAATTGAAAAAATATCACGCGTTGACCACAGATTATGAAACAATTTCCAGCACATTGAGTATAGCCTTGATAGACATCAACTTTAAATAACGCAAAATAGTATAAAATGTAATAATTAGTATAAACAAATTGAAAAAAAAATCACGCTTGGAGCATAGATTGTGAAAAAATATCTAGCACATTGAAAATAGCCTCGATAGACATCACCTTTAAATAACGCGAAATAGTATAAATCTGTAAAAAAATTGAAAAAAAAATCACGCTTGGAGCATGGATTGTGAAACAATTTCCAGCACATTGAAAATATTCTCAATAGACATCACCTTTAAATAACGCGAAATAGTATAAATCTGAAAACAAATTAAAAAAAATCACGCGTGGAGCACAGATTATGAAACAATTTCCAGCACATTAAGAATAGCCTCGATAGACATCACCGTTAAATAACGCGAAATAGTATAAATCTGTAAAAAAATTGAAAAAAAATCACGCTTGGAGCATGGATTGTGAAACAATTTCCAGCACATTGAAAATATTCTCGATAGACATCGCCTTTAAAAAACGCGAAATAGTATAAATTTGAAAACAAATTTAAAAAAATCACGCGTGGAGCACAGATTATGAAACAATTTCCAACACATTGAGAATAGTCTCGATAGACATCACCTTTAAAAAACGCGAAATAGTATAAATCTGAAAACAAATTTTAAAAAATCACGCGTGGAGCACAGATTATGAAACAATTTCCAGCACATTGAGAATAGTCTCGAGAGACATCACCTTTAAATAACTTGGATTAGTATAAATCCGTAAACAAATTCAAAAAATCACCCGTGGAGCACAGATTATGAAACAATTTCCAGCACATTGAGAATAGTCTCGAAAGACATCGCCTTTAAATAACGCGAAATTTTATAAAATCCGTAAACAAATTGAAAAAAAAATCACGCTTGGAGCATAAATTGTGAAACAATTTCCAGCACATTGATAATAGTCTCGATAGACATCGCCTTTAAAAAACGCGACATAGTATAAATCCGTAAACAAATTTAAAAAAAATCACGCGTGGAGCACAGATTATGAAACAATTTCCCGCACAATGAGAATAGCCTCGATAGACATCGCCTTTAAATAACGCGAAATAGTATAAAATGTAATAATTAGTATAAACAAATTGAAAAAAAAATCACGCTTGGAGCATAGATTGTGAATCAATTTCCAGCACATTGAAAATAGTCTCGATAGACATCGCCTTTAAAAAACGCGACATAGTATAAATCCGTAAACAAATTCAAAAAAATCACGCGTGGAGCGCAGATTATAAAACAGTTTCCCGCAAAATGAGAATAGCTTCGATAGACATCGCCTTTAAATAACGCGAATTAGTATAAAGACGTAAACAAATTGAAAAAAATCGCGCGTTGACCACAGATTATGAAACAATTTCCAGCACATTGAGTATAGCCTTGATAGACATCACCTTTAAATAACGCAAAATAGTATAAAATGTAATAATTAGTATAAACAAATTGAAAAAAAATTCATGCGTGGAGCACAGATTATGAAACAATTTCCCGCCAATGAGAATAGCCTCGATAGACATCGCCTTTAAATAACGCGAAATAGTATAAAGACGTAAACAAATTGAAAAAAATCACGCGTTGAGCACAGATTATGAAACAATTTCCAGCACATTGAGTATAGCGTTGACAAACATCACTTTTAAATAACACGAAATTGTATAAAATGTAATAATTAGTATAAACAAATTTTTAAAAAAATCACGCTTGGAGCATAGATTGTGAAAAAATATCTAGCACATTGAAAATAGTCTCGATAGACATCACCTTTAAATAACGCGAAATAGTATAAATCTGTAAAAAAATTGAAAAAAAATCACGCTTGGAGCATGGATTGTGAAACAATTTCCAGCACATTGAAAATATTCTCGATAGACATCGCCTTTAAATATCGTGGAATGGTATAAATCCGTAAACAAATTTAAAAAATCACGCGTGGAGCACAAATTATGAAACAATTTCCAGCACATTGAGAATAGCCTGGATAGACACCACCTTTAAATAACGCGAAATTGTATAAATCTGTAAAAAAATTGAAAAAAAAATCACACTTGGAGCATGGATTGTGAAACAATTTCCAGCACATTGAAAATATTCCCGATAGACATCGCCTTTAAATAACGCGAAATAGTATAAATCTGTAAATAATTTAAAAGAAATCACGCGTGGAGCACAGATTATGAAACAATTTCCAGCACATTGATAATAGTCTCGATAGACATCACCTTTAAATAACGCGACATAGTATAAATCCGTAAACAAATTCAAAAAAATCACGCGTGGATGACAGATTATGAAACAATTTCCCGCACAATGAGAATAGCCTCGATAGACATCGCCGCGAAATAGTATAAAATGTAATAATTAGTATAAACAAATTGAAAAAAAAATCACGCTTGGAGCATAAATTGTGAAACAATTTCCAGCACATTGATAATAGTCTCGATAGACATCGCCTTTAAAAAACGCGACATAGTATAAATCTGTAAACAAATTTAAAAAAAATCACGCGTGGAGCACAGATTATGAAACAATTTCCCGCACAATGAGAATAGCCTCGATAGACATCGCCTTTAAATAACGCGAAATAGTATAAAATATAATAATTAGTATAAACAAATTGAAAAAAAAATCACGCTTCGAGCATAGATTGTGAATCAATTTCCAGCACATTGAAAATAGTCTCGATAGACATCGCCTTTAAAAAACGCGACATAGTATAAATCCGTAAACAAATTCAAAAAAATCACGCGTGGAGCGCACATTATAAAACAGTTTCCCGCAAAATGAGAATAGCCTCGATAGACATCGCCTTTAAATAACGGGAATTAGTATAAAGACGTAAACAAATTGAAAAAAATCGCGCTTTGACCACAGATTATGAAACAATTTCCAGCACATTGAGTATAGCCTTGATAGACATCACCTTTAAATAACGCAAAATAGTATAAAATGTAATAATTAGTATAAACAAATTGAAAAAAAATTCATGCGTGGAGCACAGATTATGAAACAATTTCCCGCCAATGAGAATAGCCTCGATAGACATCGCCTTTAAATAACGCGAAATAGTATAAAGACGTAAACAAATTGAAAAAAATCACGCGTTGAGCACAGATTATGAAACAATTTCCAGCACATTGAGTATAGCGTTGACAAACATCACTTTTAAATAACACGAAATTGTATAAAATGTAATAATTAGTATAAACAAATTTTTAAAAAAATCACGCTTGGAGCATAGATTGTGAAAAAATATCTAGCACATTGAAAATAGTCTCGATAGACATCACCTTTAAATAACGCGAAATAGTATAAATCTGTAAAAAAATTGAAAAAAAAATCACGCTTGGAGCATGGATTGTGAAACAATTTCCAGCACATTGAAAATATTCTCGATAGACATCGCCTTTAAATATCGTGGAATGGTATAAATCCGTAAACAAATTTAAAAAATCACGCGTGGAGCACAAATTATGAAACAATTTCCAGCACATTGAGAATAGCCTGGATAGACACCACCTTTAAATAACGCGAAATAGTATAAATCTGTAAAAAAATTGAAAAAAAAATCACGCTTGGAGCATGGATTGTGAAACAATTTCCAGCACATTGAAAATATTCTCAATAGACATCACCTTTAAATAACGCGAAATAGTATAAATCTGAAAACAAATTTAAAAAAATCACGCGTGGAGCGCAGATTATGAAACAATTTCCAGCACATTGAGAATAGCCTCGATAGACATCACCTTTAAATAACGCGAAATAGTATAAATCTGTAAAAAAATTGAAAAAAAAATCACACTTGGAGCATGGATTGTGAAACAATTTCCAGCACATTGAAAATATTCTCGATAGACATCGCCTTTAAATAACGCGAAATAGTATAAATCTGTAAATAATTTAAAAGAAATCACGCGTGGAGCACAGATTATGAAACAATTTCCAGCACATTGAGAATAGTCTCGATAGACATCACTTTTAAATAACGCGACATAGTATAAATCCGTAAACAAATTCAAAAAAATCACGCGTGGAGGACAGATTATGAAACAATTTCCCGCACAATGAGAATAGCCTCGATAGACATCGCCGCGAAATAGTATAAAATGTAATAATTAGTATAAACAAATTAAAAAAAAATCACACTAGGAGCATAGATTGTGAATCAATTTCCAGCACATTGAAAATAGCCTTGATAGACATCACCTTTAAATAACGCAAAATAGTATAAAATGTAATAATTAGTATAAACAAATTGAAAAAAAATTCATGCGTGGAGCACAGATTATGAAACAATTTCCCGCCAATGAGAATAGCCTCGATAGACATCGCCTTTAAATAACGCGAAATAGTATAAAAACGTAAACAAATTGAAAAAAATCACGCGTTGAGCACAGATTATGAAACAATTTCCAGCACATTGAGTATAGCGTTGACAAACATCACTTTTAAATAACACGAAATTGTATAAAATGTAATAATTAGTATAAACAAATTTTTAAAAAAATCACGCTTGGAGCATAGATTGTGAAAAAATATCTAGCACATTGAAAATAGTCTCGATAGACATCACCTTTAAATAACGCGAAATAGTATAAATCTGTAAAAAAATTGAAAAAAAAATCACGCTTGGAGCATGGATTGTGAAACAATTTCCAGCACATTGAAAATATTCTCGATAGACATCGCCTTTCAATATCGTGGAATGGTATAAATCCGTAAACAAATTTAAAAAATCACGCGTGGAGCACAAATTATGAAACAATTTCCAGCACATTGAGAATAGCCTGGATAGACACCACCTTTAAATAACGCGAAATAGTATAAATCTGTAAAAAAATTGAAAAAAAAATCACGCTTGGAGCATGGATTGTGAAACAATTTCCAGCACATTGAAAATATTCTCAATAGACATCACCTTTAAATAACGCGAAATAGTATAAATCTGAAAACAAATTTAAAAAAATCACGCGTGGAGCACAGATTATGAAACAATTTCCAGCACATTGAGAATAGCCTCGATAGACATCACCTTTAAATAACGCGAAATAGTATAAATCTGTAAAAAAATTGAAAAAAAAATCACACTTGGAGCATGGATTGTGAAACAATTTCCAGCACATTGAAAATATTCTCGATAGACATCGCCTTTAAATAACGCGAAATAGTATAAATCTGTAAATAATTTAAAAGAAATCACGCGTGGAGCACAGATTATGAAACAATTTCCAGCACATTGAGAATAGTCTCGATAGACATCACCTTTAAATAACGCGACATAGTATAAATCCGTAAACAAATTCAAAAAAATCACGCATGGAGGACAGATTATGAAACAATTTCCCGCACAATGAGAATAGCCTCGATAGACATCGCCGCGAAATAGTAAAAAATGTAATAATTAGTATAAACAAATTGAAAAAAAAATCACGCTTGGAGCATAGATTGTGAATCAATTTCCAGCACATTGAAAATAGTCTCGATAGACATCGCCTTTAAAAAACGCGACATAGTATAAATCCGTAAACAAATTGAAAAAAATCACGCGTGGAGCACAGATTATGAAACAATTTCCCGCACAATGAGAATAGCCTCGATAGACATCGCCTTTAAATAACGCGAAATAGTATAAAGACTTAAACAAATTGAAAAAAATCACGCGTTGACCACAGATTATGAAACAATTTCCAGCACATTGAGTATAGCCTTGACAGACATCACCTTTAAATAACGCAAAATAGTATAAAATGTAATAATTAGTATAAACAAATTGAAAAAAATTCACGCTTGGAGCATAGATTGTGAATCAATTTCCAGCACATTGAAAATAGTCTCGATAGACATCGCCTTTAAAAAACGCGAAATAGTATAAATCCGTAAACAAATTCAAAAAAATCACGCGTGGAGCGCAGATTATAAAACAGTTTCCCGCACATTGAGAATAGCCTCGATAGACATCACCTTTAAATAACGCGAAATAGTATAAATCTGTAAAAAAATTGAAAAAAAAATCACACTTGGAGCATGGATTGTGAAACAATTTCCAGCACATTGAAAATATTCTCGATAGACATCGCCTTTAAATAACGCGAAATAGTATAAATCTGTAAATAATTTAAAAGAAATCACGCGTGGAGCACAGATTATGAAACAATTTCCAGCACATTGAGAATAGTCTCGATAGACATCACCTTTAAATAACGCGACATAGTATAAATCCGTAAACAAATTCAAAAAAATCACGCGTGGAGGACAGATTATGAAACAATTTCCCGCACAATGAGAATAGCCTCGATAGACATCGCCGCGAAATAGTATAAAATGTAATAATCAGTATAAACAAATTGAAAAAAAAATCACGCTTGGAGCATAGATTGTGAATCAATTTCCAGCACATTGAAAATAGTCTCGATAGACATCGCCTTTAAAAAACGCGACATAGTATAAATCCGTAAACAAATTGAAAAAAATCACGCGTGGAGCACAGATTATGAAACAATTTCCCGCACAATGAGAATAGCCTTGATAGACATCGCCTTTAAATAACGCGAAATAGTATAAAGACTTAAACAAATTGAAAAAAATCACGCGTTGACCACAGATTATGAAACAATTTCCAGCACATTGAGTATAGCCTTGACAGACATCACCTTTAAATAATGCAAAATAGTATAAAATTTAATAATTAGTATAAACAAATTGAAAAAAAAATCACGCTTGGAGCATAGATTGTGAATCAATTTCCAGCACATTGAAAATAGTCTCGATAGACATCGCCTTTAAATAACGCGACATAGTATAAATCCGTAAACAAATTCAAAAAAATCACGCGTGGAGGACAGATTATGAAACAATTTCCCGCACAATGAGAATAGCCTCGATAGACATCGCCGCGAAATAGTATAAAATGTAATAATTAGTATAAACAAATTGAAAAAAAAATCACGCTTGGAGCATAGATTGTGAATCAATTTCCAGCACATTGAAAATAGTCTCGATAGACATCGCCTTTAAAAAACGCGACATAGTATAAATCCGTAAACAAATTGAAAAAAATCACGCGTGGAGCACAGATTATGAAACAATTTCCCGCACAATGAGAATAGCCTCGATAGACATCGCCTTTAAATAACGCGAAATAGTATAAAGACTTAAACAAATTGAAAAAAATCACGCGTTGACCACAGATTATGAAACAATTTCCAGCACATTGAGTATAGCCTTGACAGACATCACCATTAAATAACGCAAAATAGTATAAAATGTAATAATTAGTATAAACAAATTGAAAAAAATTCACGCTTGGAGCATAGATTGTGAATCAATTTCCAGCACATTGAAAATAGTCTCGATAGACATCGCCTTTAAAAAACGCGAAATAGTATAAATCCGTAAACAAATTCAAAAAATCACGCGTGGAGCGCAGATTATAAAACAGTTTCCCGCACAATGAATATAGCCTCGATAGACATCGCCTTTAAATAACGCGAATTAGTATAAATACGTAAACAAATTGAAAAAAATCGCGCGTTGACCACAGATTATGAAACAATTTCCAGCACATTGAGTATAGCCTTGATAGACATCACCTTTAAATAACGCAAAATAGTATAAAATGTAATAATTGGTATAAACAAATTGAAAAAAAATTCATGCGTGGAGCACAGATTATGAAACAATTTACAGCACATTGAGTATAGCCTTGACAAACATCACTTTTAAATAACACGAAATTGTATAAAATGTAATAATTAGTATAAACAAATTTAAAAAAAAATCACGCTTGGAGCATAGATTGTGAAAAAATATCTAGCACATTGAAAATAGTCTCGATAGACATCACCTTTAAATAACGCGAAATAGTATAAATATGTAAAAAAATTGAAAAAAAAATAACGCTTGGAGCATGGATTGTGAAACAATTTCCAGCACATTGAAAATATTCTCGATAGACATCGCCTTTAAATATCGTGGAATGGTATAAAACCGTAAACAAATTTAAAAAATCACGCGTGGAGCACAAATTATGAAACAATTTCCAGCACATTGAGAATAGCCTGGATAGACACCACCTTTAAATAACGCGAAATAGTATAAATCTGTAAAAAAATTGAAAAAAAAATCACGCTTGGAGCATGGATTGTGAAACAATTTCCAGCACATTGAAAATATTCTCAATAGACATCACCTTTAAATAACGCGAAATAGTATAAATCTGAAAACAAATTTAAAAAAATCACGCGTGGAGCACAGATTATGAAACAATTTCCAGCACATTGAGAATAGCCTCGATAGACATCACCTTTAAATAACGCGAAAAAGTATAAATCTGTAAAAAAATTGAAAAAAAAAATCACGCTTGGAGCGCAGATTATAAAATAGTTTCCCGCACAATGAGAATAGCCTCGATAGACATCGCCTTTAAATAACGCGAATTAGTATAAAGACTTAAACAAATTGAAAAAAATCACGCGTTGACCACAGATTATGAAAGAATTTCCAGCACATTGAGTATAGCCTTGACAGACATCACCTTTAAATAACGCAAAATAGTATAAAATGTAATAATTAGTATAAACAAATTGAAAAAAAAAATCACGCTTGGAGCATAGATTGTGAATCAATTTCCAGCACATTGAAAATAGTCTCGATAGACATCGCCTTTAAAAAACGCGAAATAGTATAAATCCGTAAACAAATTCAAAAAAATCACGCGTGGAGCGCAGATTATGAAATAATTTCCAGCACATTGAGAATAGTCTCGATAGACATCACCTTTAAATAACTTGGATTAGTATAAATCCGTAAACAAATTCAAAAAATCACCCGTGGAGCACAGATTATGAAACAATTTCCAGCACATTGAGAATAGTCTCGAAAGACATCGCCTTTAAATGACGCGAAATTTTATAAAATCCGTAAACAAATTGAAAAAAAAATCACGCTTGGATTATAAATTGTGAAACAATTTCCAGCACATTGATAATAGTCTCGATAGACATCGCCTTTAAAAAACGCGACATAGTATAAATCCGTAAACAAATTTTTAAAAAATCACACGTGGAGCACAGATTATGAAACAATTTCCCGCACAATGAGAATAGCCTCGATAGACATCGCCTTTAAATAACGCGAAATAGTATAAAATGTAATAATTAGTATAAACAAATTGAAAAAAAAATCACGCTTGGAGCATAGATTGTGAATCAATTTCCAGCACATTGAAAATTGTCTCGATAGACATCGCCTTTAAAAAACGCGACATAGTATAAATCCGTAAACAAATTTAAAAAAATCACGCGTGGAGCGCAGATTATAAAACAGTTTCCCGCAAAATGAGAATAGCCTCGATAGACATCGCCTTTAAATAACGCGAATTAGTATAAAGACGTAAACAAATTGAAAAAAATCGCGCGTTGACCACAGATTATGAAACAATTTCCAGCACATTGAGTATAGCCTTGATAGACATCACCTTTAAATAACGCAAAATAGTATAAAATGTAATAATTAGAATAAACAAATTGAAAAAAAAATTCATGCGTGGAGCACAGTTTATGAAACAATTTCCCGCCAATGAGAATAGCCTCGATAGACATCGCCTTTAAATAACGCGAAATAGTATAAAGACGTAAACAAATTGACAAAAATCACGCGTTGAACACAGATTATGAAACAATTTCCAGCACATTGAGTATAGCCTTGACAAACATCACTTTTAAATAACACGAAATTGTATAAAATGTAATAATTAGTATAAACAAATTTTAAAAAAAATCACGCTTGGAGCATAGATTGTGAAAAAATATCTAGCTCATTGAAAATAGTCTCGATAGACATCACCTTTAAATAACGCGAAATAGTATAAATCTGTAAAAAAATTGAAAAAAAAATCACGCTTGGAGCATGGATTGTGAAACAATTTCCAGCACATTGAAAATATTCTCGATAGACATCGCCTTTAAATATCGTGGAATGGTATAAATCCGTAAACAAATTTAAAAAATCACGCGTGGAGCACAAATTATGAAACAATTTCCAGCACATTGAGAATAGCCTGGATAGACACCACCTTTAAATAACGCGAAATAGTATAAATCTGTAAAAAAATTGAAAAAAAAATCACGCTTGGAGCATGGATTGTGAAACAATTTCCAGCACATTGAAAATATTCTCAATAGACATCACCTTTAAATAACGGGAAATAGTATAAATCTGAAAACAAATTAAAAAAAATCACATGTGGAGCACAGATTATGAAACAATTTCCAGCACATTGAGAATAGCCTCGATAGACATCACCTTTAAATAACGCGAAATAGTATAAATCTGTAAAAAAATTGAAAAAAAAATCACTCTTGGAGCATGGATTGTGAAACAATTTCCAGCACATTGAAAATATTCTCGATAGACATCGCCTTTAAATAACGCGAAATAGTATAAATCTGTAAATAATTTAACAGAAATCACGCGTGGAGCACAGATTATGAAACAATTTCCAGCATATTGAGAATAGTCTCGATAGACATCACCTTTAAATAACGCGACATAGTATAAATCCGTAAACAAATTAAAAAAAATCACGCGTGGAGGACAGATTATGAAACAATTTCCCGCACAATGAGAATAGCCTCGATAGACATCGCCGCGAAATAGTATAAAATGTAATAATTAGTATAAACAAATTGAAAAAAAAATCACGCTTGGAGCATAGATTGTGAATCAATTTCAACCACAATGAGAATAGCCTCGATAGACATCGCCTTTAAATAACGCGAAATAGTATAAAGACTTAAACAAATTGAAAAAAATCACGCGTTGACCACAGATTATGAAACAATTTCCAGCACATTGAGTATAGCCTTGACAGACATCACCTTTAAATAACGCAAAATAGTATAAAATGTAATAATTAGTATAAACAAATTGAAAAAAAAATCACGCTTGGAGCATAGATTGTGAATCAATTTCCAGCACATTGAAAATAGTCTCGATAGACATCGCCTTTAAAAAACGCGAAATAGTATAAATCCGTAAACAAATTCAAAAAAATCACGCGTGGAGCACAGATTATGAAACAATTTCCTGCACAATGAGAATAGCCTCGATAGACATCGCCTTTAAAAAACGCGACATAGTATAAATCCGTAAACAAATTGAAAAAAATCACGCGTGGAGCACAGATTATGAAACAATTTCCCGCACAATGAGAATAGCCTCGATAGACATCGCCTTTAAATAACGCGAAATAGTATAAAGATTTAAACAAATTGAAAAAAAATCACGCGTTGACCACAGATTATGAAACAATTTCCAGCACATTGAGTATAGCCTTGACAGACATCACCTTTAAATAACGCAAAATAGTATAAAATGTAATAATTAGTATAAACAAATTGAAAAAAAAATCACGCGTGGAGCACAGATTATGAAACAATTTCCCGCACAATGAGAATAGCCTCGATAGACATTGCCTTTAAATAACGCGAAATAGTATAAAGACGTAAACAAATTGAAAAAAATCACGCGTGGAGCACAGATTATGAAACAATTTCCCGCACAATGAGAATAGCCTCGATAGACATCGCCTTTAAGTAACGCGAAATAGTATAAAAGGTAATAATTAGTATAAACAAATTGAAAAAAAAATCACGCTTGGAGCATAGATTGTGAATCAATTTCCAGCACATTGAAAATAATCTCGATAGACATCGCCTTTAAAAAACGCGACGTAGTATAAATCCGTAAACAAATTGAAAAAAATCACGCGTGGAGCACAGATTATGAAACAATTTCCCGCACAATGAGAATAGCCTCGATAGACATTGCCTTTAAATAACGCGAAATAGTATAAAGACGTAAACAAATTGAAAAAAATCACGCGTTGACCACAGATTATGAAACAATTTCCAGCACATTGAGTATAGCCTTGACAGACATCACCTTTAAATAACGCAAAATAGTATAAAATGTAATAATTAGTATAAACAAATTGAAAAAAAAATCACGCTTGGAGCATAGAATGTGAATCAATTTCCAGCACATTGAAAATAGTCTCGATAGAAATCGCCTTTAAAAAACGCGACATAGTATAAATCCGTAAACAAATTCAAAAAAATCACGCGTGGAGCACAGATTATGAAACAATTTCCCGCCCAATGAGAATAGCCTCGATAGACATCGCCTTTAAATAACGCGAAATAGTATAAAGACTTAAACAAATTGAAAAAAATCACGCGTTGACCACAGATTATGAAACAATTTCCAGCACATTGAGTATAGCCTTGATAGACATCACCTTTAAATAACGCAAAATAGTATAAAATGTAATAATTAGTATAAACAAATTGAAAAAAAAATCATGCGTGGAGCACAGATTATGAAACAATTTCCCGCACAATGAGAATAGCCTCCATAGACATCGCCTTTAAATAACGCGAAATAGTATAAAGACGTAAACAAATTGAAAAAAAATCACGCGTTGAGCACAGATTATGAAACAATTTCCAGCACATTGAGTATACCCTTGACAGACATCACCTTTAAATAACGCGAAATAGTATAAAATGTAATAATTAGTATAAACAAATTGAAAAAAAAAATCACGCTTGGAGCATAGATTGTGAAAAAATATCTAGCACATTGAAAATATTCTCAATAGACATCGCCTTTAAATATCGTGGAATGGTATAAATCCGTAAACAAATTTAAAAAATCACGCGTGGAGCACAAATTATGAAACAATTTCCAGCACATTGAGAATAGATTCGATAGATATCACCTTTAAATAACGCGAAATAGTATAAATCTGTAAAAAAATTGAAAAAAAAATCACGCTTGGAGCATGGATTGTGAAACAATTTCCAGCACATTGAAAATATTCTCGATAGACATCGCCTTTAAATATCGTGGAATGGTATAAATCCGTAAACAAATTTAAAAAATCACGCGTGGAGCACAAATTATGAAACAATTTCCAGCACATTGAGAATAGATTCGATAGATATCACCTTTAAATAACGCGAAATAGTATAAATCTGTAAAAAAATTGAAAAAAAAATCACGCTTGGAGCATGGATTGTGAAACAATTTCCAGCACATTGAAAATATTCTCGATAGACATCGCCTTTAAATATCGTGGAATGGTATAAATCCGTAAACAAATTTAAAAACTCACGCGTGGAGCACAAATTATGAAACAATTTCCAGCACATTGAGAATAGTCTCGATAGACATCACCTTTAAATAACGCGACATAGTATAAATCCGTAAACAAATTCAAAAAAATCATGCGTGGAGCACAGATTATGAAACAATTTCCCGAACAATGAGAATAGCCTCGATAGACATCGCCTTTAAAAAACGCGAAATAGTATAAAGACTTAAACAAATTGAAAAAAATCACGCGTTGACCACAGATTATGAAACAATTTCCAGCACATTGAGTATAGCCTTGACAGACATCACCTTTAAATAACGCAAAATAGTATAAAATGTAATAATTAGTATAAACAAATTGAAAAAAAAATCACGCTTGGACCATAGATTGTGAATCAATTTCCAGCACATTGAAAATAGTCTCGATAGACATCGCCTTTAAAAAACGCGAAATAGTATAAATCCGTAAACAAATTCAAAAAAATCACGCGTGGAGCACAGATTATGAAACAATTTCCTGCACAATGAGAATAGCCTCGATAGACATCGCCTTTAAAAAACGCGACATAGTATAAATCCGTAAACAAATTGAAAAAAATCACGCGTGGAGCACAGATTATGAAACAATTTCCCGCACAATGAGAATAGCCTCGATAGACATCGCCTTTAAATAACGCGAAATAGTATAAAGACTTAAACAAATTGAAAAAAAATCACGTGTTGACCACAGATTATAAAACAATTTCCAGCACATTGAGTATAGCCTTGATAGACATCAACTTTAAATAACGCAAAATAGTATAAAATGTAATAATTAGTATAAACAAATTGAAAAAAAAATCACGCTTGGAGCATAGATTGGGAAAAAATATCTAGCACATTGAAAATAGTCTCGATAGACATCAACTTTAAATAACGCGAAATAGTATAAATCTGTAAAAATATTGAAAAAAAATCACGCTTGGAGCACGGATTGTGAAACGATTTCCAGCACATTGAAAATATTCTCAATAGACATCACCTTTAAATAACGCGAAATAATATAAATCTCAAAACAAATTTAAAAAAATCACGCGTGGAGCAAAGATTATGAAACAATTTCCAGCACATTGAGAATAGCCTCGATAGACATCACCTTTAAATAACGCGAAATAGTATAAATCTGTAAAAAAATTGAAAAAAAAATCACTCTTGGAGCATGGATTGTGAAACAATTTCCAGCACATTGAAAATATTCTCGATAGACATCGCCTTTAAATAACGCGAAATAGTATAAATCTGTAAATAATTTAACAGAAATCACGCGTGGAGCACAGATTATGAAACAATTTCCAGCATATTGAGAATAGTCTCGATAGACATCACCTTTAAATAACGCGACATAGTATAAATCCGTAAACAAATTCAAAAAAATCACGCGTGGAGGACAGATTATGAAACAATTTCCCGCACAATGAGAATAGCCTCGATAGACATCGCCGCGAAATAGTATAAAATGTAATAATTAGTATAAACAAATTGAAAAAAAAATCACGCTTGGAGCATAGATTGTGAATCAATTTCCACCACAATGAGAATAGCCTCGATAGACATCGCCTTTAAATAACGCGAAATAGTATAAAGACTTAAACAAATTGAAAAAAATCACGCGTTGACCACAGATTATGAAACAATTTCCAGCACATTGAGTATAGCCTTGACAGACATCACCTTTAAATAACGCAAAATAGTATAAAATGTAATAATTAGTATAAACAAATTGAAAAAAAAATCACGCTTGGAGCATAGATTGTGAATCAATTTCCAGCACATTGAAAATAGTCTCGATAGACATCGCCTTTAAAAAACGCGAAATAGTATAAATCCGTAAACAAATTCAAAAAAATCACGCGTGGAGCACAGATTATGAAACAATTTCCTGCACAATGAGAATAGCCTCGATAGACATCGCCTTTAAAAAACGCGACATAGTATAAATCCGTAAACAAATTGAAAAAAATCACGCGTGGAGCACAGATTATGAAACAATTTCCCGCACAATGAGAATAGCCTCGATAGACATCGCCTTTAAATAACGCGAAATAGTATAAAGATTTAAACAAATTGAAAAAAAATCACGCGTTGACCACAGATTATGAAACAATTTCCAGCACATTGAGTATAGCCTTGACAGACATCACCTTTAAATAACGCAAAATAGTATAAAATGTAATAATTAGTATAAACAAATTGAAAAAAAAATCACGCGTGGAGCACAGATTATGAAACAATTTCCCGCACAATGAGAATAGCCTCGATAGACATTGCCTTTAAATAACGCGAAATAGTATAAAGACGTAAACAAATTGAAAAAAATCACGCGTGGAGCACAGATTATGAAACAATTTCCCGCACAATGAGAATAGCCTCGATAGACATCGCCTTTAAGTAACGCGAAATAGTATAAAAGGTAATAATTAGTATAAACAAATTGAAAAAAAAATCACGCTTGGAGCATAGATTGTGAATCAATTTCCAGCACATTGAAAATAATCTCGATAGACATCGCCTTTAAAAAACGCGACGTAGTATAAATCCGTAAACAAATTGAAAAAAATCACGCGTGGAGCACAGATTATGAAACAATTTCCCGCACAATGAGAATAGCCTCGATAGACATTGCCTTTAAATAACGCGAAATAGTATAAAGACGTAAACAAATTGAAAAAAATCACGCGTTGACCACAGATTATGAAACAATTTCCAGCACATTGAGTATAGCCTTGACAGACATCACCTTTAAATAACGCAAAATAGTATAAAATGTAATAATTAGTATAAACAAATTGAAAAAAAAATCACGCTTGGAGCATAGAATGTGAATCAATTTCCAGCACATTGAAAATAGTCTCGATAGAAATCGCCTTTAAAAAACGCGACATAGTATAAATCCGTAAACAAATTCAAAAAAATCACGCGTGGAGCACAGATTATGAAACAATTTCCCGCCCAATGAGAATAGCCTCGATAGACATCGCCTTTAAATAACGCGAAATAGTATAAAGACTTAAACAAATTGAAAAAAATCACGCGTTGACCACAGATTATGAAACAATTTCCAGCACATTGAGTATAGCCTTGATAGACATCACCTTTAAATAACGCAAAATAGTATAAAATGTAATAATTAGTATAAACAAATTGAAAAAAAAATCATGCGTGGAGCACAGATTATGAAACAATTTCCCGCACAATGAGAATAGCCTCCATAGACATCGCCTTTAAATAACGCGAAATAGTATAAAGACGTAAACAAATTGAAAAAAAATCACGCGTTGAGCACAGATTATGAAACAATTTCCAGCACATTGAGTATACCCTTGACAGACATCACCTTTAAATAACGCGAAATAGTATAAAATGTAATAATTAGTATAAACAAATTGAAAAAAAAAATCACGCTTGGAGCATAGATTGTGAAAAAATATCTAGCACATTGAAAATATTCTCAATAGACATCGCCTTTAAATATCGTGGAATGGTATAAATCCGTAAACAAATTTAAAAAATCACGCGTGGAGCACAAATTATGAAACAATTTCCAGCACATTGAGAATAGATTCGATAGATATCACCTTTAAATAACGCGAAATAGTATAAATCTGTAAAAAAATTGAAAAAAAAATCACGCTTGGAGCATGGATTGTGAAACAATTTCCAGCACATTGAAAATATTCTCGATAGACATCGCCTTTAAATATCGTGGAATGGTATAAATCCGTAAACAAATTTAAAAAATCACGCGTGGAGCACAAATTATGAAACAATTTCCAGCACATTGAGAATAGATTCGATAGATATCACCTTTAAATAACGCGAAATAGTATAAATCTGTAAAAAAATTGAAAAAAAAATCACGCTTGGAGCATGGATTGTGAAACAATTTCCAGCACATTGAAAATATTCTCGATAGACATCGCCTTTAAATATCGTGGAATGGTATAAATCCGTAAACAAATTTAAAAACTCACGCGTGGAGCACAAATTATGAAACAATTTCCAGCACATTGAGAATAGATTCGATAGACACCACCTTTAAATAACGCGAAATAGTATAAATCTGTAAAAAAATTGAAAAAAAAATCACGCTTGGAGCATGGATTGTGAAACAATTTCCAGCACATTGAAAATATTCTCAATAGACATCACCTTTAAATAACGGGAAATAGTATAAATCTGAAAACAAATTAAAAAAAATCACCCGTGGAGCACAGATTATGAAACAATTTCCAGAACATTGAGAATAGCCTCGATAGACATCACCTTTAAATAACGCGAAATAGTATAAATCTGTAAAAAAATTGAAAAAAAAATCACTCTTGGAGCATGGATTGTGAAACAATTTCCAGCACATTGAAAATATTCTCGATAGACATCGCCTTTAAATAACGCGAAATAGTATAAATCTGTAAATAATTTAAAAGAAATCACGCGTGGAGCACA
Source organism: Maratus speciosus (assembly GCA_963932465.1). Classification (NCBI taxonomy): domain Eukaryota; kingdom Metazoa; phylum Arthropoda; class Arachnida; order Araneae; family Salticidae; genus Maratus; species Maratus speciosus. The sequence continues at coordinate 616,314,089 of OZ010792.1, forward strand.
GATTATGAAACAATTTCCAGCACATTTAGAATAGTCTCGATAGACATCACCTTTAAATAACGCGACATAGTATAAATCCGTAAACAAATTCAAAAAAATCATGCGTGGAGCACAGATTATGAAACAATTTCCCGAACAATGAGAATAGCCTCGATAGACATCGCCGCGAAATAGTATAAAATGTAATAATTAGTATAAACAAATTGAAAATAAAATCACGCTTGGAGCATAGATTGTGAATCAATTTCCACCACAATGAGAATAGCCTCGATAGACATCGCCTTTAAAAAACGCGAAATAGTATAAAGACTTAAACAAATTGAAAAAAATCACGCGTTGACCACAGATTATGAAACAATTTCCAGCACATTGAGTATAGCCTTGACAGACATCACCTTTAAATAACGCAAAATAGTATAAAATGTAATAATTAGTATAAACAAATTGAAAAAAAAATCACGCTTGGACCATAGATTGTGAATCAATTTCCAGCACATTGAAAATAGTCTCGATAGACATCGCCTTTAAAAAACGCGAAATAGTATAAATCCGTAAACAAATTCAAAAAAATCACGCGTGGAGCACAGATTATGAAACAATTTCCTGCACAATGAGAATAGCCTCGATAGACATCGCCTTTAAAAAACGCGACATAGTATAAATCCGTAAACAAATTGAAAAAAATCACGCGTGGAGCACAGATTATGAAACAATTTCCCGCACAATGAGAATAGCCTCGATAGACATCGCCTTTAAATAACGCGAAATAGTATAAAGACTTAAACAAATTGAAAAAAAATCACGCGTTGACCACAGATTATGAAACAATTTCCAGCACATTGAGTATAGCCTTGATAGACATCAACTTTAAATAACGCAAAATAGTATAAAATGTAATAATTAGTATAAACAAATTGAAAAAAAAATCACGCTTGGAGCATAGATTGGGAAAAAATATCTAGCACATTGAAAATAGTCTCGATAGACATCAACTTTAAATAACGCGAAATAGTATAAATCTGTAAAAATATTGAAAAAAAATCACGCTTGGAGCACGGATTGTGAAACGATTTCCAGCACATTGAAAATATTCTCAATAGACATCACCTTTAAATAACGCGAGATAGTATAAATCTCAAAACAAATTTAAAAAAATCACGCGTGGAGCAAAGATTATGAAACAAATTCCAGCACATTGAGAATAGCCTCGATGGACATCACCTTTAAATAACGCGAAATAGTATAACTCTGTAAAAAAATTGAAAAAAAAATCACGCTTGGAGCATGGATTGTGAAAATATTTCCAGCACATTGAAAATATTCTCGATAGACATCACCTTTAAATAACGCGAGATAGTATAAATCTGAAAACAAATTTAAAAAAATCACGCGTGGAGCACAGATTATGAAACAATTTCCGGCACATTGAGAATAGTCTCGATAGACATCACCTTTAAATAACGCGGATTAGTATAAATCCGTAAACAAATTCAAAAAAATCAACCGTGGAGCACAGATTATGAAACAATTTCCAGCACATTGAGAATAGTCTCGAAAGACATCGCCTTTAAATAACGCGAAATTTTATAAAATCCGTAAACAAATTGAAAAAAAATCACGCTTGGAGCATAAATTGTGAAACAATTTCCCGCACAATGAGAAAAGCCTCGATAGACATCGCCTTTAAATAAGGCAAAATAGTATAAAGACATAAACAAATTGAAAAAAATCACGCGTTGACCACAGATTATGAAACAATTTCCGGCACATTGAGTATAGCCTTGAAAGACATCACCTTTAAATAACGCAAAATAGTATAAAATGTAATAATTAGTATAAACAAATTGAAAAAAAAATCACGCTTGGAGCATAGATTGTGAATCAATTTCCAGCACATTGAAAATAGTCTCGATAGACATCGCCTTTAAAAAACGCGACATAGTATAAATCCTTAAACAAATTCAAAAAAATCACGCGTGGAGCACAGATTATGAAACAATTTCCCGCACAATGAGAATAGCCTCGATAGACATCGCCTTTAAATAACGCGAAATAGTATAAAGACGTAAACGAATTGAAAAAAAATCACGCGTTGACCACAGATTATGAAACAATTTCCAGCACATTGAGTATAGCCTTGATAGACATCAACTTTAAATAACGCAAAATAGTATAAAATGTAATAATTAGTATAAACAAATTGAAAAAAAAAATCACGCTTGGAGCATAGATTGGGAAAAAATATCTAGCACATTGAAAATAGTCTCGATAGACATCAACTTTAAATAACGCGAAATAGTATAAATCTGTAAAAATATTGAAAAAAAATCACGCTTGGAGCACGGATTGTGAAACGATTTCCAGCACATTGAAAATATTCTCAATAGACATCACCTTTAAATAACGCGAAATAGTATAAATCTCAAAACCAATTTAAAAAAATCACGCGTGGAGCAAAGATTATGAAACAAATTCCAGCACATTGAGAATAGCCTCGATGGACATCACCTTTAAATAACGCGAAATAGTATAACTCTGTAAAAAAATTGAAAAAAAAATCACGCTTGGAGCATGGATTGTGAAAATATTTCCAGCACATTGAAAATATTCTCGATAGACATCACCTTTAAATAACGCGAGATAGTATAAATCTGAAAACAAATTTAAAAAAATCACGCGTGGAGCACAGATTATGAAACAATTTCCGGCACATTGAGAATAGTCTCGATAGACATCACCTTTAAATAACGCGGATTAGTATAAATCCGTAAACAAATTAAAAAAAATCACCCGTGGAGCACAGATTATGAAACAATTTCCAGCACATTGAGAATAGTCTCGAAAGACATCGCCTTTAAATAACGCGAAATTTTATAAAATCCGTAAACAAATTGAAAAAAAATCACGCTCGGAGCATAAATTGTGAAACAATTTCCCGCACAATGAGAATAGCCTCGATAGACATCGCCTTTAAATAAGGCGAAATAGTATAAAGACATAAACAAATTGAAAAAAATCACGCGTTGACCACAGATTATGAAACAATTTCCGGCACATTGAGTATAGCCTTGAAAGACATCACCTTTAAATAACGCAAAATAGTATAAAATGTAATAATTAGTATAAACAAATTGAAAAAAAAATCACGCTTGGAGCATAGATTGTGAATCAATTTCCAGCACATTGAAAATAGTCTCGATAGACATCGCCTTTAAAAAACGCGACATAGTATAAATCCTTAAACAAATTCAAAAAAATCACGCGTGGAGCACAGATTATGAAACAATTTCCCGCACAATGAGAATAGCCTCGATAGACATCGCCTTTAAATAACGCGAAATAGTATAAAGACGTAAACGAATTGAAAAAATATCACGCGTTGACCACAGATTATGAAACAATTTCCAGCACATTGAGTATAGCCTTGATAGACATCAACTTTAAATAACGCAAAATAGTATAAAATGTAATAATTAGTATAAACAAATTGAAAAAAAAATCACGCTTGGAGCATAGATTGTGAAAAAATATCTAGCACTTTGAAAATAGCCTCGATAGACATCACCTTTAAATAACGCGAAATAGTATAAATCTGTAAAAAAATTGAAAAAAAAAATCACGCTTGGAGCATGGATTGTGAAACAATTTCCAGCACATTGAAAATATTCTCGATAGACATCGCCTTTAAATATCGTGGAATGGTATAAATCCGTAAACAAATTTAAAAAATCACGCGTGGAGCACAAATTATGAAACAATTTCCAGCACATTGAGAATAGCCTCGATAGACATCACCTTTAAATAACGCGAAATAGTATAAATCTGTAAAAAATTGAAAAAAAAATCACGCTTGGAGCATGGATTGTGAAACAATTTCCAGCACATTGAAAATATTCTCAATAGACATCACCTTTAAATAACGCGAAATAGTATAAATCTGAAAACAAATTAAAAAAAATCACGCGTGGAGCACAGATTATGAAACAATTTCCAGCACATTGAGAATAGCCTCGATAGACATCACCTTTAAATAACGCGAAATAGTATAAATCTGTAAAAAAATTGAAAAAAAATCACGCTTGGAGCATGGATTGTGAAACAATTTCCAGCACATTGAAAATATTCTCGATAGACATCGCCTTTAAAAAACGCGAAATAGTATAAATTTGAAAACAAATTTAAAAAAATCACGCGTGGAGCACAGATTATGAAACAATTTCCAACACATTGAGAATAGTCTCGATAGACATCACCTTTAAAAAACGCGAAATAGTATAAATCTGAAAACAAATTTAAAAAAATCACGCGTGGAGCACAGATTATGAAACAATTTCCAGCACATTGAGTATAGTCTCGATAGACATCACCTTTAAATAACTTGGATTAGTATAAATCCGTAAACAAATTCAAAAAATCACCCGTGGAGCACAGATTATGAAACAATTTCCAGCACATTGAGAATAGTCTCGAAAGACATCGCCTTTAAATAACGCGAAATTTTATAAAATCCGTAAACAAATTGAAAAAAAAATCACGCTTGGAGCATAAATTGTGAAACAATTTCCAGCACATTGATAATAGTCTCGATAGACATCGCCTTTAAAAAACGCGACATAGTATAAATCCGTAAACAAATTTAAAAAAAATCACGCGTGGAGCACAGATTATGAAACAATTTCCCGCACAATGAGAATAGCCTCGATAGACATCGCCTTTAAATAACGCGAAATAGTATAAAATGTAATAATTAGTATAAACAAATTGAAAAAAAAATCACGCTTGGAGCATAGATTGTGAATCAATTTCCAGCACATTGAAAATAGTCTCGATAGACATCGCCTTTAAAAAACGCGACATAGTATAAATCCGTAAACAAATTCAAAAAAATCACGCGTGGAGCGCAGATTATAAAACAGTTTCCCGCAAAATGAGAATAGCCTCGATAGACATCGCCTTTAAATAACGCGAATTAGTATAAAGACGTAAACAAATTGAAAAAAATCGCGCGTTGACCACAGATTATGAAACAATTTCCAGCACATTGAGTATAGCCTTGATAGACATCACCTTTAAATAACGCAAAATAGTATAAAATGTAATAATTAGTATAAACAAATTGAAAAAAAATTCATGCGTGGAGCACAGATTATGAAACAATTTCCCGCCAATGAGAATAGCCTCGATAGACATCGCCTTTAAATAACGCGAAATAGTATAAAGACGTAAACAAATTGAAAAAAATCACGCGTTGAGCACAGATTATGAAACAATTTCCAGCACATTGAGTATAGCGTTGACAAACATCACTTTTAAATAACACGAAATTGTATAAAATGTAATAATTAGTATAAACAAATTTTTAAAAAAATCACGCTTGGAGCATAGATTGTGAAAAAATATCTAGCACATTGAAAATAGTCTCGATAGACATCACCTTTAAATAACGCGAAATAGTATAAATCTGTAAAAAAATTGAAAAAAAATCACGCTTGGAGCATGGATTGTGAAACAATTTCCAGCACATTGAAAATATTCTCGATAGACATCGCCTTTAAATATCGTGGAATGGTATAAATCCGTAAACAAATTTAAAAAATCACGCGTGGAGCACAAATTATGAAACAATTTCCAGCACATTGAGAATAGCCTGGATAGACACCACCTTTAAATAACGCGAAATTGTATAAATCTGTAAAAAAATTGAAAAAAAAATCACACTTGGAGCATGGATTGTGAAACAATTTCCAGCACATTGAAAATATTCCCGATAGACATCGCCTTTAAATAACGCGAAATAGTATAAATCTGTAAATAATTTAAAAGAAATCACGCGTGGAGCACAGATTATGAAACAATTTCCAGCACATTGATAATAGTCTCGATAGACATCACCTTTAAATAACGCGACATAGTATAAATCCGTAAACAAATTCAAAAAAATCACGCGTGGATGACAGATTATGAAACAATTTCCCGCACAATGAGAATAGCCTCGATAGACATCGCCGCGAAATAGTATAAAATGTAATAATTAGTATAAACAAATTGAAAAAAAAATCACGATTGGAGCATAAATTGTGAAACAATTTCCAGCACATTGATAATAGTCTCGATAGACATCGCCTTTAAAAAACGCGACATAGTATAAATCTGTAAACAAATTTAAAAAAAATCACGCGTGGAGCACAGATTATGAAACAATTTCCCGCACAATGAGAATAGCCTCGATAGACATCGCCTTTAAATAACGCGAAATAGTATAAAATATAATAATTAGTATAAACAAATTGAAAAAAAAATCACGCTTCGAGCATAGATTGTGAATCAATTTCCAGCACATTGAAAATAGTCTCGATAGACATCGCCTTTAAAAAACGCGACATAGTATAAATCCGTAAACAAATTCAAAAAAATCACGCGTGGAGCGCACATTATAAAACAGTTTCCCGCAAAATGAGAATAGCCTCGATAGACATCGCCTTTAAATAACGGGAATTAGTATAAAGACGTAAACAAATTGAAAAAAATCGCGCTTTGACCACAGATTATGAAACAATTTCCAGCACATTGAGTATAGCCTTGATAGACATCACCTTTAAATAACGCAAAATAGTATAAAATGTAATAATTAGTATAAACAAATTGAAAAAAAATTCATGCGTGGAGCACAGATTATGAAACAATTTCCCGCCAATGAGAATAGCCTCGATAGACATCGCCTTTAAATAACGCGAAATAGTATAAAGACGTAAACAAATTGAAAAAAATCACGCGTTGAGCACAGATTATGAAACAATTTCCAGCACATTGAGTATAGCGTTGACAAACATCACTTTTAAATAACACGAAATTGTATAAAATGTAATAATTAGTATAAACAAATTTTTAAAAAAATCACGCTTGGAGCATAGATTGTGAAAAAATATCTAGCACATTGAAAATAGTCTCGATAGACATGACCTTTAAATAACGCGAAATAGTATAAATCTGTAAAAAAATTGAAAAAAAAATCACGCTTGGAGCATGGATTGTGAAACAATTTCCAGCACATTGAAAATATTCTCGATAGACATCGCCTTTAAATATCGTGGAATGGTATAAATCCGTAAACAAATTTAAAAAATCACGCGTGGAGCACAAATTATGAAACAATTTCCAGCACATTGAGAATAGCCTGGATAGACACCACCTTTAAATAACGCGAAATAGTATAAATCTGTAAAAAAATTGAAAAAAAAATCACGCTTGGAGCATGGATTGTGAAACAATTTCCAGCACATTGAAAATATTCTCAATAGACATCACCTTTAAATAACGCGAAATAGTATAAATCTGAAAACAAATTAAAAAAAATCACGCGTGGAGCACAGATTATGAAACAATTTCCAGCACATTGAGAATAGCCTCGATAGACATCACCTTTAAATAACGCGAAATAGTATAAATCTGTAAAAAAATTGAAAAAAAAATCACACTTGGAGCATGGATTGTGAAACAATTTCCAGCACATTGAAAATATTCTCGATAGACATCGCCTTTAAATAACGCGAAATAGTATAAATCTGTAAATAATTTAAAAGAAATCACGCGTGGAGCACAGATTATGAAACAATTTCCAGCACATTGAGAATAGTCTCGATAGACATCACCTTTAAATAACGCGACATAGTATAAATCCGTAAACAAATTCAAAAAAATCACGCGTGGAGGACAGATTATGAAACAATTTCCCGCACAATGAGAATAGCCTCGATAGACATCGCCGCGAAATAGTATAAAATGTAATAATTAGTATAAACAAATTGAAAAAAAAATCACGCTAGGAGCATAGATTGTGAATCAATTTCCAGCACATTGAAAATAGCCTTGATAGACATCACCTTTAAATAACGCAAAATAGTATAAAATGTAATAATTAGTATAAACAAATTGAAAAAAAATTCATGCGTGGAGCACAGATTATGAAACAATTTCCCGCCAATGAGAATAGCCTCGATAGACATCGCCTTTAAATAACGCGAAATAGTATAAAGACGTAAACAAATTGAAAAAAATCACGCGTTGAGCACAGATTATGAAACAATTTCCAGCACATTGAGTATAGCGTTGACAAACATCACTTTTAAATAACACGAAATTGTATAAAATGTAATAATTAGTATAAACAAATTTTTAAAAAAATCAAGCTTGGAGCATAGATTGTGAAAAAATATCTAGCACATTGAAAATAGTCTCGATAGACATCACCTTTAAATAACGCGAAATAGTATAAATCTGTAAAAAAATTGAAAAAAAAATCACGCTTGGAGCATGGATTGTGAAACAATTTCCAGCACATTGAAAATATTCTCGATAGACATCGCCTTTAAATATCGTGGAATGGTATAAATCCGAAAACAAATTTAAAAAATCACGCGTGGAGCACAAATTATGAAACAATTTCCAGCACATTGAGAATAGCCTGGATAGACACCACCTTTAAATAACGCGAAATAGTATAAATCTGTAAAAAAATTGAAAAAAAAATCACGCTTGGAGCATGGATTGTGAAACAATTTCCAGCACATTGAAAATATTCTCAATAGACATCACCTTTAAATAACGCGAAATAGTATAAATCTGAAAACAAATTAAAAAAAATCACGCGTGGAGCACAGATTATGAAACAATTTCCAGCACATTGAGAATAGCCTCGATAGACATCACCTTTAAATAACGCGAAATAGTATAAATCTGTAAAAAAATTGAAAAAAAAATCACACTTGGAGCATGGATTGTGAAACAATTTCCAGCACATTGAAAATATTCTCGATAGACATCGCCTTTAAATAACGCGAAATAGTATAAATCTGTAAATAATTTAAAAGAAATCACGCGTGGAGCACAGATTATGAAACAATTTCCAGCACATTGAGAATAGTCTCGATAGACATCACCTTTAAATAACGCGACATAGTATAAATCCGTAAACAAATTCAAAAAAATCACGCATGGAGGACAGATTATGAAACAATTTCCCGCACAATGAGAATAGCCTCGATAGACATCGCCGCGAAATAGTAAAAAATGTAATAATTAGTATAAACAAATTGAAAAAAAAATCACGCTTGGAGCATAGATTGTGAATCAATTTCCAGCACATTGAAAATAGTCTCGATAGACATCGCCTTTAAAAAACGCGACATAGTATAAATCCGTAAACAAATTGAAAAAAATCACGCGTGGAGCACAGATTATGAAACAATTTCCCGCACAATGAGAATAGCCTCGATAGACATCGCCTTTAAATAACGCGAAATAGTATAAAGACTTAAACAAATTGAAAAAAATCACGCGTTGACCACAGATTATGAAACAATTTCCAGCACATTGAGTATAGCCTTGACAGACATCACCTTTAAATAACGCAAAATAGTATAAAATGTAATAATTAGTATAAACAAATTGAAAAAAATTCACGCTTGGAGCATAGATTGTGAATCAATTTCCAGCACATTGAAAATAGTCTCGATAGACATCGCCTTTAAAAAACGCGAAATAGTATAAATCCGTAAACAAATTCAAAAAAATCACGCGTGGAGCGCAGATTATAAAACAGTTTCCCGCACATTGAGAATAGCCTCGATAGACATCACCTTTAAATAACGCGAAATAGTATAAATCTGTAAAAAAATTGAAAAAAAAATCACACTTGGAGCATGGATTGTGAAACAATTTCCAGCACATTGAAAATATTCTCGATAGACATCGCCTTTAAATAACGCGAAATAGTATAAATCTGTAAATAATTTAAAAGAAATCACGCGTGGAGCACAGATTATGAAACAATTTCCAGCACATTGAGAATAGTCTCGATAGACATCACCTTTAAATAACGCGACATAGTATAAATCCGTAAACAAATTCAAAAAAATCACGCGTGGAGGACAGATTATGAAACAATTTCCCGCACAATGAGAATAGCCTCGATAGACATCGCCGCGAAATAGTATAAAATGTAATAATCAGTATAAACAAATTGAAAAAAAAATCACGCTTGGAGCATAGATTGTGAATCAATTTCCAGCACATTGAAAATAGTCTCGATAGACATCGCCTTTAAAAAACGCGACATAGTATAAATCCGTAAACAAATTGAAAAAAATCACGCGTGGAGCACAGATTATGAAACAATTTCCCGCACAATGAGAATAGCCTTGATAGACATCGCCTTTAAATAACGCGAAATAGTATAAAGACTTAAACAAATTGAAAAAAATCACGCGTTGACCACTGATTATGAAACAATTTCCAGCACATTGAGTATAGCCTTGACAGACATCACCTTTAAATAATGCAAAATAGTATAAAATTTAATAATTAGTATAAACAAATTGAAAAAAAAATCACGCTTGGAGCATAGATTGTGAATCAATTTCCAGCACATTGAAAATAGTCTCGATAGACATCGCCTTTAAATAACGCGACATAGTATAAATCCGTAAACAAATTCAAAAAAATCACGCGTGGAGGACAGATTATGAAACAATTTCCCGCACAATGAGAATAGCCTCGATAGACATCGCCGCGAAATAGTATAAAATGTAATAATTAGTATAAACAAATTGAAAAAAAAATCACGCTTGGAGCATAGATTGTGAATCAATTTCCAGCACATTGAAAATAGTCTCGATAGACATCGCCTTTAAAAAACGCGACATAGTATAAATCCGTAAACAAATTGAAAAAAATCACGCGTGGAGCACAGATTATGAAACAATTTCCCGCACAATGAGAATAGCCTCGATAGACATCGCCTTTAAATAACGCGAAATAGTATAAAGACTTAAACAAATTGAAAAAAATCACGCGTTGACCACAGATTATGAAACAATTTCCAGCACATTGAGTATAGCCTTGACAGACATCACCATTAAATAACGCAAAATAGTATAAAATGTAATAATTAGTATAAACAAATTGAAAAAAATTCACGCTTGGAGCATAGATTGTGAATCAATTTCCAGCACATTGAAAATAGTCTCGATAGACATCGCCTTTAAAAAACGCGAAATAGTATAAATCCGTAAACAAATTCAAAAAAATCACGCGTGGAGCGCAGATTATAAAACAGTTTCCCGCACAATGAAAATAGCCTCGATAGACATCGCCTTTAAATAACGCGAATTAGTATAAATACGTAAACAAATTGAAAAAAATCGCGCGTTGACCACAGATTATGAAACAATTTCCAGCACATTGAGTATAGCCTTGATAGACATCACCTTTAAATAACGCAAAATAGTATAAAATGTAATAATTGGTATAAACAAATTGAAAAAAAATTCATGCGTGGAGCACAGATTATGAAACAATTTCCCGCCAATGAGAATAGCCTCGATAGACATCGCCTTTAAATAACGCGAAATAGTATAAAGACGTAAACAAATTGAAAAAAATCACGCGTTGAGCACAGATTATGAAACAATTTCCAGCACATTGAGTATAGCCTTGACAAACATCACTTTTAAATAACACGAAATTGTATAAAATGTAATAATTAGTATAAACAAATTTTAAAAAAAATCACGCTTGGAGCATAGATTGTGAAAAAATATCTAGCACATTGAAAATAGTCTCGATAGACATCACCTTTAAATAACGCGAAATAGTATAAATATGTAAAAAAATTGAAAAAAAAATAACGCTTGGAGCATGGATTGTGAAACAATTTCCAGCACATTGAAAATATTCTCGATAGACATCGCCTTTAAATATCGTGGAATGGTATAAATCCGTAAACAAATTTAAAAAATCACGCGTGGAGCACAAATTATGAAACAATTTCCAGCACATTGAGAATAGCCTGGATAGACACCACCTTTAAATAACGCGAAATAGTATAAATCTGTAAAAAAATTGAAAAAAAAATCACGCTTGGAGCATGGATTGTGAAACAATTTCCAGCACATTGAAAATATTCTCAATAGACATCACCTTTAAATAACGCGAAATAGTATAAATCTGAAAACAAATTAAAAAAAATCACGCGTGGAGCACAGATTATGAAACAATTTCCAGCACATTGAGAATAGCCTCGATAGACATCACCTTTAAATAACGCGAAATAGTATAAATCTGTAAAAAAATTGAAAAAAAAATCACTCTTGGAGCGCAGATTATAAAATAGTTTCCCGCACAATGAGAATAGCCTCGATAGACATCGCCTTTAAATAACGCGAATTAGTATAAAGACTTAAACAAATTGAAAAAAATCACGCGTTGACCACAGATTATGAAAGAATTTCCAGCACATTGAGTATAGCCTTGACAGACATCACCTTTAAATAACGCAAAATAGTATAAAATGTAATAATCAGTATAAACAAATTGAAAAAAAATCACGCTTGGAGCATAGATTGTGAATCAATTTCCAGCACATTGAAAATAGTCTCGATAGACATCGCCTTTAAAAAACGCGAAATAGTATAAATCCGTAAACAAATTCAAAAAAATCACGCGTGGAGCGCAGATTATGAAATAATTTCCAGCACATTGAGAATAGTCTCGATAGACATCACCTTTAAATAACTTGGATTAGTATAAATCCGTAAACAAATTCAAAAAATCACCCGTGGAGCACAGATTATGAAACAATTTCCAGCACATTGAGAATAGTCTCGAAAGACATCGCCTTTAAATAACGCGAAATTTTATAAAATCCGTAAACAAATTGAAAAAAAAATCACGCTTGGATTATAAATTGTGAAACAATTTCCAGCACATTGATAATAGTCTCGATAGACATCGCCTTTAAAAAACGCGACATAGTATAAATCCGTAAACAAATTTTTAAAAAATCACACGTGGAGCACAGATTATGAAACAATTTCCCGCACAATGAGAATAGCCTCGATAGACATCGCCTTTAAATAACGCGAAATAGTATAAAATGTAATAATTAGTATAAACAAATTGAAAAAAAAATCACGCTTGGAGCATAGATTGTGAATCAATTTCCAGCACATTGAAAATTGTCTCGATAGACATCGCCTTTAAAAAACGCGACATAGTATAAATCCGTAAACAAATTTAAAAAAATCACGCGTGGAGCGCAGATTATAAAACAGTTTCCCGCAAAATGAGAATAGCCTCGATAGACATCGCCTTTAAATAACGCGAATTAGTATAAAGACGTAAACAAATTGAAAAAAATCGCGCGTTGACCACAGATTATGAAACAATTTCCAGCACATTGAGTATAGCCTTGATAGACATCACCTTTAAATAACGCAAAATAGTATAAAATGTAATAATTAGAATAAACAAATTGAAAAAAAAATTCATGCGTGGAGCACAGTTTATGAAACAATTTCCCGCCAATGAGAATAGCCTCGATAGACATCGCCTTTAAATAACGCGAAATAGTATAAAGACGTAAACAAATTGACAAAAATCACGCGTTGAACACAGATTATGAAACAATTTCCAGCACATTGAGTATAGCCTTGACAAACATCACTTTTAAATAACACGAAATTGTATAAAATGTAATAATTAGTATAAACAAATTTTAAAAAAAATCACGCTTGGAGCATAGATTGTGAAAAAATATCTAGCTCATTGAAAATAGTCTCGATAGACATCACCTTTAAATAACGCGAAATAGTATAAATCTGTAAAAAAATTGAAAAAAAAATCACGCTTGGAGCATGGATTGTGAAACAATTTCCAGCACATTGAAAATATTCTCGATAGACATCGCCTTTAAATATCGTGGAATGGTATAAATCCGTAAACAAATTTAAAAAATCACGCGTGGAGCACAAATTATGAAACAATTTCCAGCACATTGAGAATAGCCTGGATAGACACCACCTTTAAATAACGCGAAATAGTATAAATCTGTAAAAAAATTGAAAAAAAAATCACGCTTGGAGCATGGATTGTGAAACAATTTCCAGCACATTGAAAATATTCTCAATAGACATCACCTTTAAATAACGGGAAATAGTATAAATCTGAAAACAAATTAAAAAAAATCACATGTGGAGCACAGATTATGAAACAATTTCCAGCACATTGAGAATAGCCTCGATAGACATCACCTTTAAATAACGCGAAATAGTATAAATCTGTAAAAAAATTGAAAAAAAAATCACTCTTGGAGCATGGATTGTGAAACAATTTCCAGCACATTGAAAATATTCTCGATAGACATCGCCTTTAAATAACGCGAAATAGTATAAATCTGTAAATAATTTAACAGAAATCACGCGTGGAGCACAGATTATGAAACAATTTCCAGCATATTGAGAATAGTCTCGATAGACATCACCTTTAAATAACGCGACATAGTATAAATCCGTAAACAAATTCAAAAAAATCACGCGTGGAGGACAGATTATGAAACAATTTCCCGCACAATGAGAATAGCCTCGATAGACATCGCCGCGAAATAGTATAAAATGTAATAATTAGTATAAACAAATTGAAAAAAAAATCACGCTTGGAGCATAGATTGTGAATCAATTTCCACCACAATGAGAATAGCCTCGATAGACATCGCCTTTAAATAACGCGAAATAGTATAAAGACTTAAACAAATTGAAAAAAATCACGCGTTGACCACAGATTATGAAACAATTTCCAGCACATTGAGTATAGCCTTGACAGACATCACCTTTAAATAACGCAAAATAGTATAAAATGTAATAATTAGTATAAACAAATTGAAAAAAAAATCACGCTTGGAGCATAGATTGTGAATCAATTTCCAGCACATTGAAAATAGTCTCGATAGACATCGCCTTTAAAAAACGCGAAATAGTATAAATCCGTAAACAAATTCAAAAAAATCACGCGTGGAGCACAGATTATGAAACAATTTCCTGCACAATGAGAATAGCCTCGATAGACATCGCCTTTAAAAAACGCGACATAGTATAAATCCGTAAACAAATTGAAAAAAATCACGCGTGGAGCACAGATTATGAAACAATTTCCCGCACAATGAGAATAGCCTCGATAGACATCGCCTTTAAATAACGCGAAATAGTATAAAGATTTAAACAAATTGAAAAAAAATCACGCGTTGACCACAGATTATGAAACAATTTCCAGCACATTGAGTATAGCCTTGACAGACATCACCTTTAAATAACGCAAAATAGTATAAAATGTAATAATTAGTATAAACAAATTGAAAAAAAAATCACGCGTGGAGCACAGATTATGAAACAATTTCCCGCACAATGAGAATAGCCTCGATAGACATTGCCTTTAAATAACGCGAAATAGTATAAAGACGTAAACAAATTGAAAAAAATCACGCGTGGAGCACAGATTATGAAACAATTTCCCGCACAATGAGAATAGCCTCGATAGACATCGCCTTTAAGTAACGCGAAATAGTATAAAAGGTAATAATTAGTATAAACAAATTGAAAAAAAAATCACGCTTGGAGCACAGATTGTGAATCAATTTCCAGCACATTGAAAATAATCTCGATAGACATCGCCTTTAAAAAACGCGACGTAGTATAAATCCGTAAACAAATTGAAAAAAATCACGCGTGGAGCACAGATTATGAAACAATTTCCCGCACAATGAGAATAGCCTCGATAGACATTGCCTTTAAATAACGCGAAATAGTATAAAGACGTAAACAAATTGAAAAAAATCACGCGTTGACCACAGATTATGAAACAATTTCCAGCACATTGAGTATAGCCTTGACAGACATCACCTTTAAATAACGCAAAATAGTATAAAATGTAATAATTAGTATAAACAAATTGAAAAAAAATCACGCTTGGAGCATAGAATGTGAATCAATTTCCAGCACATTGAAAATAGTCTCGATAGAAATCGCCTTTAAAAAACGCGACATAGTATAAATCCGTAAACAAATTTTTAAAAAATCACACGTGGAGCACAGATTATGAAACAATTTCCCGCACAATGAGAATAGCCTCGATAGACATCGCCTTTAAATAACGCGAAATAGTATAAAATGTAATAATTAGTATAAACAAATTGAAAAAAAAATCACGCTTGGAGCATAGATTGTGAATCAATTTCCAGCACATTGAAAATTGTCTCGATAGACATCGCCTTTAAAAAACGCGACATAGTATAAATCCGTAAACAAATTTAAAAAAATCACGCGTGGAGCGCAGATTATAAAACAGTTTCCCGCAAAATGAGAATAGCCTCGATAGACATCGCCTTTAAATAACGCGAATTAGTATAAAGACGTAAACAAATTGAAAAAAATCGCGCGTTGACCACAGATTATGAAACAATTTCCAGCACATTGAGTATAGCCTTGATAGACATCACCTTTAAATAACGCAAAATAGTATAAAATGTAATAATTAGAATAAACAAATTGAAAAAAAAATTCATGCGTGGAGCACAGTTTATGAAACAATTTCCCGCCAATGAGAATAGCCTCGATAGACATCGCCTTTAAATAACGCGAAATAGTATAAAGACGTAAACAAATTGACAAAAATCACGCGTTGAACACAGATTATGAAACAATTTCCAGCACATTGAGTATAGCCTTGACAAACATCACTTTTAAATAACACGAAATTGTATAAAATGTAATAATTAGTATAAACAAATTTTAAAAAAAATCACGCTTGGAGCATAGATTGTGAAAAAATATCTAGCTCATTGAAAATAGTCTCGATAGACATCACCTTTAAATAACGCGAAATAGTATAAATCTGTAAAAAAATTGAAAAAAAAATCACACTTGGAGCATGGATTGTGAAACAATTTCCAGCACATTGAAAATATTCTCGATAGACATCGCCTTTAAATATCGTGGAATGGTATAAATCCGTAAACAAATTTAAAAAATCACGCGTGGAGCACAAATTATGAAACAATTTCCAGCACATTGAGAATAGCCTGGATAGACACCACCTTTAAATAACGCGAAATAGTATAAATCTGTAAAAAAATTGAAAAAAAAATCACGCTTGGAGCATGGATTGTGAAACAATTTCCAGCACATTGAAAATATTCTCAATAGACATCACCTTTAAATAACGGGAAATAGTATAAATCTGAAAACAAATTAAAAAAAATCACATGTGGAGCACAGATTATGAAACAATTTCCAGCACATTGAGAATAGCCTCGATAGACATCACCTTTAAATAACGCGAAATAGTATAAATCTGTAAAAAAATTGAAAAAAAAATCACTCTTGGAGCATGGATTGTGAAACAATTTCCAGCACATTGAAAATATTCTCGATAGACATCGCCTTTAAATAACGCGAAATAGTATAAATCTGTAAATAATTTAACAGAAATCACGCGTGGAGCACAGATTATGAAACAATTTCCAGCATATTGAGAATAGTCTCGATAGACATCACCTTTAAATAACGCGACATAGTATAAATCCGTAAACAAATTCAAAAAAATCACGCGTGGAGGACAGATTATGAAACAATTTCCCGCACAATGAGAATAGCCTCGATAGACATCGCCGCGAAATAGTATAAAATGTAATAATTAGTATAAACAAATTGAAAAAAAAATCACGCTTGGAGCATAGATTGTGAATCAATTTCCACCACAATGAGAATAGCCTCGATAGACATCGCCTTTAAATAACGCGAAATAGTATAAAGACTTAAACAAATTGAAAAAAATCACGCGTTGACCACAGATTATGAAACAATTTCCAGCACATTGAGTATAGCCTTGACAGACATCACCTTTAAATAACGCAAAATAGTATAAAATGTAATAATTAGTATAAACAAATTGAAAAAAAAATCACGCTTGGAGCATAGATTGTGAATCAATTTCCAGCACATTGAAAATAGTCTCGATAGACATCGCCTTTAAAAAACGCGAAATAGTATAAATCCGTAAACAAATTCAAAAAAATCACGCGTGGAGCACAGATTATGAAACAATTTCCTGCACAATGAGAATAGCCTCGATAGACATCGCCTTTAAAAAACGCGACATAGTATAAATCCGTAAACAAATTGAAAAAAATCACGCGTGGAGCACAGATTATGAAACAATTTCCCGCACAATGAGAATAGCCTCGATAGACATCGCCTTTAAATAACGCGAAATAGTATAAAGATTTAAACAAATTGAAAAAAAATCACGCGTTGACCACAGATTATGAAACAATTTCCAGCACATTGAGTATAGCCTTGACAGACATCACCTTTAAATAACGCAAAATAGTATAAAATGTAATAATTAGTATAAACAAATTGAAAAAAAAATCACGCGTGGAGCACAGATTATGAAACAATTTCCCGCACAATGAGAATAGCCTCGATAGACATTGCCTTTAAATAACGCGAAATAGTATAAAGACGTAAACAAATTGAAAAAAATCACGCGTGGAGCACAGATTATGAAACAATTTCCCGCACAATGAGAATAGCCTCGATAGACATCGCCTTTAAGTAACGCGAAATAGTATAAAAGGTAATAATTAGTATAAACAAATTGAAAAAAAAATCACGCTTGGAGCACAGATTGTGAATCAATTTCCAGCACATTGAAAATAATCTCGATAGACATCGCCTTTAAAAAACGCGACGTAGTATAAATCCGTAAACAAATTGAAAAAAATCACGCGTGGAGCACAGATTATGAAACAATTTCCCGCACAATGAGAATAGCCTCGATAGACATTGCCTTTAAATAACGCGAAATAGTATAAAGACGTAAACAAATTGAAAAAAATCACGCGTTGACCACAGATTATGAAACAATTTCCAGCACATTGAGTATAGCCTTGACAGACATCACCTTTAAATAACGCAAAATAGTATAAAATGTAATAATTAGTATAAACAAATTGAAAAAAAATCACGCTTGGAGCATAGAATGTGAATCAATTTCCAGCACATTGAAAATAGTCTCGATAGAAATCGCCTTTAAAAAACGCGACATAGTATAAATCCGTAAACAAATTCAAAAAAATCACGCGTGGAGCACAGATTATGAAACAATTTCCCGCCCAATGAGAATAGCCTCGATAGACATCGCCTTTAAATAACGCGAAATAGTATAAAGACTTAAACAAATTGAAAAAAATCACGCGTTGACCACAGATTATGAAACAATTTCCAGCACATTGAGTATAGCCTTGATAGACATCACCTTTAAATAACGCAAAATAGTATAAAATGTAATAATTAGTATAAACAAATTGAAAAAAAAATCACGCTTGGAGCATAGATTGTGAATCAATTTCCAGCACATTGAAAATAGTCTCGATAGACATCGCCTTTAAAAAACGCGAAATAGTATAAATCCGTAAACAAATTCAAAAAAATCACGCGTGGAGCGCAGATTATGAAATAATTTCCAGCACATTGAGAATAGTCTCGATAGACATCACCTTTAAATAACTTGGATTAGTATAAATCCGTAAACAAATTCAAAAAATCACCCGTGGAGCACAGATTATGAAACAATTTCCAGCACATTGAGAATAGTCTCGAAAGACATCGCCTTTAAATAACGCGAAATTTTATAAAATCCGTAAACAAATTGAAAAAAAAATCACGCTTGGATTATAAATTGTGAAACAATTTCCAGCACATTGATAATAGTCTCGATAGACATCGCCTTTTAAAAACGCGACATAGTATAAATCCGTAAACAAATTTTTAAAAAATCACACGTGGAGCACAGATTATGAAACAATTTCCCGCACAATGAGAATAGCCTCGATAGACATCGCCTTTAAATAACGCGAAATAGTATAAAATGTAATAATTAGTATAAACAAATTGAAAAAAAAATCACGCTTGGAGCATAGATTGTGAATCAATTTCCAGCACATTGAAAATTGTCTCGATAGACATCGCCTTTAAAAAACGCGACATAGTATAAATCCGTAAACAAATTTAAAAAAATCACGCGTGGAGCGCAGATTATAAAACAGTTTCCCGCAAAATGAGAATAGCCTCGATAGACATCGCCTTTAAATAACGCGAATTAGTATAAAGACGTAAATAAATTGAAAAAAATCGCGCGTTGACCACAGATTATGAAACAATTTCCAGCACATTGAGTATAGCCTTGATAGACATCACCTTTAAATAACGCAAAATAGTATAAAATGTAATAATTAGTATAAACAAATTGAAAAAAAAATCACGCTTGGAGCATAGATTGTGAATCAATTTCCAGCACATTGAAAATAGTCTCGATAGACATCGCCTTTAAAAAACGCGAAATAGTATAAATCCGTAAACAAATTCAAAAAAATCACGCGTGGAGCGCAGATTATGAAATAATTTCCAGCACATTGAGAATAGTCTCGATAGACATCACCTTTAAATAACTTGGATTAGTATAAATCCGTAAACAAATTCAAAAAATCACCCGTGGAGCACAGATTATGAAACAATTTCCAGCACATTGAGAATAGTCTCGAAAGACATCGCCTTTAAATAACGCGAAATTTTATAAAATCCGTAAACAAATTGAAAAAAAAATCACGCTTGGATTATAAATTGTGAAACAATTTCCAGCACATTGATAATAGTCTCGATAGACATCGCCTTTTAAAAACGCGACATAGTATAAATCCGTAAACAAATTTTTAAAAAATCACACGTGGAGCACAGATTATGAAACAATTTCCCGCACAATGAGAATAGCCTCGATAGACATCGCCTTTAAATAACGCGAAATAGTATAAAATGTAATAATTAGTATAAACAAATTGAAAAAAAAATCACGCTTGGAGCATAGATTGTGAATCAATTTCCAGCACATTGAAAATTGTCTCGATAGACATCGCCTTTAAAAAACGCGACATAGTATAAATCCGTAAACAAATTTAAAAAAATCACGCGTGGAGCGCAGATTATAAAACAGTTTCCCGCAAAATGAGAATAGCCTCGATAGACATCGCCTTTAAATAACGCGAATTAGTATAAAGACGTAAATAAATTGAAAAAAATCGCGCGTTGACCACAGATTATGAAACAATTTCCAGCACATTGAGTATAGCCTTGATAGACATCACCTTTAAATAACGCAAAATAGTATAAAATGTAATAATTAGAATAAACAAATTGAAAAAAAAATTCATGCGTGGAGCACAGTTTATGAAACAATTTCCCGCCAATGAGAATAGCCTCGATAGACATCGCCTTTAAATAACGCGAAATAGTATAAAGACGTAAACAAATTGACAAAAATCACGCGTTGAACACAGATTATGAAACAATTTCCAGCACATTGAGTATAGCCTTGACAAACATCACTTTTAAATAACACGAAATTGTATAAAATGTAATAATTAGTATAAACAAATTTTTAAAAAAATCACGCTTGGAGCATAGATTGTGAAAAAATATCTAGCTCATTGAAAATAGTCTCGATAGACATCACCTTTAAATAACGCGAAATAGTATAAATCTGTAAAAAAATTGAAAAAAAAATCACGCTTGGAGCATGGATTGTGAAACAATTTCCAGCACATTGAAAATATTCTCGATAGACATCGCCTTTAAATATCGTGGAATGGTATAAATCCGTAAACAAATTTAAAAAATCACGCGTGGAGCACAAATTATGAAACAATTTCCAGCACATTGAGAATAGCCTGGATAGACACCACCTTTAAATAACGCGAAATAGTATAAATCTGTAAAAAAATTGAAAAAAAAATCACGCTTGGAGCATGGATTGTGAAACAATTTCCAGCACATTGAAAATATTCTCAATAGACATCACCTTTAAATAACGGGAAATAGTATAAATCTGAAAACAAATTAAAAAAAATCACATGTGGAGCACAGATTATGAAACAATTTCCAGCACATTGAGAATAGCCTCGATAGACATCACCTTTAAATAACGCGAAATAGTATAAATCTGTAAAAAAATTGAAAAAAAAATCACTCTTGGAGCATGGATTGTGAAACAATTTCCAGCACATTGAAAATATTCTCGATAGACATCGCCTTTAAATAACGCGAAATAGTATAAATCTGTAAATAATTTAACAGAAATCACGCGTGGAGCACAGATTATGAAACAATTTCCAGCATATTGAGAATAGTCTCGATAGACATCACCTTTAAATAACGCGACATAGTATAAATCCGTAAACAAATTCAAAAAAATCACGCGTGGAGGACAGATTATGAAACAATTTCCCGCACAATGAGAATAGCCTCGATAGACATCGCCGCGAAATAGTATAAAATGTAATAATTAGTATAAACAAATTGAAAAAAAAATCACGCTTGGAGCATAGATTGTGAATCAATTTCCACCACAATGAGAATAGCCTCGATAGACATCGCCTTTAAATAACGCGAAATAGTATAAAGACTTAAACAAATTGAAAAAAATCACGCGTTGACCACAGATTATGAAACAATTTCCAGCACATTGAGTATAGCCTTGACAGACATCACCTTTAAATAACGCAAAATAGTATAAAATGTAATAATTAGTATAAACAAATTGAAAAAAAAATCACGCTTGGAGCATAGATTGTGAATCAATTTCCAGCACATTGAAAATAGTCTCGATAGACATCGCCTTTAAAAAACGCGAAATAGTATAAATCCGTAAACAAATTCAAAAAAATCACGCGTGGAGCACAGATTATGAAACAATTTCCTGCACAATGAGAATAGCCTCGATAGACATCGCCTTTAAAAAACGCGACATAGTATAAATCCGTAAACAAATTGAAAAAAATCACGCGTGGAGCACAGATTATGAAACAATTTCCCGCACAATGAGAATAGCCTCGATAGACATCGCCTTTAAATAACGCGAAATAGTATAAAGATTTAAACAAATTGAAAAAAAATCACGCGTTGACCACAGATTATGAAACAATTTCCAGCACATTGAGTATAGCCTTGACAGACATCACCTTTAAATAACGCAAAATAGTATAAAATGTAATAATTAGTATAAACAAATTGAAAAAAAAATCACGCGTGGAGCACAGATTATGAAACAATTTCCCGCACAATGAGAATAGCCTCGATAGACATTGCCTTTAAATAACGCGAAATAGTATAAAGACGTAAACAAATTGAAAAAAATCACGCGTGGAGCACAGATTATGAAACAATTTCCCGCACAATGAGAATAGCCTCGATAGACATCGCCTTTAAGTAACGCGAAATAGTATAAAAGGTAATAATTAGTATAAACAAATTGAAAAAAAAATCACGCTTGGAGCATAGATTGTGAATCAATTTCCAGCACATTGAAAATAATCTCGATAGACATCGCCTTTAAAAAATGCGACGTAGTATAAATCCGTAAACAAATTGAAAAAAATCACGCGTGGAGCACAGATTATGAAACAATTTCCCGCACAATGAGAATAGCCTCGATAGACATTGCCTTTAAATAACGCGAAATAGTATAAAGACGTAAACAAATTGAAAAAAATCACGCGTTGACCACAGATTATGAAACAATTTCCAGCACATTGAGTATAGCCTTGACAGACATCACCTTTAAATAACGCAAAATAGTATAAAATGTAATAATTAGTATAAACAAATTGAAAAAAAATCACGCTTGGAGCATAGAATGTGAATCAATTTCCAGCACATTGAAAATAGTCTCGATAGAAATCGCCTTTAAAAAACGCGACATAGTATAAATCCGTAAACAAATTCAAAAAAATCACGCGTGGAGCACAGATTATGAAACAATTTCCCGCCCAATGAGAATAGCCTCGATAGACATCGCCTTTAAATAACGCGAAATAGTATAAAGACTTAAACAAATTGAAAAAAATCACGCGTTGACCACAGATTATGAAACAATTTCCAGCACATTGAGTATAGCCTTGATAGACATCACCTTTAAATAACGCAAAATAGTATAAAATGTAATAATTAGTATAAACAAATTGAAAAAAAAATCATGCGTGGAGCACAGATTATGAAACAATTTCCCGCACAATGAGAATAGCCTCCATAGACATCGCCTTTAAATAACGCGAAATAGTATAAAGACTTAAACAAATTGAAAAAAATCACGCGTTGAGCACAGATTATGAAACAATTTCCAGCACATTGAGTATACCCTTGACAGACATCACCTTTAAATAACGCGAAATAGTATAAAATGTAATAATTAGTATAAACAAATTGAAAAAAAAAAATCACGCTTGGAGTATAGATTGTGAAAAAATATCTAGCACATTGAAAATATTCTCAATAGACATCGCCTTTAAATATCGTGGAATGGTATAAATCCGTAAACAAATTTAAAAAATCACGCGTGGAGCACAAATTATGAAACAATTTCCAGCACATTGAGAATAGATTCGATAGATATCACCTTTAAATAACGCGAAATAGTATAAATCTGTAAAAAAATTGAAAAAAAAATCACGCTTGGAGCATGGATTGTGAAACAATTTCCAGCACATTGAAAATATTCTCGATAGACATCGCCTTTAAATATCGTGGAATGGTATAAATCCGTAAACAAATTTAAAAAATCACGCGTGGAGCACAAATTATGAAACAATTTCCAGCACATTGAGAATAGATTCGATAGATATCACCTTTAAATAACGCGAAATAGTATAAATCTGTAAAAAAATTGAAAAAAAAATCACGCTTGGAGCATGGATTGTGAAACAATTTCCAGCACATTGAAAATATTCTCGATGGACATCGCCTTTAAATATCGTGGAATGGTATAAATCCGTAAACAAATTTAAAAAATCACGCGTGGAGCACAAATTATGAAACAATTTCCAGCACATTGAGAATAGATTCGATAGACACCACCTTTAAATAACGCGAAATAGTATAAATCTGTAAAAAAATTGAAAAAAAAATCACGCTTGGAGCATGGATTGTGAAACAATTTCCAGCACATTGAAAATATTCTCAATAGACATCACCTTTAAATAACGGGAAATAGTATAAAACTGAAAACAAATTAAAAAAAATCACCCGTGGAGCACAGATTATGAAACAATTTCCAGCACATTGAGAATAGCCTCGATAGACATCACCTTTAAATAACGCGAAATAGTATAAATCTGTAAAAAAATTGAAAAAAAAATCACTCTTTCAGCATGGATTGTGAAACAATTTCCAGCACATTGAAAATATTCTCGATAGACATCGCCTTTAAATAACGCGAAATAGTATAAATCTGTAAATAATTTAAAAGAAATCACGCGTGGAGCACAGATTATGAAACAATTTCCAGCACATTTAGAATAGTCTCGATAGACATCACCTTTAAATAACGCGACATAGTATAAATCCGTAAACAAATTCAAAAAAATCACGCGTGGAGCACAGATTATGAAACAATTTCCCGAACAATGAGAATAGCCTCGATAGACATCGCCGCGAAATAGTATAAAATGTAATAATTAGTATAAACAAATTGAAAATAAAATCACGCTTGGAGCATAGATTGTGAATCAATTTCCACCACAATGAGAATAGCCTCGATAGACATCGCCTATAAATAACGCGAAATAGTATAAAGACTTAAACAAATTGAAAAAAATCACGCGTTGACCACAGATTATGAAACAATTTCCAGCACATTGAGTATAGCCTTGACAGACATCACCTTTAAATAACGCAAAATAGTATAAAATGTAATAATTAGTATAAACAAATTGAAAAAAAAATCACGCTTGGACCATAGATTGTGAATCAATTTCCAGCACATTGAAAATAGTCTCGATAGACATCGCCTTTAAAAAACGCGAAATAGTATAAATCCGTAAACAAATTCAAAAAAATCACGCGTGGAGCACAGATTATGAAACAATTTCCTGCACAATGAGAATAGCCTCGATAGACATCGCCTTTAAAAAACGCGACATAGTATAAATCCGTAAACAAATTGAAAAAAATCACGCGTGGAGCACAGATTATGAAACAATTTCCCGCACAATGAGAATAGCCTCGATAGACATCGCCTTTAAATAACGCGAAATAGTATAAAGACTTAAACAAATTGAAAAAAAATCACGCGTTGACCACAGATTATGAAACAATTTCCAGCACATTGAGTATAGCCTTGACAGACATCACCTTTAAATAACGCAAAATAGTATAAAATGTAATAATTAGTATAAACAAATTGAAAAAAAAATCACGCTTGGAGCATAGATTGTGAATCAATTTCCAGCACATTGAAAATAGTCTCGATAGACATCGCCTTTAAAAAACGCGAAATAGTATAAATCCGTAAACAAATTCAAAAAAATCACGCGTGGAGCACAGATTATGAAACAAATTCCTGCACAATGAGAATAGCCTCGATAGACATCGCCTTTAAGTAACGCGAAATAGTATAAAAGGTAATAATTAGTATAAACAAATTGAAAAAAAAATCACGCTTGGAGCATAGATTGTGAATCAATTTCCAGCACATTGAAAATAGTCTCGATAGACATCGCCTTTAAAAAACGCGACATAGTATAAATCCGTAAACAAATTGAAAAAAATCACGCGTGGAGCACAGATTATGAAACAATTTCCCGCACAATGAGAATAGCCTCGATAGACATTGCCTTTAAATAACGCGAAATAGTATAAAGACGTAAACAAATTGAAAAAAATCACGCGTGGAGCACAGATTATGAAACAATTTCCCGCACAATGAGAATAGCCTCGATAGACATCGCCTTTAAGTAACGCGAAATAGTATAAAAGGTAATAATTAGTATAAACAAATTGAAAAAAAAATCACGCTTGGAGCATAGATTGTGAATCAATTTCCAGCACATTGAAAATAATCTCGATAGACATCGCCTTTAAAAAACGCGACATAGTATAAATCCGTAAACAAATTGAAAAAAATCACGCGTGGAGCACAGATTATGAAACAATTTCCCGCACAATGAGAATAGCCTCGATAGACATCGCCTTTAAATAACGCGAAATAGTATAAAGACGTAAACAAATTGAAAAAAATCACGCGTTGAGCACAGATTATGAAACAATTTCCAGCACATTGAGTATAGCCTTGACAAACATCACTTTTAAATAACACGAAATTGTATAAAATGTAATAATTAGTATAAACAAATTTTAAAAAAAATCACGCTTGGAGCATAGATTGTGAAAAAATATCTAGCACATTGAAAATAGTCTCGATAGACATCACCTTTAAATAACGCGAAATAGTATAAATATGTAAAAAAATTGAAAAAAAAATAACGCTTGGAGCATGGATTGTGAAACAATTTCCAGCACATTGAAAATATTCTCGATAGACATCGCCTTTAAATATCGTGGAATGGTATAAATCCGTAAACAAATTTAAAAAATCACGCGTGGAGCACAAATTATGAAACAATTTCCAGCACATTGAGAATAGCCTGGATAGACACCACCTTTAAATAACGCGAAATAGTATAAATCTGTAAAAAAATTGAAAAAAAAATCACGCTTGGAGCATGGATTGTGAAACAATTTCCAGCACATTGAAAATATTCTCAATAGACATCACCTTTAAATAACGCGAAATAGTATAAATCTGAAAACAAATTAAAAAAAAATCACGCGTGGAGCACAGATTATGAAACAATTTCCAGCACATTGAGAATAGCCTCGATAGACATCACCTTTAAATAACGCGAAATAGTATAAATCTGTAAAAAAATTGAAAAGAAAATCACGCTTGGAGCGCAGATTATAAAATAGTTTCCCGCACAATGAGAATAGCCTCGATAGACATCGCCTTTAAATAACGCGAATTAGTATAAAGACTTAAACAAATTGAAAAAAATCACGCGTTGACCACAGATTATGAAAGAATTTCCAGCACATTGAGTATAGCCTTGACAGACATCACCTTTAAATAACGCAAAATAGTATAAAATGTAATAATTAGTATAAACAAATTGAAAAAAAAATCACGCTTGGAGCATAGATTGTGAATCAATTTCCAGCACATTGAAAATAGTCTCGATAGACATCGCCTTTAAAAAACGCGACATAGTATAAATCCGTAAACAAATTGAAAAAAATCACGCGTGGAGCACAGATTATGAAACAATTTCCCGCACAATGAGAATAGCCTCGATAGACATTGCCTTTAAATAACGCGAAATAGTATAAAGACGTAAACAAATTGAAAAAAATCACGCGTGGAGCACAGATTATGAAACAATTTCCCGCACAATGAGAATAGCCTCGATAGACATCGCCTTTAAGTAACGCGAAATAGTATAAAAGGTAATAATTAGTATAAACAAATTGAAAAAAAAATCACGCTTGGAGCATAGATTGTGAATCAATTTCCAGCACATTGAAAATAATCTCGATAGACATCGCCTTTAAAAAACGCGACATAGTATAAATCCGTAAACAAATTGAAAAAAATCACGCGTGGAGCACAGATTATGAAACAATTTCCCGCACAATGAGAATAGCCTCGATAGACATCGCCTTTAAATAACGCGAAATAGTATAAAGACGTAAACAAATTGAAAAAAATCACGCGTTGAGCACAGATTATGAAACAATTTCCAGCACATTGAGTATAGCCTTGACAAACATCACTTTTAAATAACACGAAATTGTATAAAATGTAATAATTAGTATAAACAAATTTTAAAAAAAATCACGCTTGGAGCATAGATTGTGAAAAAATATCTAGCACATTGAAAATAGTCTCGATAGACATCACCTTTAAATAACGCGAAATAGTATAAATATGTAAAAAAATTGAAAAAAAAATAACGCTTGGAGCATGGATTGTGAAACAATTTCCAGCACATTGAAAATATTCTCGATAGACATCGCCTTTAAATATCGTGGAATGGTATAAATCCGTAAACAAATTTAAAAAATCACGGGTGGAGCACAAATTATGAAACAATTTCCAGCACATTGAGAATAGCCTGGATAGACACCACCTTTAAATAACGCGAAATAGTATAAATCTGTAAAAAAATTGAAAAAAAAATCACGCTTGGAGCATGGATTGTGAAACAATTTCCAGCACATTGAAAATATTCTCAATAGACATCACCTTTAAATAACGCGAAATAGTATAAATCTGAAAACAAATTAAAAAAAATCACGCGTGGAGCACAGATTATGAAACAATTTCCAGCACATTGAGAATAGCCTCGATAGACATCACCTTTAAATAACGCGAAATAGTATAAATCTGTAAAAAAATTGAAAAAAAAATCACGCTTGGAGCGCAGATTATAAAATAGTTTCCCGCACAATGAGAATAGCCTCGATAGACATCGCCTTTAAATAACGCGAATTAGTATAAAGACTTAAACAAATTGAAAAAAATCACGCGTTGACCACAGATTATGAAAGAATTTCCAGCACATTGAGTATAGCCTTGACAGACATCACCTTTAAATAACGCAAAATAGTATAAAATGTAATAATTAGTATAAACAAATTGAAAAAAAAATCACGCTTGGTGCATAGATTGTGAATCAATTTCCAGCACATTGAAAATAGTCTCGATAGACATCGCCTTTAAAAAACGCGAAATAGTATAAATCCGTAAACAAATTCAAAAAAATCACGCGTGGAGCGCAGATTATGAAATAATTTCCAGCACATTGAGAATAGTCTCGATAGACATCACCTTTAAATAACTTGGATTAGTATAAATCCGTAAACAAATTCAAAAAATCACCCGTGGAGCACAGATTATGAAACAATTTCCAGCACATTGAGAATAGTCTCGAAAGACATCGCCTTTAAATAACGCGAGATTTTATAAAATCCGTAAACAAATTGAAAAAAAAAATCACGCTTGGATTATAAATTGTGAAACAATTTCCAGCACATTGATAATAGTCTCGATAGACATCGCCTTTAAAAAACGCGACATAGTATAAATCCGTAAACAAATTTTTAAAAAATCACACGTGGAGCACAGATTATGAAACAATTTCCCGCACAATGAGAATAGCCTCGATAGACATCGCCTTTAAATAACGCGAAATAGTATAAAATGTAATAATTAGTATAAACAAATTGAAAAAAAAATCACGCTTGGAGCATAGATTGTGAATCAATTTCCAGCACATTGAAAATTGTCTCGATAGACATCGCCTTTAAAAAACGCGACATAGTATAAATCCGTAAACAAATTTAAAAAAATCACGCGTGGAGCGCAGATTATAAAACAGTTTCCCGCAAAATGAGAATAGCCTCGATAGACATCGCCTTTAAATAACGCGAATTAGTATAAAGACGTAAACAAATTGAAAAAAATCGCGCGTTGACCACAGATTATGAAACAATTTCCAGCACATTGAGTATAGCCTTGATAGACATCACCTTTAAATAACGCAAAATAGTATAAAATGTAATAATTAGAATAAACAAATTGAAAAAAAAATTCATGCGTGGAGCACAGTTTATGAAACAATTTCCCGCCAATGAGAATAGCCTCGATAGACATCGCCTTTAAATAACGCGAAATAGTATAAAGACGTAAACAAATTGACAAAAATCACGCGTTGAACACAGATTATGAAACAATTTCCAGCACATTGAGTATAGCCTTGACAAACATCACTTTTAAATAACACGAAATTGTATAAAATGTAATAATTAGTATAAACAAATTTTTAAAAAAATCACGCTTGGAGCATAGATTGTGAAAAAATATCTAGCACATTGAAAATAGTCTCGATAGACATCACCTTTAAATAACGCGAAATAGTATAAATCTGTAAAAAAATTGAAAAAAAAATCACGCTTGGAGCATGGATTGTGAAACAATTTCCAGCACATTGAAAATATTCTCGATAGACATCGCCTTTAAATATCGTGGAATGGTATAAATCCGTAAACAAATTTAAAAAATCACGCGTGGAGCACAAATTATGAAACAATTTCCAGCACATTGAGAATAGCCTGGATAGACACCACCTTTAAATAACGCGAAATAGTATAAATCTGTAAAAAAATTGAAAAAAAAATCACGCTTGGAGCATGGATTGTGAAACAATTTCCAGCACATTGAAAATATTCTCAATAGACATCACCTTTAAATAACGGGAAATAGTATAAATCTGAAAACAAATTAAAAAAAATCACGCGTGGAGCACAGATTATGAAACAATTTCCAGCACATTGAGAATAGCCTCGATAGACATCACCTTTAAATAACGCGAAATAGTATAAATCTGTAAAAAAATTGAAAAAAAAATCACTCTTGGAGCATGGATTGTGAAACAATTTCCAGCACATTGAAAATATTCTCGATAGACATCGCCTTTAAATAACGCGAAATAGTATAAATCTGTAAATAATTTAAAAGAAATCACGCGTGGAGCACAGATTATGAAACAATTTCCAGCACATTGAGAATAGTCTCGATAGACATCACCTTTAAATAACGCGACATAGTATAAATCCGTAAACAAATTCAAAAAAATCACGCGTGGATGACAGATTATGAAACAATTTCCCGCACAATGAGAATAGCCTCGATAGACATCGCCGCGAAATAGTATAAAATGTAATAATTAGTATAAACAAATTGAAAAAAAAATCACGCTTGGAGCATAGATTGTGAATCAATTTCCACCACAATGAGAATAGCCTCGATAGACATCGCCTTTAAATAACGCGAAATAGTATAAAGACTTAAACAAATTGAAAAAAATCACGCGTTGACCACAGATTATGAAACAATTTCCAGCACATTGAGTATAGCCTTGACAGACATCACCTTTAAATAACGCAAAATAGTATAAAATGTAATAATTAGTATAAACAAATTGAAAAAAAAATCACGCTTGGAGCATAGATTTTGAATCAATTTCCAGCACATTGAAAATAGTCTCGATAGACATCGCCTTTAAAAAACGCGAAATAGTATAAATCCGTAAACAAATTCAAAAAAATCACGCGTGGAGCACAGATTATGAAACAATTTCCTGCACAATGAGAATAGCCTCGATAGACATCGCCTTTAAAAAACGCGACATAGTATAAATCCGTAAACAAATTGAAAAAAATCACGCGTGGAGCACAGATTATGAAACAATTTCCCGCACAATGAGAATAGCCTCGATAGACATCGCCTTTAAATAACGCGAAATAGTATAAAGATTTAAACAAATTGAAAAAAAATCACGCGTTGACCACAGATTATGAAACAATTTCCAGCACATTGAGTATAGCCTTGACAGACATCACCTTTAAATAACGCAAAATAGTATAAAATGTAATAATTAGTATAAACAAATTGAAAAAAAAATCACGCTTGGAGCATAGATTGTGAATCAATTTCCAGCACATTGAAAATAGTCTCGATAGACATCGCCTTTAAAAAACGCGAAATAGTATAAATCCGTAAACAAATTCAAAAAAATCACGCGTGGAGCACAGATTATGAAACAATTTCCTGCACAATGAGAATAGCCTCGATAGACATCGCCTTTAAGTAACGCGAAATAGTATAAAAGGTAATAATTAGTATAAACAAATTGAAAAAAAAATCACGCTTGGAGCATAGATTGTGAATCAATTTCCAGCACATTGAAAATAGTCTCGATAGACATCGCCTTTAAAAAACGCGACATAGTATAAATCCGTAAACAAATTGAAAAAAATCACGCGTGGAGCACAGATTATGAAACAATTTCCCGCACAATGAGAATAGCCTCGATAGACATTGCCTTTAAATAACGCGAAATAGTATAAAGACGTAAACAAATTGAAAAAAATCACGCGTGGAGCACAGATTATGAAACAATTTCCCGCACAATGAGAATAGCCTCGATAGACATCGCCTTTAAGTAACGCGAAATAGTATAAAAGGTAATAATTAGTATAAACAAATTGAAAAAAAAATCACGCTTGGAGCATAGATTGTGAATCAATTTCCAGCACATTGAAAATAATCTCGATAGACATCGCCTTTAAAAAACGCGACATAGTATAAATCCGTAAACAAATTGAAAAAAATCACGCGTGGAGCACAGATTATGAAACAATTTCCCGCACAATGAGAATAGCCTCGATAGACATTGCCTTTAAATAACGCGAAATAGTATAAAGACGTAAACAAATTGAAAAAAATCACGCGTTGACCACAGATTATGAAACAATTTCCAGCACATTGAGTATAGCCTTGACAGACATCACCTTTAAATAACGCAAAATAGTATAAAATGTAATAATTAGTATAAACAAATTGAAAAAAAAATCACGCTTGGAGCATAGAATGTGAATCAATTTCCAGCACATTGAAAATAGTCTCGATAGAAATCGCCTTTAAAAAACGCGACATAGTATAAATCCGTAAACAAATTCAAAAAAATCACGCGTGGAGCACAGATTATGAAACAATTTCCCGCCCAATGAGAATAGCCTCGATAGACATCGCCTTTAAATAACGCGAAATAGTATAAAGACCTAAACAAATTGAAAAAAATCACGCGTTGACCACAGATTATGAAACAATTTCCAGCACATTGAGTATAGCCTTGATAGACATCACCTTTAAATAACGCAAAATAGTATAAAATGTAATAATTAGTATAAACAAATTGAAAAAGAAAAATCACGCTTGGAGCATAGATTGTGAAAAAATATCTAGCACATTGAAAATATTCTCAATAGACATCGCCTTTAAATATCGTGGAATGGTATAAATCCGTAAACAAATTTAAAAAATCACGCGTGGAGCACAAATTATGAAACAATTTCCAGCACATTGAGAATAGATTCGATAGATATCACCTTTAAATAACGCGAAATAGTATAAATCTGTAAAAAAATTGAAAAAAACATCACGCTTGGAGCATGGATTGTGAAACAATTTCCAGCACATTGAAAATATTCTCGATAGACATCGCCTTTAAATATCGTGGAATGGTATAAATCCGTAAACAAATTTAAAAAATCACGCGTGGAGCACAAATTATGAAACAATTTCCAGCACATTGAGAATAGATTCGATAGATATCACCTTTAAATAACGCGAAATAGTATAAATCTGTAAAAAAATTGAAAAAAAAATCACGCTTGGAGCATGGCTTGTGAAACAATTTCCAGCACATTGAAAATATTCTCGATAGACATCGCCTTTAAATATCGTGGAATGGTATAAATCCGTAAACAAATTAAAAAAATCACGCGTGGAGCACAAATTATGAAACAATTTCCAGCACATTGAGAATAGATTCGATAGACACCACCTTTAAATAACGCGAAATAGTATAAATCTGTAAAAAAATTGAAAAAAAAATCACGCTTGGAGCATGGATTGTGAAACAATTTCCAGCACATTGAAAATATTCTCAATAGACATCACCTTTAAATAACGGGAAATAGTATAAATCTGAAAACAAATTAAAAAAAATCACGCGTGGAGCACAGATTATGAAACAATTTCCAGCACATTGAGAATAGCCTCGATAGACATCACCTTTAAATAACGCGAAATAGTATAAATCTGTAAAAAAATTGAAAAAAAAATCACTCTTGGAGCATGGATTGTGAAACTATTTCCAGCACATTGAAAATATTCTCGATAGACATCGCCTTTAAATAACGCGAAATAGTATAAATCTGTAAATAATTTAAAAGAAATCACGCGTGGAGCACAGATTATGAAACAATTTCCAGCACATTTAGAATAGTCTCGATAGACATCACCTTTAAATAACGCGACATAGTATAAATCCGTAAACAAATTCAAAAAAATCACGCGTGGAGCACAGATTATGAAACAATTTCCCGCACAATGAGAATAGCCTCGATAGACATCGCCGCGAAATAGTATAAAATGTAATAATTAGTATAAACAAATTGAAAAAAAAATCACGCTTGGAGCATAGATTGTGAATCAATTTCCACCACAATGAGAATAGCCTCGATAGACATCGCCTTTAAATAACGCGAAATAGTATAAAGACTTAAACAAATTGAAAAAAATCACGCGTTGACCACAGATTATGAAACAATTTCCAGCACATTGAGTATAGCCTTGACAGACATCACCTTTAAATAACGCAAAATAGTATAAAATGTAATAATTAGTATAAACAAATTGAAAAAAAAATCACGCTTGGAGCATAGATTGTGAATCAATTTCCAGCACATTGAAAATAGTCTCGATAGACATCGCCTTTAAAAAACGCGACATAGTATAAATCCGTAAACAAATTGAAAAAAATCACGCGTGGAGCACAGATTATGAAACAATTTCCCGCACAATGAGAATAGCCTCGATAGACATCGCCTTTAAATAACGCGAAATAGTATAAAGACTTAAACAAATTGAAAAAAAATCACGCGTTGACCACAGATTATGAAACAATTTCCAGCACATTGAGTATAGCCTTGACAGACATCACCTTTAAATAACGCAAAATAGTATAAAATGTAATAATTAGTATAAACAAATTGAAAAAAAAATCACGCTTGGAGCATAGATTGTGAATCAATTTCCAGCACATTGAAAATAGTCTCGATAGACATCGCCTTTAAAAAACGCGAAATAGTATAAATCCGTAAACAAATTCAAAAAAATCACGCGTGGAGCACAGATTATGAAAATATTTCCTGCACAATGAGAATAGCCTCGATAGACATCGCCTTTAAGTAACGCGAAATAGTATAAAAGGTAATAATTAGTATAAACAAATTGAAAAAAAAATCACGCTTGGAGCATAGATTGTGAATCAATTTCCAGCACATTGAAAATAGTCTCGATAGACATCGCCTTTAAAAAACGCGACATAGTATAAATCCGTAAACAAATTGAAAAAAATCACGCGTGGAGCACAGATTATGAAACAATTTCCCGCACAATGAGAATAGCCTCGATAGACATCGCCGCGAAATAGTATAAAATGTAATAATTAGTATAAACAAATTGAAAAAAAAATCACGCTTGGAGCATAGATTGTGAATCAATTTCCACCACAATGAGAATAGCCTCGATAGACATTGCCTTTAAATAACGCGAAATAGTATAAAGACGTAAACAAATTGAAAAAAATCACGCGTTGACCACAGATTATGAAACAATTTCCAGCCCATTGAGCACCTTGACAGACATCACCTTTAAATAACGCAAAATAGTATAAAATGTAATAATTAGTATAAACAAATTGAAAAAAAAATCACGCTTGGAGCATAGAATGTGAATCAATTTCCAGCACATTGAAAATAGTCTCGATAGAAATCGCCTTTAAAAAACGCGACATAGTATAAATCCGTAAACAAATTCAAAAAAATCACGCGTGGAGCACAGATTATGAAACAATTTCCCGCCAAATGAGAATAGCCTCGATAGACATCGCCTTTAAATAACGCGAAATAGTATAAAGACTTAAACAAATTGAAAAAAATCACGCGTTGACCACAGATTATGAAACAATTTCCAGCACATTGAGTATAGCCTTGATAGATATCACCTTTAAATAACGCAAAATAGTATAAAATGTAATAATTAGTATAAACAAATTGAAAAAAAAATCATGCGTGGAGCACAGATTATGAAACAATTTCCCGCACAATGAGAATAGCCTCCATAGACATCGCCTTTAAATAACGCGAAATAGTATAAAGACGTAAACAAATTGAAAAAAAATCACGCGTTGAGCACAGATTATGAAACAATTTCCAGCACATTGAAAATAGTCTCGATTGACATCACCTTTAATTAACGCGGATTAGTATAAATCCGTAAACAAATTCAAAAAAATCACCCGTGGAGCACAGATTATGAAACAATTTCCAGCACATTGAGAATAGTCTCGAAAGACATCGCCTTTAAATAACGCGAAATTTTATAAAATCCGTAAACAAATTGAAAAAAAATCACGCGTTTAGCACAGATTATGAAACAATTTCCAGCACATTGAGTATAGCCTTGACAGACATCACCTTTAAAAAACGCGAAATAGTATAAAATGTAATAATTAGTATAAACAAATTGAAAAAAAAATCACGCTTGGAGCATAGATTGTGAATCAATTTCCAGCACATTGAAAATAGTCTCGATAGACATCGCCTTTAAAAAACGCGACATAGTATAAATCCGTAAACAAATTCAAAAAAATCACGCGTGGAGCACAGATTATGAAACAATTTCCCGCAGAATGAGAATAGCCTCGATAGACATCGCCTTTAAGTAACGCGAAATAGTATAAAAGGTAATAATTAGTATAAACAAATTGAAAAAAAAATCACGCTTGGAGCATAGATTGTGAATCAATTTCCAGCACATTGAAAATAATCTCGATAGACATCGCCTTTAAAAAACGCGACATAGTATAAATCCGTAAACAAATTGAAAAAAATCACGCGTGGAGCACAGATTATGAAACAATTTCCCGCACAATGAGAATAGCCTCGATAGACATTGCCTTTAAATAACGCAAAATAGTATAAAATGTAATAATTAGTATAAACAAATTGAAAAAAAAATCACGCTTGGAGCATAGAATGTGAATCAATTTCCAGCACATTTAAAATAGTCTCGATAGAAATCGCCTTTAAAAAACGCGACATAGTATAAATCCGTAAACAAATTCAAAAAAATCACGCGTGGAGCACAGATTATGAAACAATTTCCCGCACAATGAGAATAGCCTCGATAGACATCGCCTTTAAATAACGCGAAATAGTATAAAGACGTAAACAAATTGAAAAAAATCACGCGTTGACCACAGATTATGAAACAATTTCCAGCACATTGAGTATAGCCTTGATAGACATCACCTTTAAATAACGCAAAATAGTATAAAATGTAATAATTAGTATAAACAAATTGAAAAAAAAATCATGCGTGGAGCACAGATTATGAAACAATTTCCCGCACAATGAGAATAGCCTCCATAGACATCGCCTTTAAATAACGCGAAATAGTATAAAGACGTAAACAAATTGAAAAAAAATCACGCGTTAAGCACAGATTATGAAACAATTTCCAGCACATTGAGTATAGCCTTGACAGACATCACCTTTAAATAACACGAAATAGTATAAAATGTAATAATTAGTATAAACAAATTGAAAAAAAAAATCACGCTTGGAGCATAGATTGTGAAAAAATATCTAGCACATTGAAAATATTCTCAATAGACATCGCCTTTAAATATCGTGGAATGGTATAAATCCGTAAACAAATTTAAAAAATCACGCGTGGAGCACAAATTATGAAACAATTTCCAGCACATTGAGAATAGATTCGATAGACATAACCTTTAAATAACGCGAAATAGTATAAATCTGTAAAAAAATTGAAAAAAAAATCACGCTTGGAGCATGGATTGTGAAACAATTTCCAGCACATTTAAAATATTCTCGATAGACATCGCCTTTAAATAACGCGAAATAGTATAAATCTGTAAATAATTTAAAAGAAATCACGCGTGGACCACAGATTATGAAACAATTTCCAGCACATTGAGAATAGTCTCGATAGACATCACCTTTAAAAAAGCGAAATAGTATAAATCTGAAAACAAATTTAAAAAAATCACGCGTGGAGCACAGATTATGAAACAATTTCCAGCACATTGAGAATAGTCTCGAAAGACATCGCCTTTAAATAACGCGAAATTTTATAAAATCCGTAAACAAATTGAAAAAAAATCACGCTTGGAGCATAAATTGTGAAACAATTTCCAGCACATTGATAATAGTCTCGATAGACATCGCCTTTAAAAAACGCGACATAGTATAAATCCGTAAAAAAATTAAAAAAATCACGCGTGGAGCACAGATTATGAAACAATTTCCAGCACATTGAAGATAGTCTCGATAGACATCGCCTTTAAATAACGCGAAATAGTATAAATCTGTAAACAAATTCAAAAATATTCGCGTGGAGCACAGATTATGAAACAATTTCCAGCACATTGAGAACAGCCTCGATAGACTTCTCCTTTAAATAACGCGAAATAGTATAAATCCGTAAACAAATTCAAAAATATCACGCGTGGAGCACAGATTATGAAACTATTTCCAGCACATTGAGAATAGCCTCCATAGACATTATCTTTAAATAACGCGAAAAAGTATAAATATGTAAACAAATTGAAAAAAAAAACAAAAAAAAATCACGCTTGGAGTATAAATTGTGAAACAATTTCCAGCACATTGAAAATAGTCTCGATAGATATCGCCTTTAAATAACACGAATTAGTATAAATCCGTAAACAAAATTTAAAAAATCACGCGTGGAGCACAGATTATGAAACAATTTCCAGCACATTGAGAATAGCCTCGATAGACATCACCTTTAAATAACGCGAAATACTATAAATCCGTAAACAAATTCAAAAAAATCACGCAGGGAGCACAGATTATGAAACTATTTCCAGCATATTGAGAATAGACTCGATAGACATCACCTTTAAATAACGCGAAATATTATAAATCCGTAAATTATTTAAAAAAATCATGCGTGGAGCACAGATTATGAAACAATTTCCAGCACATTGAGAATAGCCTCGAGAGATATGACCTTTAAATAACGCAAAAAAGTATAAATCTGTAAACAAATTGAAAAAAAAATTTCACGCGTGGAGCATAGATTGTGAAACAATTTCCAGCACATTGAGAATGTTATCGATAGACATCGCCTTTAAATAACGCGAAATAGTATAAATCTGTAAACAAATTGAAAAAAAAATTTCACGCGTGGAGCACAGATTATGAAATAATCTCCAGCACAATTGGAATAGCCTCTATAGACATCACATTCAAATAACGCGAAATAGTATAAATCTGTAAACAAATTGAAAAAAAAATCACGCTTGGAGCATAGATTGTGAAACATTTTCCAGCACATTGAGAATAGCCTCGATAGACATCACCCTTAAATAACGCAAAATAGTATAAATCTGTAAACTAATTGAAAAAAAATATCAGGCTTGGAGCTTAGATTGTGAAACAATTACCAGTACATTGAGAATAGTCTCGATAGACATCGCCTTTAAATAACGCGAAATAGTATAAATCTGCAAACAAATTGAAAAAAAAAATCACGCATGGAGCACAGATTATGGAACAATCTAGAGCACATTGAGAACAGCCTCGATAGACATCACATTTAAACAACGCGAAATAGTATAAATCCGTAAACAAATTTTAAAAAATCACTCGTGGAGCACAGATTATGAAACAATTTCCAGCACATTGAGAATAGCCTCTATAGACATCACTTTTAAATAACGTGAAATAGTATAAATCCGTAAACAAATTCAAAAAAATCACTCGTGGAGCACAGATTACGAAACAATTTCCAGCACATTGAGAATAGCCTCTATAGACATCACCTTTAATTAACGCGAAATAGTATAAATCCGTAAACAAATTCAAAAAAATCACGCGTGGAGCACATATTATGGAACAATTTCCAGCACATTGAGAATAGACTCGATAGGCATCACATTTAAATAGCGCGAAATAGTATAAATCTGCAAACAAACTGAAAAAAAAATCACGCGTGGAGCACAGATTATGGAACAATTTAGAGAACATTGAGAATAGCCTCGATAGACATCACATTTATACAATGCGAAATAGTATAAATCTGTAAACAAATTGAAAAAAAAACGTAAAAAAAATTCACGCGTGGATCACAGATTATGGAACAATTTGGAGAACACTGAGAATAGCCTCGATAGACATCCCATTTAAATAAGGCGAAATAGTATAAATCCGTAAACAAATTCAAAAAAATCACGCGTGGAGCACAGATTATGAAACAATTTCCAGCACATTGAGAATAGCCTCGATAGACATCACCTTTAAATAACGCAAAATAGTATAAATCCGTAAACAAATTCCAAAATATCACGCGTTGACCACAGATTATGAAACAATTTCCAGCACATTGAGTATAGCCTTGATAGACATCACCTTTAAATAACGCAAAATAGTAGAAATCCGTAAACAAATTTAAAAAAATCACGCGTGGAGCACAGATTATGAAACAATTTCCAGCACATTGAGTATAGCCTTGATAGACATCACCTTTAAATAACGCAAAATAGTAGAAATCCGTAAACAAATTTAAAAAAATCACGCGTGGAGCACAGATTATGAAACAATTTCCAGCACATTGAGAATAGTCTCGATAGACATCACCTTTAAATAACGCGGATTAGTATAAATCCGTAAACAAATTTAAAAAAAATCACCCGTGGAGCACAGATTATGAAACAATTTCCAGCACATTGAGAATAGTCTCGAAAGACATCACCTTTAAATAACGCGAAATTTTATAAAATCCGTAAACAAATTGAAAAAAAAATCACGCTTGGAGCATAAATTGTGAAACAATTTCCAGCACATTGATAATAGTCTCGATAGAAATCGCCTTTAAAAAACGCGACATAGTATAAATCCGTAAACAAATTCAAAAAAATCACGCGTGGAGCACAGATGATGAAACAATTTCCCGCACAATGAGAATAGCCTCGATAGACATCGCCTTTAAATAACGCGAAATAGTATAAAATGTAATAATTAGTATAAACAAATTGAAAAAAAAATCACGCTTGGAGCATAGATTGTGAATCAATTTCCAGCACATTGAAAATAGTATCGATATACATCGCCTTTAAAAAACGCGACATAGTATAAATCCGTAAACAAATTGAAAAAAATCACGCGTGGAGCACAGATTATGAAACAATTTCCCGCACAATGAGAATAGCCTCGATAGACATCGCCTTTAAATAACGCGAAATAGTATAAAGACGTAAACAAATTGAAAAAAATCACGCGTTGACCACAGATTATGAAACAATTTCCAGCACATTGAGTATAGCCTTGACAGACATCACCTTTAAATAACGCAAAATAGTATAAAATGTAATAATTAGTATAAACAAATTGAAAAAAAAAATCATGTGTGGAGCACAGATTATGAAACAATTTCCCGCACAATGAGAATAGCCTCGATAGACATCGCCTTTAAATAACGCGAAATAGTATAAAGACGTAAACAAATTGAAAAAAATAACGCGTTGAGCACAGATTATGAAACAATTTCCAGCACATTGAGTATAGCCTTGACAGACATCACCTTTAAATAACGCGAAATAGTATAAAATGTAATAATTAGTATAAACAAATTGAAAAAAAAAATCACGCTTGGAGTATAGATTGGGAAAAAATATCTAGCACATTGAAAATAGTCTCGATAGACATCACCTTTAAATAACGCGAAATAGTATAAATCTGTAAAAATATTGAAAAAAAAATCACGCTTGGAGCATGGATTGTGAAACGATTTCCAGCACATTGAAAATATTCTCAATAGACATCACCTTTAAATAACGCGAAATAGTATAAATCTCAAAACAAATTTTAAAAAATCACACGTGGAGCAAAGATTATGAAACAATTTCCAGCACATTGAGAATAGCCTCGATAGACATCACCTTTAAATAACGCGAAATAGTATAAATCTGTAAAAATATTGAAAAAAAATCACGCTTGGAGCATGGATTGTGAAACGATTTCCAGCACATTGAAAATATTCTCAATAGACATCACCTTTAAATAACGCGAAATAGTATAAATCTCAAAACAAATTTTAAAAAATCACGCGTGGAGCAAAGATTATGAAACAATTTCCAGCACATTGAGAATAGCCTCGATGGACATCACCTTTAAATAACGCGAAATAGTATAACTCTGTAAAAAAATTTAAAAAAAAATCACGCTTGGAGCATGGATTGTGAAAATATTTCCAGCACATTGAAAATATTATCGACAGACATCGCCTTTAAATAACGCGAAATAGTATAAATCTGTAAATAATTTAAAAGAAATCACGCGTGGAGCACAGATTATGAAACAATTTCCAGCACATTGAGAATAGTCTCGATAGACATCACCTTTAAATAACGCGGATTAGTATAAATCCGTAAACAAATTTAAAAAAATCACCCGTGGAGCACTGACTATGAAACAATTTCCAGCACATTGAGAATAGTCTCGAAAGACATCGCCTTTAAATAACGCGAAATTTTATAAAATCCGTAAACAAATTGAAAAAAAATCACGCTTGAGCATAAATTGTGAAACAATTTCCCGCACAATGAGAATAGTCTCGATATACATCACGTTTAAAAAACGCGACATAGTATAAATCCGTAAACAAATTGAAAAAAATCACGCGTGGAGCACAGATTATGAAACAATTTCCCGCACAATGAGAATAGCCTCGATAGACATCGCCTTTAAATAACGCGAAAAAGTATAAAGACGTAAACAAATTGAAAAAAATCACGCGTTCACCACAGATTATGAAACAATTTCCAGCACATTGAGTATAGCCTTGACAGACATCACCTTTAAATAACGCAAAATAGTATAAAATGTAATAATTAGTATAAACAAATTGAAAAAAAAATCACGCTTGGAGCATAGATTGTGAATCAATTTCCAGCACATTGAAGCTAGTCTCGATAGACATCGCCTTTACAAAACGCGACATAGTATAAATCCGTAAACAAATTAAAAAAAATCACGCGTGGAGCACAGATTATAAAACAATTTCCCGCACAATGAGAATAGCCTCGATAGACATCGCCTTTAAATAACGCGAAATAGTATAAAGACGTAAACAAATTGAAAAAAATCACGCGTTGACCACAGATTATGAAACAATTTCCAGCACATTGAGTATAGCCTTGATAGACATCACCTTTAAATAACGCAAAATAGTATAAAATGTAATAATTAGTATAAACAAATTGAAAAAAAAATCATGCGTGGAGCACAGATTATGAAACAATTTCCCGCACAATGAGAATAGCCTCGATAGACATCGCCTTTAAATAACGCGAAATAGTATAAAGACGTAAACAAATTGAAAAAAATCACGCGTTGA
This sequence comes from Maratus speciosus, assembly GCA_963932465.1. Taxonomy (NCBI): domain Eukaryota; kingdom Metazoa; phylum Arthropoda; class Arachnida; order Araneae; family Salticidae; genus Maratus; species Maratus speciosus. Next base: position 616,357,940 of record OZ010792.1, read on the forward strand.
GCACAGATTATGAAACAATTTCCAGCACATTGAGTATAGCCTTGACAGACATCACCTTTAAATAACGCGAAATAGTATAAAATGTAATAATTAGTATAAACAAATTGAAAAAAAAATCACGCTTGGAGCATAGATTGGGAAAAAATATCTAGCACATTGAAAATAGTCTCGATAGACATCACCTTTAAATAACGCGAAATAGTATAAATCTGTAAAAATATTGAAAAAAAATCACGCTTGGAGCATGGATTGTGAAACGATTTCCAGCACATTGAAAATATTCTCAATAGACATCACCTTTAAATAACGCGAAATAGTATAAATCTCAAAACAAATTTTAAAAATCACACGTGGAGCAAAGATTATGAAACAATTTCCAGCACATTGAGAATAGCCTCGATAGACATCACCTTTAAATAACGCGAAATAGTATAAATCTGTAAAAATATTGAAAAAAAATCACGCTTGGAGCATGGATTGTGAAACGATTTCCAGCACATTGAAAATATTCTCAATAGACATCACCTTTAAATAACGCGAAATAGTATAAATCTGAAAACAAATTTAAAAAAATCACGCGTGGAGCACAGATTATGAAACAATTTCCAGCACATTGAGAATAATCTCGATAGACATCACCTTTAAATAACGCGGATTAGTATAAATCCGTAAACAAATTGAAAAAAATCACGCGTTGACCACAGATTATGAAACAATTTCCAGCACATTGAGTATAGCCTTGACAGACATCACCTTTAAATAACGCAAAATAGTATAAAATGTAATAATTAGTATAAACAAATCGAAAAAAAAATCACGCTTGGAGCATAGATTGTGAATCAATTTCCAGCACATTGAAACTAGTCTCGATAGACATCGCCTTTACAAAACGCGACATAGTATAAATCCGTAAACAAATTAAAAAAAATCACGCGTGGAGCACAGATTATAAAACAATTTCCCGCACAATGAGAATAGCCTCGATAGACATCGCCTTTAAATAACGCGAAATAGTATAAAGACGTAAGCAAATTGAAAAAAATCACGCGTTGACCACAGATTATGAAACAATTTCCAGCACATTGAGTATAGCCTTGATAGACATCACCTTTAAATAACGCAAAATAGTATAAAATGTAATAATTAGTATAAACAAATTGAAAAAAAAATCATGCATGGAGCACAGATTATGAAACAATTTCCCGCACAATGAGAATAGCCTCGATAGACATCGCCTTTAAATAACGCGAAATAGTATAAAGACGTAAACAAATTGAAAAAAATCACGCGTTGAGCACAGATTATGAAACAATTTCCAGCACATTGAGTATAGCCTTGACAGACATCACCTTTAAATAACGCGAAATAGTATAAAATGTAATAATTAGTATAAACAAATTGAAAAAAAAATCACGCTTGGAGCATAGATTGGGAAAAAATATCTAGCACATTGAAAATAGTCTCGATAGACATCACCTTTAAATAACGCGAAATAGTATAAATCTGTAAAAATATTGAAAAAAAATCACGCTTGGAGCATGGATTGTGAAACGATTTCCAGCACATTGAAAATATTCTCAATAGACATCACCTTTAAATAACGCGAAATAGTATAAATCTCAAAACAAATTTTAAAAATCACGCGTGGAGCAAAGATTATGAAACAATTTCCAGCACATTGAGAATAGCCTCGATAGACATCACCTTTAAATAACGCGAAATAGTATAAATCTGTAAAAATATTGAAAAAAAATCACGCTTGGAGCATGGATTGTGAAACGATTTCCAGCACATTGAAAATATTCTCAATAGACATCACCTTTAAATAACGCGAAATAGTATAAATCTCAAAACAAATTTTAAAAAATCACGCGTGGAGCAAAGATTATGAAACAATTTCCAGCACATTGAGAATAGCCTCGATGGACATCACCTTTAAATAACGCGAAATAGTATAACTCTGTAAAAAAATTGAAAAAAAAATCACGCTTGGAGCATGGATTGTGAAAATATTTCCAGCACATTGAAAATATTATCGATAGACATCGCCTTTAAATAACGCGAAATAGTATAAATCTGTAAATAATTTAAAAGAAATCACGCGTGGAGCACAGATTATGAAACAATTTCCAGCACATTGAGAATAATCTCGATAGACATCACCTTTAAATAACGCGGATTAGTATAAATCCGTAAACAAATTCAAAAAAATCACCCGTGGAGCAAAGATTATGAAACAATTTCCAGCGCATTGAGAATAGTCTCGAAAGACATCGCCTTTAAATAACGCGAAATTTTATAAAATCCTTAAACAAATTGAAAAAAAAAATCACGCTTGGAGCATAAATTGTGAAACAATTTCCAGTACATTGATAATAGTCTCGATAGACATCGCCTTTAAAAAACGCGACATAGTATAAATCCGTAAACAATTTCAAAAAAATCACGCGTGGAGCACAGTTTAAGAAACAATTTCCCGCACAATGAGAATAGCCTCCATAGACATCGCCTTTAAATAACGCGAAATAGTATAAAATGTAATAATTAGTATAAACAAATTGAAAAAAAATCACGCTTGGAGCATAGATTGTGAATCAATTTCCAGCACATTGAAAATAATCTCGATAGACATCGCCTTTAAAAAACGCGACATAGTATAAATCCGTAAACAAATTCAAAAAAATCACGCGTGGAGCACAGATTATGAAACAATTTCCCGCACAATGAGAATAGCCTCGATAGACATCGCCTTTAAATAACGCGAAATAGTATAAAGACGTAAACAAATTGAAAAAAATCACGCGTTGACCACAGATTATGAAACAATTTCCAGCACATTGAGTATAGCCTTTTCAGACATCACCTTTAAATAACGCAAAATAGTATAAAATGTAATAATTAGTATAAACAAACTGAAAAAAAAATCACGCTTGGAGCATAGATTGTGAATCAATTTCCAGCACATTGAAAATAGTCTCGATAGACATCGCCTTTAAAAAACGCGACATAGTATAAATCCGTAAACAAATTCAAAAAAATCACGCGTGGAGCACAGTTTAAGAAACAATTTCCCGCACAATGAGAATAGCCTCCATATACATCGCATTTAAATAACGCGAAATAGTATAAAATGTAATAATTAGTATAAACAAATTGAAAAAAAAATCACGCTTGGAGCATAGATTGTGAATCAATTTCCAGCACATTGAAAATAGTCTCGATAGACATCGCCTTTAAAAAACGCGACATAGTATAAATCCGTAAACAAATTCAAAAAAATCACGCGTGGAGCACAGATTATGAAACAATTTCCCGCACAATGAGAATAGCCTCGATAGACATCGCCTTTAAATAACGCGAAATAGTATAAAGACGTAAACAAATTGAAAAAAATCACGCGTTGACCACAGATTATGAAACAATTTCCAGCACATTGAGTATAGCCTTTTCAGACATCACCTTTAAATAACGCAAAATAGTATAAAATGTAATAATTAGTATAAACAAATTGAAAAAAAAATCACGCTTGGAGCATAGATTGTGAATCAATTTCCAGCACATTGAAAATAGTCTCGATAGATATCGCCTTTAAAAAACGCGACATAATATAAATCCGTAAACAAATTCAAAAAAATCACGCGTGGAGCACAGATTATAAAACAATTTCCCGCACAATGAGAATAGCCTCGATAGACATCGCCTTTAAATAACGCGAATTAGTATAAAGACGTAAACAAATTGAAAAAAATCACGCGTTGACCACAGATTATGAAACAATTTCCAGCACATTGAGTATAGCCTTGACAGACATCACCTTTAAATAACGCAAAATAGTATAAAATGTAATAATTAGTATAAACAAATTGAAAAAAAAATCATGCGTGGAGCACAGATTATGAAACAATTTCCCGCACAATGAGAATAGCCTCGATAGACATCGCCTTTAAATAACGCGAAATAGTATAAAGACGTAAACAAATTGAAAAAAATCACGCGTTGAGCACAGATTATGAAATAATTTCCAATACATTGAGAATAGTCTCGATAGACATCACCTTTAAATAACGCGGATTAGTATAAATCCGTAAACAAATTCAAAAAAATCACCCGTGGAGCACAGATTATGAAACAATTTCCAGCACATTGAGAATAGTCTCGAAAGACATCGCCTTTAAATAACGCGAAATTTTATAAAATCCGTAAACAAATTGAAAAAAAATCACGCTTGGAGCATAAATTGTGAAACAATTTCCCGCACAATGAGAATATCCTCGATAGACATCGCCTTTAAATAACGCGAAATAGTATAAATCTGTAAAAAAATTGAAAAAAAAATCACGCTTGGAGCATGGATTGTGAAACAATTTCCAGCACATTGAAAATATTCTCAATAGACATCACCTTTAAATAACGCGAAATAGTATAAATCTGAAAACAAATTTAAAAAAATCACGCGTGGAGCACAGATTATGAAACAATTTCCAGCACATTGAGAATAGCCTCGATAGACATCACCTTTAAATAACGCGAAATAGTATAAATTTGTAAAAAAATTGAAAAAAAAAATCACGCTTGGAGCATGGATTGTGAAACAATTTCCAGCACATTGAGAATAGTCTCGATAGACATCACCTTTAAAAAACGCGAAATAGTATAAATCTGAAAACAAATTTAAAAAAATCACGCGTGGAGCACAGATTATGAAACAATTTCCAGCACATTGAGAAAAATCTCGATAGACATCACCTTTAAATAACGCGGATTAGTATAAATCCGTAAACAAATTCAAAAAAATCACCCGTGGAGCACAGATTATGAAACAATTTCCAGCGCATTGAGAATAGTCTCGAAAGACATCGCCTTTAAATAACGCGAAATTTTATAAAATCCTTAAACAAATTGAAAAAAAATCACGCTTGGAGCATAAATTGTGAAACAATTTCCAGCACATTGAGAAAAATCTCGATAGACATCGCCTTTAAAAAACGCGACATAGTATAAATCCGTAAACAAATTTTAAAAAAATCACGCGTGGAGCACAGATTATGAAACAATTTCCAGCACATTGAGTATAGCCTTGAGAGACATCAACTTTAAATAACGCAAAATAGTATAAAATGTAATAATTAGTATAAAAGTATTGAAAAAAAAATCACGCTTGGAGCATAGATTGTGAAGCAATTTCCAGCACATCGAAAATAGTCTCGATAGATATCGCCTATAAAAAACGCGACATAATATAAATCCGTAAACAAATTCAAAAAAATCACGCGTGGAGCACAGATTATAAAACAATTTCCCGCACAATGAGAATAGCCTCGATAGACATCGCCTTTAAATAACGCGAAATAGTATAAAGACGTAAACAAATTGAAAAAAATCACGCGTTGACCACAGATTATGAAACAATTTCCAGCACATTGAGTATAGCCTTTTCAGACATCACCTTTAAATAACGCAAAATAGTATAAAATGTAATAATTAGTATAAACAAATTGAAAAAAAATCACGCTTGGAGCATAGATTGTGAATCAATTTCCAGCACATTGAAAATAGTCTCGATAGATATCGCCTATAAAAAACGCGACATAATATAAATCCGTAAACAAATTCAAAAAAATCACGCGTGGAGCACAGATTATAAAACAATTTCCCGCACAATGAGAATAGCCTCGATAGACATCGCCTTTAAATAACGCGAATTAGTATAAAGACGTAAACAAATTGAAAAAAATCACGCGTTGACCACAGATTATGAAACAATTTCCAGCACATTGAGTATAGCCTTGACAGACATCACCTTTAAATAACGCAAAATAGTATAAAATGTAATAATTAGTATAAACAAATTGAAAAAAAAATCATGCGTGGAGCACAGATTATGAAACAATTTCCCGCACAATGAGAATAGCCTCGATAGACATCGCCTTTAAATAACGCGAAATAGTATAAAGACGTAAACAAATTGAAAAAAATCACGCGTTGAGCACAGATTATGAAACAATTTCCCGCACAATGAGAATACCCTCGATAGACATCGCCTTTAAAAAACGCGACATAGTATAAATCCGTAAACAAATTAAAAAAAATCACGCGTGGAGCACAGATTATGAAACAATTTCCCGCACAATGAGAATAGCCTCGATAGACATCGCCTTTAAATAACGCGAAATAGTATAAAATGTAATACTTAGTATAAACAAATTGAAAAAAAAATCACGCTTGGAGCATAGATTGTGAATCAATTTCCAGCACATTGAAAATAGTCTCGATAGACATCGCCTTTAAAAAACGCGATATAGTATAAATCCGTAAACAAATTCAAAAAAATCACGCGTGGAGCACAGATTATGAAACAATTTCCCGCACAATGAGAATAGCCTCCATAGACATCGCCTTTAAATAACGCGAATTAGTATAAAGACGTAAACAAATTGAAAAAAAATCACGCGTTGACCACAGATTATGAAACAATTTCCAGCACATTGAGTATAGCCTTGACAGACATCACCTTTAAATAACGCAAAATAGTATAAAATGTAATAATTAGTATAAACAAATTGAAAAAAATCATGCGTGGAGCATAGATTGTGAATCAATTTCCAGCACATTGAAAATAGTCTAAATAGACATCGCCTTTAAAAAACGCGACATAGTATAAATCCGTAAACAAATTCAAAAAAATCACGCGTGGAGCACAGATTATGAAACAATTTCCCACACAATGAGAATAGCCTCGATAGACATCGCCTTTAAATAACGCGAAATAGTATAAAGACGTAAACAAATTGAAAAAAATCACGCGTTGACCACAGATTATGAAACAATTTCCAGCACATTGAGTATAGCCTTGACAGACATCACCTTTAAATAACGCAAAATAGTATAAAATGTAATAATTAGTATAAACAAATTGAAAAAAAAATCACGCTTGGAGCATAGATTGTGATTCAATTTCCAGCACATTGAAAATAGTCTCGATAGACATCGCCTTTAAAAACCGCGACATAGTATAAATCCGTAAACAAATTCAAAAAAATCACGCGTGGAGCACAGATTATAAAACAATTTCCCGCACAATGAGAATAGCCTCGATAGACATCGCCTTTAAATAACGCGAATTAGTATAAAGACGTAAACAAATTGAAAAAAATCACGCATTGATCACAGATTATTAAACATTTTCCAGCACATTGAATATAGCCTTGATAGACATCACCTTTAAATAACGCAAAATAGTATAAAATGTAATAATTAGTATAAACAAATTGAAAAAAAAATCATGCGTGGAGCACAGATTATGAAACAATTTCCCGCACAATGAGAATAGCCTCGATAGACATCGCCTTTAAATAACGCGAAATAGTATAAAGACGTAAACAAATTGAAAAAAATCACGCGTTGAGCACAGATTATGAAACAATTTCCAGCACATTGAGTATAGCCTTGACAGACATCACCTTTAAATAACGCGAAATAGTATAAAATGTAATAATTAGTATAAACAAATTGAAAAAAAATCAAGCTTGGAGCATAGATTGTGAAAAAATATCTAGCACAATGAAAATAGTCTCGATAGACATCACCTTTAAATAACGCGAAATAGTATAAATCTGTAAAAAAATTGAAAAAAAATCACGCTTGGAGCATGGATTGTGAAACAATTTCCAGCACATTGAAAATATTCTCGATAGACATCGCCTTTAAATATCGTGGAATGGTATAAATCCGTAAACAAATTTAAAAAATCACGCGTGGAGCACAAATTATGAGACAATTTCCAGCACATTGAGAATAGCCTCGATAGACATCACCTTTAAATAACGCGAAATAGTATAAATCTAGAAAAAAATTGAAAAAAAAATCACGCTTGGAGCATGGATTATGAAACAATTTCCAGCACATTGAGAATAGTCTCGATAGACATCACCTTTAAAAAACGCGAAAATTTATAATATCCGTAAACAAATTGAAAAAAAACACGCGTTGACCACAGATTATGAAACAATTTCCAGCTCATTGAGTATAGCCTTGACAGACATCGCCTTTAAATAACGCGAAATAGTATAAAATGTAATAATTAGTATAAACAAATTGAAAAAAAAATCACGCTTGGAGCATAGATTGTGAATCAATTTCCAGCACATTGAAAATAGTCTCGATAGACATCGCCTTTAAAAAACGCGACATAGTATAAATCCGTAAACAAATTCAAAAAAATCACGCGTGGAGCACAGATTATAAAACAATTTCCCGCACAATGAGAATAGCCTCGATAGACATCGCCTTTAAATAACGCGAAATAGTATAAAGACGTAAACAAATTGAAAAAAATCACGCGTTGAGCACAGATTATGAAACAATTTCCAGCACATTGAGTATAGCCTTGACAGACATCACCTTTAAATAACGCGAAATAATATAAAATGTAATAATTAGTATAAACAAATTGAAAAAAAGTCATGCGTGGAGCACAGATTATGAAACAATTTCCCGCACAATGAGAGTAGCCTCGATAGACATCGCCTTTAAATAACGCGAAATAGTATAAAGACGTAAACAAATTGAAAAAAATCACGCGTTGACCACAGATTATGAAACAATTTCCAGCACATTGAGTATAGCCTTGACAGACATCACCTTTAAATAACGCAAAATAGTATAAAATGTAATAATTAGTATAAACAAATTGAAAAAAAAATCACGCTTGGAGCATAGATTGTGAATCAATTTCCAGCACATTGAAAATAGTCTCGATAGATATCGCCTTTAAAAAACGCGACATACTATAAATCCGTAAACAAATTAAAAAAAATCACGCGTGGAGCACAGATTATAAAACAATTTCCCGCACAATGAGAATAGCCTCGATAGACATCGCCTTTAAATAACGCGAATTAGTATAAAGACGTAAACAAATTGAAAAAAAATCACGCGTTGACCACAGATTATGAAACAATTTCCAGCACATTGAGTATAGCCTTGACAGACATCACCTTTAAATAACGCAAAATAGTATAAAATGTAATAATTAGTATAAACAAATTGAAAAAAATCATGCGTGGAGCACAGATTATGAAACAATTTCCCGCACAATGAGAATAGCCTCGATAGACATCGCCTTTAAATAACGCGAAATAGTATAAAGACGTAAACAAATTGAAAAAAATCACGCGTTGAGCACAGATTATGAAAAAATTTCCCGTACAATGAGAATAGCCTCGATAGACATCGCCTTTAAAAAACGCGACATAGTATAAATCCGTAAACAAATTTAAAAAAATCACGCGTGGAGTACAGATTATGAAACAATTTCCCGCACAATGAGAATAGCCTCGATAGACATCGCCTTTAAATAACGCGAAATAGTATAAAATGTAATAATTAGTATAAACAAATTGAAAAAAAAAATCACGCTTGGAGCATAGATTGTCAATCAATTTCTAGCACATTGAAAATAGTCTAAATAGACTTCGCCTTTAAAAAACGCGACATAGTATAAATCCGTAAACAAATTCAAAAAAATCACGCGTGGAGCACAGATTATGAAACAATTTCCCACACAATGAGAATAGCCTCGATAGACATCGCCTTTAAATAACGCGAAATAGTATAAAGACGTAAACAAATTGAAAAAAATCACGCGTTGACCACAGATTATGAAACAATTTCCAGCACATTGAGTATAGCTTTGACAGACATCACCTTTAAATAACGCAAAATAGTATAAAATGTAATAATTAGTATAAACAAATTGAAAAAAAAATCACGCTTGGAGCATAGATTGTGATTCAATTTCCAGCACATTGAAAATAGTCTCGATAGACATCGCCTTTAAAAAACGCGACATAGTATAAATCCGTAAACAAATTCAAAAAAATCACGCGTGGAGCACAGATTATAAAACAATTTCCCGCACAATGAGAATAGCCTCGATAGACATCGCCTTTAAATAACGCGAATTAGTATAAAGACGTAAACAAATTGAAAAAAAATCACGCGTTGACCACAGATTATGAAACATTTTCCAGCACATTGAATATAGCCTTGATAGACATCACCTTTAAATAACGCAAAATAGTATAAAATGTAATAATTAGTATAAACAAATTGAAAAAAAAATCATGCGTGGAGCACAGATTATGAAACAATTTCCCGCACAATGAGAATAGCCTCGATAGACATCGCCTTTAAATAACGCGAAATAGTATAAAGACGTAAACAAATTGAAAAAAATCACGCGTTGAGCACAGATTATGAAACAATTTCCAGCACATTGAGTATAGCCTTGACAGACATCACCTTTAAATAACGCGAAATAGTATAAAATGTAATAATTAGTATAAACAAATTGAAAAAAAATCAAGCTTGGAGCATAGATTGTGAAAAAATATCTAGCACAATGAAAATAGTCTCGATAGACATCACCTTTAAATAACGCGAAATAGTATAAATCTGTAAAAAAATTGAAAAAAAATCACGCTTGGAGCATGGATTGTGAAACAATTTCCAGCACATTGAAAATATTCTCGATAGACATCGCCTTTAAATATCGTGGAATGGTATAAATCCGTAAACAAATTTAAAAAATCACGCGTGGAGCACAAACTATGAAACAATTTCCAGCACATTGAGAATAGCCTCGATAGACATCACCTTTAAATAACGCGAAATAGTATAAATCTGTAAAAAAATTGAAAAAAAAATCACGCTTGGAGCATGGATTATGAAACAATTTCCAGCACATTGAGAATAGTCTCGATAGACATCACCTTTAAAAAACGCGAAAATTTATAATATCCGTAAACAAATTGAAAAAAAATCACGCGTTGACCACAGATTATGAAACAATTTCCAGCTCATTGAGTATAGCCTTGACAGACATCGCCTTTAAATAACGCGAAATAGTATAAAATGTAATAATTAGTATAAACAAATTGAAAAAAAAATCACGCTTGGAGCATAGATTGTGAATCAATTTCCAGCACATTGAAAATAGTCTCGATAGACATCGCCTTTAAAAAACGCGACATAGTATAAATCCGTAAACAAATTCAAAAAAATCACGCGTGGAGCACAGATTATAAAACAATTTCCCGCACAATGAGAATAGCCTCGATAGACATCGCCTTTAAATAACGCGAAATAGTATAAAGACGTAAACAAATTGAAAAAAATCACGCGTTGAGCACAGATTATGAAACAATTTCCAGCACATTGAGTATAGCCTTGACAGACATCACCTTTAAATAACGCGAAATAATATAAAATGTAATAATTAGTATAAACAAATTGAAAAAAAGTCATGCGTGGAGCACAGATTATGAAACAATTTCCCGCACAATGAGAGTAGCCTCGATAGACATCGCCTTTAAATAACGCGAAATAGTATAAAGACGTAAACAAATTGAAAAAAATCACGCGTTGAGCACAGATTATGAAACAATTTCCAGCACATTGAGTATAGCCTTGACAGACATCACCTTTAAATAACGCGAAATAATATAAAATGTAATAATTAGTATAAACAAATTGAAAAAAAATCACGCTTGGAGCATAGATTGTGAAAAAATATCTAGCACATTGAAAATAGTCTCGATAGACATCACCTTTAAATAACGCGAAATAGTATAAATCTGTAAAAAAATTGAAAAAAAAAATCACGCTTGGAGCATGGATTGTGAAACAATATCCAGCACATTGAAAATATTCTCGATAGACATCGCCTTTAAATATCGTGGAATGGTATAAATCCGTAAACAAATTTAAAAAATCACGCGTGGAGCACAAATTATGAAACAATTTCCAGCACATTGAGAATAGCCTCGATAGACATCACCTTTAAATAACGCGAAATAGTATAAATCTGTAAAAAAATTGAAAAAAAAAATCACGCTTGGAGCATGGATTGTGAAACAGTTTGCAGCACATTGAAAATATTCTCAATAGACATCACCTTTAAATAACGCGAAATAGTATAAATCTGAAAACAAATTAAAAAAAATCACGCGTTGACCACAGATTATGAAACAATTTCCAGCACATTGAGTATAGCCTTGAAAGACATCACCTTTAAATAACGCAAAATAGTATAAAATGTAATAATTAGTATAAACAAATTGAAAAAAAAATCATGCGTGGAGCACAGATTATGAAACAATTTCCCGCACAATGAGAATAGCCTCGATAGACATCGACTTTAAATAACGCGAAATAGTATAAAGACGTAAACAAATTGAAAAAAATCACGCGTTGAGCACAGATTATGAAACAATTTCCAGCACATTGAGAATAGCCTCGATAGACATCACCTTTAAATAACGCGAAATAGTATAAATCTGTAAAAAAATTGAAAAAAAAATCACGCTTGGAGCATGGATTGTGAAACAATTTGCAGCACATTGAAAATATTCTCAATAGACATCACCTTTAAATAACGCGAAATAGTATAAATCTGAAAACAAATTAAAAAAAATCACGCGTTGACCACAGATTATGAAACAATTTCCAGCACATTGAGTATAGCCTTGAAAGACATCACCTTTAAATAACGCAAAATAGTATAAAATGTAATAATTAGTATAAACAAATTGAAAAAAAATCATGCGTGGAGCACAGATTATGAAACAATTTCCCGCACAATGAGAATAGCCTCGATAGACATCGACTTTAAATAACGCGAAACAGTATAAAGACGTAAACAAATTGAAAAAAATCACGCGTTGAGCACAGATTATGAAACAATTTCCAGCACATTGAGAATAGCCTCGATAGACATCACCTTTAAATAACGCGAAATAGTATAAATCTGTAAAAAAATTGAAAAAAAAATCACGCTTGGAGCATGGATTGTGAAACAATTTCCAGCACATTGAAAATATTCTCGATAGACATCGCCTTTAAATAACGCGAAATAGTATAAATCTGTAAATAATTTAAAATAAATCACGCGTGGAGCACAGATTATGAAACAATTTCCAGCACATTGAGAATAGTCTCGATAGACATCACCTTTAAATAACGCGGATTAGTATATATCCGTAAACAAATTCAAAAAAATCACGCGTGGAGCACAGATTATGAAACAATTTCCAGCACATTGAGAATAGTCTCGAAAGACATCGCCTTTAAATAACGCGAAATTTTATAAAATCCGTAAACAAATTGAAAAAAAAAAATCACGCTTGGAGCATAAATTGTGAAACAATTTCCAGCACATTGATAATAGTCTCGATAGACATCGCCTTTAAAAAACGCGACATAGTATAAATCCGTAAACAAATTTAAAAAAATCACGCGTGGAGCACAGATTATGAAACAATTTCCAGCACATTGAGTATAGCCTTGACAGACATCACCTTTAAATAACGCAAAATAGTATAAAATGTAATAATTAGTATAAGCAAATTGAAAAAAAAATCACGCTTGGAGCATAGATTGTGAATCAATTTCCAGCACATTGAAAATAGTCTCGATAGACATCGCCTTTAAAAAACGCGACATAGTATAAATCCGTAAACAAATTCAAAAAAATCACGCGTGGAGCACAGATTATGAAACAATTTCCCGCACAATGAGAATAGCCTCCATAGACATCGCCTTTAAATAACGCGAAATAGTATAAAATGTAATAATTAGTATAAACAAATTGAAAAAAAAATCACGCTTGGAGCATAGATTGTGAATCAATTTCCAGCACATTGAAAATAGTCTCGATAGACATCGCCTTTAAAAAACGCGACATAGTATAAATCCGTAAACAAATTCAAAAAAATCACGCGTGGAGCACAGATTATGAAACAATTTCCCGCACAATGAGAATAGCCTCGATAGACATCGCCTTTAAATAACGCGAAATAGTATAAAGACGTAAACAAATTGAAAAAAATCACGCGTTGACCACAGATTATGAAACAATTTCCGTCACATTGAGTATAGCCTTGACAGACATCACCTTTAAATAACGCAAAATAGTATAAAATGTAATAATTAGTATAAACAAATTGAAAAAAAAATCACGCTTGGAGCATAGATTGTGAATCAGTTTCCAGCACATTGAAAATAGTCTCGATAGATATCGCCTTTAAAAAACGCGACATAGTATAAATCCGTAAACAAATTCAAAAAAATCACGCGCGGAGCACAGATTATGAAATAATTTCCCGCACAATGAGAATAGCCTCGATAGACATCGCCTTTAAATAACGCGAAATAGTATAAAGACGTAAACAAATTGAAAAAAATCACGCGTTGACCACAGATTATGAAACAATTTCCAGCACATTGAGTATAGCCTTCACAGACATCACCTTTAAATAACGCAAAATAGTATAAAATGTAATAATTAGTATAAACAAATTGAAAAAAAATCACGCTTGGAGCATAGATTGTGAATCAATTTCCAGCACATTGAAAATAGTCTCGATAGATATCGCCTTTAAAAAACGCGACATGGTATAAATCCGTAAACAAATTCAAAAACATCACGCGTGGAGCACAGATTATAAAACAATTTCCCGCACAATGAGTATAGCCTCGATAGACATCGCCTTTAAATAACGCGAATTAGTATAAAGACGTAAACAAATTGAAAAAAATCACGCGTTGACCACAGATTATGAAACAATTTCCAGCACATTGAGTATAGAATTGACAGACATCACCTTTAAAAAACGCAAAATAGTATAAATCTGTAAAAAAATTGAAAAAAAAAATCACGCTTGGAGCATGGATTGTGAAACAATTTCCAGCACATTGAAAATATTCTCAATAGACATCACCTTTAAATAACGCAAAATAGTATAAATCTGTAAAAAAATTGAAAAAAATCACGCGTGGAGCACAGATTATGAAACAATTTCCCGCACAATGTGAATAGCCTCGATAGACATCGCCTTTAAATAACGCGAATTAGTATAAAGACGTAAACAAATTGAAAAAAATCACGCGTTCACCACAGATTATGAAACAATTTCCAGCACATTGAGTATAGCCTTGACAGACATCACCTTTAAATAACGCAAAATAGTATAAATCTGTAAAAAAATTGAAGAAAAAATCACGCTAGGAGCATAGATTGTGAATCAATTTCCAGCACATTGAAAATAGTCTCGATAGACATCGCCTTTAAAAAACGCGACATAGTATAAATCCGTAAACAAATTCAAAAAAATCACGCGTGGAGCACAGATTATGAAACAATTTCCCGCACAATGTGAATAGCCTCCATAGACATCACCTTTAAATAACGCAAAATAGTTTAAAATGTAATAATTAGTATAAACAAATTGAAAAAAAAATCATGCGTGGAGCACAGATTATGAAACAATTTCCCGCACAATGAGAATAGCCTCGATAGACATCGCCTTTAAATAACGCGAAATAGTATAAAGACGTAAACAAATTTAAAAAAATCACGCGTTGAGCACACATTATGAAACAATTTCCCGCACAATGAGAATAGCCTCGATAGACATCGCCTTTAAAAAACGCGACATAGTATAAATCCGTAAACAAATTTAAAAAAATCACGCGTGGAGCACAGATTATGAAACAATTTCCCGCACAATGAGAATAGCCTCGATAGACATCGCCTTTAAATAACGCGAAATAGTATAATATGTAATAATTAGTATAAACAAATTGAAAAAAAAATCACGCTTGGAGCATAGATTGTGAATCAATTTCCAGCACATTGAAAATAGTCTCGATAGACATCGCCTTTAAAAAACGCGACATAGTATAAATCCGTAAACAAATTCAAAAAAATCACGCGTGGAGCACAGATTATGAAACAATTTCCCGCACAATGAGAATAGCCTCGATAGACATCGCCTTTAAATAACGCGAAATAGTATAAAGACGTAAACAAATTGAAAAAAATCACGCGTTGACCACAGATTATGAAACAATTTCCAGCACATTGAGTATAGCCTTGATAGACATCACCTTTAAATAACGCAAAATAGTATAAAATGTAATAATTAGTATAAACAAATTGAAAAAAAAATCAAGCCTGGAGCATAGATTGTGAAAAAATACCTAGCACATTGAAAATAGTCTCGATAGACATCACCTTTAAATATCGTGGAATGGTATAAATCCGTAAACAAATTTAAAAAATCACGCGTGGAGCACAAATTATGAAACAATTTCCAGCACATTGAGAATAGCCTCGATAGACATCACCTTTAAATAACGCGAAATAGTATAAATCTGTAAAAAAATTGAAAAAAAAATCACGCTTGGAGCATGGATTGTGAAACAATTTCCAGCACATTGAAAATATTCTCAATAGACATCACCTTTAAATAACGCGAAATAGTATAAATCTGTAAAAAAATTGAAAAAAAAATCACGCTTGGAGCATGGATTGTGAAACAATTTCCAGCACATTGAGAATAGTCTCGATAGACATCACATTTAAAAAACGCGAAATAGTATAAATCTGAAAAAAAATTTAAAAAAATCACGCGTGGAGCACAGATTATGAAACAATTTCCAGCACATTGAGAATAATCTCGATAGACATCACCTTTAAATAACGCGGATTAGTATAAATCCGTAAACAAATTCAAAAAAATCACCCGTGGAGCACAGATTATGAAACAATTTCCAGCGCATTGAGAATAGTCTCGAAAGACATCGCCTTTAAATAACGCGAAATTTTATAAAATCCTTAAACAAATTGAAAAAAAAAATCACGCTTGGAGCATAAATTGTGAAACAATTTCCAGCACATTGATAATAGTCTCGATAGACATCGCCTTTAAAAAACGCGACATAGTATAAATCCGTAAACAATTTCAAAAAAATCACGCGTGGAGCACAGTTTAAGAAACAATTTCCCGCACAATGATAATAGCCTCCATAGACATCGCCTTTAAAAAACGCGAAATAGTATAAAATGTAATAATTAGTATAAACAAATTGAAAAAAAAATCACGCTTGGAGCATAGATTGTGAATCAATTTCCAGCACATTGAAAATAGTCTCGATAGACATCGCCTTTAAAAAACGCGACATAGTATAAATCCGTAAACAAATTCAAAAAAATCACGCGTGGAGCACAGATTATGAAACAATTTCCCGCACAATGAGAATAGCCTCGATAGACATCGCCTTTAAATAACGCGAAATAGTATAAAGACGTAAACAAATTGAAAAAAATCACGCGTTGACCACAGATTATGAAACAATTTCCAGCACATTGAGTATAGCCTTTTCAGACATCACCTTTAAATAACGCAAAATAGTATAAAATGTAATAATTAGTATAAACAAACTGAAAAAAAAATCACGCTTGGAGCATAGATTGTGAATCAATTTCCAGCACATTGAAAATAGTCTCGATAGACATCGCCTTTAAAAAACGCGACATAGTATAAATCCGTAAACAAATTCAAAAAAATCACGCGTGGAGCACAGTTTAAGAAACAATTTCCCGCACAATGAGAATAGCCTCCATAGACATCGCCTTTAAATAACGCGAAATAGTATAAAATGTAATAATTAGTATAAACAAATTGAAAAAAAAATCACGCTTGGAGCATAGATTGTGAATCAATTTCCAGCACATTGAAAATAGTCTCGATAGACATCGCCTTTAAAAAACGCGACATAGTATAAATCCGTAAACAAATTCAAAAAAATCACGCGTGGAGCACAGATTATGAAACAATTTCCCGCACAATGAGAATAGCCTCGATAGACATCGCCTTTAAATAACGCGAAATAGTATAAAGACGTAAACAAATTGAAAAAAATCACACGTTGACCACAGATTATGAAACAATTTCCAGCACATTGAGTATAGCCTTTTCAGACATCACCTTTAAATAACGCAAAATAGTATAAAATGTAATAATTAGTATAAACAAATTGAAAAAAAAATCACGCTTGGAGCATAGATTGTGAATCAATTTCCAGCACATTGAAAATAGTCTCGATAGATATCGCCTTTAAAAAACGCGACATAATATAAATCCGTAAACAAATTCAAAAAAATCACGCGTGGAGCACAGATTATAAAAGAATTTCCCGCACAATGAGAATAGCCTCGATAGACATCGCCTTTAAATAACGCGAATTAGTATAAAGACGTAAACAAATTGAAAAAAATCACGCGTTGACCACAGATTATGAAACAATTTCCAGCACATTGAGTATAGCCTTGACAGACATCACCTTTAAATAACGCAAAATAGTATAAAATGTAATAATTAGTATAAACAAATTGAAAAAGAAATCACGCGTGGAGCACAGATTATGAAATAATTTCCAGCACATTGAGAATAGTCTTGATAGACATCACCTTTAAATAACGCGGATTAGTATAAATCCGTAAACAAATTCAAAAAAATCACCCGTGGAGCACAGATTATGAAACAATTTCCAGCACATTGAGAATAGTCTCGAAAGACATCGCCTTTAAATAACGCGAAATTTTATAAAATCCGTAAACAAATTGAAAAAAAATCACGCTTGGAGCATAAATTGTGAAACAATTTCCCGCACAATGAGAATATCCTCGAGAGACATCGCCTTTAAATAACGCGAAATAGTATAAATCTGTAAAAAAATTGAAAAAAAAATCACGCTTGGAGCATGGATTGTGAAACAATTTCCAGCACATTGAAAATATTCTCAATAGACATCACCTTTAAATAACGCGAAATAGTATAAATCTGAAAACAAATTTAAAAAAATCACGCGTGGAGCACAGATTATGAAACAATTTCCAGCACATTGAGAATAGCCTCGATAGACATCACCTTTAAATAACGCGAAATAGTATAAATTTGTAAAAAAATTGAAAAAAAAAATCACGCTTGGAGCATGGATTGTGAAACAATTTCCAGCACATTGAGAATAGTCTCGATAGACATCACCTTTAAAAAACGCGAAATAGTATAAATCTGAAAACAAATTTAAAAAAATCACGCGTGGAGCACAGATTATGAAACAATTTCCAGCACATTGAGAAAAATCTCGATAGACATCACCTTTAAATAACGCGGATTAGTATAAATCCGTAAACAAATTCAAAAAAATCACCCGTGGAGCACAGATTATGAAACAATTTCCAGCGCATTGAGAATAGTCTCGAAAGACATCGCCTTTAAATAACGCGAAATTTTATAAAATCCTTAAACAAATTGAAAAAAAAATCACGCTTGGAGCATAAATTGTGAAACAATTTCCAGCACATTGATAATAGTCTCGATAGACATCGCCTTTAAAAAACGCGACATAGTATAAATCCGTAAACAAATTTAAAAAAAATCACGCGTGGAGCACAGATTATGAAACAATTTCCAGCACATTGAGTATAGCCTTGACAGACATCAAATTTAAATAACGCAAAATAGTATAAAATGTAATAATTAGTATAAAAGTATTGAAAAAAAAATCACGCTTGGAGCATAGATTGTGAAGCAATTTCCAGCACATCGAAAATAGTCTCGATAGACATCGCCTTTAAAAAACGCGACATAGTATAAATCCGTAAACAAATTCAAAAAAATCACGCGTGGAGCACAGTTTAAGAAACAATTTCCCGCACAATGAGAATAGCCTCCATAGACATCGCCTTTAAATACGCGAAATAGTATAAAATGTAATAATTAGTATAAACAAATTGAAAAAAAAATCACGCTTGGAGCATAGATTGTGAATCAATTTCCAGCACATTGAAAATAGTCTCGATAGACATCGCCTTTAAAAAACGCGACATAGTATAAATCCGTAAACAAATTCAAAAAAATCACGCGTGGAGCACAGATTATGAAACAATTTCCCGCACAATGAGAATAGCCTCGATAGACATCGCCTTTAAATAACGCGAAATAGTATAAAGACGTAAACAAATTGAAAAAAATCACGCGTTGACCACAGATTATGAAACAATTTCCAGCACATTGAGTATAGCCTTTTCAGACATCACCTTTAAATAACGCAAAATAGTATAAAATGTAATAATTAGTATAAACAAATTGAAAAAAAATCACGCTTGGAGCATAGATTGTGAATCAATTTCCAGCACATTGAAAATAGTCTCGATAGAAATCGCCTTTAAAAAACGCGACATAATATAAATCCGTAAACAAATTCAAAAAAATCACGCGTGGAGCACAGATTATAAAACAATTTCCCGCACAATGAGAATAGCCTCGATAGACATCGCCTTTAAATAACGCGAATTAGTATAAAGACGTAAACAAATTGAAAAAAATCACGCGTTGACCACAGATTATGAAACAATTTCCAGCACATTGAGTATAGCCTTGACAGACATCACCTTTAAATAACGCAAAATAGTATAAAATGTAATAATTAGTATAAACAAATTGAAAAAAAATCATGCGTGGAGCACAGATTATGAAACAATTTCCCGCACAATGAGAATAGCCTCGATAGACATCGCCTTTAAATAACGCGAAATAGTATAAAGACGTAAACAAATTGAAAAAAATCACGCGTTGAGCACAGATTATGAAACAATTTCCCGCACAATGAGAATAGCCTCGATAGACATCGCCTTTAAAAAACGCGACATAGTATAAATCCGTAAACAAATTAAAAAAAATCACGCGTGGAGCACAGATTATGAAACAATTTCCCGCACAATGAGAATAGCCTCGATAGACATCGCCTTTAAATAACGCGAAATAGTATAAAATGTAATAATTAGTATAAACAAATTGAAAAAAAAATCACGCTTGGAGCATAGATTGTGAATCAATTTCCAGCACATTGAAAATAGTCTCGATAGACATCGCCTTTAAAAAACGCGATATAGTATAAATCCGTAAACAAATTCAAAAAAATCACGCGTGGAGCACAGATTATGAAACAATTTCCCGCACAATGAGAATAGCCTCCATAGACATCGCCTTTAAATAACGCGAAATAGTATAAAGACGTAAACAAATTGAAAAAAATCACGCGTTGACCACAGATTATGAAACAATTTCCAGCACATTGAGTATAGCCTTGACAGACATCACCTTTAAATAACGCAAAATAGTATAAAATGTAATAATTAGTATAAACAAATTGAAAAAAAAATCACGCTTGGAGCATAGATTGTGAATCAATTTCCAGCACATTGAAAATAGTCTCGATAGATATCGCCTTTAAAAAACGCGACATACTATAAATCCGTAAACAAATTTTAAAAAATCACGCGTGGAGCACAGATTATAAAATAATTTCCCGCACAATGAGAATAGCCTCGATAGACATCGCCTTTAAATAACGCGAATTAGTATAAAGACGTAAACAAATTGAAAAAAAATCACGCGTTGACCACAGATTATGAAACAATTTCCAGCACATTGAGTATAGCCTTGACAGACATCACCTTTAAATAACGCAAAATAGTATAAAATGTAATAATTAGTATAAACAAATTGAAAAAAAATCATGCGTGGAGCACAGATTATGAAACAATTTCCCGCACAATGAGAATAGCCTCGATAGACATCGCCTTTAAATAACGCGAAATAGTATAAAGACGTAAACAAATTGAAAAAAATCACGCGTTGAGCACAGATTATGAAAAAATTTCCCGCACAATGAGAATAGCCTCGATAGACATCGCCTTTAAAAAACGCGACATAGTATAAATCCGTAAACAAATTCAAAAAAATCACGCGTGGAGCACAGATTATGAAACAATTTCCCACACAATGAGAATAGCCTCGATAGACATCGCCTTTAAATAACGCGAAATAGTATAAAGACGTAAACAAATTGAAAAAAATCACGCGTTGACCACAGATTATGAAACAATTTCCAGCACATTGAGTATAGCCTTGACAGACATCACCTTTAAATAACGCAAAATAGTATAAAATGTAATAATTAGTATAAACAAATTGAAAAAAAAATCACGCTTGGAGCATAGATTGTGATTCAATTTCCAGCACATTGAAAATAGTCTCGATAGACATCGCCTTTAAAAAACGCGACATAGTATAAATCCGTAAACAAATTCAAAAAAATCACGCGTGGAGCACAGATTATAAAACAATTTCCCGCACAATGAGAATAGCCTCGATAGACATCGCCTTTAAATAACGCGAATTAGTATAAAGACGTAAACAAATTGAAAAAAATCACGCGTTGACCACAGATTATGAAACATTTTCCAGCACATTGAATATAGCCTTGATAGACATCACCTTTAAATAACGCAAAATAGTATAAAATGTAATAATTAGTATAAACAAATTGAAAAAAAAATCATGCGTGGAGCACAGATTATGAAACAATTTCCCGCACAATGAGAATAGCCTCGATAGACATCGCCTTTAAATAACGCGAAATAGTATAAAGACGTAAACAAATTGAAAAAAATCACGCGTTGAGCACAGATTATGAAACAATTTCCAGCACATTGAGTATAGCCTTGACAGACATCACCTTTAAATAACGCGAAATAGTATAAAATGTAATAATTAGTATAAACAAATTGAAAAAAAAATCACGCTTGGAGCATAGATTGTGAATCAATTTCCAGCACACTGAAAATAGTCTCGATAGATATCGCCTTTAAAAAACGCGACATAGTATAAATCCGTAAACAAATTCAAAAAAATCACGCGTGGAGCACAGTTTAAGAAACAATTTCCCGCACAATGAGAATAGCCTCCATAGACATCGCCTTTAAATACGCGAAATAGTATAAAATGTAATAATTAGTATAAACAAATTGAAAAAAAAATCACGCTTGGAGCATAGATTGTGAATCAATTTCCAGCACATTGAAAATAGTCTCGATAGACATCGCCTTTAAAAAACGCGACATAGTATAAATCCGTAAACAAATTCAAAAAAATCACGCGTGGAGCACAGATTATGAAACAATTTCCCGCACAATGAGAATAGCCTCGATAGACATCGCCTTTAAATAACGCGAAATAGTATAAAGACGTAAACAAATTGAAAAAAATCACGCGTTGACCACAGATTATGAAACAATTTCCAGCACATTGAGTATAGCCTTTTCAGACATCACCTTTAAATAACGCAAAATAGTATAAAATGTAATAATTAGTATAAACAAATTGAAAAAAAATCACGCTTGGAGCATAGATTGTGAATCAATTTCCAGCACATTGAAAATAGTCTCGATAGAAATCGCCTTTAAAAAACGCGACATAATATAAATCCGTAAACAAATTCAAAAAAATCACGCGTGGAGCACAGATTATAAAACAATTTCCCGCACAATGAGAATAGCCTCGATAGACATCGCCTTTAAATAACGCGAATTAGTATAAAGACGTAAACAAATTGAAAAAAATCACGCGTTGACCACAGATTATGAAACAATTTCCAGCACATTGAGTATAGCCTTGACAGACATCACCTTTAAATAACGCAAAATAGTATAAAATGTAATAATTAGTATAAACAAATTGAAAAAAAATCATGCGTGGAGCACAGATTATGAAACAATTTCCCGCACAATGAGAATAGCCTCGATAGACATCGCCTTTAAATAACGCGAAATAGTATAAAGACGTAAACAAATTGAAAAAAATCACGCGTTGAGCACAGATTATGAAACAATTTCCCGCACAATGAGAATAGCCTCGATAGACATCGCCTTTAAAAAACGCGACATAGTATAAATCCGTAAACAAATTAAAAAAAATCACGCGTGGAGCACAGATTATGAAACAATTTCCCGCACAATGAGAATAGCCTCGATAGACATCGCCTTTAAATAACGCGAAATAGTATAAAATGTAATAATTAGTATAAACAAATTGAAAAAAAAATCACGCTTGGAGCATAGATTGTGAATCAATTTCCAGCACATTGAAAATAGTCTCGATAGACATCGCCTTTAAAAAACGCGATATAGTATAAATCCGTAAACAAATTCAAAAAAATCACGCGTGGAGCACAGATTATGAAACAATTTCCCGCACAATGAGAATAGCCTCCATAGACATCGCCTTTAAATAACGCGAAATAGTATAAAGACGTAAACAAATTGAAAAAAATCACGCGTTGACCACAGATTATGAAACAATTTCCAGCACATTGAGTATAGCCTTGACAGACATCACCTTTAAATAACGCAAAATAGTATAAAATGTAATAATTAGTATAAACAAATTGAAAAAAAAATCACGCTTGGAGCATAGATTGTGAATCAATTTCCAGCACATTGAAAATAGTCTCGATAGATATCGCCTTTAAAAAACGCGACATACTATAAATCCGTAAACAAATTTTAAAAAATCACGCGTGGAGCACAGATTATAAAATAATTTCCCGCACAATGAGAATAGCCTCGATAGACATCGCCTTTAAATAACGCGAATTAGTATAAAGACGTAAACAAATTGAAAAAAAATCACGCGTTGACCACAGATTATGAAACAATTTCCAGCACATTGAGTATAGCCTTGACAGACATCACCTTTAAATAACGCAAAATAGTATAAAATGTAATAATTAGTATAAACAAATTGAAAAAAAATCATGCGTGGAGCACAGATTATGAAACAATTTCCCGCACAATGAGAATAGCCTCGATAGACATCGCCTTTAAATAACGCGAAATAGTATAAAGACGTAAACAAATTGAAAAAAATCACGCGTTGAGCACAGATTATGAAAAAATTTCCCGCACAATGAGAATAGCCTCGATAGACATCGCCTTTAAAAAACGCGACATAGTATAAATCCGTAAACAAATTCAAAAAAATCACGCGTGGAGCACAGATTATGAAACAATTTCCCACACAATGAGAATAGCCTCGATAGACATCGCCTTTAAATAACGCGAAATAGTATAAAGACGTAAACAAATTGAAAAAAATCACGCGTTGACCACAGATTATGAAACAATTTCCAGCACATTGAGTATAGCCTTGACAGACATCACCTTTAAATAACGCAAAATAGTATAAAATGTAATAATTAGTATAAACAAATTGAAAAAAAAATCACGCTTGGAGCATAGATTGTGATTCAATTTCCAGCACATTGAAAATAGTCTCGATAGACATCGCCTTTAAAAAACGCGACATAGTATAAATCCGTAAACAAATTCAAAAAAATCACGCGTGGAGCACAGATTATAAAACAATTTCCCGCACAATGAGAATAGCCTCGATAGACATCGCCTTTAAATAACGCGAATTAGTATAAAGACGTAAACAAATTGAAAAAAATCACGCGTTGACCACAGATTATGAAACATTTTCCAGCACATTGAATATAGCCTTGATAGACATCACCTTTAAATAACGCAAAATAGTATAAAATGTAATAATTAGTATAAACAAATTGAAAAAAAAATCATGCGTGGAGCACAGATTATGAAACAATTTCCCGCACAATGAGAATAGCCTCGATAGACATCGCCTTTAAATAACGCGAAATAGTATAAAGACGTAAACAAATTGAAAAAAATCACGCGTTGAGCACAGATTATGAAACAATTTCCAGCACATTGAGTATAGCCTTGACAGACATCACCTTTAAATAACGCGAAATAGTATAAAATGTAATAATTAGTATAAACAAATTGAAAAAAAATCAAGCTTGGAGCATAGATTGTGAAAAAATATCTAGCACATTGAAAATAGTCTCGATAGACATCACCTTTAAATAACGCGAAATAGTATAAATCTGTAAAAAAATTGAAAAAAAATCACGCTTGGAGCATGGATTGTGAAACAATTTTTAGCACATTGAAAATATTCTCGATAGACATCGCCTTTAAATATCGTGGAATGGTATAAATCCGTAAACAAATTTAAAAAATCACGCGTGGAGCACAAATTATGAAACAATTTCCAGCACATTGAGAATAGCCTCGATAGACATCACCTTTAAATAACGCGAAATAGTATAAATCTGTAAAAAAATTGAAAAAAAAATCACGCTTGGAGCATGGATTATGAAACAATTTCCAGCACATTGAGAATAGTCTCGATAGACATCACCTTTAAAAAACGCGAAAATTTATAATATCCGTAAACAAATTGAAAAAAAATCACGCGTTGACCACAGATTATGAAACAATTTCCAGCTCATTGAGTATAGCCTTGACAGACATCACCTTTAAATAACGCAAAATAGTATAAAATGTAATAATTAGTATAAACAAATTGAAAAAAAGTCATGCGTGGAGCACAGATTATGAAACAATTTCCCGCACAATGAGAATAGCCTCGATAGACATCGCCTTTAAATAACGCGAAATAGTATAAAGACGTAAACAAATTGAAAAAAATCACGCGTTGAGCACAGATTATGAAACAAATTCCAGCACATTGAGTATAGCCTTGACAGACATCACCTTTAAATAACGCGAAATAATATAAAATGTAATAATTAGTATAAACAAATTGAAAAAAAATCACGCTTGGAGCATAGATTGTGAAAAAATATCTAGCACATTGAAAATAGTCTCGATAGACATCACCTTTAAATAACGCGAAATAGTATAAATCTGTAAAAAAATTGAAAAAAAAATCACGCTTGGAGCATGGATTGTGAAACAGTTTGCAGCACATTGAAAATATTCTCAATAGACATCACCTTTAAATAACGCGAAATAGTATAAATCTGAAAACAAATTAAAAAAAATCACGCGTTGACCACAGATTATGAAACAATTTCCAGCACATTGAGTATAGCCTTGAAAGACATCACCTTTAAATAACGCAAAATAGTATAAAATGTAATAATTAGTATAAACAAATTGAAAAAAAAATCATGCGTGGAGCACAGATTATGAAACAATTTCCCGCACAATGAGAATAGCCTCGATAGACATCGACTTTAAATAACGCGAAATAGTATAAAGACGTAAACAAATTGAAAAAAATCACGCGTTGAGCACAGATTATGAAACAATTTCCAGCACATTGAGAATAGCCTCGATAGACATCACCTTTAAATAACGCGAATAGTATAAATCTGTAAAAAAATTGAAAAAAAAATCACGCTTGGAGCATGGATTGTGAAACAATTTGCAGCACATTGAAAATATTCTCAATAGACATCACCTTTAAATAACGCGAAATAGTATAAATCTGAAAACAAATTAAAAAAAATCACGCGTTGACCACAGATTATGAAACAATTTCCAGCACATTGAGTATAGCCTTGAAAGACATCACCTTTAAATAACGCAAAATAGTATAAAATGTAATAATTAGTATAAACAAATTGAAAAAAAAATCATGCGTGGAGCACAGATTATGAAACAATTTCCCGCACAATGAGAATAGCCTCGATAGACATCGACTTTAAATAACGCGAAACAGTATAAAGACGTAAACAAATTGAAAAAAATCACGCGTTGAGCACAGATTATGAAACAATTTCCAGCACATTGAGAATAGCCTCGATAGACATCACCTTTAAATAACGCGAAATAGTATAAATCTGTAAAAAAATTGAAAAAAAAATCACGCTTGGAGCATGGATTGTGAAACAATTTCCAGCACATTGAAAATATTCTCGATAGACATCGCCTTTAAATAACGCGAAATAGTATAAATCTGTAAATAATTTAAAAAAATCACGCGTGGAGCACAGATTATGAAACAATTTAAAGCACATTGAGAATAGTCTCGATAGACATCACCTTTAAATAACGCGGATTAGTATATATCCGTAAACAAATTCAAAAAAATCACGCGTGGAGCACAGATTATGAAACAATTTCCAGCACATTGAGAATAGTCTCGAAAGACATCGCCTTTAAATAACGCGAAATTTTATAAAATCCGTAAACAAATTGAAAAAAAAAAATCACGCTTGGAGCATAAATTGTGAAACAATTTCCAACACATTGATAATAGTCTCGATAGACATCGCCTTTAAAAAACGCGACATAGTATAAATCCGTAAACAAATTTAAAAAAATCACGCGTGGAGCACAGATTATGAAACAATTTCCAGCACATTGAGTATAGCCTTGACAGACATCACCTTTAAATAACGCAAAATAGTATAAAATGTAATAATTAGTATAAGCAAATTGAAAAAAAAAATCACGCTTGGAGCATAGATTGTGAATCAATTTCCAGCACATTGAAAATAGTCTCGATAGACATCGCCTTTAAAAAACGCGACATAGTATAAATCCGTAAACAAATTCAAAAAAATCACGCGTGGAGCACAGATTATGAAACAATTTCCCGCACATTGAGAATAGCCTCCATAGACATCGCCTTTAAATAACGCGAAATAGTATAAAATGTAATAATTAGTATAAACAAATTGAAAAAAAAATCACGCTTGGAGCATAGATTGTGAATCAATTTCCAGCACATTGAAAATAGTCTCGATAGACATCGCCTTTAAAAAACGCGACATAGTATAAATCCGTAAACAAATTCAAAAAAATCACGCGTGGAGCACAGATTATGAAACAATTTCCCGCACAATGAGAATAGCCTCGATAGACATCGCCTTTAAATAACGCGAAATAGTATAAAGACGTAAACAAATTGAAAAAAATCACGCGTTGACCACAGATTATGAAACAATTTCCGTCACATTGAGTATAGCCTTGACAGACATCACCTTTAAATAACGCAAAATAGTATAAAATGTAATAATTAGTATAAACAAATTGAAAAAAAAATCACGCTTGGAGCATAGATTGTGAATCAGTTTCCAGCACATTGAAAATAGTCTCGATAGATATCGCCTTTAAAAAACGCGACATAGTATAAATCCGTAAACAAATTCAAAAAAATCACGCGTGGAGCACAGATTATGAAATAATTTCCCGCACAATGAGAATAGCCTCGATAGACATCGCCTTTAAATAACGCGAAATAGTATAAAGACGTAAACAAATTGAAAAAAATCACGCGTTGACCACAGATTATGAAACAATTTCCAGCACATTGAGTATAGCCTTCACAGACATCACCTTTAAATAACGCAAAATAGTATAAAATGTAATAATTAGTATAAACAAATTGAAAAAAAATCACGCTTGGAGCATAGATTGTGAATCAATTTCCAGCACATTGAAAATAGTCTCGATAGATATCGCCTTTAAAAAACGCGACATAGTATAAATCCGTAAACAAATTCAAAAACATCACGCGTGGAGCACAGATTATAAAACAATTTCCCGCACAATGAGAATAGCCTCGATAGACATCGACTTTAAATAACGCGAATTAGTATAAAGACGTAAACAAATTGAAAAAAATCACGCGTTGACCACAGATTATGAAACAATTTCCAGCACATTGAGTATAGAATTGACAGACATCACCTTTAAAAAACGCAAAATAGTATAAATCTGTAAAAAAATTGAAAAAAAAATCACGCTTGGAGCATGGATTGTGAAACAATTTCCAGCACATTGAAAATATTCTCAATAGACATCACCTTTAAATAACGCAAAATAGTATAAATCTGTAAAAAAATTGAAAAAAATCACGCGTGGAGCACAGATTATGAAACAATTTCCCGCACAATGTGAATAGCCTCGATAGACATCGCCTTTAAATAACGCGAATTAGTATAAAGACGTAAACAAATTGAAAAAAATCACGCGTTGACCACAGATTATGAAACAATTTCCAGCACATTGAGTATAGCCTTGACAGACATCACCTTTAAATAACGCAAAATAGTATAAATCTGTAAAAAAATTGAAGAAAAAATCACGCTAGGAGCATGGATTGTGAATCAATTTCCAGCACATTGAAAATAGTCTCGATAGACATCGCCTTTAAAAACGCGACATAGTATAAATCCGTAAACAAATTCAAAAAATTCACGCGTGGAGCACAGATTATGAAACAATTTCCCGCACAATGTGAATAGCCTCCATAGACATCACCTTTAAATAACGCAAAATAGTTTAAAATGTAATAATTAGTATAAACAAATTGAAAAAAAAATCATGCGTGGAGCACAGATTATGAAACAATTTCCCGCACAATGAGAATAGCCTCGATAGACATCGCCTTTAAATAACGCGAAATAGTATAAAGACGTAAACAAATTTAAAAAATTCACGCGTGGAGCACAGATTATGAAACAATTTCCAGCACATTGAGAAAAATCTCGATAGACATCACCTTTAAATAACGCGGATTAGTATAAATCCGTAAACAAATTCAAAAAAATCACCCGTGGAGCACAGATTATGAAACAATTTCCAGCGCATTGAGAATAGTCTCGAAAGACATCGCCTTTAAATAACGCGAAATTTTATAAAATCCTTAAACAAATTGAAAAAAAAATCACGCTTGGAGCATAAATTGTGAAACAATTTCCAGCACATTGATAATAGTCTCGATAGACATCGCCTTTAAAAAACGCGACATAGTATAAATCCGTAAACAAATTTAAAAAAAATCACGCGTGGAGCACAGATTATGAAACAATTTCCAGCACATTGAGTATAGCCTTGACAGACATCAAATTTAAATAACGCAAAATAGTATAAAATGTAATAATTAGTATAAAAGTATTGAAAAAAAAATCACGCTTGGAGCATAGATTGTGAAGCAATTTCCAGCACATCGAAAATAGTCTCGATAGACATCGCCTTTAAAAAACGCGACATAGTATAAATCCGTAAACAAATTCAAAAAAATCACGCGTGGAGCACAGTTTAAGAAACAATTTCCCGCACAATGAGAATAGCCTCCATAGACATCGCCTTTAAATACGCGAAATAGTATAAAATGTAATAATTAGTATAAACAAATTGAAAAAAAATCACGCTTGGAGCATAGATTGTGAATCAATTTCCAGCACATTGAAAATAGTCTCGATAGACATCGCCTTTAAAAAACGCGACATAGTATAAATCCGTAAACAAATTCAAAAAAATCACGCGTGGAGCACAGATTATGAAACAATTTCCCGCACAATGAGAATAGCCTCGATAGACATCGCCTTTAAATAACGCGAAATAGTATAAAGACGTAAACAAATTGAAAAAAATCACGCGTTGACCACAGATTATGAAACAATTTCCAGCACATTGAGTATAGCCTTTTCAGACATCACCTTTAAATAACGCAAAATAGTATAAAATGTAATAATTAGTATAAACAAATTGAAAAAAAATCACGCTTGGAGCATAGATTGTGAATCAATTTCCAGCACATTGAAAATAGTCTCGATAGAAATCGCCTTTAAAAAACGCGACATAATATAAATCCGTAAACAAATTCAAAAAAATCACGCGTGGAGCACAGATTATAAAACAATTTCCCGCACAATGAGAATAGCCTCGATAGACATCGCCTTTAAATAACGCGAATTAGTATAAAGACGTAAACAAATTGAAAAAAATCACGCGTTGACCACAGATTATGAAACAATTTCCAGCACATTGAGTATAGCCTTGACAGACATCACCTTTAAATAACGCAAAATAGTATAAAATGTAATAATTAGTATAAACAAATTGAAAAAAAATCATGCGTGGAGCACAGATTATGAAACAATTTCCCGCACAATGAGAATAGCCTCGATAGACATCGCCTTTAAATAACGCGAAATAGTATAAAGACGTAAACAAATTGAAAAAAATCACGCGTTGAGCACAGATTATGAAACAATTTCCCGCACAATGAGAATAGCCTCGATAGACATCGCCTTTAAAAAACGCGACATAGTATAAATCCGTAAACAAATTGAAAAAAATCACGCGTTGACCACAGATTATGAAACAATTTCCAGCACATTGAGTATAGCCTTGACAGACATCACCTTTAAATAACGCAAAATAGTATAAAATGTAATAATTAGTATAAACAAATTGAAAAAAAAATCACGCTTGGAGCATAGATTGTGAATCAATTTCCAGCACATTGAAAATAGTCTCGATAGATATCGCCTTTAAAAAACGCGACATACTATAAATCCGTAAACAAATTTAAAAAAATCACGCGTGGAGCACAGATTATAAAATAATTTCCCGCACAATGAGAATAGCCTCGATAGACATCGCCTTTAAATAACGCGAATTAGTATAAAGACGTAAACAAATTGAAAAAAAATCACGCGTTGACCACAGATTATGAAACAATTTCCAGCACATTGAGTATAGCCTTGACAGACATCACCTTTAAATAACGCAAAATAGTATAAAATGTAATAATTAGTATAAACAAATTGAAAAAAAATCATGCGTGGAGCACAGATTATGAAACAATTTCCCGCACAATGAGAATAGCCTCGATAGACATCGCCTTTAAATAACGCGAAATAGTATAAAGACGTAAACAAATTGAAAAAAATCACGCGTTGAGCACAGATTATGAAAAAATTTCCCGCACAATGAGAATAGCCTCGATAGACATCGCCTTTAAAAAACGCGACATAGTATAAATCCGTAAACAAATTAAAAAAAATCACGCGTGGAGTACAGATTATGAAACAATTTCCCGCACAATGAGAATAGCCTCGATAGACATCGCCTTTAAATAACGCGAAATAGTATAAAATGTAATAATTAGTATAAACAAATTGAAA
Organism: Maratus speciosus; assembly: GCA_963932465.1. Lineage (NCBI taxonomy): Eukaryota > Metazoa > Arthropoda > Arachnida > Araneae > Salticidae > Maratus > Maratus speciosus. Next base: position 616,390,448 of record OZ010792.1, read on the forward strand.
AAAAAAATCACGCTTGGAGCATAGATTGTGAATCAATTTCTAGCACATTGAAAATAGTCTAAATAGACATCGCCTTTAAAAAACGCGACATAGTATAAATCCGTAAACAAATTCAAAAAAATCACGCGTGGAGCACAGATTATGAAACAATTTCCCACACAATGAGAATAGCCTCGATAGACATCGCCTTTAAATAACGCGAAATAGTATAAAGACGTAAACAAATTGAAAAAAATCACGCGTTGACCACAGATTATGAAACAATTTCCAGCACATTGAGTATAGCCTTGACAGACATCACCTTTAAATAACGCAAAATAGTATAAAATGTAATAATTAGTATAAACAAATTGAAAAAAAAATCACGCTTGGAGCATAGATTGTGATTCAATTTCCAGCACATTGAAAATAGTCTCGATAGACATCGCCTTTAAAAAACGCGACATAGTATAAATCCGTAAACAAATTCAAAAAAATCACGCGTGGAGCACAGATTATAAAACAATTTCCCGCACAATGAGAATAGCCTCGATAGACATCGCCTTTAAATAACGCGAATTAGTATAAAGACGTAAACAAATTGAAAAAAATCACGCGTTGACCACAGATTATGAAACATTTTCCAGCACATTGAATATAGCCTTGATAGACATCACCTTTAAATAACGCAAAATAGTATAAAATGTAATAATTAGTATAAACAAATTGAAAAAAAAATCATGCGTGGAGCACAGATTATGAAACAATTTCCCGCACAATGAGAATAGCCTCGATAGACATCGCCTTTAAATAACGCGAAATAGTATAAAGACGTAAACAAATTAAAAAAAATCACGCGTTGACCACAGATTATGAAACAATTTCCAGCACATTGAGTATAGCCTTGAAAGACATCACCTTTAAATAACGCAAAATAGTATAAAATGTAATAATTAGTATAAACAAATTGAAAAAAAAATCATGCGTGGAGCACAGATTATGAAACAATTTCCCGCACAATGAGAATAGCCTCGATAGACATCGACTTTAAATAACGCGAAATAGTATAAAGACGTAAACAAATTGAAAAAAATCACGCGTTGAGCACAGATTATGAAACAATTTCCAGCACATTGAGAATAGCCTCGATAGACATCACCTTTAAATAACGCGAATAGTATAAATCTGTAAAAAAATTGAAAAAAAAATCACGCTTGGAGCATGGATTGTGAAACAATTTGCAGCACATTGAAAATATTCTCAATAGACATCACCTTTAAATAACGCGAAATAGTATAAATCTGAAAACAAATTAAAAAAAATCACGCGTTGACCACAGATTATGAAACAATTTCCAGCACATTGAGTATAGCCTTGAAAGACATCACCTTTAAATAACGCAAAATAGTATAAAATGTAATAATTAGTATAAACAAATTGAAAAAAAAATCATGCGTGGAGCACAGATTATGAAACAATTTCCCGCACAATGAGAATAGCCTCGATAGACATCGACTTTAAATAACGCGAAACAGTATAAAGACGTAAACAAATTGAAAAAAATCACGCGTTGAGCACAGATTATGAAACAATTTCCAGCACATTGAGAATAGCCTCGATAGACATCACCTTTAAATAACGCGAAATAGTATAAATCTGTAAAAAAAATGAAAAAAAAATCACGCTTGGAGCATGGATTGTGAAACAATTTCCAGCACATTGAAAATATTCTCGATAGACATCGCCTTTAAATAACGCGAAATAGTATAAATCTGTAAATAATTTAAAAAAATCACGCGTGGAGCACAGATTATGAAACAGTTTCCAGCACATTGAGAATAGTCTCGATAGACATCACCTTTAAATAACGCGGATTAGTATATATCCGTAAACAAATTCAAAAAAATCACGCGTGGAGCACAGATTATGAAACAATTTCCAGCACATTGAGAATAGTCTCGAAAGACATCGCCTTTAAATAACGCGAAATTTTATAAAATCCGTAAACAAATTGAAAAAAAAAATCACGCTTGGAGCATAAATTGTGAAACAATTTCCAACACATTGATAATAGTCTCGATAGACATCGCCTTTAAAAAACGCGACATAGTATAAATCCGTAAACAAATTAAAAAAAATCACGCGTGGAGCACAGATTATGAAACAATTTCCAGCACATTGAGTATAGCCTTGACAGACATCACCTTTAAATAACGCAAAATAGTATAAAATGTAATAATTAGTATAAGCAAATTGAAAAAAAAAATCACGCTTGGAGCATAGATTGTGAATCAATTTCCAGCACATTGAAAATAGTCTCGATAGACATCGCCTTTAAAAAACGCGACATAGTATAAATCCGTAAACAAATTCAAAAAAATCACGCGTGGAGCACAGATTATGAAACAATTTCCCGCACAATGAGAATAGCCTCCATAGACATCGCCTTTAAATAACGCGAAATAGTATAAAATGTAATAATTAGTATAAACAAATTGAAAAAAAAATCTTGCTTGGAGCATAGATTGTGAATCAATTTCCAGCACATTGAAAATAGTCTCGATAGACATCGCCTTTAAAAAACGCGACATAGTATAAATCCGTAAACAAATTCAAAAAAATCACGCGTGGAGCACAGATTATGAAACAATTTCCCGCACAATGAGAATAGCCTCGATAGACATCGCCTTTAAATAACGCGAAATAGTATAAAGACGTAAACAAATTGAAAAAAATCACGCGTTGACCACAGATTATGAAACAATTTCCGTCACATTGAGTATAGCCTTGACAGACATCACCTTTAAATAACGCAAAATAGTATAAAATGTAATAATTAGTATAAACAAATTGAAAAAAAAATCACGCTTGGAGCATAGATTGTGAATCAGTTTCCAGCACATTGAAAATAGTCTCGATAGATATCGCCTTTAAAAAACGCGACATAGTATAAATCCGTAAACAAATTCAAAAAAATCACGCGTGGAGCACAGATTATGAAATAATTTCCCGCACAATGAGAATAGCCTCGATAGACATCGCCTTTAAATAACGCGAAATAGTATAAAGACGTAAACAAATTGAAAAAAATCACGCGTTGACCACAGATTATGAAACAATTTCCAGCACATTGAGTATAGCCTTCACAGACATCACCTTTAAATAACGCAAAATAGTATAAAATGTAATAATTAGTATAAACAAATTGAAAAAAAATCACGCTTGGAGCATAGATTGTGAATCAATTTCCAGCACATTGAAAATAGTCTCGATAGATATCGCCTTTAAAAAACGCGACATAGTATAAATCCGTAAACAAATTCAAAAACATCACGCGTGGAGCACAGATTATAAAACAATTTCCCGCACAATGAGAATAGCCTCGATAGACATCGACTTTAAATAACGCGAATTAGTATAAAGACGTAAACAAATTGAAAAAAATCACGCGTTGACCACAGATTATGAAACAATTTCCAGCACATTGAGTATAGAATTGACAGACATCACCTTTAAAAAACGCAAAAGTATAAATCTGTAAAAAAATTGAAAAAAAAATCACGCTTGGAGCATGGATTGTGAAACAATTTCCAGCACATTGAAAATATTCTCAATAGACATCACCTTTAAATAACGCAAAATAGTATAAATCTGTAAAAAAATTGAAAAAAATCACGCGTGGAGCACAGATTATGAAACAATTTCCCGCACAATGTGAATAGCCTCGATAGACATCGCCTTTAAATAACGCGAATTAGTATAAAGACGTAAACAAATTGAAAAAAATCACGCGTTGACCACAGATTATGAAACAATTTCCAGCACATTGAGTATAGCCTTGACAGACATCACCTTTAAATAACGCAAAATAGTATAAATCTGTAAAAAAATTGAAGAAAAAATCACGCTAGGAGCATAGATTGTGAATCAATTTCCAGCACATTGAAAATAGTCTCGATAGACATCGCCTTTAAAAACGCGACATAGTATAAATCCGTAAACAAATTCAAAAAAATCACGCGTGGAGCACAGATTATGAAACAATTTCCCGCACAATGTGAATAGCCTCCATAGACATCACCTTTAAATAACGCAAAATAGTTTAAAATGTAATAATTAGTATAAACAAATTGAAAAAAAAATCATGCGTGGAGCACAGATTATGAAACAATTTCCCGCACAATGAGAATAGCCTCGATAGACATCGCCTTTAAATAACGCGAAATAGTATAAAGATGTAAACAAATTTAAAAAAATCACGCGTTGAGCACACATTATGAAACAATTTCCCGCACAATGAGAATAGCCTCGATAGACATCGCCTTTAAAAAACGCGACATAGTATAAATCCGTAAACAAATTTAAAAAAATCACGCATGGAGCACAGATTATGAAACAATTTCCCGCACAATGAGAATAGCCTCGATAGACATCGCCTTTAAATAACGCGAAATAGTATAATATGTAATAATTAGTATAAACAAATTGAAAAAAAAATCACGCTTGGAGCATAGATTGTTAATCAATTTCCAGCACATTGAAAATAGTCTCGATAGACATCGCCTTTAAAAAACGCGACATAGTATAAATCCGTAAACAAATTCAAAAAAATCACGCGTGGAGCACAGATTATGAAACAATTTCCCGCACAATGAGAATAGCCTCCATAGACATCGCCTTTAAATAACGCGAAATAGTATAAAGACGTAAACAAATTGAAAAAAATCACGCGTTGACCACAGATTATGAAACAATTTCCAGCACATTGAGTATAGCCTTGATAGACATCACCTTTAAATAACGCAAAATAGTATAAAATGTAATAATTAGTATAAACAAATTGAAAAAAAAATCAAGCCTATAGCATAGATTGTGAAAAAATATCTAGCACATTGAAAATAGTCTCGATAGACATCACCTTTAAATATCGTGGAATGGTATAAATCCGTAAACAAATTTAAAAAATCATGCGTGGAGCACAAATTATGAAACAATTTCCAGCACATTGAGAATAGCCTCGATAGACATCACCTTTAAATAACGCGAAATAGTATAAATCTGTAAAAAAATTGAAAAAAAAATCACGCTTGGAGCATGGATTGTGAAACAATTTCCAGCACATTGAAAATATTCTCAATAGACATCACCTTTAAATAACGCGAAATAGTATAAATCTGTAAAAAAATTGAAAAAAAAATCACGCTTGGAGCATGGATTATGAAACAATTTCCAGCACATTGAGAATAGTCTCGATAGACATCACCTTTAAAAAACGCGAAATAGTATAAATCTGAAAACAAATTTAAAAAAATCACGCGTGGAGCACAGATTATGAAACAATTTCCAGCACATTGAGAATAGTCTCGATAGACATCACCTTTAAATAACGCGGATTAGTATATATCCGTAAACAAATTCAAAAAAATCACGCGTGGAGCACAGATTATGAAACAATTTCCAGCACATTGAGAATAGTCTCGAAAGACATCGCCTTTAAATAACGCGAAATTTTATAAAATCCGTAAACAAATTGAAAAAAAAAAATCACGCTTGGAGCATAAATTGTGAAACAATTTCCAGCACATTGATAATAGTCTCGATAGACATCGCCTTTAAAAAACGCGACATAGTATAAATCCGTAAACAAATTAAAAAAAATCACGCGTGGAGCACAGATTATGAAACAATTTCCAGCACATTGAGTATAGCCTTGACAGACATCACCTTTAAATAACGCAAAATAGTATAAAATGTAATAATTAGTATAAGCAAATTGAAAAAAAAAATCACGCTTGGAGCATAGATTGTGAATCAATTTCCAGCACATTGAAAATAGTCTCGATAGACATCGCCTTTAAAAAACGCGACATAGTATAAATCCGTAAACAAATTCAAAAAAATCACGCGTGGAGCACAGATTATGAAACAATTTCCCGCACAATGAGAATAGCCTCCATAGACATCGCCTTTAAATAACGCGAAATAGTATAAAATGTAATAATTAGTATAAACAAATTGAAAAAAAAATCACCCTTGGAGCATAGATTGTGAATCAATTTCCAGCACATTGAAAATAGTCTCGATAGACATCGCCTTTAAAAAACGCGACATAGTATAAATCCGTAAACAAATTCAAAAAAATCACGCGTGGAGCACAGATTATGAAACAATTTCCCGCACAATGAGAATAGCCTCGATAGACATCGCCTTTAAATAACGCGAAATAGTATAAAGACGTAAACAAATTGAAAAAAATCACGCGTTGACCACAGATTATGAAACAATTTCCGTCACATTGAGTATAGCCTTGACAGACATCACCTTTAAATAACGCAAAATAGTATAAAATGTAATAATTAGTATAAACAAATTGAAAAAAAAATCACGCTTGGAGCATAGATTGTGAATCAGTTTCCAGCACATTGAAAATAGTCTCGATAGATATCGCCTTTAAAAAACGCGACATAGTATAAATCCGTAAACAAATTCAAAAAAATCACGCGTGGAGCACAGATTATGAAATAATTTCCCGCACAATGAGAATAGCCTCGATAGACATCGCCTTTAAATAACGCGAAATAGTATAAAGACGTAAACAAATTGAAAAAAATCACGCGTTGACCACAGATTATGAAACAATTTCCAGCACATTGAGTATAGCCTTCACAGACATCACCTTTAAATAACGCAAAATAGTATAAAATGTAATAATTAGTATAAACAAATTGAAAAAAAATCACGCTTGGAGCATAGATTGTGAATCAATTACCAGCACATTGAAAATAGTCTCGATAGATATCGCCTTTAAAAAACGCGACATAGTATAAATCCGTAAACAAATTCAAAAACATCACGCGTGGAGCACAGATTATAAAACAATTTCCCGCACAATGAGAATAGCCTCGATAGACATCGCCTTTAAATAACGCGAATTAGTATAAAGACGTAAACAAATTGAAAAAAATCACGCGTTGACCACAGATTATGAAACAATTTCCAGCACATTGAGTATAGAATTGACAGGCATCACCTTTAAAAAACGCAAAATAGTATAAATCTGTAAAAAAATTGAAAAAAAAATCACGCTTGGAGCATGGATTGTGAAACAATTTCCAGCACATTGAAAATATTCTCAATAGACATCACCTTTAAATAACGCAAAATAGTATAAATCTGTAAAAAAATTGAAAAAAAAATCACGCGTGGAGCACAGATTATGAAACAATTTCCCGCACAATGTGAATAGCCTCGATAGACATCGCCTTTAAATAACGCGAATTAGTATAAAGACGTAAACAAATTGAAAAAAATCACGCGTTGACCACAGATTATGAAACAATTTCCAGCACATTGAGTATAGCCTTGACAGACATCACCTTTAAATAACGCAAAATAGTATAAATCTGTAAAAAAATTGAAGAAAAAATCACGCTAGGAGCATGGATTGTGAATCAATTTCCAGCACATTGAAAATAGTCTCGATAGACATCGCCTTTAAAAACGCGACATAGTATAAATCCGTAAACAAATTCAAAAAAATCACGCGTGGAGCACAGATTATGAAACAATTTCCCGCACAATGTGAATAGCCTCCATAGACATCACCTTTAAATAACGCAAAATAGTTTAAAATGTAATAATTAGTATAAACAAATTGAAAAAAAATCATGCGTGGAGCACAGATTATGAAACAATTTCCCGCACAATGAGAATAGCCTCGATAGACATCGCCTTTAAATAACGCGAAATAGTATAAAGACGTAAACAAATTTAAAAAAATCACGCGTTGAGCACACATTATGAAACAATTTCCCGCACAATGAGAATAGCCTCGATAGACATCGCCTTTAAAAAACGCGACATAGTATAAATCCGTAAACAAATTTAAAAAAATCACGCATGGAGCACAGATTATGAAACAATTTCCCGCACAATGAGAATAGCCTCGATAGACATCGCCTTTAAATAACGCGAAATAGTATAATATGTAATAATTAGTATAAACAAATTGAAAAAAAAATCACGCTTGGAGCATAGATTGTGAATCAATTTCCAGCACATTGAAAATAGTCTCGATAGACATCGCCTTTAAAAAACGCGACATAGTATAAATCCGTAAACAAATTCAAAAAAATCACGCGTGGAGCACAGATTATGAAACAATTTCCCGCACAATGAGAATAGCCTCGATAGACATCGCCTTTAAATAACGCGAAATAGTATAAAGACGTAAACAAATTGAAAAAAATCACGCGTTGACCACAGATTATGAAACAATTTCCAGCACATTGAGTATAGCCTTGATAGACATCACCTTTAAATAACGCAAAATAGTATAAAATGTAATAATTAGTATAAACAAATTGAAAAAAAAATCAAGCCTATAGCATAGATTGTGAAAAAATATCTAGCACATTGAAAATAGTCTCGATAGACATCACCTTTAAATATCGTGGAATGGTATAAATCCGTAAACAAATTTAAAAAATCATGCGTGGAGCACAAATTATGAAACAATTTCCAGCACATTGAGAATAGCCTCGATAGACATCACCTTTAAATAACGCGAAATAGTATAAATCTGTAAAAAAATTGAAAAAAAAATCACGCTTGGAGCATGGATTGTGAAACAATTTCCAGCACATTGAAAATATTCTCAATAGACATCACCTTTAAATAACGCGAAATAGTATAAATCTGTAAAAAAATTGAAAAAAAAATCACGCTTGGAGCATGGATTATGAAACAATTTCCAGCACATTGAGAATAGTCTCGATAGACATCACCTTTAAAAAACGCGAAATTTTATAAAATCCGTAAACAAATTGAAAAAAAATCACGCTTGGAGCATAAATTGTGAAACAATTTCCCGCACAATGAGAATAGCCTCGATAGACATCGCCTTTAAATAACGCGAAATAGTATAAAGACGTAAACAAATTGAAAAAAATCACGCGTTGACCACAGATTATGAAACAATTTCCAGCTCATTGAGTATAGCCTTGACAGACATCACCTTTAAATAACGCAAAATAGTATAAAATGTAATAATTAGTATAAACAAATTGAAAAAAAAATCAAGCTTGGAGCATAGATTGTGAAAAAATATCTAGCACATTGAAAATAGTCTCGATAGACATCACCTTTAAATAACGCGAAATAGTATAAATCTGTAAAAAAATTGAAAAAAAATCACGCTTGGAGCATGGATTGTGAAACAATTTCCAGCACATTGAAAATATTCTCGATAGACATCGCCTTTAAATATCGTGGAATGGTATAAATCCGTAAACAAATTTAGAAAAATCACGCGTGGAGCACAGATTATGAAACAATTTCCAGCACATTGAGAATAGTCTCGATAGACATCACCTTTAAATAACGCGGATTAGTATATATCCGTAAACAAATTCAAAAAAATCACGCGTGGAGCACAGATTATGAAACAATTTCCAGCACATTGAGAATAGTCTCGAAAGACATCGCCTTTAAATAACGCGAAATTTTATAAAATCCGTAAACAAATTGTAAAAAAAAAAAATCACGCTTGGAGCATAAATTGTGAAACAATTTCCAGCACATTGATAATAGTCTCGATAGACATCGCCTTTAAAAAACGCGACATAGTATAAATCCGTAAACAAATTTAAAAAAATCACGCGTGGAGCACAGATTATGAAACAATTTCCAGCACACTGAGTATAGCCTTGACAGACATCACCTTTAAATAACGCAAAATAGTATAAAATGTAATAATTAGTATAAGCAAATTGAAAAAAAAATCACGCTTGGAGCATAGATTGTGAATCAATTTCCAGCACATTGAAAATAGTCTCGATAGACATCGCCTTTAAAAAACGCGACATAGTATAAATCCGTAAACAAATTCAAAAAAATCACGCGTGGAGCACAGATTATGAAACAATTTCCCGCACAATGAGAATAGCCTCCATAGACATCGCCTTTAAATAACGCGAAATAGTATAAAATGTAATAATTAGTATAAACAAATTGAAAAAAAAATCACGCTTGGAGCATAGATTGTGAATCAATTTCCAGCACATTGAAAATAGTCTCGATAGACATCGCCTTTAAAAAACGCGACATAGTATAAATCCGTAAACAAATTCAAAAAAATCACGCGTGGAGCACAGATTATAAAACAATTTCCCGCACAATGAGAATAGCCTCGATAGACATCGCCTTTAAATAACGCGAATTAGTATAAAGACGTAAACAAATTGAAAAAAATCACTCGTTGACCACAGATTATGAAACAATTTCCAGCACATTGAGTATAGCCTTGATAGACATCACCTTTAAATAACGCAAAATAGTATAAAATGTAATAATTAGTATAAACAAATTGAAAAAAAAATCAAGCTTGGAGCATAGATTGTGAAAAAATATCTAGCACATTGAAAATATTCTCGATAGACATCACCTTTAAATATCGTGGAATGGTATAAATCCGTAAACAAATTTAAAAAATCACGCGTGGAGCACAAATTATGAAACAATTTCCAGCACATTGAGAATAGCCTCGATAGACATCACCTTTAAATAACGCGAAATAGTATAAATCTGTAAAAAAATTGAAAAAAAAATCACGCTTGGAGCATGGATTGTGAAACAATTTCCAGCACATTGAAAATATTCTCAATAGACATCACCTTTAAATAACGCGAAATAGTATAAATCTGTAAAAAAATTGAAAAAAAAATCACGCTTGGAGCATGGATTATGAAACAATTTCCAGCACATTGAGAATAGTCTCGATAGACATCACCTTTAAAAAACGCGAAATTTTATAAAATCCGTAAACAAATTGAAAAAAAATCACGCTTGGAGCATAAATTGTGAAACAATTTCCCGCACAATGAGAATAGCCTCGATAGACATCGCCTTTAAATAACGCGAAATAGTATAAAGACGTAAACAAATTGAAAAAAATCACGCGTTGACCACAGATTATGAAACAATTTCCAGCTCATTGAGTATAGATAGCCTTGACAGACATCACCTTTAAATAACGCAAAATAGTATAAAATGTAATAATTAGTATAAACAAATTGAAAAAAAAATCAAGCTTGGAGCATAGATTGTGAAAAAATATCTAGCACATTGAAAATATTCTCGATAGACATCGCCTTTAAATATCGTGGAATGGTATAAATCCGTAAACAAATTTAAAAAAATCACGCGTGGAGCACAGATTATGAAACAATTTCCAGCACATTGAGAATAGTCTCGATAGACATCACCTTAAAATAACGCGGATTAGTATATATCCGTAAACAAATTCAAAAAAATCACGCGTGGAGCACAGATTATGAAACAATTTCCAGCACATTGAGAATAGTCTCGAAAGACATCGCCTTTAAATAACGCGAAATTTTATAAAATCCGTAAACAAATTGAAAAAAAAATTTCACGCTTGGAGTATAAATTGTGAAACAATTTCCAGCACATTGATAATAGTCTCGATAGACATCGCCTTTAAAAAACGCGACATAGTATAAATCCGTAAACAAATTAAAAAAAATCACGCGTGGAGCACAGATTATGAAACAATTTCCAGCACACTGAGTATAGCCTTGACAGATATCACCTTTAAATAACGCAAAATAGTATAAAATGTAATAATTAGTATAAGCAAATTGAAAAAAAAATCACGCTTGGAGCATAGATTGTGAATCAATTTCCAGCACATTGAAAATAGTCTCGATAGACATCGCCTTTAAAAAACGCGACATAGTATAAATCCGTAAACAAATTCAAAAAAAATCACGCGTGGAGCACAGATTATGAAACAATTTCCCGCACAATGAGAATAGCCTCCATAGACATCGCCTTTAAATAACGCGAAATAGTATAAAATGTAATAATTAGTATAAACAAATTGAAAAAAAAATCACGCTTGGAGCATAGATTGTGAATCAATTTCCAGCACATTGAAAATAGTCTCGATAGACATCGCCTTTAAAAAACGCGACATAGTATAAATCCGTAAACAAATTCAAAAAAATCACGCGTGGAGCACAGATTATGAAACAATTTCCCGCACAATGAGAATAGCCTCGATAGACATCGCCTTTAAATAACGCGAAATAGTATAAAGACGTAAACAAATTGAAAAAAATCACGCGTTGACCACAGATTATGAAACAATTTCCAGCACATTGAGTATAGCCTTGACAGACATCACCTTTAAATAACGCAAAATAGTATAAAATGTAATAATTAGTATAAACAAATTGAAAAAAAATCACGCTTGGAGCATAGATTGTAAATCAATTTCCAGCACATTGAAAATAGTCTCGATAGATATCGCCTTTAAAAAACGCGACATAGTATAAATCCGTAAACAAATTCAAAAAAATCACGCGTGGAGCACAGATTATAAAACAATTTCCCGCACAATGAGAATAGCCTCGATAGACATCGCCTTTAAATAACGCGAAATAGTATAAAGACGTAAACAAATTGAAAAAAATCACGCGTTGACCACAGATTATGAAACAATTTCCGTCACATTGAGTATAGCCTTGACAGACATCACCTTTAAATAACGCAAAATAGTATATATCTGTAAAAAAATTGAAAAAAAAATCACGCTTGGAGCATGGATTGTGAAACAATTTCCAGCACATTGAAAATAGTCTCGATAGATATCGCCTTTAAAAAACGCGACATAGTATAAATCCGTAAACAAATTCAAAAAAATCAAGCGTGGAGCACAGATTATAAAACAATTTCCCGCACAATGAGAATAGCCTCGATAGACATCGCCTTTAAATAACGCGAATTAGCATAAAGACGTAAACAAATTGAAAAAAATCACGCGTTGACCACAGATTATGAAACAATTTCCAGCACATTGAGTATAGCCTTGACAGACATCACCTTTAAATAACGCAAAATAGTATAAAATGTAATAATTAGTATAAACAAATTGAAAAAAAAATCATGCGTGGAGCACAGATTATGAAACAATTTCACGCACAATGAGAATAGCCTAGATAGACATCGCCTTTAAATAACGCGAAATAGTATAAAATGTAATAATTAGTATAAACAAATTGAAAAAAAAACCACGCTTGGAGCATAGATTGTGAATCAATTTCCAGCACATTGAAAATAGTCTCGATAGACATCGCCTTTAAAAAACGCGACATAGTATAAATCCCTAAACAAATTCAAAAAAATCACGCGTGGAGCACAGATTATGAAACAATTTCCCTCACAATGAGAATAGCCTATAGACATCGCCTTTAAATAACGCGAAATAGTATAAAGACGTAAACAAATTGAAAAAAATCCCGCGTTGACCACAGATTATGAAACAATTTCCAGCACATTGAGTATAGCCTTGACAGACATCACCTTTAAATAACGCAAAATAGTATAAAATGTAATAATTAGTATAAACAAATTGAAAAAAAAATCACGCTTGGAGCATAGATTGTGAATCAATTTCCAGCACATTGAAAATAGTCTCGATAGACATCACCTTTAAATAACGCGAAATAGTATAAATCTGTAAAAAAATTGAAAAAAATCACGCTTGGAGCATGGATTGTGAAACAATTTCCAGCACATTGAAAATATTCTCAATAGACATCACCTTTAAATAACGCGAAATAGTATAAATCTGTAAAAAAATTGAAAAAAATCACGCGTGGATCACAGATTATGAAACAATTTCCCGCACAATGTGAATAGCCTCGATAGACATCGCCTTTAAATAACGCGAATTAGTATAAAGACGTAAACAAATTGAAAAAAATCACGCGTTGACCACAGATTATGAAAAAATTTCCAGCACATTGAGTATAGCCTTGACAGACATCACCTTTAAATAACGCAAAATAGTATAAATCTGTAAAAAAATTGAAAAAAAAATCACGCTTGGAGCATGGATTGTGAATCAATTTCCAGCACATTGAAAATAGTCTCGATAGACATCGCCTTTAAAAAACGCGACATAGTATAAATCGGTAAACAAATTCAAAAAAATCACGCGTGGAGCACAGATTATGAAACAATTTCCCGCACAATGTGAATAGCCTCCATAGACATCACCTTTAAATAACGCAAAATAGTTTAAAATGTAATAATTAGTATAAACAAATTGAAAAAAAAATCATGCGTGGAGCACAGATTATGAAACAATTTCCCGCACAATGAGAATAGCCTCGATAGACATCGCCTTTAAATAACGCGAAATAGTATAAAGACGTAAACAAATTGAAAAAAATCACGCGTTGAGCACACATTATGAAACAATTTCCCGCACAATGAGAATAGCCTCGATAGACATCGCCTTTAAAAAACGCGACATAGTATAAATCCGTAAACAAATTTAAAAAAATCACGCGTGGAGAACAAATTATGAAACATTTTCCAGCACATTGAGAATAGCCTCGATAGACATCACCTTTAAATAACGCGAAATAGTATAAATCTGTAAAAAAATTGAAAAAAAAATCACGCTTGGAGCATGGATTGTGAAACAATTTCCAGCACATTGAAAATATTCTCAATAGACATCACCTTTAAATAACGCGAAATAGTATAAATCTGAAAACAAATTTAAAAAAATCACGCGTGGAGCACAGATTATGAAAAAATTTCCAGCACATTGAGAATAGCCTCGATAGACATCACCTTTAAATAACGGGAAATAGTATAAATCTGTAAAAAAATTGAAAAAAAAATCACGCTTGGAGCATGGATTATGAAAGAATTTCCAGCACATTGAGAATAGTCTCGATAGACATCACCTTTAAAAAACGCGAAATTTTATAAAATCCGTAAACAAATTGAAACAAATCACGCTTGGAGCATAAATTGTGAAACAATTTCCCGCACAATGAGAATAGCCTCGATAGATATCGCCATTAAATAACGCGAAATAGTATAAAGACGTAAACAAATTGAAAAAAATCACGCGTTGACCACAGATTATGAAACAATTTCCAGCTCATTGAGTATAGCCTTGACAGACATCACCTTTAAATAACGCAAAATAGTATAAAATGTAATAATTAGTATAAACAAATTGAAAAAAAAAATCAAGCTTGGAGTATAGATTGTGAAAAAATATCTAGCACATTGAAAATAGTCTCGATAGACATCACCTTTAAATAACGCGAAATAGTATAAATCTGTAAAAAATTTGAAAAAAAAATCACGCTTGGAGCATGGATTGTGAAACAATTTCCAGCACATTGAAAATATTCTCGATAGACATCGCCTTTAAATATCATGGAATGGTATAAATCCGTAAAGAAATTTAAAAAATCACGCGTGGAGCACAAATTATGAAACAATTTCCAGCACATTGAGAATAGCCTCGATAGACATCACCTTTAAATAACGCGAAATAGTATAAATCTGTAAAAAAATTGAAAAAAAAATCACGCTTGGAGCATGGATTGTGAAACAATTTCCAGCACATTGAAAATATTCTCGATAGACATCACCTTTAAAAAACGCGAAATAGTATAAATCTGAAAACAAATTTTAAAAAATCACGCGTGGAGCACAGATTATGAAACAATTTCCAGCACATTGAGAATAGTCTCAATAGACATCACCTTTAAATAACGCGAAATAGTATAAATCTGAAAACAAATTTAAAAAAATCACGCGTGGAGCACAGATTATGAAACAATTTCCAGCACATTGAGAATAGCCTCGATAGACATCACCTTTAAATAACGCGAAATAGTATAAATCTGTAAAAAAATTGAAAAAAAAATCACGCTTGGAGCATGGATTATGAAACAATTTCCAGCACATTGAGAATAGTCTCGATAGACATCACCTTTAAAAAACGCGAAATTTTATAAAATCCGTAAACAAATTGAAAAAAAATCACGCTTGGAGCATAAATTGTGAAACAATTTCCCGCACAATGAGAATAGCCTCGATAGACATCACCTTTAAATAACGCGAAATAGTATAAAGACGTAAACAAATTGAAAAAAATCACGCGTTGACCACAGATTATGAAACAATTTCCAGCTCATTGAGTATAGCCTTGACAGACATCACCTTTAAATAACGCAAAATAGTATAAAATGTAATAATTTGTATAAACAAATTGAAAAAAAATCACGCGTGGAGCACAGATTATGAAACAATTTCCAGCACATTGAGAATAGCCTCGATAGACATCACCTTTAAATAACGCGAAATAGTATAAATCTGTAAAAAAATTGAAAAAAAAATCACGCTTGGAGCATGGATTATGAAACAATTTCCAGCACATTGAGAATAGTCTCGATAGACATCACCTTTAAAAAACGCGAAATTTTATAAAATCCGTAAACAAATTGAAAAAAAATCACGCTTGGAGCATAAATTGTGAAACAATTTCCCGCACAATGAGAATAGCCTCGATAGACATCGCCTTTAAATAACGCGAAATAGTATAAAGACGTAAACAAATTGAAAAAAATCACGCGTTGAGCACAGATTATGAAACAATTTCCAGCACATTGAGTATAGCCTTGACAGACATCACCTTTAAATAACGCGAAATAGTATAAAATGTAATAATTAGTATAAACAAATTGAAAAAAAAATCACGCTTGGAGCATAGGTTGTGAAAAAATATCTAGCACATTGAAAATAGTCTTGATAGACATCACCTTTAAATAACGCGAAATAGTATAAATCTGTAAAAAAAATTGAAAAAAAAATCACGCTTGGAGCATGGATTGTGAAACAATTTCCAGCACATTGAAAATATTCTCGATAGACATCGCCTTTAAATATCGTGGAATGGTATAAATCCGTAAACAAATTTAAAAAATCACGCGTGGAGCACAAATTATGAAACAATTTCCAGCACATTGAGAATAGCCTCGATAGACATCACCTTTAAATAACGTGAAATAGTATAAATCTGTAAAAAAATTGAAAAAAAAATCACGCTTGGAGCATGGATTGTGAAACAATTTCCAGCACATTGAAAATATTCTCGATAGACATTGCCTTTAAATAACGCGAAATAGTATAAATCTGTAAATAATTTAAAAGAAATCACGCGTGGAGCACAGATTATGAAACAATTTCCAGCACATTGAGAATAGTCTCGATAGACATCACCTTTAAAAAACGCGAAATAGTATAAATCTGAAAACAAATTTTAAAAAATCATGCGTGGAGCACAGATTATGAAACAATTTCCAGCACATTGAGAATAGTCTCGATAGACATCACCTTTAAATAACGCGGATTAGTATATATCCGTGAACAAATTCAAAAAAATCACCCGTGGAGCACAGATTATGAAAAAATTTCCAGCACATTGAGAATAGTCTCGATAGACATCGCCTTTAAAAAACGCGACATAGTATAAATCGGTAAACAAATTCAAAAAAATCACGCGTGGAGCACAGATTATGAAACAATTTCCCGCACAATGAGAATAGCCTCCATAGACATCGCCTTTAAATAACGCGAAATAGTATAAAATGTAATAATTAGTATAAACAAATTGAAAAAAAAATCACGCTTGGAGCATAGATTGTGAATCAATTTCCAGCACATTGAAAATAGTCTCGATAGACATCGCCTTTAAAAAACGCGACATAGTATAAATCCGTAAACAAATTCAAAAAAATCACGCGTGGAGCACAGATTATGAAACAATTTCCCGCACAATGAGAATAGCCTCGATAGACATCGCCTTTAAATAACGCGAAATAGTATAAAGACTTAAACAAATTGAAAGAAATCACGCGTTGACCACAGATTATGAAACAATTTCCAGCACATTGAGTATAGCCTTGCCAGACATCACCTTTAAATAACGCAAAATAGTATAAAATGTAATAATTAATATAAACAAATTGAAAAAAAAATCACGCTTGGAGCATAGATTGTGAATCAGTTTCCAGCACATTGAAAATAGTCTCAGTAGATATCGCCTTTAAAAAACGCGACATAGTATAAATCCGTAAACAAATTAAAAAAAATCACGCGTGGAGCACAGATTATAAAACAATTTCCCGCACAATGAGAATAGCCTCGATAGACATCGCCTTTAAATAACGCGAATTAGTATAAAGACGTAAACAAATTGAAAAAAATCACGCGTTGACCACAGATTATGAAACAATTTCCAGAAGATTGAGTATAGCCTTGACAGACATCACCTTTAAATAACGCAAAATAGTATAAAATGTAATAATTAGTATAGACAAATTGAAAAAAAAATCATGCGTGGAGCACAGATTATGAAACAATTTCCCGCACAATGAGAATAGCCTCGATAGACATCGCCTTTAAATAACGCGAAATAGTATAAAGACGTAAACAAATTGAAAAAAATCACGCGTTGAGCACAGATTATGAAACAATTTCCCGCACAATGAGAATAGCCTCGATAGACATCGCCTTTAAAAAACGCGACATAGTATAAATCCGTAAACAAATTTTAAAAAATCACGCGTGGAGCACAGATTATGAAACAATTTCCCGCACAATGAGAATAGCCTCGATAGACATCGCCTTTAAATAACGCGAAATAATATAAAATGTAATAATTAGTATAAACAAATTGAAAAAAAAAATCACGCTTGGAGCATAGATTGTGAATCAATTTCCAGCACATTGAAAATAGTCTCGATAGACATCGCCTTTAAAAAACGCGACATAGTATAAATCCGTAAACAAATTAAAAAAAATCACGCGTGGAGCACAGATTATGAAACAATTTCCCGCACAATGTGAATAGCCTCCATAGACATCGCCTTTAAATAACGCGAAATAGTATAAAATGTAATAATTAGTATAAACAAATTGAAAAAAAAATCATGCGTGGAGCACAGATTATGAAACAATTTCCCGCACAATGAGAATAGCCTCGATAGACATCGCCTTTAAATAACGCGAAATAGTATAAAGACGTAAACAAATTGAAAAAAATCACGCGTTGAGCACACATTATGAAACAATTTCCCGCACAATGAGAATAGCCTCGATAGACATCGCCTTTAAAAAACGCGACATAGTATAAATCCGTAAACAAATTAAAAAAAATCACGCGTGGAGCACAGATTATGAAACAATTTCCCGCACAATGAGAATAGCCTCGATAGACATCGCCTTTAAAAAACGCGACATAGTATAAATCCGTAAACAAATTTTAAAAAATCACGCGTGGAGCACAGATTATGAAACAATTTCCCGCACAATGAGAATAGCCTCGATAGACATCGCCTTTAAATAACGCGAAATAATATAAAATGTAATAATTAGTATAAACAAATTGAAAAAAAAAATCACGCTTGGAGCATAGATTGTGAATCAATTTCCAGCACATTGAAAATAGTCTCGATAGACATCGCCTTTAAAAAACGCGACATAGTATAAATCCGTAAACAAATTAAAAAAAATCACGCGTGGAGCACAGATTATGAAACAATTTCCCGCACAATGTGAATAGCCTCCATAGACATCGCCTTTAAATAACGCGAAATAGTATAAAATGTAATAATTAGTATAAACAAATTGAAAAAAAAATCACACTTGGAGCATAGATTGTTAATCAATTTCCAGCACATTGAAAATAGTCTCGATAGACATCGCCTTTAAAAAACGCGACATAGTATAAATCCGTAAACAAATTCAAAAAAATCACGCGTGGAGCACAGATTATGAAACAATTTCCCGCACAACGAGAATAGCCTCGATAGACATCGCCTTTAAATAACGCGAAATAGTATAAAGACGTAAACAAATTGAAAAAAATCACGCGTTGACCACAGATTATGAAACAATTTCCAGCACATTGAGTATAGCCTTGACAGACATCACCTTTAAATAACGCAAAATAGTATAAAATGTAATAATTAGTATAAACAAATTGAAAAAAAAATCATGCGTGGAGCACAGATTATGAAACAATTTCCCGCACAATGAGAATAGCCTCGATAGACATCGCCTTTAAATAACGCGAAATAGTATAAAGACGTAAACAAATTGAAAAAAATCACGCGTTGAGCACAGATTATGAAACAATTTCCCGCACAATGAGAATAGCCTCGATAGACATCGCCTTTAAAAAACGCGACATAGTATAAATCCGTAAACAAATTTAAAAAAATCACGCGTGGAGCACAGATTATGAAACAATTTCCCGCACAATGAGAATAGCCTCGATAGACATCGCCTTTAAATAACGCGAAATAGTATAAAATGTAATAATTAGTATAAACAAATTGAAAAAAAATCACGCTTGGAGCATAGATTGTGAATCAATTTCCAGCACATTGAAAATAGTCTCGATAGACATCGCCTTTAAATAACGCGAAATAGTATAAAGACGTAAACAAATTGAAAAAAATCACGCGTTGAGCACAGATTATGAAACAATTTCCCGCACAATGAGAATAGCCTCGATAGACATCGCCTTTAAAAAACGCGACATAGTATAAATCCGTAAACAAATTTAAAAAAATCACGCGTGGAGCACAGATTATGAAACAATTTCCCGCACAATGAGAATAGCCTCGATAGACATCGCCTTTAAATAACGCGAAATAGTATAAAATGTAATAATTAGTATAAACAAATTGAAAAAAAATCACGCTTGGAGCATAGATTGTGAATCAATTTCCAGCACATTGAAAATAGTCTCGATAGACATCGCCTTTAAAAAACGCGACATAGTATAAATCCGTAAACAAATTCAAAAAAATCACGCGTGGAGCACAGATTATGAAACAATTTCCCGCACAATGAGAATAGTCTCGATAGACATCGCCTTTAAATAACGCGAAATAGTATAAAGACGTAAACAAATTGAAAAAAATCACGCGTTGACCACAGATTATGAAACAATTTCCAGCACATTGAGTATAGCCTTGACAGACATCACCTTTAAATAACGCAAAATAGTATAAAATGTAATAATTTGTATAAACAAATTGAAAAAAAAATCACGCTTGGAGCATAGATTGTGAATAAATTTCCAGCACATTGAAAATAGTCTCGATAGATATCGCCTTTAAAAAACGCGACATAGTATAAATCCGTAAACAAATTCAAAAAAATCACGCGTGGAGCACAGATTATAAAACAATTTCCCACACAATGAGAAAAGCCTCGATAGACATCGCCTTTAAATAACGCGAATTAGTATAAAGACGTAAACAAATTGAAAAAAATCACGCGTTGACCACAGATTATGAAACAATTTCCAGCACATTGAGTATAGCCCTGATAGACATCACCTTTAAATAACGCAAAATAGTATAAAATGTAATAATTAGTATAAACAAATGGAAAAAAAAAATCAAGCTTGGAGCATAGATTGTGAAAAAATATCTAGCACATTGAAAATAGTCTCGATAGACATCACCTTTAAATAACGCGAAATAGTATAAATCTGTAAAAAAATTGAAAAAAAAAATCACGCTTGGAGCATGGATTGTGAAACAATTTCCAGCACATTGAAAATATTCTCGATAGACATCGCCTTTAAATATCGTGGAATGGTATAAATCCGTAAACAAATTTAAAAAATCGCGCGTGGAGCACAAATTATGAAACAATTTCCAGCACATTGAGAATAGCCTCGATAGACATCGCCTTTAAATAACGCGAATTAGTATAAAGACGTAAACAAATTGAAAAAAATCACGCGTTGACCACAGATTATGAAACAATTTCCAGCACATTGAGTATAGCCTTGACAGACATCACCTTTAAATAACGCAAAATAGTATAAATCTGTAAAAAAATTGAAAAAAAAATCACGCTTGGAGCATGGATTGTGAATCAATTTCCAGCACATTGAAAATAGTCTCGATAGACATCGCCTTTAAAAAAACGCGACATAGTATAAATCGGTAAACAAATTCAAAAAAATCACGCGTGGAGCACAGATTATGAAACAATTTCCCGCACAATGTGAATAGCCTCCATAGACATCACCTTTAAATAACGCAAAATAGTTTAAAATGTAATAATTAGTATAAACAAATTGAAAAAAAAATCATGCGTGGAGCACAGATTATGAAACAATTTCCCGCACAATGAGAATAGCCTCGATAGACATCGCCTTTAAATAACGCGAAATAGTATAAAGACGTAAACAAATTGAAAAAAATCACGCGTTGAGCACACATTATGAAACAATTTCCCGCACAATGAGAATAGCCTCGATAGACATCGCCTTTAAAAAACGCGACATAGTATAAATCCGTAAACAAATTAAAAAAAATCACGCGTGGAGCACAGATTATGAAACAATTTCCCGCACAATGAGAATAGCCTCGATAGACATCGCCTTTAAATAACGCGAAATAGTATAAAATGTAATAATTAGTATAAACAAATTGAAAAAAAAAATCACGCTTGGAGCATAGATTGTGAATCAATTTCCAGCACATTGAAAATAGTCTCGATAGACATCGCCTTTAAAAAACGCGACATAGTATAAATCCGTAAACAAATTCAAAAAAATCACGCGTGGAGCACAGATTATGAAACAATTTCCCGCACAATGAGAATAGCCTCGATAGACATCGCCTTTAAATAACGCGAAATAGTATAAAGACGTAAACAAATTGAAAAAAATCACGCGTTGACCACAGATTATGAAACAATTTCCAGCACATTGAGTATAGCCTTGACAGACATCACCTTTAAATAACGCAAAATAGTATAAAATGTAATAATTAGTATAAACAAATTGAAAAAAAAATCACGCTTGGAGCATAGATTGTGAATCAATTTCCAGCACATTGAAAATAGTCTCGATAGACATCGCCTTTAAAAAACGCGACATAGTATAAATCCGTAAAAAAATTCAAAAAAATCACGCGTGGAGCACAGATTATAAAACAATTTCCCGCACAATGAGAATAGCCTCGATAGACATCGCCTTTAAATAACGCGAATTAGTATAAAGACGTAAACAAATTGAAAAAAATCACGCGTTGACCACAGATTATGAAACAATTTCCAGCACATTGAGAATAGCCTCGATAGACATCACCTTTAAATATCGTGGAATGGTATAAATCCGTAAACAAATTTAAAAAATCACGCGTGGAGCACAAATTATGAAACATTTTCCAGCACATTGAGAATAGCCTCGATAGACATCACCTTTAAATAACGCGAAATAGTATAAATCTGTAAAAAAATTGAAAAAAAAATCACGCTTGGAGCATGGATTGTGAAACAATTTCCAGCACATTGAAAATATTCTCAATAGACATCACCTTTAAATAACGCGAAATAGTATAAATCTGAAAACAAATTTAAAAAAATCACGCGTGGAGCACAGATTATGAAAAAATTTCCAGCACATTGAGAATAGCCTCGATAGACATCACCTTTAAATAACGGGAAATAGTATAAATCTGTAAAAAAATTGAAAAAAAAATCACGCTTGGAGCATGGATTATGAAAGAATTTCCAGCACATTGAGAATAGTCTCGATAGACATCACCTTTAAAAAACGCGAAATTTTATAAAATCCGTAAACAAATTGAAACAAATCACGCTTGGAGCATAAATTGTGAAACAATTTCCCGCACAATGAGAATAGCCTCGATAGATATCGCCATTAAATAACGCGAAATAGTATAAAGACGTAAACAAATTGAAAAAAATCACGCGTTGACCACAGATTATGAAACAATTTCCAGCTCATTGAGTATAGCCTTGACAGACATCACCTTTAAATAACGCAAAATAGTATAAAATGTAATAATTAGTATAAACAAATTGAAAAAAAAAATCAAGCTTGGAGCATAGATTGTGAAAAAATATCTAGCACATTGAAAATAGTCTCGATAGACATCACCTTTAAATAACGCGAAATAGTATAAATCTGTAAAAAAATTGAAAAAAAAATCACGCTTGGAGCATGGATTGTGAAACAATTTCCAGCACATTGAAAATATTCTCGATAGACATCGCCTTTAAATATCATGGAATGGTATAAATCCGTAAAGAAATTTAAAAAATCACGCGTGGAGCACAAATTATGAAACAATTTCCAGCACATTGAGAATAGCCTCGATAGACATCACCTTTAAATAACGCGAAATAGTATAAATCTGTAAAAAAATTGAAAAAAAAATCACGCTTGGAGCATGGATTGTGAAACAATTTCCAGCACATTGAAAATATTCTCAATAGACATCACCTTTAAATAACGCGAAATAGTATAAATCTGAAAACAAATTTAAAAAAATCACGCGTGGAGCACAGATTATGAAACAATTTCCAGCACATTGAGAATAGCCTCGATAGACATCACCTTTAAATAACGCGAAATAGTATAAATCTGTAAAAAAATTGAAAAAAAAATCACGCTTGGAGCATGGATTATGAAACAATTTCCAGCACATTGAGAATAGTCTCGATAGACATCACCTTTAAAAAACGCGAAATTTTATAAAATCCGTAAACAAATTGAAAAAAAATCACGCTTGGAGCATAAATTGTGAAACAATTTCTCGCACAATGAGAATAGCCTCGATAGACATCACCTTTAAATAACGCGAAATAGTATAAAGACGTAAACAAATTGAAAAAAATCACGCGTTGACCACAGATTATGAAACAATTTCCAGCTCATTGAGTATAGCCTTGACAGACATCACCTTTAAATAACGCAAAATAGTATAAAATGTAATAATTAGTATAAACAAATTGAAAAAAAATCACGCGTGGAGCACAGATTATGAAACAATTTCCAGCACATTGAGAATAGCCTCGATAGACATCACCTTTAAATAACGCGAAATAGTATAAATCTGTAAAAAAATTGAAAAAAAAATCACGCTTGGAGCATGGATTGTGAAACAATTTCCAGCACATTGAAAATATTCTCGATAGACATCGCCTTTAAATATCATGGAATGGTATAAATCCGTAAAGAAATTTAAAAAATCACGCGTGGAGCACAAATTATGAAACAATTTCCAGCACATTGAGAATAGCCTCGATAGACATCACCTTTAAATAACGCGAAATAGTATAAATCTGTAAAAAAATTGAAAAAAAAATCACGCTTGGAGCATGGATTGTGAAACAATTTCCAGCACATTGAAAATATTCTCGATAGACATCGCCTTTAAATATCATGGAATGGTATAAATCCGTAAAGAAATTTAAAAAATCACGCGTGGAGCACAAATTATGAAACAATTTCCAGCACATTGAGAATAGCCTCGATAGACATCACCTTTAAATAACGCGAAATAGTATAAATCTGTAAAAAAATTGAAAAAAAAATCACGCTTGGAGCATGGATTGTGAAACAATTTCCAGCACATTGAAAATATTCTCAATAGACATCACCTTTAAATAACGCGAAATAGTATAAATCTGAAAACAAATTTAAAAAAATCACGCGTGGAGCACAGATTATGAAACAATTTCCAGCACATTGAGAATAGCCTCGATAGACATCACCTTTAAATAACGCGAAATAGTATAAATCTGTAAAAAAATTGAAAAAAAAATCACGCTTGGAGCATGGATTATGAAACAATTTCCAGCACATTGAGAATAGTCTCGATAGACATCACCTTTAAAAAACGCGAAATTTTATAAAATCCGTAAACAAATTGAAAAAAAATCACGCTTGGAGCATAAATTGTGAAACAATTTCTCGCACAATGAGAATAGCCTCGATAGACATCACCTTTAAATAACGCGAAATAGTATAAAGACGTAAACAAATTGAAAAAAATCACGCGTTGACCACAGATTATGAAACAATTTCCAGCTCATTGAGTATAGCCTTGACAGACATCACCTTTAAATAACGCAAAATAGTATAAAATGTAATAATTAGTATAAACAAATTGAAAAAAAATCACGCGTGGAGCACAGATTATGAAACAATTTCCAGCACATTGAGAATAGCCTCGATAGACATCACCTTTAAATAACGCGAAATAGTATAAATCTGTAAAAAAATTGAAAAAAAAATCACGCTTGGAGCATGGATTATGAAACAATTTCCAGCACATTGAGAATAGTCTCGATAGACATCACCTTTAAAAAACGCGAAATTTTATAAAATCCGTAAACAAATTGAAAAAAAAATCACGCTTGGAGCATAAATTGTGAAACAATTTCCCGCACAATGAGAATAGCCTCGATAGACATCGCCTTTAAATAACGCGAAATAGTATAAAGACGTAAACAAATTGAAAAAAATCACGCGTTGAGCACAGATTATGAAACAATTTCCAGCACATTGAGTATAGCCTTGACAGACATCACCTTTAAATAACGCGAAATAGTATAAAATGTAATAATTAGTATAAACAAATTGAAAAAAAAATCACGCTTGGAGCATAGGTTGTGAAAAAATATCTAGCACATTGAAAATAGTCTTGATAGACATCACCTTTAAATAACGCGAAATAGTATAAATCTGTAAAAAAAATTGAAAAAAAAATCACGCTTGGAGCATGGATTGTGAAACAATTTCCAGCACATTGAAAATATTCTCGATAGACATCGCCTTTAAATATCGTGGAATGGTATAAATCCGTAAACAAATTTAAAAAATCACGCGTGGAGCACAAATTATGAAACAATTTCCAGCACATTGAGAATAGCCTCGATAGACATCGCCTTTAAATAACGCGAATTAGTATAAAGACGTAAACAAATTGAAAAAAATCACGCGTTGACCACAGATTATGAAACAATTTCCAGCACATTGAGTATAGCCTTGACAGACATCACCTTTAAATAACGCAAAATAGTATAAATCTGTAAAAAAATTGAAAAAAAAATCACGCTTGGAGCATGGATTGTGAATCAATTTCCAGCACATTGAAAATAGTCTCGATAGACATCGCCTTTAAAAAACGCGACATAGTATAAATCGGTAAACAAATTCAAAAAAATCACGCGTGGAGCACAGATTATGAAACAATTTCCCGCACAATGTGAATAGCCTCCATAGACATCACCTTTAAATAACGCAAAATAGTTTAAAATGTAATAATTAGTATAAACAAATTGAAAAAAAAATCATGCGTGGAGCACAGATTATGAAACAATTTCCCGCACAATGAGAATAGCCTCGATAGACATCGCCTTTAAATAACGCGAAATAGTATAAAGACGTAAACAAATTGAAAAAAATCACGCGTTGAGCACAGATTATGAAACAATTTCCCGCACAATGAGAATAGCCTCGATAGACATCGCCTTTAAAAAACGCGACATAGTATAAATCCGTAAACAAATTTAAAAAAATCACGCGTGGAGCACAGATTATGAAACAATTTCCCGCACAATGAGAATAGCCTCGATAGACATCGCCTTTAAATAACGCGAAATAGTATAAAATGTAATAATTAGTATAAACAAATTGAAAAAAAATCACGCTTGGAGCATAGATTGTGAATCAATTTCCAGCACATTGAAAATAGTCTCGATAGACATCGCCTTTAAATAACGCGAAATAGTATAAAGACGTAAACAAATTGAAAAAAATCACGCGTTGAGCACAGATTATGAAACAATTTCCCGCACAATGAGAATAGCCTCGATAGACATCGCCTTTAAAAAACGCGACATAGTATAAATCCGTAAACAAATTTAAAAAAATCACGCGTGGAGCACAGATTATGAAACAATTTCCCGCACAATGAGAATAGCCTCGATAGACATCGCCTTTAAATAACGCGAAATAGTATAAAATGTAATAATTAGTATAAACAAATTGAAAAAAAATCACGCTTGGAGCATAGATTGTGAATCAATTTCCAGCACATTGAAAATAGTCTCGATAGACATCGCCTTTAAAAAACACGACATAGTATAAATCCGTAAACAAATTCAAAAAAATCACGCGTGGAGCACAGATTATGAAACAATTTCCCGCACAATGAGAATAGTCTCGATAGACATCGCCTTTAAATA
Organism: Maratus speciosus; assembly: GCA_963932465.1. Classification (NCBI taxonomy): domain Eukaryota; kingdom Metazoa; phylum Arthropoda; class Arachnida; order Araneae; family Salticidae; genus Maratus; species Maratus speciosus. Next base: position 616,418,363 of record OZ010792.1, read on the forward strand.
ACGCGAAATAGTATAAAGACGTAAACAAATTGAAAAAAATCACGCGTTGACCACAGATTATGAAACAATTTCCAGCACATTGAGTATAGCCTTGACAGACATCACCTTTAAATAACGCAAAATAGTATAAAATGTAATAATTTGTATAAACAAATTGAAAAAAAAATCACGCTTGGAGCATAGATTGTGAATAAATTTCCAGCACATTGAAAATAGTCTCGATAGATATCGCCTTTAAAAAACGCGACATAGTATAAATCCGTAAACAAATTCAAAAAAATCACGCGTGGAGCACAGATTATAAAACAATTTCCCACACAATGAGAAAAGCCTCGATAGACATCGCCTTTAAATAACGCGAATTAGTATAAAGACGTAAACAAATTGAAAAAAATCACGCGTTGACCACAGATTATGAAACAATTTCCAGCACATTGAGTATAGCCCTGATAGACATCACCTTTAAATAACGCAAAATAGTATAAAATGTAATAATTAGTATAAACAAATGGAAAAAAAAATCAAGCTTGGAGCATAGATTGTGAAAAAATATCTAGCACATTGAAAATAGTCTCGATAGACATCACCTTTAAATAACGCGAAATAGTATAAATCTGTAAAAAAATTGAAAAAAAAATCACGCTTGGAGCATGGATTGTGAAACAATTTCCAGCACATTGAAAATATTCTCGATAGACATCGCCTTTAAATATCGTGGAATGGTATAAATCCGTAAACAAATTTAAAAAATCACGCGTGGAGCACAAATTATGAAACAATTTCCAGCACATTGAGAATAGCCTCGATAGACATCGCCTTTAAATAACGCGAATTAGTATAAAGACGTAAACAAATTGAAAAAAATCACGCGTTGACCACAGATTATGAAACAATTTCCAGCACATTGAGTATAGCCTTGACAGACATCACCTTTAAATAACGCAAAATAGTATAAATCTGTAAAAAAATTGAAAAAAAAATCACGCTTGGAGCATGGATTGTGAATCAATTTCCAGCACATTGAAAATAGTCTCGATAGACATCGCCTTTAAAAAACGCGACATAGTATAAATCGGTAAACAAATTCAAAAAAATCACGCGTGGAGCACAGATTATGAAACAATTTCCCGCACAATCTGAATAGCCTCCATAGACATCACCTTTAAATAACGCAAAATAGTTTAAAATGTAATAATTAGTATAAACAAATTGAAAAAAAAATCATGCGTGGAGCACAGATTATGAAACAATTTCCCGCACAATGAGAATAGCCTCGATAGACATCGCCTTTAAATAACGCGAAATAGTATAAAGACGTAAACAAATTGAAAAAAATCACGCGTTGAGCACACATTATGAAACAATTTCCCGCACAATGAGAATAGCCTCGATAGACATCGCCTTTAAAAAACGCGACATAGTATAAATCCGTAAACAAATTAAAAAAAATCACGCGTGGAGCACAGATTATGAAACAATTTCCCGCACAATGAGAATAGCCTCGATAGACATCGCCTTTAAATAACGCGAAATAGTATAAAATGTAATAATTAGTATAAACAAATTGAAAAAAAAATCACGCTTGGAGCATAGATTGTGAATCAATTTCCAGCACATTGAAAATAGTCTCGATAGACATCGCCTTTAAAAAACGCGACATAGTATAAATCCGTAAACAAATTCAAAAAAATCACGCGTGGAGCACAGATTATGAAACAATTTCCCGCACAATGAGAATAGCCTCGATAGACATCGCCTTTAAATAACGCGAAATAGTATAAAGACGTAAACAAATTGAAAAAAATCACGCGTTGACCACAGATTATGAAACAATTTCCAGCACATTGAGTATAGCCTTGACAGACATCACCTTTAAATAACGCAAAATAGTATAAAATGTAATAATTAGTATAAACAAATTGAAAAAAAAATCACGCTTGGAGCATAGATTGTGAATCAATTTCCAGCACATTGAAAATAGTCTCGATAGACATCGCCTTTAAAAAACGCGACATAGTATAAATCCGTAAACAAATTCAAAAAAATCACGCGTGGAGCACAGATTATAAAACAATTTCCCGCACAATGAGAATAGCCTCGATAGACATCGCCTTTAAATAACGCGAATTAGTATAAAGACGTTAACAAATTGAAAAAAATCACGCGTTGACCACAGATTATGAAACAATTTCCAGCACATTGAGAATAGCCTCGATAGACATCACCTTTAAATATCGTGGAATGGTATAAATCCGTAAACAAATTTAAAAAATCACGCGTGGAGCACAAATTATGAAACATTTTCCAGCACATTGAGAATAGCCTCGATAGACATCACCTTTAAATAACGCGAAATAGTATAAATCTGTAAAAAAATTGAAAAAAAAATCACGCTTGGAGCATGGATTGTGAAACAATTTCCAGCACATTGAAAATATTCTCAATAGACATCACCTTTAAATAACGCGAAATAGTATAAATCTGAAAACAAATTTAAAAAAATCACGCGTGGAGCACAGATTATGAAAAAATTTCCAGCACATTGAGAATAGCCTCGATAGACATCACCTTTAAATAACGGGAAATAGTATAAATCTGTAAAAAAATTGAAAAAAAAATCACGCTTGGAGCATGGATTATGAAAGAATTTCCAGCACATTGAGAATAGTCTCGATAGACATCACCTTTAAAAAACGCGAAATTTTATAAAATCCGTAAACAAATTGAAACAAATCACGCTTGGAGCATAAATTGTGAAACAATTTCCCGCACAATGAGAATAGCCTCGATAGATATCGCCATTAAATAACGCGAAATAGTATAAAGACGTAAACAAATTGAAAAAAATCACGCGTTGACCACAGATTATGAAACAATTTCCAGCTCATTGAGTATAGCCTTGACAGACATCACCTTTAAATAACGCAAAATAGTATAAAATGTAATAATTAGTATAAACAAATTGAAAAAAAAAATCAAGCTTGGAGCATAGATTGTGAAAAAATATCTAGCACATTGAAAATAGTCTCGATAGACATCACCTTTAAATAACGCGAAATAGTATAAATCTGTAAAAAAATTGAAAAAAAAATCACGCTTGGAGCATGGATTGTGAAACAATTTCCAGCACATTGAAAATATTCTCGATAGACATCGCCTTTAAATATCATGGAATGGTATAAATCCGTAAAGAAATTTAAAAAATCACGCGTGGAGCACAAATTATGAAACAATTTCCAGCACATTGAGAATAGCCTCGATAGACATCACCTTTAAATAACGCGAAATAGTATAAATCTGTAAAAAAATTGAAAAAAAAATCACGCTTGGAGCATGGATTGTGAAACAATTTCCAGCACATTGAAAATATTCTCAATAGACATCACCTTTAAATAACGCGAAATAGTATAAATCTGAAAACAAATTTAAAAAAATCACGCGTGGAGCACAAATTATGAAACAATTTCCAGCACATTGAGAATAGCCTCGATAGACATCACCTTTAAATAACGCGAAATAGTATAAATCTGTAAAAAAATTGAAAAAAAAATCACGCTTGGAGCATGGATTATGAAACAATTTCCAGCACATTGAGAATAGTCTCGATAGACATCACCTTTAAAAAACGCGAAATTTTATAAAATCCGTAAACAAATTGAAAAAAAATCACGCTTGGAGCATAAATTGTGAAACAATTTCCCGCACAATGAGAATAGCCTCGATAGACATCACCTTTAAATAACGCGAAATAGTATAAAGACGTAAACAAATTGAAAAAAATCACGCGTTGACCACAGATTATGAAACAATTTCCAGCTCATTGAGTATAGCCTTGACAGACATCACCTTTAAATAACGCAAAATAGTATAAAATGTAATAATTAGTATAAACAAATTGAAAAAAAATCACGCGTGGAGCACAGATTATGAAACAATTTCCAGCACATTGAGAATAGCCTCGATAGACATCACCTTTAAATAACGCGAAATAGTATAAATCTGTAAAAAAATTGAAAAAAAAATCACGCTTCGAGCATGGATTATGAAACAATTTCCAGCACATTGAGAATAGTCTCGATAGACATCACCTTTAAAAAACGCGAAATTTTATAAAATCCGTAAACAAATTGAAAAAAAATCACGCTTGGAGCATAAATTGTGAAACAATTTCCCGCACAATGAGAATAGCCTCGATAGACATCGCCTTTAAATAACGCGAAATAGTATAAAGACGTAAACAAATTGAAAAAAATCACGCGTTGAGCACAGATTATGAAACAATTTCCAGCACATTGAGTATAGCCTTGACAGACATCAACTTTAAATAACGCGAAATAGTATAAAATGTAATAATTAGTATAAACAAATTGAAAAAAAAATCACGCTTGGAGCATAGGTTGTGAAAAAATATCTAGCACATTGAAAATAGTCTTGATAGACATCACCTTTAAATAACGCGAAATAGTATAAATCTGTAAAAAAAATTGAAAAAAAAATCACGCTTGGAGCATGGATTGTGAAACAATTTCCAGCACATTGAAAATATTCTCGATAGACATCGCCTTTAAATATCGTGGAATGGTATAAATCCGTAAACAAATTTAAAAAATCACGCGTGGAGCACAAATTATGAAACAATTTCCAGCACATTGAGAATAGCCTCGATAGACATCACCTTTAAATAACGTGAAATAGTATAAATCTGTAAAAAAATTGAAAAAAAAATCACGCTTGGAGCATGGATTGTGAAACAATTTCCAGCACATTGAAAATATTCTCGATAGACATCGCCTTTAAATAACGCGAAATAGTATAAATCTGTAAATAAATTAAAAGAAATCACGCGTGGAGCACAGATTATGAAACAATTTCCAGCACATTGAGAATAGTCTCGATAGACATCACCTTTAAAAAACGCGAAATAGTATAAATCTGAAAACAAATTTTAAAAAATCACGCGTGGAGCACAGATTATGAAACAATTTCCAGCACATTGAGAATAGTCTCGATAGACATCACCTTTAAATAACGCGGATTAGTATATATCCGTGAACAAATTCAAAAAAATCACCCGTGGAGCACAGATTATGAAAAAATTTCCAGCACATTGAGAATAGTCTCGATAGACATCGCCTTTAAAAAACGCGACATAGTATAAATCGGTAAACAAATTCAAAAAAATCACGCGTGGAGCACAGATTATGAAACAATTTCCCGCACAATGAGAATAGCCTCCATAGACATCGCCTTTAAATAACGCGAAATAGTATAAAATGTAATAATTAGTATAAACAAATTGAAAAAAAAATCACGCTTGGAGCATAGATTGTGAATCAATTTCCAGCACATTGAAAATAGTCTCGATAGACATCGCCTTTAAAAAACGCGACATAGTATAAATCCGTAAACAAATTCAAAAAAATCACGCGTGGAGCACAGATTATGAAACAATTTCCCGCACAATGAGAATAGCCTCGATAGACATCGCCTTTAAATAACGCGAAATAGTATAAAGACTTAAACAAATTGAAAGAAATCACGCGTTGACCACAGATTATGAAACAATTTCCAGCACATTGAGTATAGCCTTGCCAGACATCACCTTTAAATAACGCAAAATAGTATAAAATGTAATAATTAATATAAACAAATTGAAAAAAAAATCACGCTTGGAGCATAGATTGTGAATCAGTTTCCAGCACATTGAAAATAGTCTCGATAGATATCGCCTTTAAAAAACGCGACATAGTATAAATCCGTAAACAAATTAAAAAAAATCACGCGTGGAACACAGATTATAAAACAATTTCCCGCACAATGAGAATAGCCTCGATAGACATCGCCTTTAAATAACGCGAATTAGTATAAAGACGTAAACAAATTGAAAAAAATCACGCGTTGACCACAGATTATGAAACAATTTCCAGAAGATTGAGTATAGCCTTGACAGACATCACCTTTAAATAACGCAAAATAGTATAAAATGTAATAATTAGTATAGACAAATTGAAAAAAAAATCATGCGTGGAGCACAGATTATGAAACAATTTCCCGCACAATGAGAATAGCCTCGATAGACATCGCCTTTAAATAACGCGAAATAGTATAAAGACGTAAACAAATTGAAAAAAATCACGCGTTGAGCACAGATTATGAAACAATTTCCCGCACAATGAGAATAGCCTCGATAGACATCGCCTTTAAAAAACGCGACATAGTATAAATCCGTAAACAAATTTTAAAAAATCACGCGTGGAGCACAGATTATGAAACAATTTCCCGCACAATGAGAATAGCCTCGATAGACATCGCCTTTAAATAACGCGAAATAATATAAAATGTAATAATTAGTATAAACAAATTGAAAAAAAAAATCACGCTTGGAGCATAGATTGTGAATCAATTTCCAGCACATTGAAAATAGTCTCGATAGACATCGCCTTTAAAAAACGCGACATAGTATAAATCCGTAAACAAATTAAAAAAAATCACGCGTGGAGCACAGATTATGAAACAATTTCCCGCACAATGTGAATACCCTCCATAGACATCGCCTTTAAATAACGCGAAATAGTATAAAATGTAATAATTAGTATAAACAAATTGAAAAAAAAAAATCACACTTGGAGCATAGATTGTTAATCAATTTCCAGCACATTGAAAATAGTCTCGATAGACATCGCCTTTAAAAAACGCGACATAGTATAAATCCGTAAACAAATTCAAAAAAATCACGCGTGGAGCACAGATTATGAAACAATTTCCCGCACAACGAGAATAGCCTCGATAGACATCGCCTTTAAATAACGCGAAATAGTATAAAGACGTAAACAAATTGAAAAAAATCACGCGTTGACCACAGATTATGAAACAATTTCCAGCACATTGAGTATAGCCTTGACAGACATCACCTTTAAATAACGCAAAATAGTATAAAATGTAATAATTAGTATAAACAAATTGAAAAAAAATCACGCGTGGAGCACAGATTATGAAACAATTTCCAGCACATTGAGAATAGCCTCGATAGACATCACCTTTAAATAACGCGAAATAGTATAAATCTGTAAAAAAATTGAAAAAAAAATCACGCTTGGAGCATGGATTATGAAACAATTTCCAGCACATTGAGAATAGTCTCGATAGACATCACCTTTAAAAAACGCGAAATTTTATAAAATCCGTAAACAAATTGAAAAAAAATCACGCTTGGAGCATAAATTGTGAAACAATTTCCCGCACAATGAGAATAGCCTCGATAGACATCGCCTTTAAATAACGCGAAATAGTATAAAGACGTAAACAAATTGAAAAAAATCACGCGTTGAGCACAGATTATGAAACAATTTCCAGCACATTGAGTATAGCCTTGACAGACATCAACTTTAAATAACGCGAAATAGTATAAAATGTAATAATTAGTATAAACAAATTGAAAAAAAAATCACGCTTGGAGCATAGGTTGTGAAAAAATATCTAGCACATTGAAAATAGTCTTGATAGACATCACCTTTAAATAACGCGAAATAGTATAAATCTGTAAAAAAAATTGAAAAAAAAATCACGCTTGGAGCATGGATTGTGAAACAATTTCCAGCACATTGAAAATATTCTCGATAGACATCGCCTTTAAATATCGTGGAATGGTATAAATCCGTAAACAAATTTAAAAAATCACGCGTGGAGCACAAATTATGAAACAATTTCCAGCACATTGAGAATAGCCTCGATAGACATCACCTTTAAATAACGTGAAATAGTATAAATCTGTAAAAAAATTGAAAAAAAAATCACGCTTGGAGCATGGATTGTGAAACAATTTCCAGCACATTGAAAATATTCTCGATAGACATCGCCTTTAAATAACGCGAAATAGTATAAATCTGTAAATAAATTAAAAGAAATCACGCGTGGAGCACAGATTATGAAACAATTTCCAGCACATTGAGAATAGTCTCGATAGACATCACCTTTAAAAAACGCGAAATAGTATAAATCTGAAAACAAATTTTAAAAAATCACGCGTGGAGCACAGATTATGAAACAATTTCCAGCACATTGAGAATAGTCTCGATAGACATCACCTTTAAATAACGCGGATTAGTATATATCCGTGAACAAATTCAAAAAAATCACCCGTGGAGCACAGATTATGAAAAAATTTCCAGCACATTGAGAATAGTCTCGATAGACATCGCCTTTAAAAAACGCGACATAGTATAAATCGGTAAACAAATTCAAAAAAATCACGCGTGGAGCACAGATTATGAAACAATTTCCCGCACAATGAGAATAGCCTCCATAGACATCGCCTTTAAATAACGCGAAATAGTATAAAATGTAATAATTAGTATAAACAAATTGAAAAAAAAATCACGCTTGGAGCATAGATTGTGAATCAATTTCCAGCACATTGAAAATAGTCTCGATAGACATCGCCTTTAAAAAACGCGACATAGTATAAATCCGTAAACAAATTCAAAAAAATCACGCGTGGAGCACAGATTATGAAACAATTTCCCGCACAATGAGAATAGCCTCGATAGACATCGCCTTTAAATAACGCGAAATAGTATAAAGACTTAAACAAATTGAAAGAAATCACGCGTTGACCACAGATTATGAAACAATTTCCAGCACATTGAGTATAGCCTTGCCAGACATCACCTTTAAATAACGCAAAATAGTATAAAATGTAATAATTAATATAAACAAATTGAAAAAAAAATCACGCTTGGAGCATAGATTGTGAATCAGTTTCCAGCACATTGAAAATAGTCTCGATAGATATCGCCTTTAAAAAACGCGACATAGTATAAATCCGTAAACAAATTAAAAAAAATCACGCGTGGAACACAGATTATAAAACAATTTCCCGCACAATGAGAATAGCCTCGATAGACATCGCCTTTAAATAACGCGAATTAGTATAAAGACGTAAACAAATTGAAAAAAATCACGCGTTGACCACAGATTATGAAACAATTTCCAGAAGATTGAGTATAGCCTTGACAGACATCACCTTTAAATAACGCAAAATAGTATAAAATGTAATAATTAGTATAGACAAATTGAAAAAAAAATCATGCGTGGAGCACAGATTATGAAACAATTTCCCGCACAATGAGAATAGCCTCGATAGACATCGCCTTTAAATAACGCGAAATAGTATAAAGACGTAAACAAATTGAAAAAAATCACGCGTTGAGCACAGATTATGAAACAATTTCCCGCACAATGAGAATAGCCTCGATAGACATCGCCTTTAAAAAACGCGACATAGTATAAATCCGTAAACAAATTTTAAAAAATCACGCGTGGAGCACAGATTATGAAACAATTTCCCGCACAATGAGAATAGCCTCGATAGACATCGCCTTTAAATAACGCGAAATAATATAAAATGTAATAATTAGTATAAACAAATTGAAAAAAAAAATCACGCTTGGAGCATAGATTGTGAATCAATTTCCAGCACATTGAAAATAGTCTCGATAGACATCGCCTTTAAAAAACGCGACATAGTATAAATCCGTAAACAAATTAAAAAAAATCACGCGTGGAGCACAGATTATGAAACAATTTCCCGCACAATGTGAATAGCCTCCATAGACATCGCCTTTAAATAACGCGAAATAGTATAAAATGTAATAATTAGTATAAACAAATTGAAAAAAAAAAATCACACTTGGAGCATAGATTGTTAATCAATTTCCAGCACATTGAAAATAGTCTCGATAGACATCGCCTTTAAAAAACGCGACATAGTATAAATCCGTAAACAAATTCAAAAAAATCACGCGTGGAGCACAGATTATGAAACAATTTCCCGCACAACGAGAATAGCCTCGATAGACATCGCCTTTAAATAACGCGAAATAGTATAAAGACGTAAACAAATTGAAAAAAATCACGCGTTGACCACAGATTATGAAACAATTTCCAGCACATTGAGTATAGCCTTGACAGACATCACCTTTAAATAACGCAAAATAGTATAAAATGTAATAATTAGTATAAACAAATTGAAAAAAAAATCATGCGGGGAGCACAGATTATGAAACAATTTCCCGCACAATGAGAATAGCCTCGATAGACATCGCCTTTAAATAACGCGAAATAGTATAAAGACGTAAACAAATTGAAAAAAATCACGCGTTGAGCACAGATTATGAAACAATTTCCCGCACAATGAGAATAGCCTCGATAGACATCGCCTTTAAAAAACGCGACATAGTATAAATCCGTAAACAAATTTAAAAAAATCACGCGTGGAGCACAGATTATGAAACAATTTCCCGCACAATGAGAATAGCCTCGATAGACATCGCCTTTAAATAACGCGAAATAGTATAAAATGTAATAATTAGTATAAACAAATTGAAAAAAAATCACGCTTGGAGCATAGATTGTGAATCAATTTCCAGCACATTGAAAATAGTCTCGATAGACATCGCCTTTAAAAAACGCGACATAGTATAAATCCGTAAACAAATTCAAAAAAATCACGCGTGGAGCACAGATTATGAAACAATTTCCCGCACAATGAGGATAGTCTCGATAGACATCGCCTTTAAATAACGCGAAATAGTATAAAGACGTAAACAAATTGAAAAAAATCACGCGTTGACCACAGATTATGAAACAATTTCCAGCACATTGAGTATAGCCTTGACAGACATCACCTTTAAATAACGCAAAATAGTATAAAATGTAATAATTTGTATAAACAAATTGAAAAAAAAATCACGCTTGGAGCATAGATTGTGAATAAATTTCCAGCACATTGAAAATAGTCTCGATAGATATCGCCTTTAAAAAACGCGACATAGTATAAATCCGTAAACAAATTCAAAAAAATCACGCGTGGAGCACAGATTATAAAACAATTTCCCACACAATGAGAAAAGCCTCGATAGACATCGCCTTTAAATAACGCGAATTAGTATAAAGACGTAAACAAATTGAAAAAAATCACGCGTTGACCACAGATTATGAAACAATTTCCAGCACATTGAGTATAGCCCTGATAGACATCACCTTTAAATAACGCAAAATAGTATAAAATGTAATAATTAGTATAAACAAATGGGAAAAAAAATCAAGCTTGGAGCATAGATTGTGAAAAAATATCTAGCACATTGAAAATAGTCTCGATAGACATCACCTTTAAATAACGCGAAATAGTATAAATCTGTAAAAAAATTGAAAAAAAAATCACGCTTGGAGCATGGATTGTGAAACAATTTCCAGCACATTGAAAATATTCTCGATAGACATCGCCTTTAAATATCGTGGAATGGTATAAATCCGTAAACAAATTTAAAAAATCACGCGTGGAGCACAAATTATGAAACAATTTCCAGCACATTGAGAATAGCCTCGATAGACATCACCTTTAAATAACGCGAAATAGTATAAATCTGTAAAAAAATTGAAAAAAAAATCACGCTTGGAGCATGGATTGTGAAACAATTTCCAGCACATTGAAAATATTCTCAATAGACATCACCTTTAAATAACGCGAAATAGTATAAAGACGTAAACAAATTGAAAAAAATCACGCGTTGAACACAGATTATGAAACAATTTCCAGCACATTGAGTATAGCCTTGACAGACATCACCTTTAAATAACGCAAAATAGTATAAAATGTAATAATTAGTATAAACAAATTGAAAAAAAATTCACGCTTGGAGCATAGATTGTGAAACCATTTCCCGCACAATGAGAATAGCCTCGATAGACATCGCCTTTAAATAACGCGAAATAGTATAAAGACGTAAACAAATTGAAAAAAATCACGCGTTGACCACAGATTATGAAACAATTTCCAGCACATTGAGTATAGCCTTGACAGACATCACCTTTAAATAACGCGAAATAGTATGAAATGTAATAATTAGTATAAACAAATTGAAAAAAAATTCACGCTTGGAGCATAGATTGTGAAAAAATATCTAGCACATTGAAAATAGTCTCGACAGACATCACCCTTAAATAACGCGAAATAGTATAAATCTGTAAAAAAATTGAAAAAAAAATCACGCTTGGAGCATGGATTGTGAAACAATTTCCAGCACATTGAAAATATTCTCGATAGACATCGCCTTTAAATATCGTGGAATGGTATAAATCCGTAAACAAATTTAAAAAATCACGCGTGGAGCACAAATTATGAAACAATTTCCAGCACATTGAGAATAGCCTCGATAGACATCACCTTTAAATAACGCGAAATAGTATAAATCTGTCAACAAATTGAAAAAAAATCACGCTTGGAGCATGGATTGTGAAACAATTTCCAGCACATTGAAAATATTCTCAATAGACATCACCTTTAAATAACGCGAAATAGTATAAAGACGTAAACAAATTGAAAAAAATCACGCGTTGAACACAGATTATGAAACAATTTCCAGCACATTGAGTATAGCCTTGACAGACATCACCTTTAAATAACGCAAAATAGTATAAAATGTAATAATTAGTATAAACAAATTGAAAAAAAAATCATGCGTGGAGCACAGATTATGAAACAATTTCCCGCACAATGAGAATAGCCTCGATAGACATCGCCTTTAAATAACGCGAAATAGTATAAAGACGTAAACAAATTGAAAAAAATAACGCGTTGAGCACAGATTATGAAACAATTTCCCGCACAATGAGAATAGCCTCGATAGACATCGCCTTTAAAAAACGCGACATAGTATAAATCCGTAAACAAATTTAAAAAAATCACGCGTGGAGCACAGATTATGAAACAATTTCCCGCACAATGAGAATAGCCTCGATAGACATCGCCTTTAAATAACGCGAAATAATATAAAATGTAATAATTAGTATAAACAAATTGAAAAAAAAATCACGCTTGGAGCATAGATTGTGAATCAATTTCCAGCACATTGAAAATAGTCTCGATAGATATCGCCTTTAAAAAACGCGACATAGTATAAATCCGCAAACAAATTCAAAAAAATCACGCGTCGAGCACAGATTATGAAACAATTTCCCGCACAATGAGAATAGCCTCGATAGACATCGCCTTTAAAAAACGCGACATAGTATAAATCCGTAAACAAATTTTAAAAAATCACGCGTGGAGCACAGATTATGAAACAATTTCCCGCACAATGAGAATAGCCTCGATAGACATCGCCTTTAAATAACGCGAAATAATATAAAATGTAATAATTAGTATAAACAAATTGAAAAAAAAATCACGCTTGGAGCATAGATTGTGAATCAATTTCCAGCACAATGAAAATAGTCTCGATAGATATCGCCTTTAAAAAACGCGACATAGTATAAATCCGTAAACAAATTCAAAAAAATCACGCGTTGAGCACCGATTATGAAACAATTTCCCGCACAATGAGAATAGCCTCGATAGACATCGCCTTTAAAAAACGCGACATAGTATAAATCCGTAAACAAATTCAAAAAAATCACGCGTGGAGCACAGATTATGAAACAATTTCCCGCACAATGTGAATAGCCTCCATAGACATCGCCTTTAAATAACGCGAAATAGTATAAAATGTAATAATTAGTATAAACAAATTGAAAAAAAAATCACGCTTGGAGCATAGATTGTGAATCAATTTCCAGCACATTGAAAATAGTCTCGATAGACATCGCCTTTAAAAAACGCGACATAGTATAAATCCGTAAACAAATTCAAAAAAATCACGCGTGGAGCACAGATTATGAAACAATTTCCCGCACAATGAGAATAGCCTCGATAGACGTCGCCTTTAAATAACGCGAAATAGTATAAAGACGTAAACAAATTGAAAAAAATCACGCGTTGACCACAGATTATGAAACAATTTCCAGCACATTGAGTATAGCCTTGACAGACATCACCTTATATACTATCACATTTTATACTATTTTGCGTTATTTAACGCAAAATAGTATAAAATGTAATAATTAGTATAAACAAATTGAAAAAAAAATCACGCTTGGAGCATAGATTGTGAATCAATTTCCAGCACATTGAAAATAGTCTCGATAGATATCGCCTTTAAAAAACGCGACATAGTATAAATCCGTAAACAAATTCAAAAAAATCGCGCGTGGAGCACAGATTATAAAACAATTTCCCGCACAATGAGAATAGCCTCGATAGACATCGCCTTTAAATAACGCGAAATAGTATAAAGACGTAAACAAATTGAAAAAAATCACGCGTTGACCACAGATTATGAAACAATTTCCAGAAGATTGAGTATAGCCTTGACAGACATCACCTTTAAATAACGCAAAATAGTATAAAATGTAATAATTAGTATAGACAAATTGAAAAAAAAATCATGCGTGGAGCACAGATTATGAAACAATTTCCCGCACAATGAGAATAGCCTCGATAGACATCGCCTTTAAATAACGCGAAATAGTATAAAGACGTAAACAAATTGAAAAAAATCACGCGTTGAGCACAGATTATGAAACAATTTCCCGCACAATGAGAATAGCCTCGATAGACATCGCCTTTAAAAAACGCGACATAGTATAAATCCGTAAACAAATTTTAAAAAATCACGCGTGGAGCACAGATTATGAAACAATTTCCCGCACAATGAGAATAGCCTCGATAGACATCGCCTTTAAATAACGCGAAATAATATAAAATGTAATAATTAGTATAAACAAATTGAAAAAAAAATCACGCTTGGAGCATAGATTGTGAATCAATTTCCAGCACATTGAAAATAGTCTCGATAGACATCGCCTTTAAAAAACGCGACATAGTATAAATCCGTAAACAAATTAAAAAAAATCACGCGTGGAGCACAGATTATGAAACAATTTCCCGCACAATGTGAATAGCCTCCATAGACATCGCCTTTAAATAACGCGAAATAGTATAAAATGTAATAATTAGTATAAACAAATTGAAAAAAAAATCACACTTGGAGAATAGATTGTTAATCAATTTCCAGCACATTGAAAATAGTCTCGATAGACATCGCCTTTAAAAAACGCGACATAGTATAAATCCGTAAACAAATTCAAAAAAATCACGCGTGGAGCACAGATTATGAAACAATTTCCCGCACAATGAGAATAGCCTCGATAGACATCGCCTTTAAATAACGCGAAATAGTATAAAGACGTAAACAAATTGAAAAAAATCACGCGTTGACCACAGATTATGAAACAATTTCCAGCACATTGAGTATAGCCTTGACAGACATCACCTTTAAATAACGCAAAATAGTATAAAATGTAATAATTAGTATAAACAAATTGAACAAAAAATCATGCGTGGAGCACAGATTATGAAACAATTTCCCGCACAATGAGAATAGCCTCGATAGACATCGCCTTTAAATAACGCGAAATAGTATAAAGACGTAAACAAATTGAAAAAAATCACGCGTTGAGCACAGATTATGAAACAATTTCCCGCACAATGAGAATAGCCTCGATAGACATCGCCTTTAAAAAACGCGACATAGTATAAATCCGTAAACAAATTTAAAAAAATCACGCGTGGAGCACAGATTATGAAACAATTTCCCGCACAATGAGAATAGCCTCGATAGACATCGCCTTTAAATAACGCGAAATAGTATAAAATGTAATAATTGGTATAAACAAATTGAAAAAAAATCACGCTTGGAGCATAGATTTTGAATCAATTTCCAGCACATTGAAAATAGTCTCGATAGACATCGCCTTTAAAAAACGCGACATAGTATAAATCCGTAAACAAATTCAAAAAAATCACGCGTGGAGCACAGATTATGAAACAATTTCCCGCACAATGAGAATAGCCTCGATAGACATCGCCTTTAAATAACGCGAAATAGTATAAAGACGTAAACAAATTGAAAAAAGTCACGCGTTGACCACAGATTATGAAACAATTTCCAGCACATTGAGTATAGCCTTGACAGACATCACCTTTAAATAACGCAAAATAGTATAAAATGTAATAATTAGTATAAACAAATTGAAAAAAAATCACGCTTGGAGCATAGATTGTGAATCAATTTCCAGCACATTGAAAATAGTCTCGATAGACATCGCCTTTAAAAAACGCGACATAGTATAAATCCGTAAACAAATTCAAAAAAATCACGCGTGGAGCACAGATTATAAAACAATTTCCCGCACAATGAGAATAGCCTCGATAGACATCGCCTTTAAATAACGCGAATTAGTATAAAGACGTAAACAAATTGAAAAAAATCACGCGTTGACCACAGATTATGAAACAATTTCCAGCACATTGAGTATAGCCTTGATAGACATCACCTTTAAATAACGCAAAATAGTATAAAATGTAATAATTAGTATAAACAAATGGAAAAAAAAATCAAGCTTGGAGCATAGATTGTGAAAAAATATCTAGCACATTGAAAATAGTCTCGATAGACATCACCTTTAAATAACGCGAAATAGTATAAATCTGTAAAAAAATTGAAAAAAAAATCACGCTTGGAGCATGGATTGTGAAACAATTTCCAGCACATTGAAAATATTCTCGATAGACATCGCCTTTAAATATCGTGGAATGGTATAAATCCGTAAACAAATTTAAAAAATCACGCGTGGAGCACAAATTATGAAACAATTTCCAGCACATTGAGAATAGCCTCGATAGACATCACCTTTAAATAACGCGAAATAGTATAAATCTGTAAAAAAATTGAAAAAAAAATCACGCTTGGAGCATGGATTGTGAAACAATTTCCAGCACATTGAAAATATTCTCAATAGACATCGCCTTTAAATAACGCGAAATAGTATAAATCTGAAAACAAATTTAAAAAAATCACGCGTGGAGCACAGATTATGAAACAATTTCCAGCACATTGAGAATAGCCTCGATAGACATCACCTTTAAATAACGCGAAATAGTATAAATCTGTAAAAAAATTGAAAAAAAAATCACGCTTGGAGCATGGATTATGAAACAATTTCCAGCACATTGAAAATAGTCTCGATAGACATCACCTTTAAAAAACGCGAAACTTTATAAAATCCGTAAACAAATTGAAAAAAAATCACGCTTGGAGCAAAAATTGTGAAACCATTTCCCGCACAATGAGAATAGCCTCGATAGACATCGCCTTTAAATAACGCGAAATAGTATAAAGACGTAAACAAATTGAAAAAAATCACGCGTTGACCACAGATTATGAAACAATTTCCAGCACATTGAGTATAGCCTTGACAGACATCACCTTTAAATAACGCGAAATGGTATAAAATGTAATAATTAGTATAAACAAATTGAAAAAAAATTCACGCTTGGAGCATAGATTGTGAACAAGATAAAGTAAAAAAACTAAAACCCAACTACGACAAAAAACTACGCTGAAAAAGTATAAAAGTACCCCATGAATACAGGTAAAGTCACAAGCAAATGCTAGTAATATATAGATATATTCAAAATGTACAAGTAAAGCGCTTTTGAATGATACCAAACACGGCATATTTATCTTAACTTTATTTTTTGACGTATGACGCTTCCAGTATTTGGTAGTAGTGACGCACATATCCGTCGATGGCAGCAAATGGGTAATGGACCGATTAGTGGATGAGGTCGTTAGTGTAATGTGTAAATGTGTAATGTAGATTGAAGGTTTCATGTATTAAGATGACCTAGGAAGATTTCTTAATCTATCTAATTCTGCTAACGATTGACTGTCATGTGGATTTTTAAGCAACTTATTATGATCCAAGGCACTTATAAACAAACCCTCTATGGTTTTGAAGTGAAGCGCTTTAAAATGATACCAAACACGGCATATCTAGCTTAACTTTATTTTTTTACTCTGTATATTTTGTCCGCTAGAAGGCGCCACATTGAATTTGGTGAAAATCTATATAGCCTATAACCAGCGGACAATTAAGACGCTTCTAATGATATGTCATTTGTCGAATTCTGATTAGTGGTTTAGAAGTTACGAGGGAACAGATGAACATACATACATACATACATACATACATACATACATACATACATACATAGCCTGTCAAAATCATAACCCTCCTTTGGCTTTGCCGTAGTCGGGTAAAAAATATCTAGCACATTGAAAATAGTCTCGATAGACATCACCCTTAAATAACGCGAAATAGTATAAATCTGTAAAAAAATTGAAAAAAAATCACGCTTGGAGCATGGATTGTGAAACAATTTCCAGCACATTGAAAATATTCTCGATAGACATCGCCTTTAAATATCGTGGAATGGTATAAATCCGTAAACAAATTTAAAAAATCACGCGTGGAGCACAAATTATGAAACAATTTCCAGCACATTGAGAATAGCCTCGATAGACATCACCTTTAAATAACGCGAAATAGTATAAATCTGTAAACAAATTGAAAAAAAATCACGCTTGGAGCATGGATTGTGAAACAATTTCCAGCACATTGAAAATATTCTCAATAGACATCACCCTTAAATAACGCGAAATAGTATAAAGACGTAAACAAATTGAAAAAAATCACGCGTTGAACACAGATTATGAAACAATTTCCAGCACATTGAGTATAGCCTTGATAGACATCACCTTTAAATAACGCGAAATAGTATAAAGACGTAAACAAATTGAAAAAAATCACGCGTTGAGCACAGATTATGAAACAATTTCCCGCACAATGAGAATAGCCTCGATAGACATCGCCTTTAAAAAACGCGACATAGTATAAATCCGTAAACAAATTTAAAAAAATCACGCGTGGAGCACAGATTATGAAACAATTTCCCGCACAATGAGAATAGCCTCGATAGACATCGCCTTTAAATAACGCGAAATAATATAAAATGTAATAATTAGTATAAACAAATTGAAAAAAAAATCACGCTTGGAGCATAGATTGTGAATCAATTTCCAGCACATTGAAAATAGTCTCGATAGATATCGCCTTTAAAAAACGCGACATAGTATAAATCCGTAAACAAATTCAAAAAAATCACGCGTTGAGCACAGATTATGAAACAATTTCCCGCACAATGAGAATAGCCTCGATAGACATCGCCTTTAAAAAACGCGACATAGTATAAATCCGTAAACAAATTTAAAAAAATCACGCGTGGAGCACAGATTATGAAACAATTTCCCGCACAATGAGAATAGCCTCGATAGACATCGCCTTTAAATAACGCGAAATAATATAAAATGTAATAATTAGTATAAACAAATTGAAAAAACACGCTTGGAGCATAGATTGTGAATCAATTTCCTGCACATTGAAAATAGTCTCGATAGATATCGCCTTTAAAAAACGCGACATAGTATAAATCCGTAAACAAATTCAAAAAAATCACGCGTTGAGCACAGATTATGAAAAAATTTTCCGCACAATGAGAATAGCCTCGATAGACATCGCCTTTAAAAAAAGCGACATAGTATAAATCCGTAAACAAATTCAAAAAAATCACGCGTGGAGCACAGATTATGAAACAATTTCCCGCACAATGTGAATAGCCTCCATAGACATCGCCTTTAAATAACGCGAAATAGTATAAAATGTAATAATTAGTATAAACAAATTGAAAAAAAAATCACGCTTGGAGCATAGATTGTGAATCAATTTCCAGCACATTGAAAATAGTCTCGATAGACATCGCCTTTAAAAAACGCGACATAGTATAAATCCGTAAACAAATTCAAAAAAATCACGCGTGGAGCACAGATTATGAAACAATTTCCCGCACAATGAGAATAGCCTCGATAGACATCGCCTTTAAATAACGCGAAATAGTATAAAGACGTAAACAAATTGAAAAAAATCACGCGTTGAGCACAGATTATGAAACAATTTCCCGCACAATGAGAATAGCCTCGATAGACATCGCCTTTAAATAACGCGAAATAATATAAAATGTAATAATTAGTATAAACAAATTGAAAACAAAATCACGCTTGGAGCATAGATTGTGAATGAATTTCCAGCACAATGAAAATAGTCTCGATAGATATCGCCTTTAAAAAACGCGACATAGTATAAATCCGTAAACAAATTAAAAAAAATCACGCGTTGAGCACAGATTATGAAACAATTTCCCGCACAATGAGAATAGCCTCGATAGACATCGCCTTTAAAAAACGCGACATAGTATAAATCCGTAAACAAATTCAAAAAAATCACGCGTGGAGCACAGATTATGAAACAATTTCCAGCACATTGAGTATAGCCTTGACAGACATCACCTTTAAATAACGCGAAATAGTATAAAATGTAATAATTAGTATAAACAAATTGAAAAAACACGCTTGGAGCATAGATTGTGAATCAATTTCCAGCACATTGAAAATAGTCTCGATAGATATCGCCTTTAAAAAACGCGACATAGTATAAATCCGTAAACAAATTCAAAAAAATCACGCGTTGAGCACAGATTATGAAAAAATTTTCCGCACAATGAGAATAGCCTCGATAGACATCGCCTTTAAAAAACGCGACATAGTATAAATCCGTAAACAAATTCAAAAAGATCACGCGTGGAGCACAGATTATGAAACAATCTCCCGCACAATGAGAATAGCCTCGATAGACATCGCCTTTAAATAACGCGAAATAATATAAAATGTAATAATTAGTATAAACAAATTGAAAACAAAATCACGCTTGGAGCATAGATTGTGAATGAATTTCCAGCACAATGAAAATAGTCTCGATAGATATCGCCTTTAAAAAACGCGACATAGTATAAATCCGTAAACAAATTCAAAAAAATCACGCGTTGAGCACAGATTATGAAACAATTTCCCGCACAATGAGAATAGCCTCGATAGACATCGCCTTTAAAAAACGCGACATAGTATAAATCCGTAAACAAATTCAAAAAAATCACGCGTGGAGCACAGATTATGAAACAATTTCCCGCACAATGTGAATAGCCTCTATAGACATCGCCTTTAAATAACGCGAAATAGTATAAAATGTAATAATTAGTATAAACAAATTGAAAAAAAAATCACGCTTGGAGCATAGATTGTGAATCAATTTCCAGCACATTGAAAATAGTCTCGATAGACATCGCCTTTAAAAAACGCGACATAGTATAAATCCGTAAACAAATTCAAAAAAATCACGCGTGGAGCACAGATTATGAAACAATTTCCCGCACAATGAGAATAGCCTCGATAGACATCGCCTTTAAATAACGCGAAATAGTATAAAGACGTAAACAAATTGAAAAAAATCACGCGTTGACCACAGATTATGAAACAATTTCCAGCACATTGAGTATAGCCTTGACAGACATCACCTTTAAATAACGCAAAATAGTATAAAATGTAATAATTAGTATAAACAAATTGAAAAAAAAATCACGCTTGGAGCATAGATTGTGAATCAATTTCCAGCACATTGAAAATAGTCTCGATAGATATCGCCTTTAAAAAACGCGACATAGTATAAATCCGTAAACAAATTCAAAAAAATCGCGCGTGGAGCACAGATTATAAAACAATTTCCCGCACAATGAGAATAGCCTCGATAGACATCGCCTTTAAATAACGCGAATTAGTATAAAGACGTAAACAAATTGAAAAAAATCACGCGTTGACCACAGATTATGAAACAATTTCCAGCACATTGAGTATAGCCTTGACAGACATCACCTTTAAATAACGCAAAATAATATAAAATGTAATAATTAGTATAAACAAATTGAAAAAAAAATCATGCGTGGAGCGCAGATTATGAAACAATTTCCCGCACAATGAGAATAGCCTCGATAGACATCGCCTTTAAATAACACGAAATAGTATAAAGACGTAAACAAATTGAAAAAAATCACGCGTTGAGCACAGATTATGAAACAATTTCCCGCACAATGAGAATAGCCTCGATAGACATCGCCTTTAAAAAACGCGACATAGTATAAATCCGTAAACAAATTTAAAAAAATCACGCGTGGAGCACAGATTATGAAACAATTTCCCGCACAATGAGAATAGCCTCGATAGACATCGCCTTTAAATAACGCGAAATAGTATAAAATGTAATAATTAGTATAAACAAATTGAAAAAGAATCACGCTTGGAGCATAGATTGTGAATCAATTTCCAGCACATTGAAAATAGTCTCGGTAGACATCGCCTTTAAAAAACGCGACATAGTATAAATCCGTAAACAAATTCAAAAAAATCGCGCGTGGAGCACAGATTATAAAACAATTTCCCGCACAATGAGAATAGCCTCGATAGACATCGCCTTTAAATAACGCGAATTAGTATAAAGACGTAAACAAATTGAAAAAAATCACGCGTTGACCACAGATTATGAAACAATTTCCAGCACATTGAGTATAGCCTTGACAGACATCACCTTTAAATAACGCAAAATAGTATAAAATGTAATAATTAGTATAAACAAATTGAAAAAAAAATCATGCGTGGAGCACAGATTATGAAACAATTTCCCGCACAATGAGAATAGCCTCGATAGACATCGCCTTTAAATAACACGAAATAGTATAAAGACGTAAACAAATTGAAAAAAATCACGCGTTGAGCACAGATTATGAAACAATTTCCCGCACAATGAGTATAGCCTCGATAGACATCGCCTTTAAAAAACGCGACATAGTATAAATCCGTAAACAAATTCAAAAAAATCACGCGTGGAGCACAGATTATGAAACAATTTCCCGCACAATGAGAATAGCCTCGATAGACATCGCCTTTAAAAAACGCGAAATAGTATAAAGACGTAAACAAATTGAAAAAAATCACGCGTTGACCACAGATTATGAAACAATTTCCAGCACATTGAGTATAGCCTTGACAGACATCACCTTTAAATAACGCAAAATAGTATAAAATGTAATAATTAGTATAAACAAATTGAAAAAAAAATCACGCTTGGAGCATAGATTTTGAATCAATTTCCAGCACATTGAAAATAGTCTCGATAGACATCGCCTTTAAAAAACGCGACATAGTATAAATCCGTAAACAAATTCAAAAAAATCACGCGTGGAGCACAGATTATAAAACAATTTCCCGCACAATGAGAATAGCCTCGATAGACATCGCCTTTAAATAACGCGAATTAGTATAAAGACGTAAACAAATTGAAAAAAATCACGCGTTGACCACAGATTATGAAACAATTTCCAGCACATTGAGTATAGCCTTGATAGACATCACCTTTAAATAACGCAAAATAGTATAAAATGTAATAATTAGTATAAACAAATGGAAAAAAAATCAAGCTTGGAGCATAGATTGTGAAAAAATATCTAGCACATTGAAAATAGTCTCGATAGACATCACCTTTAAATAACGCGAAATAGTATAAATCTGTAAAAAAATTGAAAAAAAAATCACGCTTGGAGCATGGATTGTGAAACAATTTCCAGCACATTGAAAATATTCTCAATAGACATCACCATTAAATAACGCGAAATAGTATAAATCTGAAAACAAATTTAAAAAAATCACGCGTGGAGCACAGATTATGAAACAATTTCCAGCACATTGAGAATAGCCTCGATAGACATCACCTTTAAATAACGCGAAATAGTATAAATCTGTAAAAAAATTGAAAAAAAATCACGCTTGGAGCATGGATTATGAAACAATTTCCAGCACATTGAGAATAGTCTCGATAGACATCACCTTTAAAAAACGCGAAATTTTATAAAATCCGTAAACAAATTGAAAAAAAATCACGCTTGGAGCATAAATTGTGAAACAATTTCCCGCACAATGAGAATAGCCTCGATAGATATCGCCTTTAAATAACGCGAAATAGTATAAAGACGTAAAGAAATTGAAAAAAATCACGCGTTGACCACAGATTATGAAACAATTTCCAGCACATTGAGTATAGCTTTGAAAGACATCACCTTTAAATAACGCAAAATAGTATAAAATGTAATAATTAGTATAAACAAATTGAAAAAAAAATCATGCGTGGAGCACAGATTATGAAACAATTTCCCGCACAATGAGAATAGCCTCGATAGACATCGCCTTTAAATAACGCGAAATAGTATAAAGACGTAAACAAATTGAAAAAAATCACGCGTTGAGCACAGATTATGAAACAATTTCCAGCACATTGAGTATAGCCTTGACAGACATCACCTTTAAATAACGCGAAATAGTATAAAATGTAATAATTAGTATAAACAAATTGAAAAAAAAATCACGCTTGGAGCATAGATTGTGAAAAAATATCTAGCACATTGAAAATAGTCTTGATAGACATCACCTTTAAATAACGCGAAATAGTATAAATCTGTAAAAAAATTGAAAAAAAAATCACGATTAGAGCATGGATTGTGAAACAATTTCCAGCACATTGAAAATATTCTCAATAGACATCACCTTTAAATAACGCGAAATAGCATAAATCTGTAAAAAAATTGAAAAAAAAATCACGCTTGGAGCATGGATTGTGAAACAATTTCCAGCACATTGAAAATATTCTCGATAGACACCGCTTTTACATAATGCGAAATAGTTTAAATCTGTAAATAATTTAAAAGAAATCACGCGTGGAGCACAGATTATGAAACAATTTCCAGCACATTGAGAATAGTCTCGATAGACATCACCTTTAAAAAAGCGAAATATTATAAATCTGAAAACAAATTAAAGAAAATCACGCGTGGAGCACAGATTATGAAACAATTTCCAGCACATTGAGAATAGTCTCGATAGACATCACCTTTAAATAACGCGGATTAGTATAAATCCGTAAACAAATTCAAAAAAATCACCTGTGGAGCACAGATTATGAAACAATTTCCAGCACATTGAGAATAGTCTCGAAAGACATCGCCTTTAAATAACGCGAAATTTTATAAAATCCGTAAACAAATTGAAAAAAAATCACGCTTGGAGCATAAATTGTGAAACAATTTCCAGCACATTGATAATAGTCTCGATAGACATCGCCTTTAAAAAACGCGACATAGTATAAATCCGTAAACAAATTTAAAAAAATCACGCGTGGAGCACAGATTATGAAACAATTTCCAGCACATTGAGTATAGCCTTGACAGACATCACCTTTAAATAACGCAAAATAGTATAAAATGTAATAATTAGTATAAACAAATTGAAAAAAAAAAATCACGCTTGGAGCATAGATTGTGAATCAATTTCCAGCACATTGAAAATAGTCTCGATAGACATCGCCTTTAAAAAACGCGACATAGTATAAATCCGTAAACAAATTCAAAAAAATCACGCGTGGAGCACAGATTATGAAACAATTTCCCGCACAATGAGAATAGCCTCCATAGACATCGCCTTTAAATAACGCGAAATAATATAAAATGTAATAATTAGTATAAACAAATTGAAAAAAAAATCACGCTTGGAGCATAGATTGTGAATCAATTTCCAGCACATTGAAAATAGTCTCGATAGACATCGCCTTTAAAAAACGCGACATAGTATAAATCCGTAAACAAATTCAAAAAAAATCACGCGTGGAGCACAGATTATGAAACAATTTCCCGCACAATGAGAATAGCCTCGATAGACATCGCCTTTAAATAACGCGAAATAGTATAAAATGTAATAATTAGTATAAACAAATTGAAAAAAAATCACGCTTGGAGCATAGATTGTGAAAAAATATCTAGCACATTGAAAATAGTCTTGCTAGACATCACCTTTAAATAACGCGAAATAGTATAAATCTGTAAAAAAATTGAAAAAAAAATCACGCTTGGAGCATGGATTGTGAAACAATTTGCAGCACATTGAAAATATTCTCAATAGACATCACCTTTAAATAACGCGAAATAGTATAAATCTGAAAACAAATTTAAAAAAATCACGCGTGGAGCACAGATTATGAAACAATTTCCAGCACATTGAGAATAGCCTCGATAGACATCACCTTTATATAACGCGAAATAGTATAAATCTGTAAAAAAATTGAAAAAAAAATCACGCTTGGAGCATGGATTGTGAAACAATTTCCAGCACATTGAAAATATTCTCGATAGACACCGCTTTTACATAATGCGAAATAGTATAAATCTGTAAATAATTTAAAAGAAATCACGCGTGGAGCACAGATTATGAAACAATTTCCAGCACACTGAGAATAGTCTCGATAGACATCACCTTTAAAAAAGCGAAATATTATAAATCTGAAAACAAATTAAAAAAAATCACGCGTGGAGCACAGATTATGAAACAATTTCCAGCACATTGAGAATAGTCTCGATAGACATCACCTTTAAATAACGCGGATTAGTATAAATCCGTAAACAAATTCAAAAAAATCACCTGTGGAGCACAGATTATGAAACAATTTCCAGCACATTGAGAATAGTCTCGAAAGACATCGCCTTTAAATAACGCGAAATTTTATAACATCCGTAAACAAATTGAAAAAAAAAATCACGCTTGGAGCATAAATTGTGAAACAATTTCCAGCACATTGATAATAGTCTCGATAGACATCGCCTTTAAAAAACGCGACATAGTATAAATCCGTAAACAAATTTAAAAAAATCGCGCGTGGAGCACAGATTATGAAACAATTTCCAGCACATTGAGTATAGCCTTGACAGACATCACCTTTAAATAACGCAAAATAGTATAAAATGTAATAATTAGTATAAACAAATTGAAAAAAAAATCACGCTTGGAGCATAGATTGTGAATCAATTTCCAGCACATTGAAAATAGTCTCGATAGACATCGCCTTTAAAAAACGCGACATAGTATAAATCCGTAAACAAATTCAAAAAAATCACGCGTGAAGCACAGATTATGAAACAATTTCCCGTACAATGAGAATAGCCTCCATAGACATCGCCTTTAAATAACGCGAAATAGTATAAAATGTAATAATTAGTATAAACAAATTGAAAAAAAATTCACGCTTGGAGCATAGATTGTGAAAAAATATCTAGCACATTGAAAATAGTCTCGATAGACATCACCCTTAAATAACGCGAAATAGTATAAATCTGTAAAAAAATTGAAAAAAAATCACGCTTGGAGCATGGATTGTGAAACAATTTCCAGCACATTGAAAATATTCTCGATAGACATCGCCTTTAAATATCGTGGAATGGTATAAATCCGTAAACAAATTTAAAAAATCACGCGTGGAGCACAAATTATGAAACAATTTCCAGCACATTGAGAATAGCCTCGATAGACATCACCTTTAAATAACGCGAAATAGTATAAATCTGTAAACAAATTGAAAAAAAATCACGCTTGGAGCATGGATTGTGAAACAATTTCCAGCACATTGAAAATATTCTCAATAGACATCACCCTTAAATAACGCGAAATAGTATAAAGACGTAAACAAATTGAAAAAAATCACGCGTTGAACACAGATTATGAAACAATTTCCAGCACATTGAGTATAGTCTTGATAGACATCACCTTTAAATAACGCGAAATAGTATAAAGACGTAAACAAATTGAAAAAAATCACGCGTTGAGCACAGATTATGAAACAATTTCCCGCACAATGAGAATAGCCTCGATAGACATCGCCTTTAAAAAACGCGACATAGTATAAATCCGTAAACAAATTCAAAAAAATCACGCGTTGAGCAAAGATTATGAAACAATTTCCCGCACAATGAGAATAGCCTCGATAGACATCGCCTTTAAAAAACGCGACATAGTATAAATCCGTAAACAAATTTAAAAAAATCACGCGTGGAGCACAGATTATGAAACAATTTCCCGCACAATGAGAATAGCCTCGATAGACATCGCCTTTAAATAACGCGAAATAATATAAAATGTAATAATTAGTATAAACAAATTGAAAAAACACGCTTGGAACATAGATTGTGAATCAATTTCCTGCACATTGAAAATAGTCTCGATAGATATCGCCTTTAAAAAACGCGACATAGTATAAATCCGTAAACAAATTCAAAAAAATCACGCGTTGAGCAAAGATTATGAAACAATTTCCCGCACAATGAGAATAGCCTCGATAGACATCGCCTTTAAAAAACGCGACATAGTATAAATCCGTAAACAAATTTAAAAAAATCACGCGTGGAGCACAGATTATGAAACAATTTCCCGCACAATGAGAATAGCCTCGATAGACATCGCCTTTAAATAACGCGAAATAATATAAAATGTAATAATTAGTATAAACAAATTGAAAAAACACGCTTGGAACATAGATTGTGAATCAATTTCCTGCACATTGAAAATAGTCTCGATAGATATCGCCTTTAAAAAACGCGACATAGTATAAATCCGTAAACAAATTCAAAAAAATCACGCGTTGAGCACAGATTATGAAAAAATTTTCCGCACAATGAGAATAGCCTCGATAGACATCGCCTTTAAAAAAAGCGACATAGTATAAATCCGTAAACAAATTCAAAAAAATCACGCGTGGAGCACAGATTATGAAACAATTTCCCGCACAATGTGAATAGCCTCCATAGACATCGCCTTTAAATAACGCGAAATAGTATAAAATGTAATAATTAGTATAAACAAATTGAAAAAAAAATCACGCTTGGAGCATAGATTGTGAATCAATTTCCAGCACATTGAAAATAGTCTCGATAGACATCGCCTTTAAAAAACGCGACATAGTATAAATCCGTAAACAAATTCAAAAAAATCACGCGTGGAACACAGATTATGAAACAATTTCCCGCACAATGAGAATAGCCTCGATAGACATCGCCTTTAAATAACGCGAAATAGTATAAAGACGTAAACAAATTGAAAAAAATCACGCGTTGAGCACAGATTATGAAACAATTTCCAGCACATTGAGTATAGCCTTGACAGACATCACCTTTAAATAACGCGAAATAGTATAAAATGTAATAATTAGTATAAACAAATTGAAAAAACACGCTTGGAGCATAGATTGTGAATCAATTTCCAGCACATTGAAAATAGTCTCGATAGATATCGCCTTTAAAAAACGCGACATAGTATAAATCCGTAAACAAATTCAAAAAAATCACGCGTTGAGCACAGATTATGAAAAAATTTTCCGCACAATGAGAATAGCCTCGATAGACATCGCCTTTAAAAAACGCGACATAGTATAAATCCGTAAACAAATTCAAAAAGATCACGCGTGGAGCACAGATTATGAAACAATCTCCCGCACAATGAGAATAGCCTCGATAGACATCGCCTTTAAATAACGCGAAATAATATAAAATGTAATAATTAGTATAAACAAATTGAAAACAAAATCACGCTTGGAGCATAGATTGTGAATGAATTTCCAGCACAATGAAAATAGTCTCGATAGATATCGCCTTTAAAAAACGCGACATAGTATAAATCCGTAAACAAATTCAAAAAAATCACGCGTGGAGCACAGATTATGAAACAATTTCCCGCACAATGAGAATAGCCTCCATAGACATCGCCTTTAAATAACGCGAAATAATATAAAATGTAATAATTAGTATAAACAAATTGAAAAAAAAATCACGCTTGGAGCATAGATTGTGAATCAATTTCCAGCACATTGAAAATAGTCTCGATAGACATCGCCTTTAAAAAACGCGACATAGTATAAATCCGTAAACAAATTCAAAAAAATCACGCGTGGAGCACAGATTATGAAACAATTTCCCGCACAATGAGAATAGCCTCCATAGACATCGCCTTTAAATAACGCGAAATAATATAAAATGTAATAATTAGTATAAACAAATTGAAAAAAAAATCACGCTTGGAGCATAGATTGTGAATCAATTTCCAGCACATTGAAAATAGTCTCGATAGACATCGCCTTTAAAAAACGCGACATAGTATAAATCCGTAAACAAATTCAAAAAAAATCACGCGTGGAGCACAGATTATGAAACAATTTCCCGCACAATGAGAATAGCCTCGATAGACATCGCCTTTAAATAACGCGAAATAGTATAAAATGTAATAATTAGTATAAACAAATTGAAAAAAAAATCACGCTTGGAGCATAGATTGTGAAAAAATATCTAGCACATTGAAAATAGTCTTGCTAGACATCACCTTTAAATAACGCGAAATAGTATAAATCTGTAAAAAAATTGAAAAAAAAAATCACGCTTGGAGCATGGATTGTGAAACAATTTGCAGCACATTGAAAATATTCTCAATAGACATCACCTTTAAATAACGCGAAATAGTATAAATCTGAAAACAAATTTAAAAAAATCACGCGTGGAGCACAGATTATGAAACAATTTCCAGCACATTGAGAATAGCCTCGATAGACATCACCTTTATATAACGCGAAATAGTATAAATCTGTAAAAAAATTGAAAAAAAAATCACGCTTGGAGCATGGATTGTGAAACAATTTCCAGCACATTGAAAATATTCTCGATAGACACCGCTTTTACATAATGCGAAATAGTATAAATCTGTAAATAATTTAAAAGAAATCACGCGTGGAGCACAGATTATGAAACAATTTCCAGCACACTGAGAATAGTCTCGATAGACATCACCTTTAAAAAAGCGAAATATTATAAATCTGAAAACAAATTAAAAAAAATCACGCGTGGAGCACAGATTATGAAACAATTTCCAGCACATTGAGAATAGTCTCGATAGACATCACCTTTAAATAACGCGGATTAGTATAAATCCGTAAACAAATTCAAAAAAATCACCTGTGGAGCACAGATTATGAAACAATTTCCAGCACATTGAGAATAGTCTCGAAAGACATCGCCTTTAAATAACGCGAAATTTTATAACATCCGTAAACAAATTGAAAAAAAAAATCACGCTTGGAGCATAAATTGTGAAACAATTTCCAGCACATTGATAATAGTCTCGATAGACATCGCCTTTAAAAAACGCGACATAGTATAAATCCGTAAACAAATTTAAAAAAATCACGCGTGGAGCACAGATTATGAAACAATTTCCAGCACATTGAGTATAGCCTTGACAGACATCACCTTTAAATAACGCAAAATAGTATAAAATGTAATAATTAGTATAAACAAATTGAAAAAAAAATCACGCTTGGAGCATAGATTGTGAATCAATTTCCAGCACATTGAAAATAGTCTCGATAGACATCGCCTTTAAAAAACGCGACATAGTATAAATCCGTAAACAAATTCAAAAAAATCACGCGTGAAGCACAGATTATGAAACAATTTCCCGTACAATGAGAATAGCCTCCATAGACATCGCCTTTAAATAACGCGAAATAGTATAAAATGTAATAATTAGTATAAACAAATTGAAAAAAAATTCACGCTTGGAGCATAGATTGTGAAAAAATATCTAGCACATTGAAAATAGTCTCGATAGACATCACCCTTAAATAACGCGAAATAGTATAAATCTGTAAAAAAATTGAAAAAAAATCACGCTTGGAGCATGGATTGTGAAACAATTTCCAGCACATTGAAAATATTCTCGATAGACATCGCCTTTAAATATCGTGGAATGGTATAAATCCGTAAACAAATTTAAAAAATCACGCGTGGAGCACAAATTATGAAACAATTTCCCGCACAATGAGAATAGCCTCGATAGACATCGCCTTTAAATAACGCGAAATAGTATAAAGACGTAAACAAATTGAAAAAAATCACGCGTTGAGCACAGATTATGAAACAATTTCCAGCACATTGAGTATAGCCTTGACAGACATCACCTTTAAATAACGCGAAATAGTATAAAATGTAATAATTAGTATAAACAAATTGAAAAAAAAATCACGCTTGGAGCATAGATTGTGAAAAAATATCTAGCACATTGAAAATAGTCTTGATAGACATCACCTTTAAATAACGCGAAATAGTATAAATCTGTAAAAAAATTGAAAAAAAAATCACGCTTAGAGCATGGATTGTGAAACAATTTCCAGCACATTGAAAATATTCTCAATAGACATCACCTTTAAATAACGCGAAATAGCATAAATCTGTAAAAAAATTGAAAAAAAAATCACGCTTGGAGCATGGATTGTGAAACAATTTCCAGCACATTGAAAATATTCTCGATAGACACCGCTTTTACATAATGCGAAATAGTTTAAATCTGTAAATAATTTAAAAGAAATCACGCGTGGAGCACAGATTATGAAACAATTTCCAGCACATTGAGAATAGTCTCGATAGACATCACCTTTAAAAAAGCGAAATATTATAAATCTGAAAACAAATTAAAGAAAATCACGCGTGGAGCACAGATTATGAAACAATTTCCAGCACATTGAGAATAGTCTCGATAGACATCACCTTTAAATAACGCGGATTAGTATAAATCCGTAAACAAATTCAAAAAAATCACCTGTGGAGCACAGATTATGAAACAATTTCCAGCACATTGAGAATAGTCTCGAAAGACATCGCCTTTAAATAACGCGAAATTTTATAAAATCCGTAAACAAATTGAAAAAAAAATCACGCTTGGAGCATAAATTGTGAAACAATTTCGAGCACATTGATAATAGTCTCGATAGACATCGCCTTTAAAAAACGCGACATAGTATAAATCCGTAAACAAATTTAAAAAAATCACGCGTGGAGCACAGATTATGAAACAATTTCCAGCACATTGAGTATAGCCTTGACAGACATCACCTTTAAATAACGCAAAATAGTATAAAATGTAATAATTAGTATAAACAAATTGAAAAAAAAAATCACGCTTGGAGCATAGATTGTGAATCAATTTCCAGCACATTGAAAATAGTCTCGATAGACATCGCCTTTAAAAAACGCGACATAGTATAAATCCGTAAACAAATTCAAAAAAATCACGCGTGGAGCACAGATTATGAAACAATTTCCCGCACAATGAGAATAGCCTCCATAGACATCGCCTTTAAATAACGCGAAATAATATAAAATGTAATAATTAGTATAAACAAATTGAAAAAAAAATCACGCTTGGAGCATAGATTGTGAATCAATTTCCAGCACATTGAAAATAGTCTCGATAGACATCGCCTTTAAAAAACGCGACATAGTATAAATCCGTAAACAAATTCAAAAAAAATCACGCGTGGAGCACAGATTATGAAACAATTTCCCGCACAATGAGAATAGCCTCGATAGACATCGCCTTTAAATAACGCGAAATAGTATAAAATGTAATAATTAGTATAAACAAATTGAAAAAAAAATCACGCTTGGAGCATAGATTGTGAAAAAATATCTAGCACATTGAAAATAGTCTTGCTAGACATCACCTTTAAATAACGCGAAATAGTATAAATCTGTAAAAAAATTGAAAAAAAAATCACGCTTGGAGCATGGATTGTGAAACAATTTGCAGCACATTGAAAATATTCTCAATAGACATCACCTTTAAATAACGCGAAATAGTATAAATCTGAAAACAAATTTAAAAAAATCACGCGTGGAGCACAGATTATGAAACAATTTCCAGCACATTGAGAATAGCCTCGATAGACATCACCTTTATATAACGCGAAATAGTATAAATCTGTAAAAAAATTGAAAAAAAAATCACGCTTGGAGCATGGATTGTGAAACAATTTCCAGCACATTGAAAATATTCTCGATAGACACCGCTTTTACATAATGCGAAATAGTATAAATCTGTAAATAATTTAAAAGAAATCACGCGTGGAGCACAGATTATGAAACAATTTCCAGCACACTGAGAATAGTCTCGATAGACATCACCTTTAAAAAAGCGAAATATTATAAATCTGAAAACAAATTAAAAAAAATCACGCGTGGAGCACAGATTATGAAACAATTTCCAGCACATTGAGAATAGTCTCGATAGACATCACCTTTAAATAACGCGGATTAGTATAAATCCGTAAACAAATTCAAAAAAATCACCTGTGGAGCACAGATTATGAAACAATTTCCAGCACATTGAGAATAGTCTCGAAAGACATCGCCTTTAAATAACGCGAAATTTTATAACATCCGTAAACAAATTGAAAAAAAAATCACGCTTGGAGCATAAATTGTGAAACAATTTCCAGCACATTGATAATAGTCTCGATAGACATCGCCTTTAAAAAACGCGACATAGTATAAATCCGTAAACAAATTTAAAAAAATCACGCGTGGAGCACAGATTATGAAACAATTTCCAGCACATTGAGTATAGCCTTGACAGACATCACCTTTAAATAACGCAAAATAGTATAAAATGTAATAATTAGTATAAACAAATTGAAAAAAAAATCACGCTTGGAGCATAGATTGTGAATCAATTTCCAGCACATTGAAAATAGTCTCGATAGACATCGCCTTTAAAAAACGCGACATAGTATAAATCCGTAAACAAATTCAAAAAAATCACGCGTGAAGCACAGATTATGAAACAATTTCCCGTACAATGAGAATAGCCTCCATAGACATCGCCTTTAAATAACGCGAAATAGTATAAAATGTAATAATTAGTATAAACAAATTGAAAAAAAAATCACGCTTGGAGCATAGATTGTGAATCAATTTCCAGCACATTGAAAATAGTCTCGATAGACATCGCCTTTAAAAAACGCGACATAGTATAAATCCGTAAATAAATTCAAAAAAATCACGCGTGGAGCACAGATTATGAAACAATTTCCCGCACAATGAGAATAGCCTCGATAGACATCGCCTTTAAATAACGCGAAATAGTATAAAGACGTAAACAAATTGAAAAAAATCACGCGTTGACCACAGATTATGAAACAATTTCCAGCACATTGAGTATAGCCTTGACAGACATCACCTTTAAATAACGCAAAATAGTATAAAATGTAATAATTAGTATAAACAAATTGAAAAAAAAATCACGCTTGGAGCATAGATTGTGAATCAATTTCCAGCACATTGAAAATAGTCTCGATAGATATCGCCTTTAAAAAACGCGACATAGTATAAATCCGTAAACAAATTCAAAAAAATCACGCGTGGAGCACAGATTATAAAACAATTTCCCGCACAATGAGAATAGCCTCGATAGACATCGCCTTTAAATAACGCGAATTAGTATAAAATGTAATAATTAGTATAAACAAATTGAAAAAAAAATCATGCGTGGAGCACAGATTATGAAACAATTTCCCGCACAATGAGAATATTCTCGATAGACATCGCCTTTAAATAACGCGAAATAGTATAAAGACGTAAACAAATTGAAAAAAATCACGCGTTGAGCACAGATTATGAAACAATTTCCCGCACAATGAGAATAGCCTCGATAGACATCGCCTTTAAAAAACAGGACATAGTATAAATCCGTAAACAAATTAAAAAAAATCACGCGTGGAGCACAGATTATGAAACAATTTCCCGCACAATGAGAATAGCCTCGATAGACATCGCCTTTAAATAACGCGAAATAGTATAAAATGTAATAATTAGTATAAACAAATTGAAAAAAAATCACGCTTGGAGCATAGATTGTGAATCAATTTCCAGCACATTGAAAATAGTCTCGATAGACATCGCCTTTAAAAAACGCGACATAGTATAAATCCGTAAACAAATTCAAAAAAATCACGCGTGGAGCACAGATTATGAAACAATTTCCCGCACAATGAGAATAGCCTCCATAGACATCGCCTTTAAATAACGCGAAATAGTATAAAATGTAATAATTAGTATAAACAAATTGAAAAAAAAATCACGCTTGGAGCATAGATTGTGAATCAATTTCCAGCACATTGAAAATAGTCTCGATAGACATCGCCTTTAAAAAACGCGACATAGTATAAATCCGTAAACAAATTCAAAAAAGTCACGCGTGGAGCACAGATTATGAAACAATTTCCCGCACAATGAGAATAGCCTCGATAGACATCGCCTTTAAATAACGCGAAATAGTATAAAGACGTAAACTAATTGAAAAAAATCACGCGTTGACCACAGATTATGAAACAATTTCCAGCACATTGAGTATAGCCTTGACAGACATCACCTTTAAATAACGCAAAATAGTATAAAATGTAATAATTAGTATAAACAAATTGAAAAAAAAAATCACGCTTGGAGCATAGATTGTGAATCAATTTCCAGCACATTGAAAATAGTCTCGATAGATATCGCCTTTAAAAAACGCGACATAGTATCAATCCGTAAACAAATTCAAAAAAATCACGCGTGGAGCACAGATTATAAAACAATTTCCCGCACAATGAGAATAGCCTCGATAGACATCGCCTTTAAATAACGCGAATTAGTATAAAGACGTAAACAAATTGAAAAAAATCACGCGTTGAGCACAGATTATGAAACAATTTCCCGCACAATGAGAATAGCCTCGATAGACATCGCCTTTAAAAAACGCGACATAGTATAAATCCGTAAACAAATTGAAAAAAATCACGCGTTGAGCACAGATTATGAAACAATTTCCAGCACATTGAGTATAGCCTTGACAGACATCACCTTTAAATAACGCAAAATAGTATAAAATGTAATAATTAGTATAAACAAATTGAAAAAAAATTCATGCGTGGAGCACAGATTATGAAACAATTTCCCGCACAATGAGAATAGCCTCGATAGACATCGCCTTTAAATAACGCGAAATAGTATAAAGACGTAAACAAATTGAAAAAAATCACGCGTTGAGCACAGATTATGAAACAATTTCCCGCACAATGAGAATAGCCTCGATAGACATCGCCTTTAAAAAACGCGACATAGTATAAATCCGTAAACAAATTAAAAAAAATCACGCGTGGAGCACAGATTATGAAACAATTTCCCGCACAATGAGAATAGCCTCGATAGACATCGCCTTAAAATAACGCGAAATAGTATAAAATGTAATAATTAGTATAAACAAATTGAAAAAAAAATCACGCTTGGAGCATAGATTGTGAATCAATTTCCAGCACATTGAAAATAGTCTCGATAGACATCGCCTTTAAAAAACGCGACATAGTATAAATCCGTAAACAAATTCAAAAAAATCACGCGTGGAGCACAGATTATGAAACAATTTCCCGCACATTGAGTATAGCCTTGATAGACATCACCTTTAAATAACGCAAAATAGTATAAAATGTAATAATTAGTATAAACAAATTGAAAAAAATTCATGCGTGGAGCACAGATTATGAAACAATTTCCCGCACAATGAGAATAGCCTCGATAGACATCGCCTTTAAATAACGCGAATTAGTATAAAGACGTAAACAAATTGAAAAAAATCACGCGTTGACCACAGAATATGAAACAATTTCCAGCACATTGAGCATAGCCTTGACAGACATCAACTTTAAATAACGCAAAATAGTATAAAATGTAATAATTAGTATAAACAAATTGAAAAAAAAATCAAGCTTGGAGCATAGATTGTGAAAAAATATCTAGCACATTGAAAAATCTCGATAGACATCACCTTTAAATAACGCGAAATAGTATAAATCTGTAAAAAAATTGAAAAAAAAATCACGCTTGGAGCATGGATTATGAAACAATTTCCAGCACATTGAGAATAGTGTCGATAGACATCACCTTTAAATAACGCGAAATATTATAATGACGTAAACAAATTGAAAAAAATCACGCGTTGACCACAAATTATGAAACAATTTCCAGCTCATTGAGTATAGCCTTGACAGACATCACCTTTAAATAACGCAAAATAGTATAAAATGTAATAATTAGTATAAACAAATTGAAAAAAAACATGCGTGGAGCACAGATTATGAAACAATTTCCCGCACATTGAGTATAGCCTTGACAGACATCACCTTTAAATAACGCGAAATAGTATAAAATGTAATAATTAGCATAAACAAATTGAAAAAAAAATCACGCTTGGAGCATAGATTGTGAAAAAATATCTAGCACATTGAAAATAGTCTCGATAGACATCACCTTTAAATAACTCGAAATAGTATAAATCTGTAAAAAAATTGAAAAAAAAATCACGCTTGGAGCATGGATTGTGAAACAATTTCCAGCACATTGAAAATATTCTCGATAGACATCGCCTTTAAATAACGCGAAATAGTATAAATCTGAAAACAAATTAAAAAAAATCACGCGTGGAGCACAGATTATGAAACAATTTCCAGCACATTGAGAATAGCCTCGATAGACATCACCTTTAAATAACGCGAAATAGTATAAATCTGTAAAAAAATTGAAAAAAAATCACGCTTGGAG
Organism: Maratus speciosus; assembly: GCA_963932465.1. Taxonomy (NCBI): domain Eukaryota; kingdom Metazoa; phylum Arthropoda; class Arachnida; order Araneae; family Salticidae; genus Maratus; species Maratus speciosus. The sequence goes on from OZ010792.1 coordinate 616,456,404, forward strand.
CATGGATTGTGAAACAATTTCCAGCACATTGAAAATATTCTCGATAGACATCGCCTTTAAATAACGCGAAATAGTATAAATCTGTAAATAATTTAAAAGAAATCACGCGTGGAGCACAGATTATGAAACAATTTCCAGCACATTGAGAATAGTCTCGATAGACATCACCTTTAAAAAACGCGAAATAGTATAAATCTGAAAACAAATTTAAAAAAATCACGCGTGGAGCACAGATTATGAAACAATTTCCAGCACATTGAGAATAGTCTCGATAGACATCACCTTTAAATAACGCGTATTAGTATAAATCCGTAAACAAATTCTAAAAAAATCACCCGTGGAGCACAGATTATGAAACAATTTCCCGCACATTGAGAATAGTCTCGAAAGACATCGCCTTTAAATAACGCGAAATTTTATAAAATCCGTAAACAAATTGAAAAAAAAATCACGCTTGGAGCATAAATTGTGAAACAATTTCCAGCACATTGATAATAGTCTCGATAGACATCGCCTTTAAAAAACGCGACATAGTATAAATCCGTAAACAAATTAAAAAAAATCACGCGTGGAGCACAGATTATGAAACAATTTCCCGCACAATGAGAATAGCCTCGATAGACATCGCCTTTAAATAACGCGAAATAGTATAAAGACGTAAACAAATTGAAAAAAATCAGGCGTTGACCACAGATTATGAAACAATTTCCAGCGCATTGAGTATAGCCTTGACAGACATCACCTTTAAATAACGCAAAATAGTATAAAATGTAATAATTAGTATAAACAAATTGAAAAAAAAATCACGCTTGGAGCATAGATTGTGAATCAATTTCCAGCACATTGAAAATAGTCTCGATAGACATCGCCTTTAAAAAACGCGACATAGTATAAATCCGTAAACAAATTCAAAAAAATCACGCGTGGAGCACAGATTATAAAACAATTTCCCGCACAATGAGAATAGCCTCGATAGACATCGCCTTTAAAAAACGCGACATAGTATAAATCCGTAAACAAATTAAAAAAAATTACGCGTGGAGCACAGATTATGAAACAATTTCCCGCACAATGAGTATAGCCTTGACAGACATCACCTTTAATTAACGCAAAATAGTATAAAATGTAATAATTAGTATAAACAAATTGAAAAAAAAATCATGCGTGGAGCACAGATTATGAAACAATTTCCCGCACAATGAGAATAGCCTCGATAGACATCGCCTTTAAATAACGCGAAATAGTATAAAGACGTAGACAAATTGAAAAAAATCACGCGTTGAGCACAGATTATGAAACAATTTCCCGCACATTGAGAATAGTCTCGAAAGACATCGCCTTTAAATAATGCGAAATTTTATAAAATCCGTAAACAAATTGAAAAAAAAATCACGCTTGGAGCATAAATTGTGAAACAATTTCCAGCACATTGATAATAGTCTCGATAGACATCGCCTTTAAAAAACGCGACATAGTATAAATCCGTAAACAAATTTAAAAAAATCACGCGTGGAGCACAGATTATGAAACAATTTCCCGCACAATGAGAATAACCTCGATAGACATCGCCTTTAAATAACGCGAAATAGTATAAATCTGTAAATAATTTAAAAGAAATCACGCGTGGAGCACAGATTATGAAACAATTTCCAGCACATTGAGAATAGTCTCGATAGACATCACCTTTAAATAACGCGGATTAGTATAAATCCGTAAACAAATTCTAAAAAAATCACCCGTGGAGCACAGATTATGAAACAATTTCCCGCACATTGAGAATAGTCTCGAAAGACATCGCCTTTAAATAATGCGAAATTTTATAAAATCCGTAAACAAATTGAAAAAAAAATCACGCTTGGAGCATAAATTGTGAAACAATTTCCAGCACATTGATAATAGTCTCGATAGACATCGCCTTTAAAAAACGCGACATAGTATAAATCCGTAAACAAATTTAAAAAAATCACGCGTGGAGCACAGATTATGAAACAATTTCCCGCACAATGAGAATAACCTCGATAGACATCGCCTTTAAATAACGCGAAATAGTATAAAGACGTAAACAAATTGAAAAAAATCACGCGTTGACAACAGATTATGAAACAATTTCCAGCACATTGAGTATAGCCTTGACAGACATCACCTTTAAATAACGCAAAATAGTATAAAATGTTATAATTAGTATAAACAAATTGAAAAAAAAATCACGCTTGGAGCATAGATTGTGAATCAATTTCCAGCACATTGAAAATAGTCTCGATAGACATCGCCTTTAAAAAACGCGACATAGTATAAATCCGTAAACAAATTCAAAAAAATCACGCGTGGAGCACAGATTATAAAACAATTTCCCGCACAATGAGAATAGCCTCGATAGACATCGCCTTTAAATAACGCGAATTAGTATAAAGACGTAAACAAATTGAAAAAAATCACGCGTTGGCCACAGATTATGAAACAATTTCCAGCACATTGTGTATAGCCTTGATAGACATCACCTTTAAATAACGCAAAATAGTATAAAATGTAATAATTAGTATAAACAAATTGAAAAAAAAATCATGCGTGGAGCAAGAATTATGAAACAATTTCCCGCACAATGAGAATAGCCTCGATAGACATCGCCTTTAAATAACGCGAATTAGTATAAAGACGTAAAAAAATTGAAAAAAATCACGCGTTGACCACAGATTATGAAACAATTTCCAGCACATTGAGTATAGCCTTGACAGACATCACCTTTAAATAACGCAAAATAGTATAAAATGTAATAATTAGTATAAACAAATTGAAAAAAAAATCATGCGTGGAGCACAGATTATGAAACAATTTCCCGCACAATGAGAATAGCCTCGATAGACATCGCCTTTAAATGACGCGAAATAGTATAAAGACGTAAACAAATTGAAAAAAATCACGCTTTGAGCACAGATTATGAAACAATTTCCCGCACAATGAGAATAGCCTCGATAGACATCGCCTTTAAAAAACGCGACATAGTATAAATCCGTAAACAAATTAAAAAAAATTACGCGTGGAGCACAGATTATGAAACAATTTCCCGCACAATGAGAATAGCCTCCATAGACATCGCCTTTAAATAACGCGAAATAGTATAAAATGTAATAATTAGTATAAACAAATTGAAAAAAAAATCACGCTTGGAGCATAGATTGTGAATCAATTTCCAGCACATTGAAAATAGTCTCGATAGACATAGCATTTAAAAAACGCGACATAGTATAAATCCGTAAACAAATTTAAAAAAATAACGCGTGGAGCACAGATTATGAAACAATTTCCCGCACAATGAGAATAGCCTCGATAGACATCGCCTTTAAATAACGCGAAATAGTATAAAATGTAATAATTAGTATAAACAAATTGAAAAAAAATCACGCTTGGAGCATAGATTGTGAATCAATTTCCAGCACATTGAAAATAGTCTCGATAGTCATCGCCTTTAAAAAACGCGACATAGTATAAATCCGTAAACAAATTCAAAAAAATCACGCGTGGAGCACAGATTATGAAACAATTTCCCGCACAATGAGAATAGCCTCGATAGACATCGCCTTTAAATAACGCGAAATAGTATAAAGACGTAAACAAATTGAAAAAAATCACGCGTTGACCACAGATTATGAAACAATTTCCAGCACATTGAGTATAGCCTTGACAGACATCACCTTTAAATAACGCAAAATAGTATAAAATGTAATAATTAGTATAAACAAATTGAAAAAAAAATCACGCTTGGAGCATAGATTGTGAATCAATTTCCAGCACATTGAAAATAGTCTCGATAGACATCGCCTTTAAAAAACGCGACATAGTATAAATCCGTAAACAAATTCAAAAAAATCACGCGTGGAGCACAGATTATAAAACAATTTCCCGCACAATGAGAATAGCCTCGATAGACATCACCTTTAAATAACGCGAATTATTATAAAGACGTAAACAAATTGAAAAAAATCACGCGTTGGCCACAGATTATGAAACAATTTCCAGCACATTGTGTATAGCCTTGATAGACATCACCTTTAAATAACGCAAAATAGTATAAAATGTAATAATTAGTATAAACAAATTGAAAAAAAAATCATGCGTGGAGCAAGAATTATGAAACAATTTCCCGCACAATGAGAATAGCATCGATAGACATCGCCTTTAAATAACGCGAATTAGTATAAAGACGTAAACAAATTGAAAAAAATCACGCGTTGACCACAGATTATGAAACAATTTCCAGCACATTGAGTATAGCCTTGACAGACATCACCTTTAAATAACGCAAAATAGTATAAAATGTAATAATTAGTATAAACAAATTGAAAAAAAAATCATGCGTGGAGCACAGATTATGAAACAATTTCCCGCACAATGAGAATAGCCTCGATAGACATCGCCTTTAAATAACGCGAAATAGTATAAAGACGTAAACAAATTGAAAAAAAATCACGCGTTGAGCACAGATTATGAAACAATTTCCCGCACAATGAGAATAGCCTCGATAGACATCGCCTTTAAAAAACGCGACATAGTATAAATCCGTAAACAAATTTAAAAAAATCACGCGTGGAGCACAGATTATGAAACAATTTCCCGCACAATGAGAATAGCCTCGATAGACATCGCCTTTAAATAACGCGAAATAGTATAAAATGTAATAATTAGTATAAACAAATTGAAAAAAAAATCACGCTTGGAGCATAGATTGTGAATCAATTTCCAGCACATTGAAAATAGTCTCGATAGAGATCGCCTTTAAAAAACGCGACATAGTATAAATCCGTAAACAAATTCAAAAAAATCACGCGTGGAGCACAGATTATGAAACAATTTCCCGCACAATGAGAATAGCCTCCATAGACATCGCCTTTAAATAACGCGAAATAGTATAAAATGTAATAATTAGTATAAACAAATTGAAAAAAAATCACGCTTGGAGCATAGATTGTGAATCAATTTCCAGCACATTGAAAATAGTCTCGATAGACATCGCCTTTAAAAAACGCGACATAGTATAAATCCGTAAACAAATTCAAAAAAATCACGCGTGGAGCACAGATTATGAAACAATTTCCCGCACAATGAGAATAGCCTCGATAGACATCGCCTTTAAATAACGCGAAATAGTATAAAGACGTAAACAAATTGAAAAAAATCACGAGTTGACCACAGATTATGAAACAATTTCCAGCACATTGAGTATAGCCTTGACAGACATCACCTTTAAATAACGCAAAATAGTATAAAATGTAATAATTAGTATAAACAAATTGAAAAAAAAATCACGCTTGGATCATAGATTGTGAATCAATTTCCAGCACATTGAAAATAGTCTCGATAGATATCGCCTTTAAAAAACGCGACATAGTATAAATCCGTAAACAAATTCAAAAAAATCACGCGTGGAGCACAGATTATAAAACAATTTCCCGCACAATGAGAATAGCCTCGATAGACATCGCCTTTAAATAACGCGAATTAGTATAAAGACGTAAACAAATTGAAAAAAATCACGCGTTGACCACAGATTATGAAACAATTTCCAGCACATTGAGTATAGCCTTGACAGACATCACCTTTAAATAACGCAAAATAGTATAAAATGTAATAATTAGTATAAACAAATTGAAAAAAAAATCATGCGTGGAGCACAGATTATGAAACAATTTCCCGCACAATGAGAATAGCCTCGATAGACATCGCCTTTAAATAACGCGAAATAGTATAAAGACGTAAACAAATTGAAAAAAATCACGCGTTGAGCACAGATTATGAAACAATTTCCCGCACAATGAGAATAGCCTCGATAGACATCGCCTTTAAAAAACGCGACATAGTATAAATCCGTAAACAAATTTAAAAAAATCACGCGTGGAGCACAGATTATGAAACAATTTCCCGCACAATGAGAATAGCCTCGATAGACATCGCCTTTAAATAACGCGAAATAGTATAAAATGTAATAATTAGTATAAACAAATTGAAAAAAAAATCACGCTTGGAGCATAGATTGTGAATCAATTTCCAGCACATTGAAAATAGTCTCGATAGACATCGCCTTTAAAAAACGCGACATAGTATAAATCCGTAAACAAATTCAAAAAAATCACGCGTGGAGCACAGATTATGAAACAATTTCCCGCACAATGAGAATAGCCTCGATAGACATCGCCTTTAAATAACGCGAAATAGTATAAAGACGTAAACAAATTGAAAAACATCACGCGTTGACCACAGATTATGAAACAATTTCCAGCACATTGAGTATAGCCTTGACAGACATCACCTTTATATAACGCAAAATAGTATAAAATGTAATAATTAGTATAAACAAATTGAAAAAAAATCACGCTTGGAGCATAGATTGTGAATCAATTTCCAGCACATTGAAAATAGTCTCGATAGACATCGCCTTTAAAAAACGCGACATGGTATAAATCCGTAAACAAATTCAAAAAAATCACGCGTGGAGCACAGATTATAAAACAATTTCCCGCACAATGAGAATAGCGTCGATAGACATCGCCTTTAAATAACGCGAAATAGTATAAAGAAGTAAACAAATTGAAAAAAACCACGCGTTGAGCACAGATTATGAAACAATTTCCAGCACATTGAGTATAGCCTTGACAGACATCACCTTTAAATAACGCGAAATAGTATAAAATGTAATAATTAGTATAAACAAATTGAAAAAAAAATCACGCTTGGAGCATAGATTGTGAAAAAATATCTAGCACATTGAAAATAGTCTCGATAGACATCACCTTTAAATAACGCGAAATAGTATAAATCTGAAAACAAATTTTAAAAAATCACGCGTGGAGCACAGATTATGAAACAATTTCCAGCACATTGAGAATAGCCTCGATAGACATCACCTTTAAATAACGCGAAATAGTATAAATCTGTAAAAAAATTGAAAAAAAAATCACACTTGGAGCATGGATTGTGAAACAATTTCCAGCACATTGAAAATATTCTCGATAGACATCGCCTTTAAATAACGCGAAATAGTATAAATCTGTAAATAAATTAAAAGAAATCACGCGTGGAGCACAGATTATGAAACAATTTCCAGCACATTGAGAATAGTCTCGATAGACATCACCTTTAAAAAACGCGAAATAGTATAAATCTGAAAACAAATTTTAAAAAATCACGCGTGGAGCACAGATTATGAAACAATTTCCAGCACATTGGGAATAGTCTCGATAGACATCACCTTTAAATAACTCGGATTAGTATAAATCCGTAAACAAATTCAAAAAAATCACCCGTGGAGCACAGATTATGAAACAATTTCCAGCACATTGAGAATAGTCTCGAAAGACATCGCCTTTAAATAACGCGAAATTTTATAAAATCCGTAAACAAATTGAAAAAAAAATCACGCTTGGAGCATAAATTGTGAAACAATTTCCAGCACATTGATAATAGTCTCGATAGACATCGCCTTTAAAAAACGCGACATAGTATAAATCCGTAAACAAATTTAAAAAAATCACGCGTGGAGCACAGATTATGAAACAATTTCCCGAGAATGAGAATAGCCTCGATAGACATCGCCTTTAAATAACGCGAAATAGTATAAAATGTAATAATTAGTATAAACAAATTGAAAATAAAATCACGCTTGGAGCATAGATTGTGAATCAATTTCCAGCACATTGAAAATAGTCTCGATAGACATCGCCTTTAAAAAACGCGACATAGTATAAATCCGTAAACAAATTCAAAAAAATCACGCGTGGAGCACAGATTATGAAACAATTTCCCGCACAATGAGAATAGCCTCTATAGACATCGCCTTTAAATAACGCGAAATAGTATAAAGACGTAAACAAATTGAAAAAAATCACGCGTTGACCACAGATTATGAAACAATTTCCAGCACATTGATTATAGCCTTGACAGACATCACCTTTAAATAACGCAAAATAGTATAAAATGTAATAATTAGTATAAAAAAATTGAAAAAAAAATCACGCTTGGAGCATAGATTGTGAATCAATTTCCAGCACATTGAAAATAGTCTCGATAGACATCGCCTTTAAAAAACGCGACATAGTATAAATCCGTAAACAAATTCAAAAAAATCACGCGTGGAGCACAGATTATAAAACAATTTCCCGCACAATGAGAATAGCCTCGATAGACATCGCCTTTAAATAACGCGAATTAGTATAAAGACGTAAACAATTTGAAAAAAATCACGCGTTGACCACAGATTATGAAACAATTTCCAGCACATTGTGTATAGCCTTGATAGACATCACCTTTAAATAACGCAAAATAGTATAAAATGTAATAATTAGTATAAACAAATTGAAAAAAAAATCATGCGTGGAGCACAGATTATGAAACAATTTCCCGCACAATGAGAATAGCCTCGATAGACATCGCCTTTAAATAACGCGAAATAGTATAAAGACGTAAACAAATTGAAAAAAATCACGCGTTGACCACAGATTATGAAACAATTTCCAGCACATTGAGTATAGTCTTGACAGACATCACCTTTAAATAACGCAAAATAGTATAAAATGTAATAATTAGTATAAACAAATTGAAAAAAAATCACGCTTGGAGCATAGATTGTGATTCAATTTCCAGCACATTGAAAATAGTCTCGATAGACATCGCCTTTAAAAAACGCGACATAGTATAAATCCGTAAACAAATTCAAAAAAATCACGCGTGGAGCACAGATTATAAAACAATTTCCCGCACAATGAGAATAGCCTCGATAGACATCGCCTTTAAATAACGCGAATTAGTATAAAGACGTAAACAAATTGAAAAAAATCACGCGTTGACCACAGATTATGAAACAATTTCCAGCACATTGAGTATAGCCTTGACAGACATCACCTTTAAATAACGCAAAATAGTATAAAATGTAATAATTAGTATAAACAAATTGAAAAAAAAATCATGCGTGGAGCACAGATTATGAAACAATTTCCCGCACAATGAGAATAGCCTCGATAGACATCGCCTTTAAATAACGCGAAATAGTATAAAGACGTAAACAAATTGAAAAAAATCACGCGTTGAGCACAGATTATGAAACAATTTCCCGCACAATGAGAATAGCCTCGATAGACATCGCCTTTAAAAAAACGCGACATAGTATAAATCCGTAAACAAATTTAAAAAAATCACGCGTGGAGCACAGATTATGAAACAATTTCCCGCACAATGAGAATAGCCTCGATAGACATCGCCTTTAAATAACGCGAAATAGTATAAAATGTAATAATTAGTATAAACAAATTGAAAAAAAAATCACGCTTGGAGCATAGATTGTGAATCAATTTCCAGCACATTGAAAATAGTCTCGATAGACATCGCCTTTAAAAAACGCGACATAGTATAAATCCGTAAACAAATTCAAAAAAATCACGCGTGGAGCACAGATTATGAAACAATTTCCCGCACAATGAGAATAGCCTCGATAGACATCGCCTTTAAATAACGCGAAATAGTATAAAGACGTAAACAAATTGAAAAAAATCACGCGTTGAGCACAGATTATGAAACAATTTCCAGCACATTGAGTATAGCCTTGACAGACATCACCTTTAAATAACGCGAAATAGTATAAAATGTAATAATTAGTATAAACAAATTGAAAAAAAAATCACGCTTGGAGCATAGATTGTGAAAAAATATCTAGCACATTGAAAATAGTCTCGATAGACATCACCTTTAAATAACGCGAAATAGTATAAATCTGAAAACAAATTAAAAAAAATCACGCGTGGAGCACAGATTATGAAACAATTTCCAGCACATTGAGAATAGCCTCGATAGACATCACATTTAAATAACGCGAAATAGTATAAATCTGTAAAAAAATTGAAAAAGAAATCACACTTGGAGCATGGATTGTGAAACAATTTCCAGCACATTGAAAATATTCTCGATAGACATCGCCTTTAAATAACGCGAAATAGTATAAATCTGTAAATAAATTTAAAGAAATCACGCGTGGAGCACAGATTATGAAACAATTTCCAGCACATTGAGAATAGTCTCGATAGACATCACCTTTAAAAAACGCGAAATAGTATAAATCTGAAAACAAATTTTAAAAAATCACGCGTGGAGCACAGATTATGAAACAATTTCCAGCACATTGGGAATAGTCTCGATAGACATCACCTTTAAATAACTCGGATTAGTATAAATCCGTAAACAAATTCAAAAAAATCACCCGTGGAGCACAGATTATGAAACAATTTCCAGCACATTGAGAATAGTCTCGAAAGACATCGCCTTTAAATAACGCGAAATTTTATAAAATCCGTAAACAAATTGAAAAAAAAATCACGCTTGGAGCATAAATTGTGAAACAATTTCCAGCACATTGATAATAGTCTCGATAGACATCGCCTTTAAAAAACGCGACATAGTATAAATCCGTAAACAAATTGAAAAAAATCACGCGTTGACCACAGATTATGAAACAATTTCCAGCACATTGAGTATAGCCTTGACAGACATCACCTTTAAATAACGCAAAATAGTATAAAATGTAATAATTAGTATAAAAAAATTGAAAAAAAAATCACGCTTGGAGCATAGATTGTGAATCAATTTCCAGCACATTGAAAATAGTCTCGATAGACATCGCCTTTAAAAAACGCGACATAGTATAAATCCGTAAACAAATTCAAAAAAATCACGCGTGGAGCACAGATTATAAAACAATTTCCCGCACAATGAGAATAGCCTCGATAGACATCGCCTTTAAATAACGCGAAATAGTATAAAATGTAATAATTAGTATAAACAAATTGAAAATAAAATCACGCTTGGAGCATAGATTGTGAATCAATTTCCAGCACATTGAAAATAGTCTCGATAGACATCGCCTTTAAAAAACGCGACATAGTATAAATCCGTAAACAAATTCAAAAAAATCACGCGTGGAGCACAGATTATGAAACAATTTCCCGCACAATGAGAATAGCCTCTATAGACATCGCCTTTAAATAACGCGAAATAGTATAAAGACGTAAACAAATTGAAAAAAATCACGCGTTGACCACAGATTATGAAACAATTTCCAGCACATTGAGTATAGCCTTGACAGACATCACCTTTAAATAACGCAAAATAGTATAAAATGTAATAATTAGTATAAAAAAATTGAAAAAAAAATCACGCTTGGAGCATAGATTGTGAATCAATTTCCAGCACATTGAAAATAGTCTCGATAGACATCGCCTTTAAAAAACGCGACATAGTATAAATCCGTAAACAAATTAAAAAAAATCACGCGTGGAGCACAGATTATAAAACAATTTCCCGCACAATGAGAATAGCCTCGATAGATATCGCCTTTAAATAACGCGAATTAGTATAAAGACGTAAACAAATTGAAAAAAATCACGTGTTGACCACAGATTATGAAACAATTTCCAGCACATTGTGTATAGCCTTGATAGACATCACCTTTAAATAACGCAAAATAGTATAAAATGTAATAATTAGTATAAACAAATTGAAAAAAAAATCATGCGTGGAGCACAGATTATGAAACAATTTCCCGCACAATGAGAATAGCCTCGATAGACATCGCCTTTAAATAACGCGAAATAGTATAAAGACTTAAACAAATTAAAAAAATCACGCGTTGACCACAGATTATGAAACAATTTCCAGCACATTGAGTATAGCCTTGACAGACATCACCTTTAAATAACGCAAAATAGTATAAAATGTAATAATTAGTATAAACAAATTGAAAAAAAAATCACGCTTGGAGCATAGATTGTGAATCAATTTCCAGCACATTGAAAATAGTCTCGATAGATATCGCCTTTAAAAAACGCGACATAGTATAAATCCGTAAACAAATTAAAAAAAATCACGCGTGGAGCACAGATTATAAAACAATTTCCCGCACAATGAGAATAGCCTCGATAGACATCACCTTTAAATAACGCAAAATAGTATAAAATGTAATAATTAGTATAAACAAATTGAAAAAAAAATCATGCGTGGAGCACAGATTATGAAACAATTTCCCGCACAATGAGAATAGCCTCGATAGACATCGCCTTTAAATAACGCGAAATAGTATAAAGACGTAAACAAATTGAAAAAAATCACGCGTTGAGCACAGATTATGGAACAATTTCCCGCACAATGAGAATAGCCTCGATACACATCGCCTTTAAAAAACGCGACATAGTATAAATCCGTAAACAAATTAAAAAAAATCACGCGTGGAGCACAGATTATGAAACAATTTCCCGCACAATGAAAATAGCCTCGATAGACATCGCCTTTAAATAACGCGAAATAGTATAAAATGTAATAATTAGTATAAACAAATTGAAAAAAAAATCACGCTTGGAGCATAGATTGTGAATCAATTTCCAGCACATTGAAAATAGTCTCGATAGACATCGCCTTTAAAAAACGCGACATAGTATAAATCCGTAAACAAATTAAAAAAAATCACGCGTGGAGCACAGATTATAAAACAATTTCCCGCACAATGAGAATAGCCTCGATAGACATCGCCTTTAAATAACGCGAATTAGTATAAAGACGTAAACAAATTGAAAAAAATCACGCGTTGACCACAGATTATGAAACAATTTCCAGCACATTGTGTATAGCCTTGATAGACATCACCTTTAAATAACGCAAAATAGTATAAAATGTAATAATTAGTATAAACAAATTGAAAAAAAAATCATGCGTGGAGCACAGATTATGAAACAATTTCCCGCACAATGAGAATAGCCTCGATAGACATCGCCTTTAAATAACGCGAAATAGTATAAAGACGTAAACAAATTGAAAAAAATCACGCGTTGACCACAGATTATGAAACAATTTCCAGCACATTGAGTATAGCCTTGACAGACATCACCTTTAAATAACGCAAAATAGTATAAAATGTAATAATTAGTATAAACAAATTGAAAAAAAAATCACGCTTGGAGCATAGATTGTGAATCAATTTCCAGCACATTGAAAATAGTCTCGATAGATATCGCCTTTAAAAAACGCGACATAGTATAAATCCGTAAACAAATTAAAAAAAATCACGCGTGGAGCACAGATTATAAAACAATTTCCCGCACAATGAGAATAGCCTCGATAGACATCGCCTTTAAATAACGCGAAATAGTATAAAATGTAATAATTAGTATAAACAAATTGAAAAAAAAATCACGCTTGGAGCATAGATTGTGAATCAATTTCCAGCACATTGAAAATAGTCTCGATAGACATCGCCTTTAAAAAACGCGACATAGTATAAATCCGTAAACAAATTCAAAAAAATCACGCGTGGAGCACAGATTATAAAACAATTTCCCGCACAATGAGAATAGCCTCGATAGACATCGCCTTTAAATAACGCGAATTAGTATAAAGACGTAAACAAATTGAAAAAAATCACGCGTTGACCACAGATTATGAAACAATTTCCAGCACATTGTGTATAGCCTTGATAGACATCACCTTTAAATAACGCAAAATAGTATAAAATGTAATAATTAGTATAAACAAATTGAAAAAAAAATCATGCGTGGAGCACAGATTATGAAACAATTTCCCGCACAATGAAAATAGCCTCGATAGACATCGCCTTTAAATAACGCGAAATAGTATAAAGACGTAAACAAATTGAAAAAAATCACGCGTTGACCACAGATTATGAAACAATTTCCAGCACATTGAGTATAGCCTTGACAGACATCACCTTTAAATAACGCAAAATAGTATAAAATGTAATAATTAGTATAAACAAATTGAAAAAAAAATCACGCTTGGAGCATAGATTGTAAATCAATTTCCAGCACATTGAAAATAGTCTCGATAGATATCGCCTTTAAAAAACGCGACATAGTATAAATCCGTAAACAAATTAAAAAAAATCACGCGTGGAGCACAGATTATAAAACAATTTCCCGCACAATGAGAATAGCCTCGATAGACATCACCTTTAAATAACGCAAAATAGTATAAAATGTAATAATTAGTATAAACAAATTGAAAAAAAAATCATGCGTGGAGCACAGATTATGAAACAATTTCCCGCACAATGAGAATAGCCTCGATAGACATCGCCTTTAAATAACGCGAAATAGTATAAAGACGTAAACAAATTGAAAAAAATCACGCGTTGAGCACAGATTATGGAACAATTTCCCGCACAATGAGAATAGCCTCGATAGACATCGCCTTTAAAAAACGCGACATAGTATAAATCCGTAAACAAATTAAAAAAAATCACGCGTGGAGCACAGATTATGAAACAATTTCCCGCACAATGAGAATAGCCTCGATAGACATCGCCTTTAAATAACGCGAAATAGTATAAAATGTAATAATTAGTATAAACAAATTGAAAAAAAAATCACGCTTGGAGCATAGATTGTGAATCAATTTCCAGCACATTGAAAATAGTCTCGATAGACATCGCCTTTAAAAAACGCGACATAGTATAAATCCGTAAACAAATTCAAAAAAATCACGCGTGGAGCACAGATTATAAAACAATTTCCCGCACAATGAGAATAGCGTCGATAGACATCGCCTTTAAATAACGCGAAATAGTATAAAGACGTAAACAAATTGAAAAAAATCACGCGTTGAGCACAGATTATGAAACAATTTCCAGCACATTGAGTATAGCCTTGACAGACATCACCTTTAAATAACGCGAAATAGTATAAAATGTAATAATTAGTATAAACAAATTGAAAAAAAAAATCATGCTTGGAGCATAGATTGTGAAAAAATATCTAGCACATTGAAAATAGTCTCGATAGACATCACCTTTAAATAACGCGAAATAGTATAAATCTGTAAAAAAATTGAAAAAAAAATCACGCTTGGAGCATGGATTGTGAAACAATTTCCAGCACATTGAAAATATTCTCAATAGACATCACCTTTAAATAACGCCAAATAGTATAAATCTGAAAACAAATTAAAAAAAATCACGCGTGGAGCACAGATTATGAAACAATTTCCAGCACATTGAGAATAGTCTCGATAGACATCACCTTTAAAAAACGCGAAATAGTATAAATCTGAAAACAAATTTTAAAAAATCACGCGTGGAGCACAGATTATGAAACAATTTCCAGCACATTGAGAATAGTCTCGATAGACATCACCTTTAAATAACTCGGATTAGTATAAATCCGTAAACAAATTCAAAAAAATCACCCGTGGAGCACAGATTATGAAACAATTTCCAGCACATTGAGAATAGTCTCGAAAGACATCGCCTTTAAATAACGCGAAATTTTATAAAATCCGTAAACAAATTGAAAAAAAAATCACGCTTGGAGCATAAATTGTGAAACAATTTCCAGCACATTGATAATAGTCTCGATAGACATCGCCTTTAAAAAACGCGACATAGTATAAATCCGTAAACAAATTAAAAAGAATCACGCGTGGAGCACAGATTATGAAACAATTTCCCGCACAATGAGAATAGCCTCGATAGACATCGCCTTTAAATAACGCGAAATAGTATAAAATGTAATAATTAGTATAAACAAATTGAAAATAAAATCACGCTTGGAGCATAGATTGTGAATCAATTTCCAGCACATTGAAAATAGTCTCGATAGACATCGCCTTTAAAAAACGCGACATAGTATAAATCCGTAAACAAATTCAAAAAAATCACGCGTGGAGCACAGATTATGAAACAATTTCCCGCACAATGAGAATAGCCTCTATAGACATCGCCTTTAAATAACGCGAAATAGTATAAAGACGTAAACAAATTGAAAAAAATCACGCGTTGACCACAGATTATGAAACAATTTCCAGCACATTGAGTATAGCCTTGACAGACATCACCTTTAAATAACGCAAAATAGTATAAAATGTAATAATTAGTATAAACAAATTGAAAAAAAATCATGCGTGGAGCACAGATTATGAAACAATTTCCCGCACAATGAGAATAGCCTCGATAGACATCACCTTTAAATAACGCGAAATAGTATAAATCTGAAAACAAATTAAAAAAAATCACGCGTGGAGCACAGATTATGAAACAATTTCCAGCACATTGAGAATAGCCTCGATAGACATCACCTTTAAATAACGCGAAATAGTATAAATCTGTAAAAAAATTGAAAAAAAAATCACGCTTGGAGCATGGATTGTGAAACAATTTCCAGCACATTGAAAATCTTCTCGATAGACATCGCCTTTAAATAACGCGAAATAGTATAAATCTGTAAATAATTTAAAAGAAATCACGCGTGGAGCACAGATTATGAAACAATTTCCAGCACATTGAGAATAGTCTCGATAGACATCACCTTTAAATAATGCGGATTAGTATAAATCCGTAAAAAAATTCAAAAAAATCACCCGTGGAGCACAGATTATGAAACAATTTCCAGCACATTGAGAATAGTCTCGAAAGACATCGCCTTTAAATAACGCGAAATTTTATAAAATCCGTAAACAAATTGAAAAAAAAATCACGCTTGGAACATAAATTGTGAAACAATTTCCAGCACATTGAAAATAGTCTCGATAGACATCGCCTTTAAAAAACGCGACATAGTATAAATCCGTAAACAAATTAAAAAAAATCACGCGTGGAGCACAGATTATGAAACAATTTCCCGCACAATGAGAATAGCCTCGATAGACATCGCCTTTAAATAACGCGAAATAGTATAAAATGTAATAATTAGTATAAACAAATTGAAAATAAAATCACGCTTGGAGCATAGATTGTGAATCAATTTCCAGCACATTGAAAATAGTCTCGATAGACATCGCCTTTAAAAAACGCGACATAGTATAAATCCGTAAACAAATTCAAAAAAATCCCGCGTGGAGCACAGATTATGAAACAATTTCCCGCACAATGAGAATAGCCTCCATAGACATCGCCTTTAAATAACGCGAAATGGTATAAAATGTAATAATTAGTATAAACAAATTGAAAAAAAAATCACGCTTGGAGCATAGATTGTGAATCATTTTCCAGCACATTGAAAATAGTCTCGATAGACATCGCCTTTAAAAAACGCGACATAGTATAAATCCGTAAACAAATTCAAAACAATCACGCGTGGAGCACAGATTATGAAACAATTTCCAGCACATTGAGAATAGCCTCGATAGACATCACCTTTAAATAACGCGAAATAGTATAAATCTGTAAAAAAATTGAAAAAAAAATCACACTTGGAGCATGGATTGTGAAACAATTTCCAGCACATTGAAAATATTCTCGATAGACATCGCCTTTAAATAACGCGAAATAGTATAAATCTGTAAATAAATTAAAAGAAATCACGCGTGGAGCACAGATTATGAAACAATTTCCAGCACATTGAGAATAGTCTCGATAGACATCACCTTTAAAAAACGCGAAATAGTATAAATCTGAAAACAAATTTTAAAAAATCACGCGTGGAGCACAGATTATGAAACAATTTCCAGCACATTGGGAATAGTCTCGATAGACATCACCTTTAAATAACTCGGATTAGTATAAATCCGTAAACAAATTCAAAAAAATCACCCGTGGAGCACAGATTATGAAACAATTTCCAGCACATTGAGAATAGTCTCGAAAGACATCGCCTTTAAATAACGCGAAATTTTATAAAATCCGTAAACAAATCGAAAAAAAAATCACGCTTGGAGCATAAATTGTGAAACAATTTCCAGCACATTGATAATAGTCTCGATAGACATCGCCTTTAAAAAACGCGACATAGTATAAATCCGTAAACAAATTAAAAAAAATCACGCGTGGAGCACAGATTATGAAACAATTTCCCGCACAATGAGAATAGCCTCTATAGACATCGCCTTTAAATAACGCGAAATAGTATAAAGACGTAAACAAATTGAAAAAAATCACGCGTTGACCACAGATTATGAAACAATTTCCAGCACATTGAGTATAGCCTTGACAGACATCACCTTTAAATAACGCAAAATAGTATAAAATGTAATAATTAGTATAAAAAAATTGAAAAAAAAATCACGCTTGGAGCATAGATTGTGAATCAATTTCCAGCACATTGAAAATAGTCTCGATAGACATCGCCTTTAAAAAACGCGACATAGTATAAATCCGTAAACAAATTTAAAAAAATCACGCGTGGAGCACAGATTATGAAACAATTTCCCGCACAATGAGAATAGCCTCGATAGACATCGCCTTTAAATAACGCGAAATAGTATAAAATGTAATAATTAGTATAAACAAATTGAAAAAAAAATCACGCTTGGAGCATAGAT
This sequence comes from Maratus speciosus, assembly GCA_963932465.1. NCBI lineage: Eukaryota > Metazoa > Arthropoda > Arachnida > Araneae > Salticidae > Maratus > Maratus speciosus. The sequence goes on from OZ010792.1 coordinate 616,474,698, forward strand.
TGTGAATCAATTTCCAGCACATTGAAAATAGTCTCGATAGACATCGCCTTTAAAAAACGCGACATAGTATAAATCCGTAAACAAATTCAAAAAAATCACGCGTTGAGCACAGATTATGAAACAATTTCCCGCACAATGAGAATAGCCTCGATAGACATCGCCTTTAAATAACGCGAAATAGTATAAAGACGTAAACAAATTGAAAAAAATCACGCGTTGAGCACAGATTATGAAACAATTTCCAGCACATTGAGTATAGCCTTGACAGACATCACCTTTAAATAACGCGAAATAGTATAAAATGTAATAATTAGTATAAACAAATTGAAAAAAAAATCACGCTTGGAGCATAGATTGTGAAAAAATATCTAGCACATTGAAAATAGTCTCGATAGACATCACCTTTAAATAACGCGAAATAGTATAAATCTGAAAACAAATTAAAAAAAATCACGCGTGGAGCACAGATTATGAAACAATTTCCAGCACATTGAGAATAGCCTCGATAGACATCACATTTAAATAACGCGAAATAGTATAAATCTGTAAAAAAATTGAAAAAAAAATCACACTTGGAGCATGGATTGTGAAACAATTTCCAGCACATTGAAAATATTCTCGATAGACATCGCCTTTAAATAACGCGAAATAGTATAAATCTGTAAATAAATTTAAAGAAATCACGCGTGGAGCACAGATTATGAAACAATTTCCAGCACATTGAGAATAGTCTCGATAGACATCACCTTTAAAAAACGCGAAATAGTATAAATCTGAAAACAAATTTTAAAAAATCACGCGTGGAGCACAGATTATGAAACAATTTCCAGCACATTGGGAATAGTCTCGATAGACATCACCTTTAAATAACTCGGATTAGTATAAATCCGTAAACAAATTCAAAAAAATCACCCGTGGAGCACAGATTATGAAACAATTTCCAGCACATTGAGAATAGTCTCGAAAGACATCGCCTTTAAATAACGCGAAATTTTATAAAATCCGTAAACAAATTGAAAAAAAAATCACGCTTGGAGCATAAATTGTGAAACAATTTCCAGCACATTGATAATAGTCTCGATAGACATCGCCTTTAAAAAACGCGACATAGTATAAATCCGTAAACAAATTGAAAAAAATCACGCGTTGAACACAGATTATGAAACAATTTCCAGCACATTGAGTATAGCCTTGACAGACATCACCTTTAAATAACGCAAAATAGTATAAAATGTAATAATTAGTATAAAAAAATTGAAAAAAAAATCACGCTTGGAGCATAGATTGTGAATCAATTTCCAGCACATTGAAAATAGTCTCGATAGACATCGCCTTTAAAAAACGCGACATAGTATAAATCCGTAAACAAATTCAAAAAAATCACGCGTGGAGCACAGATTATAAAACAATTTCCCGCACAATGAGAATAGCCTCGATAGACATCGCCTTTAAATAACGCGAAATAGTATAAAATGTAATAATTAGTATAAACAAATTGAAAATAAAATCACGCTTGGAGCATAGATTGTGAATCAATTTCCAGCACATTGAAAATAGTCTCGATAGACATCGCCTTTAAAAAACGCGACATAGTATAAATCCGTAAACAAATTCAAAAAAATCACGCGTGGAGCACAGATTATGAAACAATTTCCCGCACAATGAGAATAGCCTCTATAGACATCGCCTTTAAAAAACGCGAAATAGTATAAAGACGTAAACAAATTGAAAAAAATCACGCGTTGACCACAGATTATGAAACAATTTCCAGCACATTGAGTATAGCCTTGACAGACATCACCTTTAAATAACGCAAAATAGTATAAAATGTAATAATTAGTATAAAAAAATTGAAAAAAAAATCACGCTTGGAGCACAGATTGTGAATCAATTTCCAGCACATTGAAAATAGTCTCGATAGACATCGCCTTTAAAAAACGCGACATAGTATAAATCCGTAAACAAATTCAAAAAAATCACGTGTGGAGCACAGATTATAAAACAATTTCCCGCACAATGAGAATAGCCTCGATAGATATCGCCTTTAAATAACGCGAATTAGTATAAAGACGTAAACAAATTGAAAAAAATCACGTGTTGACCACAGATTATGAAACAATTTCCAGCACATTGTGTATAGCCTTGATAGACATCACCTTTAAATAACGCAAAATAGTATAAAATGTAATAATTAGTATAAACAAATTGAAAAAAAAATCATGCGTGGAGCACAGATTATGAAACAATTTCCCGCACAATGAGAATAGCCTCGATAGACATCGCCTTTAAATAACGCGAAATAGTATAAAGACTTAAACAAATTAAAAAAATCACGCGTTGACCACAGATTATGAAACAATTTCCAGCACATTGAGTATAGCCTTGACAGACATCACCTTTAAATAACGCAAAATAGTATAAAATGTAATAATTAGTATAAACAAATTGAAAAAAAAATCACGCTTGGAGCATAGATTGTGAATCAATTTCCAGCACATTGAAAATAGTCTCGATAGATATCGCCTTTAAAAAACGCGACATAGTATAAATCCGTAAACAAATTAAAAAAAATCACGCGTGGAGCACAGATTATAAAACAATTTCCCGCACAATGAGAATAGCCTCGATAGACATCACCTTTAAATAACGCAAAATAGTATAAAATGTAATAATTAGTATAAACAAATTGAAAAAAAAATCATGCGTGGAGCACAGATTATGAAACAATTTCCCGCACAATGAGAATAGCCTCGATAGACATCGCCTTTAAATAACGCGAAATAGTATAAAGACGTAAACAAATTGAAAAAAATCACGCGTTGAGCACAGATTATGGAACAATTTCCCGCACAATGAGAATAGCCTCGATAGACATCGCCTTTAAAAAACGCGACATAGTATAAATCCGTAAACAAATTAAAAAAAATCACGCGTGGAGCACAGATTATGAAACAATTTCCCGCACAATGAGAATAGCCTCGATAGACATCGCCTTTAAATAACGCGAAATAGTATAAAATGTAATAATTAGTATAAACAAATTGAAAAAAAAATCACGCTTGGAGCATAGATTGTGAATCAATTTCCAGCACATTGAAAATAGTCTCGATAGACATCGCCTTTAAAAAACGCGACATAGTATAAATCCGTAAACAAATTTAAAAAAATCACGCGTGGAGCACAGATTATAAAACAATTTCCCGCACAATGAGAATAGCCTCGATAGACATCGCCTTTAAATAACGCGAATTAGTATAAAGACGTAAACAAATTGAAAAAAATCACGCGTTGACCACAGATTATGAAACAATTTCCAGCACATTGTGTATAGCCTTGATAGACATCACCTTTAAATAACGCAAAATAGTATAAAATGTAATAATTAGTATAAACAAATTGAAAAAAAAATCATGCGTGGAGCACAGATTATGAAACAATTTCCCGCACAATGAGAATAGCCTCGATAGACATCGCCTTTAAATAACGCGAAATAGTATAAAGACGTAAACAAATTGAAAAAAATCACGCGTTGACCACAGATTATGAAACAATTTCCAGCACATTGAGTATAGCCTTGACAGACATCACCTTTAAATAACGCAAAATAGTATAAAATGTAATAATTAGTATAAACAAATTGAAAAAAAAATCACGCTTGGAGCATAGATTGTGAATCAATTTCCAGCACATTGAAAATAGTCTCGATAGATATCGCCTTTAAAAAACGCGACATAGTATAAATCCGTAAACAAATTAAAAAAAATCACGCGTGGAGCACAGATTATAAAACAATTTCCCGCACAATGAGAATAGCCTCGATAGACATCACCTTTAAATAACGCAAAATAGTATAAAATGTAATAATTAGTATAAACAAATTGAAAAAAAAATCATGCTTGGAGCACAGATTATGGAACAATTTCCCGCACAATGAGAATAGCCTCGATAGACATCGCCTTTAAAAAACACGACATAGTATAAATCCGTAAACAAATTAAAAAAAATCACGCGTGGAGCACAGATTATGAAACAATTTCCCGCACAATGAGAATAGCCTCGATAGACATCGCCTTTAAATAACGCGAAATAGTATAAAATGTAATAATTAGTATAAACAAATTGAAAAAAAAATCACGCTTGGAGCATAGATTGTGAATCAATTTCCAGCACATTGAAAATAGTCTCGATAGACATCGCCTTTAAAAAACGCGACATAGTATAAATCCGTAAACAAATTCAAAAAAATCACGCGTGGAGCACAGATTATAAAACAATTTCCCGCACAATGAGAATAGCCTCGATAGACATCGCCTTTAAATAACGCGAATTAGTATAAAGACGTAAACAAATTGAAAAAAATCACGCGTTGACCACAGATTATGAAACAATTTCCAGCACATTGTGTATAGCCTTGATAGACATCACCTTTAAATAACGCAAAATAGTATAAAATGTAATAATTAGTATAAACAAATTGAAAAAAAAATCATGCGTGGAGCACAGATTATGAAACAATTTCCCGCACAATGAGAATAGCCTCGATAGACATCGCCTTTAAATAACGCGAAATAGTATAAAGACGTAAACAAATTGAAAAAAATCACGCGTTGACCACAGATTATGAAACAATTTCCAGCACATTGAGTATAGCCTTGACAGACATCACCTTTAAATAACGCAAAATAGTATAAAATGTAATAATTAGTATAAACAAATTGAAAAAAAAATCACGCTTGGAGCATAGATTGTAAATCAATTTCCAGCACATTGAAAATAGTCTCGATAGATATCGCCTTTAAAAAACGCGACATAGTATAAATCCGTAAACAAATTAAAAAAAATCACGCGTGGAGCACAGATTATAAAACAATTTCCCGCACAATGAGAATAGCCTCGATAGACATCACCTTTAAATAACGCAAAATAGTATAAAATGTAATAATTAGTATAAACAAATTGAAAAAAAAATCATGCGTGGAGCACAGATTATGAAACAATTTCCCGCACAATGAGAATAGCCTCGATAGACATCGCCTTTAAATAACGCGAAATAGTATAAAGACGTAAACAAATTGAAAAAAATCACGCGTTGAGCACAGATTATGGAACAATTTCCCGCACAATGAGAATAGCCTCGATAGACATCGCCTTTAAAAAACGCGACATAGTATAAATCCGTAAACAAATTAAAAAAAATCACGCGTGGAGCACAGATTATGAAACAATTTCCCGCACAATGAGAATAGCCTCGATAGACATCGCCTTTAAATAACGCGAAATAGTATAAAATGTAATAATTAGTATAAACAAATTGAAAAAAAAATCACGCTTGGAGCATAGATTGTGAATCAATTTCCAGCACATTGAAAATAGTCTCGATAGACATCGCCTTTAAAAAACGCGACATAGTATAAATCCGTAAACAAATTCAAAAAAATCACGCGTGGAGCACAGATTATGAAACAATTTCCCGCACAATGAGAATAGCCTCGATAGACATCGCCTTTAAATAACGCGAAATAGTATAAAGACGTAAACAAATTGAAAAAAATCACGCGTTGACCACAGATTATGAAACAATTTCCAGCACATTGAGTATAGCCTTGACAGACATCACCTTTAAATAACGCAAAATAGTATAAAATGAAATAATTAGTATAAACAAATTGAAAAAAAATCACGCTTGGAGCATAGATTGTGAATCAATTTCCAGCACATTGAAAATAGTCTCGATAGACATCTCCTTTAAAAAACGCGACATAGTATAAATCCGTAAACAAATTAAAAAAAATCACGCGTGGAGCACAGATTATAAAACAATTTCCCGCACAATGAGAATAGCGTCGATAGACATCGCCTTTAAATAACGCGAAATAGTATAAAGACGTAAACAAATTGAAAAAAATCACGCGTTGAGCACAGATTATGAAACAATTTCCAGCACATTGAGTATAGCCTTGACAGACATCACCTTTAAATAACGCGAAATAGTATAAAATGTAATAATTAGTATAAACAAATTGAAAAAAAAAATCATGCTTGGAGCATAGATTGTGAAAAAATATCTAGCACATTGAAAATAGTCTCGATAGACATCACCTTTAAATAACGCGAAATAGTATAAATCTGTAAAAAAATTGAAAAAAAAATCACGCTTGGAGCATGGATTGTGAAACAATTTCCAGCACATTGAAAATATTCTCAATAGACATCACCTTTAAATAACGCCAAATAGTATAAATCTGAAAACAAATTAAAAAAAATCACGCGTGGAGCACAGATTATGAAACAATTTCCAGCACATTGAGAATAGTCTCGATAGACATCACCTTTAAAAAACGCGAAATAGTATAAATCTGAAAACAAATTTTAAAAAATCACGCGTGGAGCACAGATTATGAAACAATTTCCAGCACATTGAGAATAGTCTCGATAGACATCACCTTTAAATAACTCGGATTAGTATAAATCCGTAAACAAATTCAAAAAAATCACCCGTGGAGCACAGATTATGAAACAATTTCCAGCACATTGAGAATAGTCTCGAAAGACATCGCCTTTAAATAACGCGAAATTTTATAAAATCCGTAAACAAATTGAAAAAAAAATCACGCTTGGAGCATAAATTGTGAAACAATTTCCAGCACATTGATAATAGTCTCGATAGACATCGCCTTTAAAAAACGCGACATAGTATAAATCCGTAAACAAATTAAAAAGAATCACGCGTGGAGCACAGATTATGAAACAATTTCCCGCACAATGAGAATAGCCTCGATAGACATCGCCTTTAAATAACGCGAAATAGTATAAAATGTAATAATTAGTATAAACAAATTGAAAATAAAATCACGCTTGGAGCATAGATTGTGAATCAATTTCCAGCACATTGAAAATAGTCTCGATAGACATCGCCTTTAAAAAACGCGACATAGTATAAATCCGTAAACAAATTCAAAAAAATCACGCGTGGAGCACAGATTATGAAACAATTTCCCGCACAATGAGAATAGCCTCTATAGACATCGCCTTTAAATAACGCGAAATAGTATAAAGACGTAAACAAATTGAAAAAAATCACGCGTTGACCACAGATTATGAAACAATTTCCAGCACATTGAGTATAGCCTTGACAGACATCACCTTTAAATAACGCAAAATAGTATAAAATGTAATAATTAGTATAAACAAATTGAAAAAAAATCATGCGTGGAGCACAGATTATGAAACAATTTCCCGCACAATGAGAATAGCCTCGATAGACATCACCTTTAAATAACGCGAAATAGTATAAATCTGAAAACAAATTAAAAAAAATCACGCGTGGAGCACAGATTATGAAACAATTTCCAGCACATTGAGAATAGCCTCGATAGACATCACCTTTAAATAACGCGAAATAGTATAAATCTGTAAAAAAATTGAAAAAAAAAATCACGCTTGGAGCATGGATTGTGAAACAATTTCCAGCACATTGAAAATCTTCTCGATAGACATCGCCTTTAAATAACGCGAAATAGTATAAATCTGTAAATAATTTAAAAGAAATCACGCGTGGAGCACAGATTATGAAACAATTTCCAGCACATTGAGAATAGTCTCGATAGACATCACCTTTAAATAATGCGGATTAGTATAAATCCGTAAAAAAATTCAAAAAAATCACCCGTGGAGCACAGATTATGAAACAATTTCCAGCACATTGAGAATAGTCTCGAAAGACATCGCCTTTAAATAACGCGAAATTTTATAAAATCCGTAAACAAATTGAAAAAAAAATCACGCTTGGAACATAAATTGTGAAACAATTTCCAGCACATTGAAAATAGTCTCGATAGACATCGCCTTTAAAAAACGCGACATAGTATAAATCCGTAAACAAATTAAAAAAAATCACGCGTGGAGCACAGATTATGAAACAATTTCCCGCACAATGAGAATAGCCTCGATAGACATCGCCTTTAAATAACGCGAAATAGTATAAAATGTAATAATTAGTATAAACAAATTGAAAATAAAATCACGCTTGGAGCATAGATTGTGAATCAATTTCCAGCACATTGAAAATAGTCTCGATAGACATCGCCTTTAAAAAACGCGACATAGTATAAATCCGTAAACAAATTCAAAAAAATCACGCGTGGAGCACAGATTATGAAACAATTTCCCGCACAATGAGAATAGCCTCCATAGACATCGCCTTTAAATAACGCGAAATGGTATAAAATGTAATAATTAGTATAAACAAATTGAAAATAAAATCACGCTTGGAGCATAGATTGTGAATCAATTTCCAGCACATTGAAAATAGTCTCGATAGACATCGCCTTTAAAAAACGCGACATAGTATAAATCCGTAAACAAATTCAAAAAAATCACGCGTGGAGCACAGATTATGAAACAATTTCCCGCACAATGAGAATAGCCTCGATAGACATCGCCTTTAAATAACGCGAAATAGTATAAAGACGTAAACAAATTGAAAAAAATCACGCGTTGACCACAGATTATGAATCAATTTCCAGCACATTGAGTATAGCCTTGACAGACATCACCTTTAAATAACGCAAAATAGTATAAAATGTAATAATTAGTATAAACAAATTGAAAAAAAATCACGCTTGGAGCATAGATTGTAAATCAATTTCCAGCACATTGAAAATAGTCTCGATAGATATCGCCTTTAAAAAACGCGACATAGTATAAATCCGTAAACAAATTAAAAAAAATCACGCGTGGAGCACAGATTATAAAACAATTTCCCGCACAATGAGAATAGCCTCGATAGACATCACCTTTAAATAACGCAAAATAGTATAAAATGTAATAATTAGTATAAACAAATTGAAAAAAAAATCATGCGTGGAGCACAGATTATGAAACAATTTCCCGCACAATGAGAATAGCCTCGATAGACATCGCCTTTAAATAACGCGAAATAGTATAAAGACGTAAACAAATTGAAAAAAATCACGCGTTGAGCACAGATTATGGAACAATTTCCCGCACAATGAGAATAGCCTCGATAGACATCGCCTTTAAAAAACGCGACATAGTATAAATCCGTAAACAAATTAAAAAAAATCACGCGTGGAGCACAGATTATGAAACAATTTCCCGCACAATGAGAATAGCCTCGATAGACATCGCCTTTAAATAACGCGAAATAGTATAAAATGTAATAATTAGTATAAACAAATTGAAAAAAAAATCACGCTTGGAGCATAGATTGTGAATCAATTTCCAGCACATTGAAAATAGTCTCGATAGACATCGCCTTTAAAAAACGCGACATAGTATAAATCCGTAAACAAATTCAAAAAAATCACGCGTGGAGCACAGATTATGAAACAATTTCCCGCACAATGAGAATAGCCTCGATAGACATCGCCTTTAAATAACGCGAAATAGTATAAAGACGTAAACAAATTGAAAAAAATCACGCGTTGACCACAGATTATGAAACAATTTCCAGCACATTGAGTATAGCCTTGACAGACATCACCTTTAAATAACGCAAAATAGTATAAAATGAAATAATTAGTATAAACAAATTGAAAAAAAATCACGCTTGGAGCATAGATTGTGAATCAATTTCCAGCACATTGAAAATAGTCTCGATAGACATCTCCTTTAAAAAACGCGACATAGTATAAATCCGTAAACAAATTCAAAAAAATCACGCGTGGAGCACAGATTATAAAACAATTTCCCGCACAATGAGAATAGCGTCGATAGACATCGCCTTTAAATAACGCGAAATAGTATAAAGACGTAAACAAATTGAAAAAAATCACGCGTTGAGCACAGATTATGAAACAATTTCCAGCACATTGAGTATAGCCTTGACAGACATCACCTTTAAATAACGCGAAATAGTATAAAATGTAATAATTAGTATAAACAAATTGAAAAAAAAAATCATGCTTGGAGCATAGATTGTGAAAAAATATCTAGCACATTGAAAATAGTCTCGATAGACATCACCTTTAAATAACGCGAAATAGTATAAATCTGTAAAAAAATTGAAAAAAAAATCACGCTTGGAGCATGGATTGTGAAACAATTTCCAGCACATTGAAAATATTCTCAATAGACATCTCCTTTAAATAACGCCAAATAGTATAAATCTGAAAACAAATTAAAAAAAATCACGCGTGGAGCACAGATTATGAAACAATTTCCAGCACATTGAGAATAGTCTCGATAGACATCACCTTTAAAAAACGCGAAATAGTATAAATCTGAAAACAAATTTTAAAAAATCACGCGTGGAGCACAGATTATGAAACAATTTCCAGCACATTGAGAATAGTCTCGATAGACATCACCTTTAAATAACTCGGATTAGTATAAATCCGTAAACAAATTCAAAAAAATCACCCGTGGAGCACAGATTATGAAACAATTTCCAGCACATTGAGAATAGTCTCGAAAGACATCGCCTTTAAATAACGCGAAATTTTATAAAATCCGTAAACAAATTGAAAAAAAAATCACGCTTGGAGCATAAATTGTGAAACAATTTCCAGCACATTGATAATAGTCTCGATAGACATCGCCTTTAAAAAACGCGACATAGTATAAATCCGTAAACAAATTAAAAAGAATCACGCGTGGAGCACAGATTATGAAACAATTTCCCGCACAATGAGAATAGCCTCGATAGACATCGCCTTTAAATAACGCGAAATAGTATAAAATGTAATAATTAGTATAAACAAATTGAAAATAAAATCACGCTTGGAGCATAGATTGTGAATCAATTTCCAGCACATTGAAAATAGTCTCGATAGACATCGCCTTTAAAAAACGCGACATAGTATAAATCCGTAAACAAATTCAAAAAAATCACGCGTGGAGCACAGATTATGAAACAATTTCCCGCACAATGAGAATAGCCTCTATAGACATCGCCTTTAAATAACGCGAAATAGTATAAAGACGTAAACAAATTGAAAAAAATCACGCGTTGACCACAGATTATGAAACAATTTCCAGCACATTGAGTATAGCCTTGACAGACATCACCTTTAAATAACGCAAAATAGTATAAAATGTAATAATTAGTATAAACAAATTGAAAAAAAATCATGCGTGGAGCACAGATTATGAAACAATTTCCCGCACAATGAGAATAGCCTCGATAGACATCACCTTTAAATAACGCGAAATAGTATAAATCTGAAAACAAATTAAAAAAAATCACGCGTGGAGCACAGATTATGAAACAATTTCCAGCACATTGAGAATAGCCTCGATAGACATCACCTTTAAATAACGCGAAATAGTATAAATCTGTAAAAAAATTGAAAAAAAAATCACGCTTGGAGCATGGATTGTGAAACAATTTCCAGCACATTGAAAATCTTCTCGATAGACATCGCCTTTAAATAACGCGATATAGTATAAATCTGTAAATAATTTAAAAGAAATCACGCGTGGAGCACAGATTATGAAACAATTTCCAGCACATTGAGAATAGTCTCGATAGACATCACCTTTAAATAATGCGGATTAGTATAAATCCGTAAAAAAATTCAAAAAAATCACCCGTGGAGCACAGATTATGAAACAATTTCCAGCACATTGAGAATAGTCTCGAAAGACATCGCCTTTAAATAACGCGAAATTTTATAAAATCCGTAAACAAATTGAAAAAAAAATCACGCTTGGAACATAAATTGTGAAACAATTTCCAGCACATTGAAAATAGTCTCGATAGACATCGCCTTTAAAAAACGCGACATAGTATAAATCCGTAAACAAATTAAAAAAAATCACGCGTGGAGCACAGATTATGAAACAATTTCCCGCACAATGAGAATAGCCTCGATAGACATCGCCTTTAAATAACGCGAAATAGTATAAAATGTAATAATTAGTATAAACAAATTGAAAATAAAATCACGCTTGGAGCATAGATTGTGAATCAATTTCCAGCACATTGAAAATAGTCTCGATAGACATCGCCTTTAAAAAACGCGACATAGTATAAATCCGTAAACAAATTCAAAAAAATCACGCGTGGAGCACAGATTATGAAACAATTTCCCGCACAATGAGAATAGCCTCCATAGACATCGCCTTTAAATAACGCGAAATGGTATAAAATGTAATAATTAGTATAAACAAATTGAAAAAAAAATCACGCTTGGAGCATAGATTGTGAATCAATTTCCAGCACATTGAAAATAGTCTCGATAGACATCGCCTTTAAAAAACGCGACATAGTATAAATCCGTAAACAAATTCAAAACAATCACGCGTGGAGCACAGATTATGAAACAATTTCCAGCACATTGAGAATAGCCTCGATAGACATCACCTTTAAATAACGCGAAATAGTATAAATCTGTAAAAAAATTGAAAAAAAAATCACACTTGGAGCATGGATTGTGAAACAATTTCCAGCACATTGAAAATATTCTCGATAGACATCGCCTTTAAATAACGCGAAATAGTATAAATCTGTAAATAAATTAAAAGAAATCACGCGTGGAGCACAGATTATGAAACAATTTCCAGCACATTGAGAATAGTCTCGATAGACATCACCTTTAAAAAACGCGAAATAGTATAAATCTGAAAACAAATTTTAAAAAATCACGCGTGGAGCACAGATTATGAAACAATTTCCAGCACATTGGGAATAGTCTCGATAGACATCACCTTTAAATAACTCGGATTAGTATAAATCCGTAAACAAATTCAAAAAAATCACCCGTGGAGCACAGATTATGAAACAATTTCCAGCACATTGAGAATAGTCTCGAAAGACATCGCCTTTAAATAACGCGAAATTTTATAAAATCCGTAAACAAATCGAAAAAAAAATCACGCTTGGAGCATAAATTGTGAAACAATTTCCAGCACATTGATAATAGTCTCGATAGACATCGCCTTTAAAAAACGCGACATAGTATAAATCCGTAAACAAATTAAAAAAAATCACGCGTGGAGCACAGATTATGAAACAATTTCCCGCACAATGAGAATAGCCTCTATAGACATCGCCTTTAAATAACGCGAAATAGTATAAAGACGTAAACAAATTGAAAAAAATCACGCGTTGACCACAGATTATGAAACAATTTCCAGCACATTGAGTATAGCCTTGACAGACATCACCTTTAAATAACGCAAAATAGTATAAAATGTAATAATTAGTATAAAAAAATTGAAAAAAAAATCACGCTTGGAGCATAGATTGTGAATCAATTTCCAGCACATTGAAAATAGTCTCGATAGACATCGCCTTTAAAAAACGCGACATAGTATAAATCCGTAAACAAATTCAAAAAAATCACGCGTGGAGCACAGATTATAAAACAATTTCCCGCACAATGAGAATAGCCTCGATAGACATCGCCTTTAAATAACGCGAAATAGTATAAAATGTAATAATTAGTATAAACAAATTGAAAATAAAATCACGCTTGGAGCATAGATTGTGAATCAATTTCCAGCACATTGAAAATAGTCTCGATAGACATCGCCTTTAAAAAACGCGACATAGTATAAATCCGTAAACAAATTCAAAAAAATCACGCGTGGAGCACAGATTATGAAACAATTTCCCGCACAATGAGAATAGCCTCTATAGACATCGCCTTTAAATAACGCGAAATAGTATAAAGACGTAAACAAATTGAAAAAAATCACGCGTTGACCACAGATTATGAAACAATTTCCAGCACATTGAGTATAGCCTTGACAGACATCACCTTTAAATAACGCAAAATAGTATAAAATGTAATAATTAGTATAAAAAAATTGAAAAAAAAATCACGCTTGGAGCATAGATTGTGAATCAATTTCCAGCACATTGAAAATAGTCTCGATAGACATCGCCTTTAAAAAACGCGACATAGTATAAATCCGTAAACAAATTCAAAAAAATCACGCGTGGAGCACAGATTATAAAACAATTTCCCGCACAATGAGAATAGCCTCGATAGACATCGCCTTTAAATAACGCGAATTAGTATAAAGACGTAAACAAATTGAAAAAAATCACGTGTTGACCACAGATTATGAAACAATTTCCAGCACATTGTGTATAGCCTTGATAGACATCACCTTTAAATAACGCAAAATAGTATAAAATGTAATAATTAGTATAAACAAATTGAAAAAAAAATCATGCGTGGAGCACAGATTATGAAACAATCTCCCGCACAATGAGAATAGCCTCGATAGACATCGCCTTTAAATAACGCGAAATAGTATAAAGACGTAAACAAATTAAAAAAATCACGCGTTGACCACAGATTATGAAACAATTTCCAGCACATTGAGTATAGCCTTGACAGACATCACCTTTAAATAACGCAAAATAGTATAAAATGTAATAATTAGTATAAACAAATTGAAAAAAAAATCACGCTTGGAGCATAGATTGTGAATCAATTTCCAGCACATTGAAAATAGTCTCGATAGATATCGCCTTTAAAAAACGCGACATAGTATAAATCCGTAAACAAATTTAAAAAAATCACGCGTGGAGCACAGATTATAAAACAATTTCCCGCACAATGAGAATAGCCTCGATAGACATCACCTTTAAATAACGCAAAATAGTATAAAATGTAATAATTAGTATAAACAAATTGAAAAAAAAATCATGCGTGGAGCACAGATTATGAAACAATTTCCCGCACAATGAGAATAGCCTCGATAGACATCGCCTTTAAATAACGCGAAATAGTATAAAGACGTAAACAAATTGAAAAAAATCACGCGTTGAGCACAGATTACGGAACAATTTCCCGCACAATGAGAATAGCCTCGATAGACATCGCCTTTAAAAAACGCGACATAGTATAAATCCGTAAACAAATTAAAAAAAATCACGCGTGGAGCACAGATTATGAAACAATTTCCCGCACAATGAGAATAGCCTCGATAGACATCGCCTTTAAATAACGCGAAATAGTATAAAATGTAATAATTAGTATAAACAAATTGAAAAAAAAATCACGCTTGGAGCATAGATTGTGAATCAATTTCCAGCACATTGAAAATAGTCTCGATAGACATCGCCTTTAAAAAACGCGACATAGTATAAATCCGTAAACAAATTCAAAAAAATCACGCGTGGAGCACAGATTATAAAACAATTTCCCGCACAATGAGAATAGCCTCGATAGACATCGCCTTTAAATAACGCGAATTAGTATAAAGACGTAAACAAATTGAAAAAAATCACGCGTTGACCACAGATTATGAAACAATTTCCAGCACATTGTGTATAGCCTTGATAGACATCACCTTTAAATAACGCAAAATAGTATAAAATGTAATAATTAGTATAAACAAATTGAAAAAAAAATCATGCGTGGAGCACAGATTATGAAACAATTTCCCGCACAATGAGAATAGCCTCGATAGACATCGCCTTTAAATAACGCGAAATAGTATAAAGACGTAAACAAATTGAAAAAAATCACGCGTTGACCACAGATTATGAAACAATTTCCAGCACATTGAGTATAGCCTTGACAGACATCAACTTTAAATAACGCAAAATAGTATAAAATGTAATAATTAGTATAAACAAATTGAAAAAAAAATCACGCTTGGAGCATAGATTGTGAATCAATTTCCAGCACATTGAAAATAGTCTCGATAGATATCGCCTTTAAAAAACGCGACATAGTATAAATCCGTAAACAAATTTAAAAAAATCACGCGTGGAGCACAGATTATAAAACTATTTCCCGCACAATGAGAATAGCCTCGATAGACATCACCTTTAAATAACGCAAAATAGTATAAAATGTAATAATTAGTATAAACAAATTGAAAAAAAAATCATGCGTGGAGCACAGATTATGAAACAATTTCCCGCACAATGAGAATAGCCTCGATAGACATCGCCTTTAAATAACGCGAAATAGTATAAAGACGTAAACAAATTGAAAAAAATCACGCGTTGAGCACAGATTATGGAACAATTTCCCGCACAATGAGAATAGCCTCGATAGACATCGCCTTTAAAAAACGCGACATAGTATAAATCCGTAAACAAATTTAAAAAAATCACGCGTGGAGCACAGATTATGAAACAATTTCCCGCACAATGAGAATAGCCTCGATAGACATCGCCTTTAAATAACGCGAAATAGTATAAAACGTAATAATTAGTATAAACAAATTGAAAAAAAAATCACGCTTGGAGCATAGATTGTGAATCAATTTCCAGCACATTGAAAATAGTCTCGATAGACATCGCCTTTAAAAAACGCGACATAGTATAAATCCGTAAACAAATTCAAAAAAATCACGCGTGGATCACAGATTATAAAACAATTTCCCGCACAATGAGAATAGCCTCGATAGACATCGCCTTTAAATAACGCGAATTAGTATAAAGACGTAAACAAATTGAAAAAAATCACGCGTTGACCACAGATTATGAAACAATTTCCAGCACATTGTGTATAGCCTTGATAGACATCACCTTTAAATAACGTAAAATAGTATAAAATGTAATAATTAGTATAAACAAATTGAAAAAAAAATCATGCGTGGAGCACAGATTATGAAACAATTTCCCGCACAATGAGAATAGCCTCGATAGACATCGCCTTTAAATAACGCGAAATAGTATAAAGACGTAAACAAATTGAAAAAAATCACGCGTTGACCACAGATTATGAAACAATTTCCAGCACATTGAGTATAGCCTTGACAGACATCACCTTTAAATAACGCAAAATAGTATAAAATGTAATAATTAGTATAAACAAATTGAAAAAAAAATCACGCTTGGAGCATAGATTGTGAATCAATTTCCAGCACATTGAAAATAGTCTCGATAGATATCGCCTTTAAAAAACGCGACATAGTATAAATCCGTAAACAAATTAAAAAAAATCACGCGTGGAGCACAGATTATAAAACAATTTCCCGCACAATGAGAATAGCCTCGATAGACATCACCTTTAAATAACGCAAAATAGTATAAAATGTAATAATTAGTATAAACAAATTGAAAAAAAAATCATGCGTGGAGCACAGATTATGAAACAATTTCCCGCACAATGAGAATAGCCTCGATAGACATCGCCTTTAAATAACGCGAAATAGTATAAAGACGTAAACAAATTGAAAAAAATCACGCGTTGAGCACAGATTATGGAACAATTTCCCGCACAATGAGAATAGCCTCGATAGACATCGCCTTTAAAAAACGCGACATAGTATAAATCCGTAAACAAATTTAAAAAAATCACGCGTGGAGCACAGATTATGAAACAATTTCCCGCACAATGAGAATAGCCTCGATAGACATCGCCTTTAAATAACGCGAAATAGTATAAAATGTAATAATTAGTATAAACAAATTGAAAAAAAAATCACGCTTGGAGCATAGATTGTGAATCAATTTCCAGCACATTGAAAATAGTCTCGATAGACATCGCCTTTAAAAAACGCGACATAGTATAAATCCGTAAACAAATTCAAAAAAATCACGCGTGGAGCACAGATTATGAAACAATTTCCCGCACAATGAGAATAGCCTCGATAGACATCGCCTTTAAATAACGCGAAATAGTATAAAGACGTAAACAAATTGAAAAAAATCACGCGTTGACCACAGATTATGAAACAATTTCCAGCACATTGAGTATAGCCTTGACAGACATCACCTTTAAATAACGCAAAATAGTATAAAATGAAATAATTAGTATAAACAAATTGAAAAAAAATCACGCTTGGAGCATAGATTGTGAATCAATTTCCAGCACATTGAAAAAAGTCTCGATAGACATCGCCTTTAAAAAACGCGACATAATATAAATCCGTAAACAAATTCAAAAAAATCACGCGTGGAGCACAGATTATAAAACAATTTCCCGCACAATGAGAATAGCGTCGATAGACATCGCCTTTAAATAACGCGAAATAGTATAAAGACGTAAACAAATTGAAAAAAATCACGCGTTGAGCACAGATTATGAAACAATTTCCAGCACATTGAGTATAGCCTTGACAGACATCACCTTTAAATAACGCGAAATAGTATAAAATGTAATAATTAGTATAAACAAATTGAAAAAAAAAATCATGCTTGGAGCATAGATTGTGAAAAAATATCTAGCACATTGAAAATAGTCTCGATAGACATCACCTTTAAATAACGCGAAATAGTATAAATCTGTAAAAAAATTGAAAAAAAAATCACGCTTGGAGCATGGATTGTGAAACAATTTCCAGCACATTGAAAATATTCTCAATAGACATCACCTTTAAATAACGCCAAATAGTATAAATCTGAAAACAAATTAAAAAAAATCACGCGTGGAGCACAGATTATGAAACAATTTCCAGCACATTGAGTATAGCCTTGACAGACATCACCTTTAAATAACGCAAAATAGTATAAAATGTAATAATTAGTATAAACAAATTGAAAAAAAAATCACGCTTGGAGCATAGATTGTGAATCAATTTCCAGCACATTGAAAATAGTCTCGATAGATATCGCCTTTAAAAAACGCGACATAGTATAAATCCGTAAACAAATTTAAAAAAATCACGCGTGGAGCACAGATTATAAAACAATTTCCCGCACAATGAGAATAGCCTCGATAGACATCACCTTTAAATAACGCAAAATAGTAAAAAATGTAATAATTAGTATAAACAAATTGAAAAAAAAATCATGCGTGGAGCACAGATTATGAAACAATTTCCCGCACAATGAGAATAGCCTCGATAGACATCGCCTTTAAATAACGCGAAATAGTATAAAGACGTAAACAAATTGAAAAAAATCACGCGTTGAGCACAGATTACGGAACAATTTCCCGCACAATGAGAATAGCCTCGATAGACATCGCCTTTAAAAAACGCGACATAGTATAAATCCGTAAACAAATTAAAAAAAATCACGCGTGGAGCACAGATTATGAAACAATTTCCCGCACAATGAGAATAGCCTCGATAGACATCGCCTTTAAATAACGCGAAATAGTATAAAATGTAATAATTAGTATAAACAAATTGAAAAAAAAATCACGCTTGGAGCATAGATTGTGAATCAATTTCCAGCACATTGAAAATAGTCTCGATAGACATCGCCTTTAAAAAACGCGACATAGTATAAATCCGTAAACAAATTCAAAAAAATCACGCGTGGAGCACAGATTATAAAACAATTTCCCGCACAATGAGAATAGCCTCGATAGACATCGCCTTTAAATAACGCGAATTAGTATAAAGACGTAAACAAATTGAAAACAATCACGCGTTGACCACAGATTATGAAACAATTTCCAGCACATTGTGTATAGCCTTGATAGACATCACCTTTAAATAACGCAAAATAGTATAAAATGTAATAATTAGTATAAACAAATTGAAAAAAAAATCATGCGTGGAGCACAGATTATGAAACAATTTCCCGCACAATGAGAATAGCCTCGATAGACATCGCCTTTAAATAACGCGAAATAGTATAAAGACGTAAACAAATTGAATAAAATCACGCGTTGACCACAGATTATGAAACAATTTCCAGCACATTGAGTATAGCCTTGACAGACATCAACTTTAAATAACGCAAAATAGTATAAAATGTAATAATTAGTATAAACAAATTGAAAAAAAAATCACGCTTGGAGCATAGATTGTGAATCAATTTCCAGCACATTGAAAATAGTCTCGATAGATATCGCCTTTAAAAAACGCGACATAGTATAAATCCGTAAACAAATTTAAAAAAATCACGCGTGGAGCACAGATTATAAAACTATTTCCCGCACAATGAGAATAGCCTCGATAGACATCACCTTTAAATAACGCAAAA
Source organism: Maratus speciosus (assembly GCA_963932465.1). Taxonomy (NCBI): domain Eukaryota; kingdom Metazoa; phylum Arthropoda; class Arachnida; order Araneae; family Salticidae; genus Maratus; species Maratus speciosus. Next base: position 616,494,517 of record OZ010792.1, read on the forward strand.
TAGTATAAAATGTAATAATTAGTATAAACAAATTGAAAAAAAAATCATGCGTGGAGCACAGATTATGAAACAATTTCCCGCACAATGAGAATAGCCTCGATAGACATCGCCTTTAAATAACGCGAAATAGTATAAAGACGTAAACAAATTGAAAAAAATCACGCGTTGAGCACAGATTATGGAACAATTTCCCGCACAATGAGAATAGCCTCGATAGACATCGCCTTTAAAAAACGCGACATAGTATAAATCCGTAAACAAATTAAAAAAAATCACGCGTGGAGCACAGATTATGAAACAATTTCCCGCACAATGAGAATAGCCTCGATAGACATCGCCTTTAAATAACGCGAAATAGTATAAAATGTAATAATTAGTATAAACAAATTGAAAAAAAAATCACGCTTGGAGCATAGATTGTGAATCAATTTCCAGCACATTGAAAATAGTCTCGATAGACATCGCCTTTAAAAAACGCGACATAGTATAAATCCGTAAACAAATTCAAAAAAATCACGCGTGGATCACAGATTATAAAACAATTTCCCGCACAATGAGAATAGCCTCGATAGACATCGCCTTTAAATAACGCGAATTAGTATAAAGACGTAAACAAATTGAAAAAAATCACGCGTTGACCACAGATTATGAAACAATTTCCAGCACATTGTGTATAGCCTTGATAGACATCACCTTTAAATAACGTAAAATAGTATAAAATGTAATAATTAGTATAAACAAATTGAAAAAAAAATCATGCGTGGAGCACAGATTATGAACCAATTTCCCGCACAATGAGAATAGCCTCGATAGACATCGCCTTTAAATAACGCGAAATAGTATAAAGACGTAAACAAATTGAAAAAAATCACGCGTTGACCACAGATTATGAAACAATTTCCAGCACATTGAGTATAGCCTTGACAGACATCACCTTTAAATAACGCAAAATAGTATAAAATGTAATAATTAGTATAAACAAATTGAAAAAAAAATCACGCTTGGAGCATAGATTGTGAATCAATTTCCAGCACATTGAAAATAGTCTCGATAGATATCGCCTTTAAAAAACGCGACATAGTATAAATCCGTAAACAAATTAAAAAAAATCACGCGTGGAGCACAGATTATAAAACAATTTCCCGCACAATGAGAATAGCCTCGATAGACATCACCTTTAAATAACGCAAAATAGTATAAAATGTAATAATTAGTATAAACAAATTGAAAAAAAAATCATGCGTGGAGCACAGATTATGAAACAATTTCCCGCACAATGAGAATAGCCTCGATAGACATCGCCTTTAAATAACGCGAAATAGTATAAAGACGTAAACAAATTGAAAAAAATCACGCGTTGAGCACAGATTATGGAACAATTTCCCGCACAATGAGAATAGCCTCGATAGACATCGCCTTTAAAAAACGCGACATAGTATAAATCCGTAAACAAATTTAAAAAAATCACGCGTGGAGCACAGATTATGAAACAATTTCCCGCACAATGAGAATAGCCTCGATAGACATCGCCTTTAAATAACGCGAAATAGTATAAAATGTAATAATTAGTATAAACAAATTGAAAAAAAAATCACGCTTGGAGCATAGATTGTGAATCAATTTCCAGCACATTGAAAATAGTCTCGATAGACATCGCCTTTAAAAAACGCGACATAGTATAAATCCGTAAACAAATTCAAAAAAATCACGCGTGGAGCACAGATTATAAAACAATTTCCCGCACAATGAGAATAGCCTCGATAGACATCGCCTTTAAATAACGCGAAATAGTATAAAATGTAATAATTAGTATAAACAAATTGAAAATAAAATCACGCTTGGAGCATAGATTGTGAATCAATTTCCAGCACATTGAAAATAGTCTCGATAGACATCGCCTTTAAAAAACGCGACATAGTATAAATCCGTAAACAAATTCAAAAAAATCACGCGTGGAGCACAGATTATGAAACAATTTCCCGCACAATGAGAATAGCCTCTATAGACATCGCCTTTAAATAACGCGAAATAGTATAAAGACGTAAACAAATTGAAAAAAATCACGCGTTGACCACAGATTATGAAACAATTTCCAGCACATTGAGTATAGCCTTGACAGACATCACCTTTAAATAACGCAAAATAGTATAAAATGTAATAATTAGTATAAAAAAATTGAAAAAAAAATCACGCTTGGAGCATAGATTGTGAATCAATTTCCAGCACATTGAAAATAGTCTCGATAGACATCGCCTTTAAAAAACGCGACATAGTATAAATCCGTAAACAAATTCAAAAAAATCACGCGTGGAGCACAGATTATAAAACAATTTCCCGCACAATGAGAATAGCCTCGATAGACATCGCCTTTAAATAACGCGAATTAGTATAAAGACGTAAACAAATTGAAAAAAATCACGTGTTGACCACAGATTATGAAACAATTTCCAGCACATTGTGTATAGCCTTGATAGACATCACCTTTAAATAACGCAAAATAGTATAAAATGTAATAATTAGTATAAACAAATTGAAAATAAAATCATGCGTGGAGCACAGATTATGAAACAATCTCCCGCACAATGAGAATAGCCTCGATAGACATCGCCTTTAAATAACGCGAAATAGTATAAAGACGTAAACAAATTAAAAAAATCACGCGTTGACCACAGATTATGAAACAATTTCCAGCACATTGAGTATAGCCTTGACAGACATCACCTTTAAATAACGCAAAATAGTATAAAATGTAATAATTAGTATAAACAAATTGAAAAAAAAATCACGCTTGGAGCATAGATTGTGAATCAATTTCCAGCACATTGAAAATAGTCTCGATAGATATCGCCTTTAAAAAACGCGACATAGTATAAATCCGTAAACAAATTTAAAAAAATCACGCGTGGAGCACAGATTATAAAACAATTTCCCGCACAATGAGAATAGCCTCGATAGACATCACCTTTAAATAACGCAAAATAGTATAAAATGTAATAATTAGTATAAACAAATTTTAAAAAAAATCATGCGTGGAGCACAGATTATGAAACAATTTCCCGCACAATGAGAATAGCCTCGATAGACATCGCCTTTAAATAACGCGAAATAGTATAAAGACGTAAACAAATTGAAAAAAATCACGCGTTGAGCACAGATTACGGAACAATTTCCCGCACAATGAGAATAGCCTCGATAGACATCGCCTTTAAAAAACGCGACATAGTATAAATCCGTAAACAAATTAAAAAAAATCACGCGTGGAGCACAGATTATGAAACAATTTCCCGCACAATGAGAATAGCCTCGATAGACATCGCCTTTAAATAACGCGAAATAGTATAAAATGTAATAATTAGTATAAACAAATTGAAAAAAAAATCACGCTTGGAGCATAGATTGTGAATCAATTTCCAGCACATTGAAAATAGTCTCGATAGACATCGCCTTTAAAAAACGCGACATAGTATAAATCCGTAAACAAATTCAAAAAAATCACGCGTGGAGCACAGATTATAAAACAATTTCCCGCACAATGAGAATAGCCTCGATAGACATCGCCTTTAAATAACGCGAATTAGTATAAAGACGTAAACAAATTGAAAAAAATCACGCGTTGACCACAGATTATGAAACAATTTCCAGCACATTGTGTATAGCCTTGATAGACATCACCTTTAAATAACGCAAAATAGTATAAAATGTAATAATTAGTATAAACAAATTGAAAAAAAAATCATGCGTGGAGCACAGATTATGAAACAATTTCCCGCACAATGAGAATAGCCTCGATAGACATCGCCTTTAAATAACGCGAAATAGTATAAAGACGTAAACAAATTGAAAAAAATCACGCGTTGACCACAGATTATGAAACAATTTCCAGCACATTGAGTATAGCCTTGACAGACATCAACTTTAAATAACGCAAAATAGTATAAAATGTAATAATTAGTATAAACAAATTGAAAAAAAAATCACGCTTGGAGCATAGATTGTGAATCAATTTCCAGCACATTGAAAATAGTCTCGATAGATATCGCCTTTAAAAAACGCGACATAGTATAAATCCGTAAACAAATTTAAAAAAATCACGCGTGGAGCACAGATTATAAAACTATTTCCCGCACAATGAGAATAGCCTCGATAGACATCACCTTTAAATAACGCAAAATAGTATAAAATGTAATAATTAGTATAAACAAATTGAAAAAAAAATCATGCGTGGAGCACAGATTATGAAACAATTTCCCGCACAATGAGAATAGCCTCGATAGACATCGCCTTTAAATAACGCGAAATAGTATAAAGACGTAAACAAATTGAAAAAAATCACGCGTTGACCACAGATTATGAAACAATTTCCAGCACATTGAGTATAGCCTTGACAGACATCAACTTTAAATAACGCAAAATAGTATAAAATGTAATAATTAGTATAAACAAATTGAAAAAAAAATCACGCTTGGAGCATAGATTGTGAATCAATTTCCAGCACATTGAAAATAGTCTCGATAGATATCGCCTTTAAAAAACGCGACATAGTATAAATCCGTAAACAAATTTAAAAAAATCACGCGTGGAGCACAGATTATAAAACTATTTCCCGCACAATGAGAATAGCCTCGATAGACATCACCTTTAAATAACGCAAAATAGTATAAAATGTAATAATTAGTATAAACAAATTGAAAAAAAAATCATGCGTGGAGCACAGATTATGAAACAATTTCCCGCACAATGAGAATAGCCTCGATAGACATCGCCTTTAAATAACGCGAAATAGTATAAAGACGTAAACAAATTGAAAAAAATCACGCGTTGAGCACAGATTATGGAACAATTTCCCGCACAATGAGAATAGCCTCGATAGACATCGCCTTTAAAAAACGCGACATAGTATAAATCCGTAAACAAATTAAAAAAAATCACGCGTGGAGCACAGATTATGAAACAATTTCCCGCACAATGAGAATAGCCTCGATAGACATCGCCTTTAAATAACGCGAAATAGTATAAAACGTAATAATTAGTATAAACAAATTGAAAAAAAAATCACGCTTGGAGCATAGATTGTGAATCAATTTCCAGCACATTGAAAATAGTCTCGATAGACATCGCCTTTAAAAAACGCGACATAGTATAAATCCGTAAACAAATTCAAAAAAATCACGCGTGGATCACAGATTATAAAACAATTTCCCGCACAATGAGAATAGCCTCGATAGACATCGCCTTTAAATAACGCGAATTAGTATAAAGACGTAAACAAATTGAAAAAAATCACGCGTTGACCACAGATTATGAAACAATTTCCAGCACATTGTGTATAGCCTTGATAGACATCACCTTTAAATAACGTAAAATAGTATAAAATGTAATAATTAGTATAAACAAATTGAAAAAAAAATCATGCGTGGAGCACAGATTATGAAACAATTTCCCGCACAATGAGAATAGCCTCGATAGACATCGCCTTTAAATAACGCGAAATAGTATAAAGACGTAAACAAATTGAAAAAAATCACGCGTTGACCACAGATTATGAAACAATTTCCAGCACATTGAGTATAGCCTTGACAGACATCACCTTTAAATAACGCAAAATAGTATAAAATGTAATAATTAGTATAAACAAATTGAAAAAAAAATCACGCTTGGAGCATAGATTGTGAATCAATTTCCAGCACATTGAAAATAGTCTCGATAGATATCGCCTTTAAAAAACGCGACATAGTATAAATCCGTAAACAAATTAAAAAAAATCACGCGTGGAGCACAGATTATAAAACAATTTCCCGCACAATGAGAATAGCCTCGATAGACATCACCTTTAAATAACGCAAAATAGTATAAAATGTAATAATTAGTATAAACAAATTGAAAAAAAAATCATGCGTGGAGCACAGATTATGAAACAATTTCCCGCACAATGAGAATAGCCTCGATAGACATCGCCTTTAAATAACGCGAAATAGTATAAAGACGTAAACAAATTGAAAAAAATCACGCGTTGAGCACAGATTATGGAACAATTTCCCGCACAATGAGAATAGCCTCGATAGACATCGCCTTTAAAAAACGCGACATAGTATAAATCCGTAAACAAATTTAAAAAAATCACGCGTGGAGCACAGATTATGAAACAATTTCCCGCACAATGAGAATAGCCTCGATAGACATCGCCTTTAAATAACGCGAAATAGTATAAAATGTAATAATTAGTATAAACAAATTGAAAAAAAAATCACGCTTGGAGCATAGATTGTGAATCAATTTCCAGCACATTGAAAATAGTCTCGATAGACATCGCCTTTAAAAAACGCGACATAGTATAAATCCGTAAACAAATTCAAAAAAATCACGCGTGGAGCACAGATTATGAAACAATTTCCCGCACAATGAGAATAGCCTCGATAGACATCGCCTTTAAATAACGCGAAATAGTATAAAGACGTAAACAAATTGAAAAAAATCACGCGTTGACCACAGATTATGAAACAATTTCCAGCACATTGAGTATAGCCTTGACAGACATCACCTTTAAATAACGCAAAATAGTATAAAATGAAATAATTAGTATAAACAAATTGAAAAAAAATCACGCTTGGAGCATAGATTGTGAATCAATTTCCAGCACATTGAAAAAAGTCTCGATAGACATCGCCTTTAAAAAACGCGACATAATATAAATCCGTAAACAAATTCAAAAAAATCACGCGTGGAGCACAGATTATAAAACAATTTCCCGCACAATGAGAATAGCGTCGATAGACATCGCCTTTAAATAACGCGAAATAGTATAAAGACGTAAACAAATTGAAAAAAATCACGCGTTGAGCACAGATTATGAAACAATTTCCAGCACATTGAGTATAGCCTTGACAGACATCACCTTTAAATAACGCGAAATAGTATAAAATGTAATAATTAGTATAAACAAATTGAAAAAAAAAATCATGCTTGGAGCATAGATTGTGAAAAAATATCTAGCACATTGAAAATAGTCTCGATAGACATCACCTTTAAATAACGCGAAATAGTATAAATCTGTAAAAAAATTGAAAAAAAAATCACGCTTGGAGCATGGATTGTGAAACAATTTCCAGCACATTGAAAATATTCTCAATAGACATCACCTTTAAATAACGCCAAATAGTATAAATCTGAAAACAAATTAAAAAAAATCACGCGTGGAGCACAGATTATGAAACAATTTCCAGCACATTGAGTATAGCCTTGACAGACATCACCTTTAAATAACGCAAAATAGTATAAAATGTAATAATTAGTATAAACAAATTGAAAAAAAAATCACGCTTGGAGCATAGATTGTGAATCAATTTCCAGCACATTGAAAATAGTCTCGATAGATATCGCCTTTAAAAAACGCGACATAGTATAAATCCGTAAACAAATTTAAAAAAATCACGCGTGGAGCACAGATTATAAAACAATTTCCCGCACAATGAGAATAGCCTCGATAGACATCACCTTTAAATAACGCAAAATAGTAAAAAATGTAATAATTAGTATAAACAAATTGAAAAAAAAATCATGCGTGGAGCACAGATTATGAAACAATTTCCCGCACAATGAGAATAGCCTCGATAGACATCGCCTTTAAATAACGCGAAATAGTATAAAGACGTAAACAAATTGAAAAAAATCACGCGTTGAGCACAGATTACGGAACAATTTCCCGCACAATGAGAATAGCCTCGATAGACATCGCCTTTAAAAAACGCGACATAGTATAAATCCGTAAACAAATTAAAAAAAATCACGCGTGGAGCACAGATTATGAAACAATTTCCCGCACAATGAGAATAGCCTCGATAGACATCGCCTTTAAATAACGCGAAATAGTATAAAATGTAATAATTAGTATAAACAAATTGAAAAAAAATCACGCTTGGAGCATAGATTGTGAATCAATTTCCAGCACATTGAAAATAGTCTCGATAGACATCGCCTTTAAAAAACGCGACATAGTATAAATCCGTAAACAAATTCAAAAAAATCACGCGTGGAGCACAGATTATAAAACAATTTCCCGCACAATGAGAATAGCCTCGATAGACATCGCCTTTAAATAACGCGAATTAGTATAAAGACGTAAACAAATTGAAAAAAATCACGCGTTGACCACAGATTATGAAACCATTTTCCAGCACATTGTGTATAGCCTTGATAGACATCACCTTTAAATAACGCAAAATAGTATAAAATGTAATAATTAGTATAAACAAATTGAAAAAAAAATCATGCGTGGAGCACAGATTATGAAACAATTTCCCGCACAATGAGAATAGCCTCGATAGACATCGCCTTTAAATAACGCGAAATAGTATAAAGACGTAAACAAATTGAAAAAAATCACGCGTTGACCACAGATTATGAAACAATTTCCAGCACATTGAGTATAGCCTTGACAGACATCAACTTTAAATAACGCAAAATAGTATAAAATGTAATAATTAGTATAAACAAATTGAAAAAAAAATCACGCTTGGAGCATAGATTGTGAATCAATTTCCAGCACATTGAAAATAGTCTCGATAGATATCGCCTTTAAAAAACGCGACATAGTATAAATCCGTAAACAAATTTAAAAAAATCACGCGTGGAGCACAGATTATAAAACTATTTCCCGCACAATGAGAATAGCCTCGATAGACATCACCTTTAAATAACGCAAAATAGTATAAAATGTAATAATTAGTATAAACAAATTGAAAAAAAAATCATGCGTGGAGCACAGATTATGAAACAATTTCCCGCACAATGAGAATAGCCTCGATAGACATCGCCTTTAAATAACGCGAAATAGTATAAAGACGTAAACAAATTGAAAAAAATCACGCGTTGAGCACAGATTATGGAACAATTTCCCGCACAATGAGAATAGCCTCGATAGACATCGCCTTTAAAAAACGCGACATAGTATAAATCCGTAAACAAATTAAAAAAAATCACGCGTGGAGCACAGATTATGAAACAATTTCCCGCACAATGAGAATAGCCTCGATAGACATCGCCTTTAAATAACGCGAAATAGTATAAAATGTAATAATTAGTATAAACAAATTGAAAAAAAAATCACGCTTGGAGCATAGATTGTGAATCAATTTCCAGCACATTGAAAATAGTCTCGATAGACATCGCCTTTAAAAAACGCGACATAGTATAAATCCGTAAACAAATTCAAAAAAATCACGCGTGGATCACAGATTATAAAACAATTTCCCGCACAATGAGAATAGCCTCGATAGACATCGCCTTTAAATAACGCGAATTAGTATAAAGACGTAAACAAATTGAAAAAAATCACGCGTTGACCACAGATTATGAAACAATTTCCAGCACATTGTGTATAGCCTTGATAGACATCACCTTTAAATAACGTAAAATAGTATAAAATGTAATAATTAGTATAAACAAATTGAAAAAAAAATCATGCGTGGAGCACAGATTATGAAACAATTTCCCGCACAATGAGAATAGCCTCGATAGACATCGCCTTTAAATAACGCGAAATAGTATAAAGACGTAAACAAATTGAAAAAAATCACGCGTTGACCACAGATTATGAAACAATTTCCAGCACATTGAGTATAGCCTTGACAGACATCACCTTTAAATAACGCAAAATAGTATAAAATGTAATAATTAGTATAAACAAATTGAAAAAAAAATCACGCTTGGAGCATAGATTGTGAATCAATTTCCAGCACATTGAAAATAGTCTCGATAGATATCGCCTTTAAAAAACGCGACATAGTATAAATCCGTAAACAAATTAAAAAAAATCACGCGTGGAGCACAGATTATAAAACAATTTCCCGCACAATGAGAATAGCCTCGATAGACATCAACTTTAAATAACGCAAAATAGTATAAAATGTAATAATTAGTATAAACAAATTGAAAAAAAAATCATGCGTGGAGCACAGATTATGAAACAATTTCCCGCACAATGAGAATAGCCTCGATAGACATCGCCTTTAAATAACGCGAAATAGTATAAAGACGTAAACAAATTGAAAAAAATCACGCGTTGAGCACAGATTATGGAACAATTTCCCGCACAATGAGAATAGCCTCGATAGACATCGCCTTTAAAAAACGCGACATAGTATAAATCCGTAAACAAATTTAAAAAAATCACGCGTGGAGCACAGATTATGAAACAATTTCCCGCACAATGAGAATAGCCTCGATAGACATCGCCTTTAAATAACGCGAAATAGTATAAAACGTAATAATTAGTATAAAAAAATTGAAAAAAAAATCACGCTTGGAGCATAGATTGTGAATCAATTTCCAGCACATTGAAAATAGTCTCGATAGACATCGCCTTTAAAAAACGCGACATAGTATAAATCCGTAAACAAATTCAAAAAAATCACGCGTGGATCACAGATTATAAAACAATTTCCCGCACAATGAGAATAGCCTCGATAGACATCGCCTTTAAATAACGCGAAATAGTATAAAGACGTAAACAAATTGAAAAAAATCACGCGTTGACCACAGATTATGAAACAATTTCCAGCACATTGAGTATAGCCTTGACAGACATCAACTTTAAATAACGCAAAATAGTATAAAATGTAATAATTAGTATAAACAAATTGAAAAAAAAATCACGCTTGGAGCATAGATTGTGAATCAATTTCCAGCACATTGAAAATAGTCTCGATAGATATCGCCTTTAAAAAACGCGACATAGTATAAATCCGTAAACAAATTTAAAAAAATCACGCGTGGAGCACAGATTATAAAACTATTTCCCGCACAATGAGAATAGCCTCGATAGACATCACCTTTAAATAACGCAAAATAGTATAAAATGTAATAATTAGTATAAACAAATTGAAAAAAAAATCATGCGTGGAGCACAGATTATGAAACAATTTCCCGCACAATGAGAATAGCCTCGATAGACATCGCCTTTAAATAACGCGAAATAGTATAAAGACGTAAACAAATTGAAAAAAATCACGCGTTGACCACAGATTATGAAACAATTTCCAGCACATTGAGTATAGCCTTGACAGACATCAACTTTAAATAACGCAAAATAGTATAAAATGTAATAATTAGTATAAACAAATTGAAAAAAAAATCACGCTTGGAGCATAGATTGTGAATCAATTTCCAGCACATTGAAAATAGTCTCGATAGATATCGCCTTTAAAAAACGCGACATAGTATAAATCCGTAAACAAATTTAAAAAAATCACGCGTGGAGCACAGATTATAAAACTATTTCCCGCACAATGAGAATAGCCTCGATAGACATCACCTTTAAATAACGCAAAATAGTATAAAATGTAATAATTAGTATAAACAAATTGAAAAAAAAATCATGCGTGGAGCACAGATTATGAAACAATTTCCCGCACAATGAGAATAGCCTCGATAGACATCGCCTTTAAATAACGCGAAATAGTATAAAGACGTAAACAAATTGAAAAAAATCACGCGTTGAGCACAGATTATGGAACAATTTCCCGCACAATGAGAATAGCCTCGATAGACATCGCCTTTAAAAAACGCGACATAGTATAAATCCGTAAACAAATTAAAAAAAATCACGCGTGGAGCACAGATTATGAAACAATTTCCCGCACAATGAGAATAGCCTCGATAGACATCGCCTTTAAATAACGCGAAATAGTATAAAACGTAATAATTAGTATAAACAAATTGAAAAAAAAATCACGCTTGGAGCATAGATTGTGAATCAATTTCCAGCACATTGAAAATAGTCTCGATAGACATCGCCTTTAAAAAACGCGACATAGTATAAATCCGTAAACAAATTCAAAAAAATCACGCGTGGATCACAGATTATAAAACAATTTCCCGCACAATGAGAATAGCCTCGATAGACATCGCCTTTAAATAACGCGAATTAGTATAAAGACGTAAACAAATTGAAAAAAATCACGCGTTGACCACAGATTATGAAACAATTTCCAGCACATTGTGTATAGCCTTGATAGACATCACCTTTAAATAACGTAAAATAGTATAAAATGTAATAATTAGTATAAACAAATTGAAAAAAAAATCATGCGTGGAGCACAGATTATGAAACAATTTCCCGCACAATGAGAATAGCCTCGATAGACATCGCCTTTAAATAACGCGAAATAGTATAAAGACGTAAACAAATTGAAAAAAATCACGCGTTGACCACAGATTATGAAACAATTTCCAGCACATTGAGTATAGCCTTGACAGACATCACCTTTAAATAACGCAAAATAGTATAAAATGTAATAATTAGTATAAACAAATTGAAAAAAAAATCACGCTTGGAGCATAGATTGTGAATCAATTTCCAGCACATTGAAAATAGTCTCGATAGATATCGCCTTTAAAAAACGCGACATAGTATAAATCCGTAAACAAATTAAAAAAAATCACGCGTGGAGCACAGATTATAAAACAATTTCCCGCACAATGAGAATAGCCTCGATAGACATCACCTTTAAATAACGCAAAATAGTATAAAATGTAATAATTAGTATAAACAAATTGAAAAAAAAATCATGCGTGGAGCACAGATTATGAAACAATTTCCCGCACAATGAGAATAGCCTCGATAGACATCGCCTTTAAATAACGCGAAATAGTATAAAGACGTAAACAAATTGAAAAAAATCACGCGTTGAGCACAGATTATGGAACAATTTCCCGCACAATGAGAATAGCCTCGATAGACATCGCCTTTAAAAAACGCGACATAGTATAAATCCGTAAACAAATTTAAAAAAATCACGCGTGGAGCACAGATTATGAAACAATTTCCCGCACAATGAGAATAGCCTCGATAGACATCGCCTTTAAATAACGCGAAATAGTATAAAATGTAATAATTAGTATAAACAAATTGAAAAAAAAATCACGCTTGGAGCATAGATTGTGAATCAATTTCCAGCACATTGAAAATAGTCTCGATAGACATCGCCTTTAAAAAACGCGACATAGTATAAATCCGTAAACAAATTCAAAAAAATCACGCGTGGAGCACAGATTATGAAACAATTTCCCGCACAATGAGAATAGCCTCGATAGACATCGCCTTTAAATAACGCGAAATAGTATAAAGACGTAAACAAATTGAAAAAAATCACGCGTTGACCACAGATTATGAAACAATTTCCAGCACATTGAGTATAGCCTTGACAGACATCACCTTTAAATAACGCAAAATAGTATAAAATGAAATAATTAGTATAAACAAATTGAAAAAAAATCACGCTTGGAGCATAGATTGTGAATCAATTTCCAGCACATTGAAAAAAGTCTCGATAGACATCGCCTTTAAAAAACGCGACATAATATAAATCCGTAAACAAATTCAAAAAAATCACGCGTGGAGCACAGATTATAAAACAATTTCCCGCACAATGAGAATAGCGTCGATAGACATCGCCTTTAAATAACGCGAAATAGTATAAAGACGTAAACAAATTGAAAAAAATCACGCGTTGAGCACAGATTATGAAACAATTTCCAGCACATTGAGTATAGCCTTGACAGACATCACCTTTAAATAACGCGAAATAGTATAAAATGTAATAATTAGTATAAACAAATTGAAAAAAAAAATCATGCTTGGAGCATAGATTGTGAAAAAATATCTAGCACATTGAAAATAGTCTCGATAGACATCACCTTTAAATAACGCGAAATAGTATAAATCTGTAAAAAAATTGAAAAAAAAATCACGCTTGGAGCATGGATTGTGAAACAATTTCCAGCACATTGAAAATATTCTCAATAGACATCACCTTTAAATAACGCCAAATAGTATAAATCTGAAAACAAATTAAAAAAAATCACGCGTGGAGCACAGATTATGAAACAATTTCCAGCACATTGAGTATAGCCTTGACAGACATCACCTTTAAATAACGCAAAATAGTATAAAATGTAATAATTAGTATAAACAAATTGAAAAAAAAATCACGCTTGGAGCATAGATTGTGAATCAATTTCCAGCACATTGAAAATAGTCTCGATAGATATCGCCTTTAAAAAACGCGACATAGTATAAATCCGTAAACAAATTTAAAAAAATCACGCGTGGAGCACAGATTATAAAACAATTTCCCGCACAATGAGAATAGCCTCGATAGACATCACCTTTAAATAACGCAAAATAGTAAAAAATGTAATAATTAGTATAAACAAATTGAAAAAAAAATCATGCGTGGAGCACAGATTATGAAACAATTTCCCGCACAATGAGAATAGCCTCGATAGACATCGCCTTTAAATAACGCGAAATAGTATAAAGACGTAAACAAATTGAAAAAAATCACGCGTTGAGCACAGATTACGGAACAATTTCCCGCACAATGAGAATAGCCTCGATAGACATCGCCTTTAAAAAACGCGACATAGTATAAATCCGTAAACAAATTAAAAAAAATCACGCGTGGAGCACAGATTATGAAACAATTTCCCGCACAATGAGAATAGCCTCGATAGACATCGCCTTTAAATAACGCGAAATAGTATAAAATGTAATAATTAGTATAAACAAATTGAAAAAAAATCACGCTTGGAGCATAGATTGTGAATCAATTTCCAGCACATTGAAAATAGTCTCGATAGACATCGCCTTTAAAAAACGCGACATAGTATAAATCCGTAAACAAATTCAAAAAAATCACGCGTGGAGCACAGATTATAAAACAATTTCCCGCACAATGAGAATAGCCTCGATAGACATCGCCTTTAAATAACGCGAATTAGTATAAAGACGTAAACAAATTGAAAAAAATCACGCGTTGACCACAGATTATGAAACCATTTTCCAGCACATTGTGTATAGCCTTGATAGACATCACCTTTAAATAACGCAAAATAGTATAAAATGTAATAATTAGTATAAACAAATTGAAAAAAAAATCATGCGTGGAGCACAGATTATGAAACAATTTCCCGCACAATGAGAATAGCCTCGATAGACATCGCCTTTAAATAACGCGAAATAGTATAAAGACGTAAACAAATTGAAAAAAATCACGCGTTGACCACAGATTATGAAACAATTTCCAGCACATTGAGTATAGCCTTGACAGACATCAACTTTAAATAACGCAAAATAGTATAAAATGTAATAATTAGTATAAACAAATTGAAAAAAAAATCACGCTTGGAGCATAGATTGTGAATCAATTTCCAGCACATTGAAAATAGTCTCGATAGATATCGCCTTTAAAAAACGCGACATAGTATAAATCCGTAAACAAATTTAAAAAAATCACGCGTGGAGCACAGATTATAAAACTATTTCCCGCACAATGAGAATAGCCTCGATAGACATCACCTTTAAATAACGCAAAATAGTATAAAATGTAATAATTAGTATAAACAAATTGAAAAAAAAATCATGCGTGGAGCACAGATTATGAAACAATTTCCCGCACAATGAGAATAGCCTCGATAGACATCGCCTTTAAATAACGCGAAATAGTATAAAGACGTAAACAAATTGAAAAAAATCACGCGTTGAGCACAGATTATGGAACAATTTCCCGCACAATGAGAATAGCCTCGATAGACATCGCCTTTAAAAAACGCGACATAGTATAAATCCGTAAACAAATTAAAAAAAATCACGCGTGGAGCACAGATTATGAAACAATTTCCCGCACAATGAGAATAGCCTCGATAGACATCGCCTTTAAATAACGCGAAATAGTATAAAATGTAATAATTAGTATAAACAAATTGAAAAAAAAATCACGCTTGGAGCATAGATTGTGAATCAATTTCCAGCACATTGAAAATAGTCTCGATAGACATCGCCTTTAAAAAACGCGACATAGTATAAATCCGTAAACAAATTCAAAAAAATCACGCGTGGATCACAGATTATAAAACAATTTCCCGCACAATGAGAATAGCCTCGATAGACATCGCCTTTAAATAACGCGAATTAGTATAAAGACGTAAACAAATTGAAAAAAATCACGCGTTGACCACAGATTATGAAACAATTTCCAGCACATTGTGTATAGCCTTGATAGACATCACCTTTAAATAACGTAAAATAGTATAAAATGTAATAATTAGTATAAACAAATTGAAAAAAAAATCATGCGTGGAGCACAGATTATGAAACAATTTCCCGCACAATGAGAATAGCCTCGATAGACATCGCCTTTAAATAACGCGAAATAGTATAAAGACGTAAACAAATTGAAAAAAATCACGCGTTGACCACAGATTATGAAACAATTTCCAGCACATTGAGTATAGCCTTGACAGACATCACCTTTAAATAACGCAAAATAGTATAAAATGTAATAATTAGTATAAACAAATTGAAAAAAAAATCACGCTTGGAGCATAGATTGTGAATCAATTTCCAGCACATTGAAAATAGTCTCGATAGATATCGCCTTTAAAAAACGCGACATAGTATAAATCCGTAAACAAATTAAAAAAAATCACGCGTGGAGCACAGATTATAAAACAATTTCCCGCACAATGAGAATAGCCTCGATAGACATCAACTTTAAATAACGCAAAATAGTATAAAATGTAATAATTAGTATAAACAAATTGAAAAAAAAATCATGCGTGGAGCACAGATTATGAAACAATTTCCCGCACAATGAGAATAGCCTCGATAGACATCGCCTTTAAATAACGCGAAATAGTATAAAGACGTAAACAAATTGAAAAAAATCACGCGTTGAGCACAGATTATGGAACAATTTCCCGCACAATGAGAATAGCCTCGATAGACATCGCCTTTAAAAAACGCGACATAGTATAAATCCGTAAACAAATTTAAAAAAATCACGCGTGGAGCACAGATTATGAAACAATTTCCCGCACAATGAGAATAGCCTCGATAGACATCGCCTTTAAATAACGCGAAATAGTATAAAATGTAATAATTAGTATAAACAAATTGAAAAAAAAATCACGCTTGGAGCATAGATTGTGAATCAATTTCCAGCACATTGAAAATAGTCTCGATAGACATCGCCTTTAAAAAACGCGACATAGTATAAATCCGTAAACAAATTCAAAAAAATCACGCGTGGAGCACAGATTATGAAACAATTTCCCGCACAATGAGAATAGCCTCGATAGACATCGCCTTTAAATAACGCGAAATAGTATAAAGACGTAAACAAATTGAAAAAAATCACGCGTTGACCACAGATTATGAAACAATTTCCAGCACATTGAGTATAGCCTTGACAGACATCACCTTTAAATAACGCAAAATATTATAAAATGAAATAATTAGTATAAACAAATTGAAAAAAAATCACGCTTGGAGCATAGATTGTGAATCAATTTCCAGCACATTGAAAAAAGTCTCGATAGACATCGCCTTTAAAAAACGCGACATAATATAAATCCGTAAACAAATTCAAAAAAATCACGCGTGGAGCACAGATTATAAAACAATTTCCCGCACAATGAGAATAGCGTCGATAGACATCGCCTTTAAATAACGCGAAATAGTATAAAGACGTAAACAAATTGAAAAAAATCACGCGTTGAGCACAGATTATGAAACAATTTCCAGCGCATTGGGTATAGCCTTGACAGACATCACCTTTAAATAACGCGAAATAGTATAAAATGTAATAATTAGTATAAACAAATTGAAAAAAAAAATCATGCTTGGAGCATAGATTGTGAAAAAATATCTAGCACATTGAAAATAGTCTCGATAGACATCACCTTTAAATAACGCGAAATAGTATAAATCTGTAAAAAAATTGAAAAAAAAATCACGCTTGGAGCATGGATTGTGAAACAATTTCCAGCACATTGAAAATATTCTCAATAGACATCACCTTTAAATAACGCCAAATAGTATAAATCTGAAAACAAATTAAAAAAAATCACGCGTGGAGCACAGATTATGAAACAATTTCCAGCACATTGAGAATAGTCTCGATAGACATCACCTTTAAAAAACGCGAAATAGTATAAATCTGAAAACAAATGTTAAAAAATCACGCGTGGAGCACAGATTATGAAACAATTTCCAGCACATTGAGAATAGTCTCGATAGACATCACCTTTAAATAACTCGGATTAGTATAAATCCGTAAACAAATTCAAAAAAATCACCCGTGGAGCACAGATTATGAAACAATTTCCAGCACATTGAGAATAGTCTCGAAAGACATCGCCTTTAAATAACGCGAAATTTTATAAAATCCGTAAACAAATTGAAAAAAAAATCACGCTTGGAGCATAAATTGTGAAACAATTTCCAGCACATTGATAATAGTCTCGATAGACATCGCCTTTAAAAAACGCGACATAGTATAAATCCGTAAACAAATTAAAAAGAATCACGCGTGGAGCACAGATTATGAAACAATTTCCCGCACAATGAGAATAGCCTCGATAGACATCGCCTTTAAATAACGCGAAATAGTATAAAATGTAATAATTAGTATAAACAAATTGAAAATAAAATCACGCTTGGAGCATAGATTGTGAATCAATTTCCAGCACATTGAAAATAGTCTCGATAGACATCGCCTTTAAAAAACGCGACATAGTATAAATCCGTAAACAAATTCAAAAAAATCACGCGTGGAGCACAGATTATGAAACAATTTCCCGCACAATGAGAATAGCCTCTATAGACATCGCCTTTAAATAACGCGAAATAGTATAAAGACGTAAACAAATTGAAAAAAATCACGCGTTGACCACAGATTATGAAACAATTTCCAGCACATTGAGTATAGCCTTGACAGACATCACCTTTAAATAACGCAAAATAGTATAAAATGTAATAATTAGTATAAACAAATTGAAAAAAAATCATGCGTGGAGCACAGATTATGAAACAATTTCCCGCACAATGAGAATAGCCTCGATAGACATCGCCTTTAAATAACGCGAAATAGTATAAAGACGTAAACAAATTGACAAAAATCACGCGTTGAGCACAGATTATGAAACAATTTCCAGCACATTGAGTATAGCCTTGACAGACATCACCTTTAAATAACGCGAAATAGTATAAAATGTAATAATTAGTATAAACAAATTGAAAAAAAAATCACGCTTGGAGCATAGATTGTGAAAAAATATCTAGCACATTGAAAATAGTCTCGATAGACATCACCTTTAAATAACGCGAAATAGTATAAATCTGTAAAAAAATTGAAAAAAAAATCACGCTTGGAGCATGGATTGTGAAACAATTTCCAGCACATTGAAAATATTCTCAATAGACATCACCTTTAAATAACGCGAAATAGTATAAATCTGAAAACAAATTAAAAAAAATCACGCGTGGAGCACAGATTATGAAACAATTTCCAGCACATTGAGAATAGCCTCGATAGACATCACCTTTAAATAACGCGAAATAGTATAAATCTGTAAAAAAATTGAAAAAAAAATCACGCTTGGAGCATGGATTGTGAAACAATTTCCAGCACATTGAAAATCTTCTCGATAGACATCGCCTTTAAATAACGCGAAATAGTATAAATCTGTAAATAATTTAAAAGAAATCACGCGTGGAGCACAGATTATGAAACAATTTCCAGCACATTGAGAATAGTCTCGATAGACATCACCTTTAAATAATGCGGATTAGTATAAATCCGTAAAAAAATTCAAAAAAATCACCCGTGGAGCACAGATTATGAAACAATTTCCAGCACATTGAGAATAGTCTCGAAAGACATCGCCTTTAAATAACGCGAAATTTTATAAAATCCGTAAACAAATTGAAAAAAAAATCACGCTTGGAACATAAATTGTGAAACAATTTCCAGCACATTGAAAATAGTCTCGATAGACATCGCCTTTAAAAAACGCGACATAGTATAAATCCGTAAACAAATTAAAAAAAATCACGCGTGGAGCACAGATTATGAAACAATTTCCCGCACAATGAGAATAGCCTCGATAGACATCGCCTTTAAATAACGCGAAATAGTATAAAATGTAATAATTAGTATAAACAAATTGAAAATAAAATCACGCTTGGAGCATAGATTGTGAATCAATTTCCAGCACATTGAAAATAGTCTCGATAGACATCGCCTTTAAAAAACGCGACATAGTATAAATCCGTAAACAAATTCAAAAAAATCACGCGTGGAGCACAGATTATGAAACAATTTCCCGCACAATGAGAATAGCCTCCATAGACATCGCCTTTAAATAACGCGAAATGGTATAAAATGTAATAATTAGTATAAACAAATTGAAAAAAAAATCACGCTTGGAGCATAGATTGTGAATCAATTTCCAGCACATTGAAAATAGTCTCGATAGACATCGCCTTTAAAAAACGCGACATAGTATAAATCCGTAAACAAATTCAAAAAAATCACGCGTGGAGCACAGATTATGAAACAATTTCCCGCACAATGAGAATAGCCTCGATAGACATCGCCTTTAAATAACGCGAATTAGTATAAAGACGTAAACAAATTGAAAAAAATCACGTGTTGACCACAGATTATGAAACAATTTCCAGCACATTGAGTATAGCCTTGACAGACATCACCTTTAAATAACGCAAAATAGTATAAAATGTAATAATTAGTATAAACAAATTGAAAAAAAAAATCACGCTTGGAGCATAGATTGTGAATCAATTTCCAGCACATTGAAAATAGTCTCGATAGACATCGCCTTTAAATAACGCGAATTAGTATAAAGACGTAAACAAATTGAAAAAAATCACGCGTTGACCACAGATTATGAAACAATTTCCAGCACATTGAGTATAGCCTTGACAGACATCACCTTTAAATAACGCAAAATAGTATAAAATGTAATAGTTAGTATAAACAAATTGAAAAAAAATTCATGCGTGGAGCACAGATTATGAAACAATTTCCCGCACAATGAGAATAGCCTCGATAGACATCGCCTTTAAAAAACGCGACATAGTATAAATCCGTAAACAAATTAAAAAAAATCACGCGTGGAGCACAGATTATGAAACAATTTCCCGCACAATGAGAATAGCCTCGATAGACATCGCCTTTAAATAACGCGAAATAGTATAAAATGTAATAATTAGTATAAACAAATTGAAAAAAAAATCACGCTTGGAGCATAGATTGTGAATCAATTTCCAGCACATTGAAAATAGTCTCGATAGACATCGCCTTTAAAAAATGCGACATAGTATAAATCCGTAAACAAATTCAAAAAAATCACGCGTGGAGCACAGATTATGAAACAATTTCCCGCACAAAGAGAATAGCCTCGATAGACATCGCCTTTAAATAACGCGAAATAGTATAAAGACGTAAAGAAATTGAAAAAAATCACGCGTTGACCACAGATTATGAAACAATTTCCAGCACATTGAGTATAGCCTTGACAGACATCACCTTTAAATAACGCAAAATAGTATAAAATGTAATAATTAGTATAAACAAATTGAAAAAAAAATCACGCTTGGAGCATAGATTGTGAATCAATTTCCAGCACATTGAAAATAGTCTCGATAGACATCGCCTTTAAAAAACGCGACATAGTATAAATCCGTAAACAAATTCAAAAAAATCACGCGTGGAGCACAGATTATAAAACAATTTCCCGCACAATGAGAATAGCCTCGATAGACATCGCCTTTAAAAAACGCGACATAGTATAAATCCGTAAACAAATTCAAAAAAATCACGCGTTGACCACAGATTATGAAACAATTTCCAGCACATTGAGTATAGCCTTGATAGACATCACCTTTAAATAACGCAAAATAGTATAAAATGTAATAATTAGTATAAACAAATTGAAAAAAAATCATGCGTGGAGCACAGATTATGAAACAATTTCCCGCACAATGAGAATAGCCTTGACAGACATCACCTTTAAATAACGCGAAATAGTATAAAATGTAATAATTAGTATAAACAAATTGAAAAAAAAATCCAGCTTGGAGCATAGATTGTGAAAAAATATCTAGCACATTGAAAAATCTCGATAGACATCACCTTTAAATAACGCGAAATAGTATAAATCTGTAAAAAAATTGAAAAAAAAATCACGCTTGGAGCATGGATTATGAAACAATTTCCAGCACATTGAGAATAGTGTCGATAGACATCACCTTTAAATAACGCGAAATAGTATAATGACGTAAACAAATTGAAAAAAATCACGTGTTGACCACAGATTATGAAACAATTTCCAGCTCATTGAGTATAGCCTTGACAGACATCACCTTTAAATAACGCAAAATAGTATAAAATGTAATAATTAGTATAAACAAATTGAAAAAAAAATCAAGCTTGGAGCATAGATTGTGAAAAAATATCTAGCACATTGAAAAATCTCGATAGACATCACCTTTAAATAACGCGAAATAGTATAAATCTGTAAAAAAATTGAAAAAAAAATCACGCTTGGAGCATGGATTATGAAACAATTTCCAGCACATTGAGAATAGTGTCGATAGACATCACCTTTAAATAACGCGAAATAGTATAATGACGTAAACAAATTGAAAAAAATCACGCGTTGACCACAGATTATGAAACAATTTCCAGCCCATTGAGTATAGCCTTGACAGACATCACCTTTAAATAACGCAAAATAGTATAAAATGTAATAATTAGTATAAACAAATTGAAAAAAAACATGCGTGGAGCACAGATTATGAAACAATTTCCCACACATTGAGTATAGCCTTGACAGACATCACCTTTAAATAACGCGAAATAGTATAAAATGTAATAATTAGTATAAACAAATTGAAAAAAAAATCACGCTTGGAGCATAGATTGTGAAAAAATATCTAGCACATTGAAAATAGTCTCGATAGACATCACCTTTAAATAACTCGAAATAGTATAAATCTGTAAAAAAATTGAAAAAAAAATCACGCTTGGAGCATGGATTGTGAAACAATTTCCAGCACATTGAAAATATTCTCGATAGACATCGACTTTAAATAACGCGAAATAGTATAAATCTGAAAACAAATTAAAAAAAATCACGCGTGGAGCACAGATTATGAAACAATTTCCAGCACATTGAGAATAGCCTCGATAGACATCACCTTTAAATAACGCGAAATAGTATAAATCTGTAAAAAAATTGAAAAAAAATCACGCTTGGAGCATGGATTGTGAAACAATTTCCAGCACATTGAAAATATTCTCGATAGACATCGCCTTTAAATAACGCGAAATAGTATAAATCTGTAAATAATTTAAAAGAAATCACGCTTGGAGCACAGATTATGAAACAATTTCCAGCACATTGAGAATAGTCTCGATAGACATCACCTTTAAAAAACGCGAAATAGTATAAATCTGAAAACAAATTTAAAAAAATCACGCGTGGAGCACAGATTATGAAACAATTTCCAGCACATTGAGAATAGTCTCGATAGACATCACCTTTAAATAATGCGGATTAGTATAAATCCGTAAAAAAATTCAAAAAAATCACCCGTGGAGCACAGATTATGAAACAATTTCCAGCACATTGAGAATAGTCTCGAAAGACATCGCCTTTAAATAACGCGAAATTTTATAAAATCCGTAAACAAATTGAAAAAAAAATCACGCTTGGAACATAAATTGTGAAACAATTTCCAGCACATTGAAAATAGTCTCGATAGACATCGCCTTTAAAAAACGCGACATAGTATAAATCCGTAAACAAATTAAAAAAAATCACGCGTGGAGCACAGATTATGAAACAATTTCCCGCACAATGAGAATAGCCTCGATAGACATCGCCTTTAAATAACGCGAAATAGTATAAAATGTAATAATTAGTATAAACAAATTGAAAATAAAATCACGCTTGGAGCATAGATTGTGAATCAATTTCCAGCACATTGAAAATAGTCTCGATAGACATCGCCTTTAAAAAACGCGACATAGTATAAATCCGTAAACAAATTCAAAAAAATCACGCGTGGAGCACAGATTATGAAACAATTTCCCGCACAATGAGAATAGCCTCCATAGACATCGCCTTTAAATAACGCGAAATGGTATAAAATGTAATAATTAGTATAAACAAATTGAAAAAAAAATCACGCTTGGAGCATAGATTGTGAATCAATTTCCAGCACATTGAAAATAGTCTCGATAGACATCGCCTTTAAAAAACGCGACATAGTATAAATCCGTAAACAAATTCAAAAAAATCACGCGTGGAGCACAGATTATGAAACAATTTCCCGCACAATGAGAATAGCCTCGATAGACATCGCCTTTAAATAACGCGAATTAGTATAAAGACGTAAACAAATTGAAAAAAATCACGTGTTGACCACAGATTATGAAACAATTTCCAGCACATTGAGTATAGCCTTGACAGACATCACCTTTAAATAACGCAAAATAGTATAAAATGTAATAATTAGTATAAACAAATTGAAAAAAAAAATCACGCTTGGAGCATAGATTGTGAATCAATTTCCAGCACATTGAAAATAGTCTCGATAGACATCGCCTTTAAATAACGCGAATTAGTATAAAGACGTAAACAAATTGAAAAAAATCACGCGTTGACCACAGATTATGAAACAATTTCCAGCACATTGAGTATAGCCTTGACAGACATCACCTTTAAATAACGCAAAATAGTATAAAATGTAATAGTTAGTATAAACAAATTGAAAAAAAATTCATGCGTGGAGCACAGATTATGAAACAATTTCCCGCACAATGAGAATAGCCTCGATAGACATCGCCTTTAAAAAACGCGACATAGTATAAATCCGTAAACAAATTAAAAAAAATCACGCGTGGAGCACAGATTATGAAACAATTTCCCGCACAATGAGAATAGCCTCGATAGACATCGCCTTTAAATAACGCGAAATAGTATAAAATGTAATAATTAGTATAAACAAATTGAAAAAAAAATCACGCTTGGAGCATAGATTGTGAATCAATTTCCAGCACATTGAAAATAGTCTCGATAGACATCGCCTTTAAAAAATGCGACATAGTATAAATCCGTAAACAAATTCAAAAAAATCACGCGTGGAGCACAGATTATGAAACAATTTCCCGCACAAAGAGAATAGCCTCGATAGACATCGCCTTTAAATAACGCGAAATAGTATAAAGACGTAAAGAAATTGAAAAAAATCACGCGTTGATCACAGATTATGAAACAATTTCCAGCACATTGAGTATAGCCTTGACAGACATCACCTTTAAATAACGCAAAATAGTATAAAATGTAATAATTAGTATAAACAAATTGAAAAAAAAATCACGCTTGGAGCATAGATTGTGAATCAATTTCCAGCACATTGAAAATAGTCTCGATAGACATCGCCTTTAAAAAACGCGACATAGTATAAATCCGTAAACAAATTCAAAAAAATCACGCGTGGAGCACAGATTATAAAACAATTTCCCGCACAATGAGAATAGCCTCGATAGACATCGCCTTTAAATAACGCGAATTAGTATAAAGACGTAAACAAATTGAAAAAAATCACGCGTTGACCACAGATTATGAAACAATTTCCAGCACATTGAGTATAGCCTTGATAGACATCACCTTTAAATAACGCAAAATAGTATAAAATGTAATAATTAGTATAAACAAATTGAAAAAAAATCATGCGTGGAGCACAGATTATGAAACAATTTCCCGCACAATGAGAATAGCCTTGACAGACATCACCTTTAAATAACGCGAAATAGTATAAAATGTAATAATTAGTATAAACAAATTGAAAAAAAAATCCAGCTTGGAGCATAGATTGTGAAAAAATATCTAGCACATTGAAAAATCTCGATAGACATCACCTTTAAATAACGCGAAATAGTATAAATCTGTAAAAAAATTGAAAAAAAAATCACGCTTGGAGCATGGATTATGAAACAATTTCCAGCACATTGAGAATAGTGTCGATAGACATCACCTTTAAATAACGCGAAATAGTATAATGACGTAAACAAATTGAAAAAAATCACGCGTTGACCACAGATTATGAAACAATTTCCAGCTCATTGAGTATAGCCTTGACAGACATCACCTTTAAATAACGCAAAATAGTATAAAATGTAATAATTAGTATAAACAAATTGAAAAAAAAATCAAGCTTGGAGCATAGATTGTGAAAAAATATCTAGCACATTGAAAAATCTCGATAGACATCACCTTTAAATAACGCGAAATAGTATAAATCTGTAAAAAAATTGAAAAAAAAATCACGCTTGGAGCATGGATTATGAAACAATTTCCAGCACATTGAGAATAGTGTCGATAGACATCACCTTTAAATAACGCGAAATAGTATAATGACGTAAACAAATTGAAAAAAATCACGCGTTGACCACAGATTATGAAACAATTTCCAGCCCATTGAGTATAGCCTTGACAGACATCACCTTTAAATAACGCAAAATAGTATAAAATGTAATAATTAGTATAAACAAATTGAAAAAAAACATGCGTGGAGCACAGATTATGAAACAATTTCCCACACATTGAGTATAGCCTTGACAGACATCACCTTTAAATAACGCGAAATAGTATAAAATGTAATAATTAGTATAAACAAATTGAAAAAAAAATCACGCTTGGAGCATAGATTGTGAAAAAATATCTAGCACATTGAAAATAGTCTCGATAGACATCACCTTTAAATAACTCGAAATAGTATAAATCTGTAAAAAAATTGAAAAAAAAATCACGCTTGGAGCATGGATTGTGAAACAATTTCCAGCACATTGAAAATATTCTCGATAGACATCGACTTTAAATAACGCGAAATAGTATAAATCTGAAAACAAATTAAAAAAAATCACGCGTGGAGCACAGATTATGAAACAATTTCCAGCACATTGAGAATAGCCTCGATAGACATCACCTTTAAATAACGCGAAATAGTATAAATCTGTAAAAAAATTGAAAAAAAATCACGCTTGGAGCATGGATTGTGAAACAATTTCCAGCACATTGAAAATATTCTCGATAGACATCGCCTTTAAATAACGCGAAATAGTATAAATCTGTAAATAATTTAAAAGAAATCACGCTTGGAGCACAGATTATGAAACAATTTCCAGCACATTGAGAATAGTCTCGATAGACATCACCTTTAAAAAACGCGAAATAGTATAAATCTGAAAACAAATTTAAAAAAATCACGCGTGGAGCACAGATTATGAAATAATTTCCAGCACATTGAGAATAGTCTCGATAGACATCACCTTTAAATAACGCGGATTAGTATAAATCCGTAAACAAATTCTAAAAAAATCACCCGTGGAGCAGTGATTATGAAACAATTTCCCGCACATTGAGAATAGTCTCGAAAGACATCGCCTTTAAATAACGCGAAATTTTATAAAATCCGTAAACAAATTGAAAAAAAAATCACGCTTGGAGCATAAATTGTGAAACAATTTCCAGCACATTGATAATAGTCTCGATAGACATCGCCTTTAAAAAACGCGACATAGTATAAATCCGTAAACAAATTCAAAAAAATCACGCGTGGAGCACAGATTATGAAACAATTTCCCGCACAATGAGAATAGCCTCGATAGACATCGCCTTTAAATAACGCGAAATAGTATAATGACGTAAACAAATTGAAAAAAATCAGGCGTTGACCACAGATTATGAAACAATTTCCAGCACATTGAGTATAGCCTTGACAGACATCACCTTTAAATAACGCAAAATAGTATAAAATGTAATAATTAGTATAAACAAATTGAAAAAAAAATCACGCTTGGAGCATAGATTGTGAATCAATTTCCAGCACATTGAAAATAGTCTCGATAGACATCGCCTTTAAAAAACGCGACATAGTATAAATCCGTAAACAAATTCAAAAAAATCACGCGTGGAGCACAGATTATAAAACAATTTCCCGCACAATGAGACTAGCCTCGATAGACATCGCCTTTAAATAACGCGAATTAGTATAAAGACGTAAACAAATTGAAAAAAATCACGCGTTGGCCACAGATTATGAAACAATTTCCAGCACATTGTGTATAGCCTTGATAGACATCACCTTTAAATAACGCAAAATGGTATAAAATGTAATAATTAGTATAAACAAATTGAAAAAAAAATCATGCGTGGAGCAAGAATTATGAAACAATTTCCCGCACAATGAGAATAGCCTCGATAGACATCGCCTTTAAATAACGCGAATTAGTATAAAGACGTAAAAAAATTGAAAAAAATCACGCGTTGACCACAGATTATGAAACAATTTCCAGCACATTGAGTATAGCCTTGACAGACATCACCTTTAAATAACGCAAAATAGTATAAAATGTAATAATTAGTATAAACAAATTGAAAAAAAAATCATGCGTGGAGCACAGATTATGAAACAATTTCCCGCACAATGAGAATAGCCTCGATAGACATCGCCTTTAAATAACGCGAAATAGTATAAAGACGTAAACAAATTGAAAAAAATCACGCGTTGAGCACAGATTATGAAACAATTTCCCGCACAATGAGAATAGCCTCGATAGACATCGCCTTTAAAAAACGCGACATAGTATAAATCCGTAAACAAATTAAAAAAAATTACGCGTGGAGCACAGATTATGAAACAATTTCCCGCACAATGAGAATAGCCTCCATAGACATCGCCTTTAAATAACGCGAAATAGTATAAAATGTAATCATTAGTATAAACAAATTGAAAAAAAAATCACGCTTGGAGCATAGATTGTGAATCAATTTCCAGCACATTGAAAATAGTCTCGATAGACATCGCATTTAAAAAACGCGACATAGTATAAATCCGTAAACAAATTAAAAAAAATCACGCGTGGAGCACAGATTATGAAAAAATTTCCCGCACAATGAGAATAGCCTCGATAGACATCGCCTTTAAATAACGCGAAATAGTATAAAATGTAATAATTAGTATAAACAAATTGAAAAAAAATCACGCTTGGAGCATAGATTGTGAATCAATTTCCAGCACATTGAAAATAGTCTCGATAGACATCGCCTTTAAAAAACGCGACATAGTATAAATCCGTAAACAAATTCAAAAAAATCACGCGTGGAGCACAGATTATGAAACAATTTCCCGCACAATGAGAATAGCCTCGATAGACATCGCCTTTAAATAACGCGAAATAGTATAAAGACGTAAACAAATTGAAAAAAATCACGCGTTGACCACAGATTATGAAACAATTTCCAGCACATTGAGTATAGCCTTGACAGACATCACCTTTAAATAACGCAAAATAGTATAAAATGTAATAATTAGTATAAACAAATTGAAAAAAAAATCACGCTTGGAGCATAGATTGTGAATCAATTTCCAGCACATTGAAAATAGTCTCGATAGACATCGCCTTTAAAAAACGCGACATAGTATAAATCCGTAAACAAATTCAAAAAAATCACGCGTGGAGCACAGATTATAAAACAATTTCCCGCACAATGAGAATAGCCTCGATAGACATCACCTTTAAATAACGCGAATTATTATAAAGACGTAAACAAATTGAAAAAAATCACGCGTTGGCCACAGATTATGAAACAATTTCCAGCACATTGTGTATAGCCTTGATAGACATCACCTTTAAATAACGCAAAGTAGTATAAAATGTAATAATTAGTATAAACAAATTGAAAAAAAAATCATGCGTGGAGCACAGATTATGAAACAATTTCCCGCACAATGAGAATAGCCTCGATAGACATCGCCTTTAAATAACGCGAAATAGTATAAAGACGTAAACAAATTGAAAAAAATCACGCGTTGAGCACAGATTATGAAACAATTTCCCGCACAATGAGAATAGCCTCGATAGACATCGCCTTTAAAAAACGCGACATAGTATAAATCCGTAAACAAATTAAAAAAATCACGCGTGGAGCACAGATTATGAAAAATTTCCCGCACAATGAGAATAGCCTCGATAGACATCGCCTTTAAATAACGCGAAATAGTATAAAATGTAATAATTAGTATAAACAAATTGAAAAAAAAATCACGCTTGGAGCATAGATTGTGAATCAATTTCCAGCACATTGAAAATAGTCTCGATAGACATCGCCTTTAAAAAACGCGACATAGTATAAATCCGTAAACAAATTCAAAAAAATCACGCGTAGAGCACAGATTATAAAACAATTTCCCGCACAATGAGAATAGCGTCGATAGACATCGCCTTTAAATAACGCGAAATAGTATAAAGACGTAAACAAATTGAAAAAAATCACGCGTTGAGCACAGATTATGAAACAATTTCCAGCACATTGAGTATAGCCTTGACAGACATCACCTTTAAATAACGCGAAATAGTATAAAATGTAATAATTAGTATAAACAAATTGAAAAAAAAATCACGCTTGGAGCATAGATTGTGAAAAAATATCTAGCACATTGAAAATAGTCTCGATAGACATCACCTTTAAATAACTCGAAATAGTATAAATCTGTAAAAAAATTGAAAAAAAAATCACGCTTGGAGCATGGATTGTGAAACAATTTCCAGCACATTGAAAATATTCTCGATAGACATCGCCTTTAAATAACGCGAAATAGTATAAATCTGAAAACAAATTAAAAAAAATCACGCGTGGAGCACAGATTATGAAACAATTTCCAGCACATTGAGAATAGCCTCGATAGACATCACCTTTAAATAACGCGAAATAGTATAAATCTGTAAAAAAATTGAAAAAAAATCACGCTTGGAGCATGGATTGTGAAACAATTTCCAGCACATTGAAAATATTCTCGATAGACATCGCCTTTAAATAACGCGAAATAGTATAAATCTGTAAATAATTTAAAAGAAATCACGCTTGGAGCACATATTATGAAACAATTTCCAGCACATTGAGAATAGTCTCGATAGACATCACCTTTAAAAAACGCGAAATAGTATAAATCTGAAAACAAATTTAAAAAAATCACGCGTGGAGCACAGATTATGAAACAATTTCCAGCACATTGAGAATAGTCTCGATAGACATCACCTTTAAATAACGCGGATTAGTATAAATCCGTAAACAAATTCTAAAAAAATCACCCGTGGAGCACAGATTATGAAACAATTTCCCGCACATTGAGAATAGTCTCGAAAGACATCGCCTTTAAATAACGCGAAATTTTATAAAATCCGTAAACAAATTGAAAAAAAAATCACGCTCGGAGCATAAATTGTGAAACAATTTCCAGCACATTGATAATAGTCTCGATAGACATCGCCTTTAAAAAACGCGACATAGTATAAATCCGTAAACAAATTCAAAAAAATCACGCGTGGAGCACAGATTATGAAACAATTTCCCGCACAATGAGAATAGCCTCGATAGACATCGCCTTTAAATAACGCGAAATAGTATAAAGACGTAAACAAATTGAAAAAAATCAGGCGTTGACCACAGATTATGAAACAATTTCCAGCACATTGAGTATAGCCTTGACAGACATCACCTTTAAATAACGCAAAATAGTATAAAATGTAATAATTAGTATAAACAAATTGAAAAAAAAAATCACGCTTGGAGCATAGATTGTGAATCAATTTCCAGCACATTGAAAATAGTCTCGATAGACATCGCCTTTAAAAAACGCGACATAGTATAAATCCGTAAACAAATTCAAAAAAATCACGCGTGGAGCACAGATTATAAAACAATTTCCCGCACAATGAGACTAGCCTCGATAGACATCGCCTTTAAATAACGCGAATTAGTATAAAGACGTAAACAAATTGAAAAAAATCACGCGTTGGCCACAGATTATGAAACAATTTCCAGCACATTGTGTATAGCCTTGATAGACATCACCTTTAAATAACGCAAAATGGTATAAAATGTAATAATTAGTATAAACAAATTGAAAAAAAAATCATGCGTGGAGCAAGAATTATGAAACAATTTCCCGCACAATGAGAATAGCCTCGATAGACATCGCCTTTAAATAACGCGAATTAGTATAAAGACGTAAAAAAATTGAAAAAAATCACGCGTTGACCACAGATTATGAAACAATTTCCAGCACATTGAGTATAGCCTTGACAGACATCACCTTTAAATAACGCAAAATAGTATAAAATGTAATAATTAGTATAAACAAATTGAAAAAAAAATCATGCGTGGAGCACAGATTATGAAACAATTTCCCGCACAATGAGAATAGCCTCGATAGACATCGCCTTTAAATAACGCGAAATAGTATAAAGACGTAAACAAATTGAAAAAAATCACGCGTTGAGCACAGATTATGAAACAATTTCCCGCACAATGAGAATAGCCTCGATAGACATCGCCTTTAAAAAACGCGACATAGTATAAATCCGTAAACAAATTAAAAAAAATTACGCGTGGAGCACAGATTATGAAACAATTTCCCGCACAATGAGAATAGCCTCCATAGACATCGCCTTTAAATAACGCGAAATAGTATAAAATGTAATCATTAGTATAAACAAATTGAAAAAAAAATCACGCTTGGAGCATAGATTGTGAATCAATTTCCAGCACATTGAAAATAGTCTCGATAGACATCGCATTTAAAAAACGCGACATAGTATAAATCCGTAAACAAATTAAAAAAAATCACGCGTGGAGCACAGATTATGAAAAAATTTCCCGCACAATGAGAATAGCCTCGATAGACATCGCCTTTAAATAACGCGAAATAGTATAAAATGTAATAATTAGTATAAACAAATTGAAAAAAAATCACGCTTGGAGCATAGATTGTGAATCAATTTCCAGCACATTGAAAATAGTCTCGATAGACATCGCCTTTAAAAAACGCGACATAGTATAAATCCGTAAACAAATTCAAAAAAATCACGCGTGGAGCACAGATTATGAAACAATTTCCCGCACAATGAGAATAGCCTCGATAGACATCGCCTTTAAATAACGCGAAATAGTATAAAGACGTAAACAAATTGAAAAAAATCACGCGTTGACCACAGATTATGAAACAATTTCCAGCACATTGAGTATAGCCTTGACAGACATCACCTTTAAATAACGCAAAATAGTATAAAATGTAATAATTAGTATAAACAAATTGAAAAAAAAATCACGCTTGGAGCATAGATTGTGAATCAATTTCCAGCACATTGAAAATAGTCTCGATAGACATCGCCTTTAAAAAACGCGACATAGTATAAATCCGTAAACAAATTCAAAAAAATCACGCGTGGAGCACAGATTATAAAACAATTTCCCGCACAATGAGAATAGCCTCGATAGACATCACCTTTAAATAACGCGAATTATTATAAAGACGTAAACAAATTGAAAAAAATCACGCGTTGGCCACAGATTATGAAACAATTTCCAGCACATTGTGTATAGCCTTGATAGACATCACCTTTAAATAACGCAAAGTAGTATAAAATGTAATAATTAGTATAAACAAATTGAAAAAAAAATCATGCGTGGAGCACAGATTATGAAACAATTTCCCGCACAATGAGAATAGCCTCGATAGACATCGCCTTTAAATAACGCGAAATAGTATAAAGACGTAAACAAATTGAAAAAAATCACGCGTTGAGCACAGATTATGAAACAATTTCCCGCACAATGAGAATAGCCTCGATAGACATCGCCTTTAAAAAACGCGACATAGTATAAATCCGTAAACAAATTAAAAAAATCACGCGTGGAGCACAGATTATGAAAAATTTCCCGCACAATGAGAATAGCCTCGATAGACATCGCCTTTAAATAACGCGAAATAGTATAAAATGTAATAATTAGTATAAACAAATTGAAAAAAAAATCACGCTTGGAGCATAGATTGTGAATCAATTTCCAGCACATTGAAAATAGTCTCGATAGACATCGCCTTTAAAAAACGCGACATAGTATAAATCCGTAAACAAATTCAAAAAAATCACGCGTAGAGCACAGATTATAAAACAATTTCCCGCACAATGAGAATAGCGTCGATAGACATCGCCTTTAAATAACGCGAAATAGTATAAAGACGTAAACAAATTGAAAAAAATCACGCGTTGAGCACAGATTATGAAACAATTTCCAGCACATTGAGTATAGCCTTGACAGACATCACCTTTAAATAACGCGAAATAGTATAAAATGTAATAATTAGTATAAACAAATTGAAAAAAAAATCACGCTTGGAGCATAGATTGTGAAAAAATATCTAGCACATTGAAAATAGTCTCGATAGACATCACCTTTAAATAACTCGAAATAGTATAAATCTGTAAAAAAATTGAAAAAAAAATCACGCTTGGAGCATGGATTGTGAAACAATTTCCAGCACATTGAAAATATTCTCGATAGACATCGCCTTTAAATAACGCGAAATAGTATAAATCTGAAAACAAATTAAAAAAAATCACGCGTGGAGCACAGATTATGAAACAATTTCCAGCACATTGAGAATAGCCTCGATAGACATCACCTTTAAATAACGCGAAATAGTATAAATCTGTAAAAAAATTGAAAAAAAATCACGCTTGGAGCATGGATTGTGAAACAATTTCCAGCACATTGAAAATATTCTCGATAGACATCGCCTTTAAATAACGCGAAATAGTATAAATCTGTAAATAATTTAAAAGAAATCACGCTTGGAGCACATATTATGAAACAATTTCCAGCACATTGAGAATAGTCTCGATAGACATCACCTTTAAAAAACGCGAAATAGTATAAATCTGAAAACAAATTTAAAAAAATCACGCGTGGAGCACAGATTATGAAACAATTTCCAGCACATTGAGAATAGTCTCGATAGACATCACCTTTAAATAACGCGGATTAGTATAAATCCGTAAACAAATTCTAAAAAAATC
This sequence comes from Maratus speciosus, assembly GCA_963932465.1. NCBI lineage: Eukaryota > Metazoa > Arthropoda > Arachnida > Araneae > Salticidae > Maratus > Maratus speciosus. Next base: position 616,529,307 of record OZ010792.1, read on the forward strand.
ACCCGTGGAGCACAGATTATGAAACAATTTCCCGCACATTGAGAATAGTCTCGAAAGACATCGCCTTTAAATAACGCGAAATTTTATAAAATCCGTAAACAAATTGAAAAAAAAATCACGCTCGGAGCATAAATTGTGAAACAATTTCCAGCACATTGATAATAGTCTCGATAGACATCGCCTTTAAAAAACGCGACATAGTATAAATCCGTAAACAAATTCAAAAAAATCACGCGTGGAGCACAGATTATGAAACAATTTCCCGCACAATGAGAATAGCCTCGATAGACATCGCCTTTAAATAACGCGAAATAGTATAAAGACGTAAACAAATTGAAAAAAATCAGGCGTTGACCACAGATTATGAAACAATTTCCAGCACATTGAGTATAGCCTTGACAGACATCACCTTTAAATAACGCAAAATAGTATAAAATGTAATAATTAGTATAAACAAATTGAAAAAAAAAATCACGCTTGGAGCATAGATTGTGAATCAATTTCCAGCACATTGAAAATAGTCTCGATAGACATCGCCTTTAAAAAACGCGACATAGTATAAATCCGTAAACAAATTCAAAAAAATCACGCGTGGAGCACAGATTATAAAACAATTTCCCGCACAATGAGACTAGCCTCGATAGACATCGCCTTTAAATAACGCGAATTAGTATAAAGACGTAAACAAATTGAAAAAAATCACGCGTTGGCCACAGATTATGAAACAATTTCCAGCACATTGTGTATAGCCTTGATAGACATCACCTTTAAATAACGCAAAATGGTATAAAATGTAATAATTAGTATAAACAAATTGAAAAAAAAATCATGCGTGGAGCAAGAATTATGAAACAATTTCCCGCACAATGAGAATAGCCTCGATAGACATCGCCTTTAAATAACGCGAATTAGTATAAAGACGTAAAAAAATTGAAAAAAATCACGCGTTGACCACAGATTGTGAAACAATTTCCAGCACATTGAGTATAGCCTTGACAGACATCACCTTTAAATAACGCAAAATAGTATAAAATGTAATAATTAGTATAAACAAATTGAAAAAAAAATCATGCGTGGAGCACAGATTATGAAACAATTTCCCGCACAATGAGAATAGCCTCGATAGACATCGCCTTTAAATAACGCGAAATAGTATAAAGACGTAAACAAATTGAAAAAAATCACGCGTTGAGCACAGATTATGAAACAATTTCCCGCACAATGAGAATAGCCTCGATAGACATCGCCTTTAAAAAACGCGACATAGTATAAATCCGTAAACAAATTAAAAAAAATTACGCGTGGAGCACAGATTATGAAACAATTTCCCGCACAATGAGAATAGCCTCCATAGACATCGCCTTTAAATAACGCGAAATAGTATAAAATGTAATAATTAGTATAAACAAATTGAAAAAAAAATCACGCTTGGAGCATAGATTGTGAATCAATTTCCAGCACATTGAAAATAGTCTCGATAGACATCGCATTTAAAAAACGCGACATAGTATAAATCCGTAAACAAATTAAAAAAAATCACGCGTGGAGCACAGATTATGAAACAATTTCCCGCACAATGAGAATAGCCTCGATAGACATCGCCTTTAAATAACGCGAAATAGTATAAAATGTAATAATTAGTATAAACAAATTGAAAAAAAATCACGCTTGGAGCATAGATTGTGAATCAATTTCCAGCACATTGAAAATAGTCTCGATAGACATCGCCTTTAAAAAACGCGACATAGTATAAATCCGTAAACAAATTCAAAAAAATCACGCGTGGAGCACAGATTATGAAACAATTTCCCGCACAATGAGAATAGCCTCGATAGACATCGCCTTTAAATAACGCGAAATAGTATAAAGACGTAAACAAATTGAAAAAAATCACGCGTTGACCACAGATTATGAAACAATTTCCAGCACATTGAGTATAGCCTTGACAGACATCACCTTTAAATAACGCAAAATAGTATAAAATGTAATAATTAGTATAAACAAATTGAAAAAAAAATCACGCTTGGATGATAGATTGTGAATCAATTTCCAGCACATTGAAAATAGTCTCGATAGACATCGCCTTTAAAAAACGCGACATAGTATAAATCCGTAAACAAATTCAAAAAAATCACGCGTGGAGCACAGATTATAAAACAATTTCCCGCACAATGAGAATAGCCTCAATAGACATCACCTTTAAATAACGCGAATTATTATAAAGACGTAAACAAATTGAAAAAAATCACGCGTTGGCCACAGATTATGAAACAATTTCCAGTACATTGTGTATAGCCTTGATAGACATCACCTTTAAATAACGCAAAATAGTATAAAATGTAATAATTAGTATAAACAAATTGAAAAAAAAATCACGCTTGGATGATAGATTGTGAATCAATTTCCAGCACATTGAAAATAGTCTCGATAGACATCGCCTTTAAAAAACGCGACATAGTATAAATCCGTAAACAAATTCAAAAAAATCACGCGTGGAGCACAGATTATGAAACAATTTCCCGCACAATGAGAATAGCCTCGATAGACATCGCCTTTAAATAACGCGAAATAGTATAAAGACGTAAACAAATTGAAAAAAATCACGCGTTGAGCACAGATTATGAAACAATTTCCCGCACAATGAGAATAGCCTCGATAGACATCGCCCTTTAAAAAACTCGACATAGTATAAATCCGTAAACAAATTAAAAAAAATCACGCGTGGAGCACAGATTATGAAAAATTTCCCGCACAATGAGAATAGCCTCGATAGACATCGCCTTTAAATAACGCGAAATAGTATAAAATGTAATAATTAGTATAAACAAATTGAAAAAAAAATCACGCTTGGAGCATAGATTGTGAATCAATTTCCAGCACATTGAAAATAGTCTCGATAGACATCGCCTTTAAAAAACGCGACATAGTATAAATCCGTAAACAAATTCAAAAAAATCACGCGTGGAGCACAGATTATAAAACAATTTCCCGCACAATGAGAATAGCGTCGATAGACATCGCCTTTAAATAACGCGAAATAGTATAAAGACGTAAACAAATTGAAAAAAATCACGCGTTGAGCACAGATTATGAAACAATTTCCAGCACATTGAGAATAGCCTTGACAGACATCACCTTTAAATAACGCGAAATAGTATAAAATGTAATAATTAGTATAAACAAATTGAAAAAAAAATCACGCTTGGAGCATAGATTGTGAAAAAATATCTAGCACATTGAAAATAGTCTCGATAGACATCACCTTTAAATAACGCGAAATAGTCTAAATCTGTAAAAAAATTGAAAAAAAAATCACGCTTGGAGCATGGATTGTGAAACAATTTCCAGCACATTGAAAATATTCTCAATAGACATCGCCTTTAAATAACGCGAAATAGTATAAATCTGTAAATAAATTAAAAGAAATCACGCGTGGAGCACAGATTATGAAACAATTTCCAGCACATTGAGAATAGTCTCGATAGACATCACCTTTAAATAACGCGAAATAGTATAAATCTGTAAAAAAATTGAAAAAAAAATCACACTTGGAGCATGGATTGTGAAACAATTTCCAGCACATTGAAAATATTCTCGATAGACATCGCCTTTAAATAACGCGAAATAGTATAAATCTGTAAATAAATTAAAAGAAATCACGCGTGGAGCACAGATTATGAAACAATTTCCAGCACATTGAAAATAGTCTCGATAGACATCACCTTTAAAAAACGCGAAATAGTATAAATCTGAAAACAAATTTTAAAAAATCACGCGTGGAGCACAGATTATGAAACAATTTCCAGCACATTGAGAATAGTCTCGATAGACATCACCTTTAAATAACTCGGATTAGTATAAATCCGTAAACAAATTCAAAAAAATCACCCGTGGAGCACAGATTATGAAACAATTTCCAGCACATTGAGAATAGTCTCGAAAGACATCGCCTTTAAATAACGCGAAATTTTATAAAATCCGTAAACAAATTGAAAAAAAAATCACGCTTGGAGCATAAATTGTGAAACAATTTCCAGCACATTGATAATAGTCTCGATAGACATCGCCTTTAAAAAACGCGACATAGTATAAATCCGTAAACAAATTTAAAAAAATCACGCGTGGAGCACAGATTATGAAACAATTTCCCGCACAATGAAAATAGCCTCGATAGACATCGCCTTTAAATAACGCGAAATAGTATAATGACGTAAACAAATTGAAAAAAATCACGCGTTGACCACAGATTATGAAACAATTTCCAGCTCATTGAGTATAGCCTTGACAGACATCACCTTTAAATAACGCAAAATAGTATAAAATGTAATAATTAGTATAAACAAATTGAAAAAAAACATGCGTGGAGCACAGATTATGAAACAATTTCCCGCACATTGAGTATAGCCTTGACAGACATCACCTTTAAATAACGCGAAATAGTATAAAATATAATAAATAGTATAAACAAATTGAAAAAAAAATCACGCTTGGAGCATAGATTGTGAAAAAATATCTAGCACATTGAAAATAGTCTCGATAGACATCACCTTTAAATAACTCGAAATAGTATAAATCTGTAAAAAAATTGAAAAAAAAATCACGCTTGGAGCATGGATTGTGAAACAATTTCCAGCACATTGAAAATATTCTCGATAGACATCGCCTTTAAATAACGCGAAATAGTATAAATCTGAAAACAAATTTAAAAAAATCACGCGTGGAGCACAGATTATGAAACAATTTCCAGCACATTGAGAATAGCCTCGATAGACATCACCTTTAAATAACGCGAAATAGTATAAATCTGTAAAAAAATTGAAAAAAAATCACGCTTGGAGCATGGATTGTGAAACAATTTCCAGCACATTGAAAATATTCTCGATAGACATCGCCTTTAAATAACGCGAAATAGTATAAATCTGTAAATAATTTAAAAGAAATCACGCTTGGAGCACAGATTATGAAACAATTTCCAGCACATTGAGAATAGTCTCGATAGACATCACCTTTAAAAAACGCGAAATAGTATAAATCTGAAAACAAATTTAAAAAAATCACGCGTGGAGCACAGATTATGAAACAATTTCCAGCACATTGAGAATAGTCTCGATAGACATCACCTTTAAATAACGCGGATTAGTATAAATCCGTAAACAAATTCTAAAAAAATCACCCGTCTAGCACAGATTATGAAACAATTTCCCGCACATTGAGAATAGTCTCGAAAGACATCGCCTTTAAATAACGCGAAATTTTATAAAATCCGTAAACAAATTGAAAAAAAAATCACGCTTGGAGAATAAATTGTGAAACAATTTCCAGCACATTGATAATAGTCTCGATAGACATCGCCTTTAAAAAACGCGACATAGTATAAATCCGTAAACAAATTCAAAAAAATCACGCGTGGAGCACAGATTATAAAACAATTTCCCGCACAATGAGACTAGCCTCGATAGACATCGCCTTTAAATAACGCGAATTAGTATAAAGACGTAAACAAATTGAAAAAAATCACGCGTTGGCCACAGATTATGAAACAATTTCCAGCACATTGTGTATAGCCTTGATAGACATCAGCTTTAAATAACGCAAAATGGTATAAAATGTAATAATTAGTATAAACAAATTGAAAAAAAAATCATGCGTGGAGCAAGAATTATGAAACAATTTCCCGCACAATGAGAATAGCCTCGATAGACATCGCCTTTAAATAACGCGAATTAGTATAAAGACGTAAAAAAATTGAAAAAAATCACGCGTTGACCACAGATTATGAAACAATTTCCAGCACATTGAGTATAGCCTTGACAGACATCACCTTTAAATAACGCAAAATAGTATAAAATGTAATAATTAGTATAAACAAATTGAAAAAAAATCATGCGTGGAGCACAGATTATGAAACAATTTCCCGCACAATGAGAATAGCCTCGATAGACATCGCCTTTAAATAACGCGAAATAGTATAAAGACGTAAACAAATTGAAAAAAATCACGCGTTGAGCACAGATTATGAAACAATTTCCCGCACAATGAGAATAGCCTCGATAGACATCGCCTTTAAAAAACGCGACATAGTATAAATCCGTAAACAAATTAAAAAAAATTACGCGTGGAGCACAGATTATGAAACAATTTCCCGCACAATGAGAATAGCCTCCATAAACATCGCCTTTAAATAACGCGAAATAGTATAAAATGTAATAATTAGTATAAACAAATTGAAAAAAAAATCACGCTTGGAGCATAGATTGTGAATCAATTTCCAGCACATTGAAAATAGTCTCGATAGACATCGCATTTAAAAAACGCGACATAGTATAAATCCGTAAACAAATTAAAAAAAATCACGCGTGGAGCACAGATTATGAAACAATTTCCCGCACAATGAGAATAGCCTCGATAGACATCGCCTTTAAATAACGCGAAATAGTATAAAATGTAATAATTAGTATAAACAAATTGAAAAAAAATCACGCTTGGAGCATAGATTGTGAATCAATTTCCAGCACATTGAAAATAGTCTCGATAGACATCGCCTTTAAAAAACGCGACATAGTATAAATCCGTAAACAAATTCAAAAAAATCACGCGTGGAGCACAGATTATGAAACAATTTCCCGCACAATGAGAATAGCCTCGATAGACATCGCCTTTAAATAACGCGAAATAGTATAAAGACGTAAACAAATTGAAAAAAAATCACGCGTTGACCACAGATTATGAAACAATTTCCAGCACATTGAGTATAGCCTTGACAGACATCACCTTTAAATAACGCAAAATAGTATAAAATGTAATAATTAGTATAAACAAATTGAAAAAAAAATCACGCTTGGAGCATAGATTGTGAATCAATTTCCAGCACATTGAAAATAGTCTCGATAGACATCGCCTTTAAAAAACGCGACATAGTATAAATCCGTAAACAAATTCAAAAAAATCACGCGTGGAGCACAGATTATAAAACAATTTCCCGCACAATGAGAATAGCCTCGATAGACATCACCTTTAAATAACGCGAATTATTATAAAGACGTAAACAAATTGAAAAAAATCACGCGTTGGCCACAGATTATGAAACAATTTCCAGCACATTGTGTATAGCCTTGATAGACATCACCTTTAAATAACGCAAAATAGTATAAAATGTAATAATTAGTATAAACAAATTGAAAAAAAAATCATGCGTGGAGCACAGATTATGAAACAATTTCCCGCACAATGAGAATAGCCTCGATAGACATCGCCTTTAAATAACGCGAAATAGTATAAAGACGTAAACAAATTGAAAAAAATCACGCGTTGAGCACAGATTATGAAACAATTTCCCGCACAATGAGAATAGCCTCGATAGACATCGCCTTTAAATAACGCGAAATAGTATAAAATGTAATAATTAGTATAAACAAATTGAAAAAAAAATCACGCTTGGAGCATAGATTGTGAATCAATTTCCAGCACATTGAAAATAGTCTCGATAGACATCGCCTTTAAAAAACGCGACATAGTATAAATCCGTAAACAAATTCAAAAAAATCACGCGTGGAGCACAGATTATAAAACAATTTCCCGCACAATGAGAATAGCGTCGATAGACATCGCCTTTAAATAACGCGAAATAGTATAAAGACGTAAACAAATTGAAAAAAATCACGCGTTGAGCACAGATTATGAAACAATTTCCAGCACATTGAGTATAGCCTTGACAGACATCACCTTTAAATAACGCGAAATAGTATAAAATGTAATAATTAGTATAAACAAATTGAAAAAAAAATCACGCTTGGAGCATAGATTGTGAAAAAATATCTAGCACATTGAAAATAGTCTCGATAGACATCACCTTTAAATAACGCGAAATAGTATAAATCTGTAAAAAAATTGAAAAAAAAATCACGCTTGGAGCATGGATTGTGAAACAATTTCCAGCACATTGAAAATATTCTCAATAGACATCACCTTTAAATAACGCGAAATAGTATAAATCTGAAAACAAATTAAAAAAAATCACGCGTGGAGCACAGATTATGAAACAATTTCCAGCACATTGAGAATAGCCTCGATAGACATCACCTTTAAATAACGCGAAATAGTATAAATCTGTAAAAAAATTGAAAAAAAAATCACACTTGGAGCATGGATTGTGAAACAATTTCCAGCACATTGAAAATATTCTCGATAGACATCGCCTTTAAATAACGCGAAATAGTATAAATCTGTAAATAAATTAAAAGAAATCACGCGTGGAGCACAGATTATGAAACAATTTCCAGCACATTGAGAATAGTCTCGATAGACATCACCTTTAAAAAACGCGAAATAGTATAAATCTGAAAACAAATTTTAAAAAATCACGCGTGGAGCACAGATTATGAAACAATTTCCAGCACATTGAGAATAGTCTCGATAGACATCACCTTTAAATAACTCGGATTAGTATAAATCCGTAAAAAAATCACCCGTGGAGCACAGATTATGAAACAATTTCCAGCACATTGAGAATAGTCTCGAAAGATATCGCCTTTAAATAACGCGAAATTTTATAAAATCCGTAAACAAATTGAAAAAAAAATCACGCTTGGAGCATAAATTGTGAAACAATTTCCAGCACATTGATAATAGTCTCGATAGACATCGCCTTTAAAAAACGCGACATAGTATAAATCCGTAAACAAATTAAAAAAAATCACGCGTGGAGCACAGATTATGAAACAATTTCCCGCACAATGAGAATAGCCTCGATAGACATCGCCTTTAAATAACGCGAATTAGTATAAAGACGTAAACAAATTGAAAAAAATCACGCGTTGACCACAGATTATGAAACAATTTCCAGCACATTGTGTATAGCCTTGATAGACATCACCTTTAAATAACGCAAAATAGTATAAAATGTAATAATTAGTATAAACAAATTGAAAAAAAAATCATGCGTGGAGCACAGATTATGAAACAATTTCCCGCACAATGAGAATAGCCTCGATAGACATCGCCTTTAAATAACGCGAAATAGTATAAAGACGTAAACAAATTGAAAAAAATCACGCGTTGACCACAGATTATGAAACAATTTCCAGCACATTGAGTATAGCCTTGACAGACATCACCTTTAAATAACGCAAAATAGTATAAAATGTAATAATTAGTATAAACAAATTGAAAAAAAAATCACGCTTGGAGCATAGATTGTGAATCAATTTCCAGCACATTGAAAATAGTCTCGATAGATATCGCCTTTAAAAAACGCGACATAGTATAAATCCCAAAACAAATTCAAAAAAATCACGCGTGGAGCACAGATTATAAAACAATTTCCCGCACAATGAGAATAGCCTCGATAGACATCACCTTTAAATAACGCAAAATAGTATAAAATGTAATAATTAGTATAAACAAATTGAAAAAAAAATCATGCGTGGAGCACAGATTATGAAACAATTTCCCGCACAATGAGAATAGCCTCGATAGACATCGCCTTTAAAAAACGCGACATAGTATAAATCCGTAAACAAATTTAAAAAAATCACGCGTGGAGCACAGATTATGAAACAATTTCCCGCACAATGAGAATAGCCTCGATAGACATCGCCTTTAAATAACGCGAAATAGTATAAAATGTAATAATTAGTATAAACAAATTGAAAAAAAAATCACGCTTGGAGCATAGATTGTGAATCAATTTCCAGCACATTGAAAATAGTCTCGATAGACATCGCCTTTAAAAAACGCGACATAGTATAAATCCGTAAACAAATTCAAAAAAATCACGCGTGGAGCACAGATTATGAAACAATTTCCCGCACAATGAGAATAGCCTCGATAGACATCGCCTTTAAATAACGCGAAATAGTATAAAGACGTAAACAAATTGAAAAAAATCACGCGTTGAGCACAGATTATGAAACAATTTCCCGCACAATGAGAATAGCCTCGATAGACATCGCCTTTAAAAAACGCGACATAGTATAAATCCGTAAACAAATTAAAAAAAATCACGCGTGGAGCACAGATTATGAAACAATTTCCCGCACAATGAGAATAGCCTCGATAGACATCGCCTTTAAATAACGCGAAATAGTATAAAATGTAATAATTAGTATAAACAAATTGAAAAAAAAATCACGCTTGGAGCATAGATTGTGAATCAATTTCCAGCACATTGAAAATAGTCTCGATAGACATCGCCTTTAAAAAACGCGACATAGTATAAATCCGTAAACAAATTCAAAAAAATCACGCGTGGAGCACAGATTATGAAACAATTTCCCGCACAATGAGAATAGCCTCGATAGACATCGCCTTTAAATAACGCGAAATAGTATAAAGACGTAAACAAATTGAAAAAAATCACGCGTTGACCACAGATTATGAAACAATTTCCAGCACATTGAGTATAGCCTTGACAGACATCACCTTTAAATAACGCAAAATAGTATAAAATGAAATAATTAGTATAAACAAATTGAAAAAAAATCACGCTTGGAGCATAGATTGTGAATCAATTTCCAGCACATTGAAAATAGTCTCGATAGACATCGCCTTTAAAAAACGCGACATAGTATAAATCCGTAAACAAATTCAAAAAAATCACGCGTGGAGCACAGATTATAAAACAATTTCCCGCACAATGAGAATAGCGTCGATAGACATCGCCTTTAAATAACGCGAAATAGTATAAAGACGTAAACAAATTGAAAAAAATCACGCGTTGAGCACAGATTATGAAACAATTTCCAGCACTTTGAGTATAGCCTTGACAGACATCACCTTTAAATAACGCGAAATAGTATAAAATGTAATAATTAGTATAAACAAATTGAAAAAAAAATCACGCTTGGAGCATAGATTGTGAAAAAATATCTAGCACATTGAAAATAGTCTCGAAAGACATCACCTTTAAATAACGCGAAATAGTATAAATCTGTAAAAAAATTGAAAAAAAAATCACGCTTGGAGCATGGATTGTGAAACAATTTCCAGCACATTGAAAATATTCTCAATAGACATCACCTTTAAATAACGCGAAATAGTATAAATCTGAAAACAAATTAAAAAAAATCACGCGTGGAGCACAGATTATGAAACAATTTCCAGCACATTGAGAATAGCCTCGATAGACATCACCTTTAAATAACGCGAAATAGTATAAATCTGTAAAAAAATTGAAAAAAAAATCACACTTGGAGCATGGATTGTGAAACAATTTCCAGCACATTGGAAATATTCTCGATAGACATCGCCTTTAAATAACGCGAAATAGTATAAATCTGTAAATAAATTAAAAGAAATCACGCGTGGAGCACAGATTATGAAACAATTTCCAGCACATTGAGAATAGTCTCGATAGACATCACCTTTAAAAAACGCGAAATAGTATAAATCTGAAAACAAATTTTAAAAAATCACGCGTGGAGCACAGATTATGAAACAATTTCCAGCACATTGAGAATAGTCTCGATAGACATCACCTTTAAATAACTCGGATTAGTATAAATCCGTAAACAAATTCAAAAAAATCACCCGTGGAGCACAGATTATGAAACAATTTCCAGCACATTGAGAATAGTCTCGAAAGACATCGCCTTTAAATAACGCGAAATTTTATAAAATCCGTAAACAAATTGAAAAAAAAATCACGCTTGGAGCATAAATTGCGAAACAATTTCCAGCACATTGATAATAGTCTCGATAGACATCGCCTTTAAAAAACGCGACATAGTATAAATCCGTAAACAAATTTAAAAAAATCACGCGTGGAGCACAGATTATGGAACAATTTCCCGCACAATGAGAATAGCCTCGATAGACATCGCCTTTAAATAACGCGAAATAGTATAAAATGTAATAATTAGTATAAACAAATTAAAAATAAAATCACGCTTGGAGCATAGATTGTGAATCAATTTCCAGCACATTGAAAATAGTCTCGATAGACATCGCCTTTAAAAAACGCGACATAGTATAAATCCGTAAACAAATTCAAAAAAATCACGCGTGGAGCACAGATTATAAAACAATTTCCCGCACAATGAGAATAGCCTCGATAGACATCGCCTTTAAATAACGCGAATTAGTATAAAGACGTAAACAAATTGAAAAAAATCACGCGTTGACCACAGATTATGAAACAATTTCCAGCACATTGTGTATAGCCTTGATAGACATCACCTTTAAATAACGCAAAATAGTATAAAATGTAATAATTAGTATAAACAAATTGAAAAAAAAATCATGCGTGGAGCACAGATTATGAAACAATTTCCCGCACAATGAGAATAGCCTCGATAGACATCGCCTTTAAATAACGCGAAATAGTATAAAGACGTAAACAAATTGAAAAAAATCACGCGTTGACCACAGATTATGAAACAATTTCCAGCACATTGAGTATAGCCTTGACAGACATCACCTTTAAATAACGCAAAATAGTATAAAATGTAATAATTAGTATAAACAAATTGAAAAAAAAATCATGCGTGGAGCACAGATTATGAAACAATTTCCAGCACATTGAAAATAGTCTCGATAGACATCGCCTTTAAATAACGCGAAATAGTATAAAGACGTAAACAAATTGAAAAAAATCACGCGTTAAGCACAGATTATGAAACAATTTCCCGCACAATGAGAATAGCCTCGATAGACATCGCCTTTAAAAAACGCGACATAGTATAAATCCGTAAACAAATTAAAAAAAATCACGCGTGGAGCACAGATTATGAAACAATTTCCCGCACAATGAGAATAGCCTCGATAGACATCGCCTTTAAATAACGCGAAATAGTATAAAATGTAATAATTAGTATAAACAAATTGAAAAAAAATCACGCTTGGAGCATAGATTGTGAATCAATTTCCAGCACATTGAAAATAGTCTCGATAGACATCGCCTTTAAAAAACGCGACATAGTATAAATCCGTAAACAAATTCAAAAAAATCACGCGTGGAGCACAGATTATGAAACAATTTCCCGCACAATGAGAATAGCCTCGATAGACATCGCCTTTAAATAACGCGAAATAGTATAAAGACGTAAACAAATTGAAAAAAATCACGCGTTGACCACAGATTATGAAACAATTTCCAGCACATTGAGTATAGCCTTGACAGACATCACCTTTAAATAACGCAAAATAGTATAAAATGAAATAATTAGTATAAACAAATTGAAAAAAAATCACGCTTGGAGCATAGATTGTGAATCAATTTCCAGCACATTGAAAATAGTCTCGATAGACATCGCCTTTAAAAAACGCGACATAGTATAAATCCGTAAACAAATTCAAAAAAATCACGCGTGGAGCACAGATTATAAAACAATTTCCCGCACAATGAGAATAGCGTCGAAAGACATCGCCTTTAAATAACGCGAAATAGTATAAAGACGTAAACAAATTGAAAAAAATCACGCGTTGAGCACAGATTATGAAACAATTTCCAGCACATTGAGTATAGCCTTGACAGACATCACCTTTAAATAACGCGAAATAGTATAAAATGTAATAATTAGTATAAACAAATTGAAAAAAAAATCACGCTTGGAGCATAGATTGTGAAAAAATATCTAGCACATTGAAAATAGTCTCGATAGACATCACCTTTAAATAACGCGAAATAGTATAAATCTGTAAAAAAATTGAAAAAAAAATCACGCTTGGAGCATGGATTGTGAAACAATTTCCAGCACATTGAAAATATTCTCAATAGACATCACCTTTAAATAGCGCGAAATAGTATAAATCTGAAAACAAATTAAAAAAAATCACGCGTGGAGCACAGATTATGAAACAATTTCCAGCACATTGAGAATAGCCTCGATAGACATCACCTTTAAATAACGCGAAATAGTATAAATCTGTAAAAAAATTGAAAAAAAAAATCACACTTGGAGCATGGATTGTGAAACAATTTCCAGCACATTGAAAATATTCTCGATAGACATCGCCTTTAAATAACGCGAAATAGTATAAATCTGTAAATAAATTAAAAGAAATCACGCGTGGAGCACAGATTATGAAACAATTTCCAGCACACTGAGAATAGTCTCGATAGACATCACCTTTAAATAACTCGGATTAGTATAAATCCGTAAACAAATTCAAAAAAATCACCCGTGGAGCACAGATTATGAAACAATTTCCAGCACATTGAGAATAGTCTCGAAAGACATCGCCTTTAAATAACGCGAAATTTTATAAAATCCGTAAACAAATTGAAAAAAAAATCACGCTTGGAGCATAAATTGTGAAACAATTTCCAGCACATTGATAATAGTCTTGATAGACATCGCCTTTAAAAAACGCGACATAGTATAATTCCGTAAACAAATTAAAAAAAATCACGCGTGGAGCACAGATTATGAAACAATTTCCCGCACAATGAGAATAGCCTCGATAGACGTCGCCTTTAAATAACGCGAAATAGTATAAAATGTAATAATTAGTATAAACAAATTGAAAATAAAATCACGCTTGGAGCATAGATTGTGAATCAATTTCCAGCACATTGAAAATAGTCTCGATAGACATCGCCGTTAAAAAACGCGACATAGTATAAATCCGTAAACAAATTCAAAAAAATCACGCGTGGAGCACAGATTATGAAACAATTTCCCGCACAATGAGAATAGCCTCTATAGACATCGCCTTTAAATAACGCGAAATAGTATAAAGACGTAAACAAATTGAAAAAAATCACGCGTTGACCACAGATTATGAAACAATTTCCAGCACATTGAGTATAGCCTTGACAGACATCACCTTTAAATAACGCAAAATAGTATAAAATGTAATAATTAGTATAAAAAAATTGAAAAAAAAATCACGCTTGGAGCATAGATTGTGAATCAATTTCCAGCACATTGAAAATAGTCTCGATAGACATCGCCTTTAAAAAACGCGACATAGTATAAATCCGTAAACAAATTCAAAAAAATCACGCGTGGAGCACAGATTATAAAACAATTTCCCGCACAATGAGAATAGCCTCGATAGACATCGCCTTTAAATAACGCGAATTAGTATAAAGACGTAAACAAATTGAAAAAAATCACGCGTTGACCACAGATTATGAAACAATTTCCAGCACATTGAGTATAGCCTTGACAGACATCACCTTTAAATAACGCAAAATAGTATAAAATGTAATAATTAGTATAAACAAATTGAAAAAAAAATCATGCGTGGAGCACAGATTATGAAACAATTTCCAGCACATTGAAAATAGTCTCGATAGACATCGCCTTTAAATAACGCGAAATAGTATAAAGACGTAAACAAATTGAAAAAAATCACGCGTTGAGCACAGATTATGAAACAATTTCCCGCACAATGAGAATAGCCTCGATAGACATCGCCTTTAAAAAACGCGACATAGTATAAATCCGTAAACAAATTTAAAAAAATCACGCTTGGAGCACAGATTATGAAACAATTTCCCGCACAATGAGAATAGCCTCGATAGACATCGCCTTTAAATAACGCGAAATAGTATAAAATGTAATAATTAGTATAAACAAATTGAAAAAAAAATCACGCTTGGAGCATAGATTGTGAATCAATTTCCAGCACATTGAAAATAGTTTCGATAGACATCGCCTTTAAAAAACGCGACATAGTATAAATCCGTAAACAAATTCAAAAAAATCACGCGTGGAGCACAGATTATGAAACAATTTCCCGCACAATGAGAATAGCCTCGATAGACATCGCCTTTAAATAACGCGAAATAGTATAAAGACGTAAACAAATTGAAAAAAATCACGCGTTGACCACAGATTATGAAACAATTTCCAGCACATTGAGTATAGCCTTGACAGACATCACCTTTAAATAACGCAAAATAGTATAAAATGAAATAATTAGTATAAACAAATTGAAAAAAAAATCATGCGTGGAGCACAGATTATGAAACAATTTCCCGCACAATGAGAATAGCCTCGATAGACATCGCCTTTAAATAACGCGAAATAGTATAAAGACGTAAACAAATTGAAAAAAATCACGCGTTGACCACAGATTATGAAACAATTTCCAGCACATTGAGTATAGCCTTGACAGACATCACCTTTAAATAACGCAAAATAGTATAAAATGTAATAATTAGTATAAACAAATTGAAAAAAAAATCATGCGTGGAGCACAGATTATGAAACAATTTCCAGCACATTGAAAATAGTCTCGATAGACATCGCCTTTAAATAACGCGAAATAGTATAAAGACGTAAACAAATTGAAAAAAATCACGCGTTGAGCACAGATTATGAAACAATTTCCCGCACAATGAGAATAGTCTCGATAGACATCGCCTTTAAAAAACGCGACATAGTATAAATCCGTTAACAAATTAAAAAAAATCACGCGTGGAGCACAGATTATGAAACAATTTCCCGCACAATGAGAATAGCCTCGATAGACATCGCCTTTAAATAACGCGAAATAGTATAAAATGTAATAATTAGTATAAACAAATTGAAAAAAAAATCACGCTTGGAGCATAGATTGTGAATCAATTTCCAGCACATTGAAAATAGTCTCGATAGACATCGCCTTTAAAAAACGCGACATAGTATAAATCCGTAAACAAATTCAAAAAAATCACGCGTGGAGCACAGATTATGAAACAATTTCCCGCACAATGAGAATAGCCTCGATAGACATCGCCTTTAAATAACGCGAAATAGTATAAAGACGTAAATAAATTGAAAAAAATCACGCGTTGACCACAGATTATGAAACAATTTCCAGCACATTGAGTACAGCCTTGACAGACATCACCTTTAAATAACGCAAAATAGTATAAAATGAAATAATTAGTATAAACAAATTGAAAAAAATTCACGCTTGGAGCATAGATTGTGAATCAATTTCCAGCACATTGAAAATAGTCTCGATAAACATCGCCTTTAAAAAACGCGACATAGTATAAATCCGTAAACAAATTCAAAAAAATCACGCGTGGAGCACAGATTATAAAACAATTTCCCACACAATGAGAATAGCGTCGATAGACATCGCCTTTAAATAACGCGAAATAGTATAAAGACGTAAACAAATTGAAAAAAATCACGCGTTGAGCACAGATTATGAAACAATTTCCAGCACATTGAGTATAGCCTTGACATACATCACCTTTAAATAACGCGAAATAGTATAAAATGTAATAATTAGTATAAACAAATTGAAAAAAAAATCACGCTTGGAGCATAGATTGTGAAAAAATATCTAGCACATTGAAAATAGTCTCGATAGACATCACCTTTAAATAACGCGAAATAGTATAAATCTGTAAAAAAATTGAAAAAAAAATCACGCTTGGAGCATGGATTGTGAAACAATTTCCAGCACATTGAAAATATTCTCAATAGACATCACCTTTAAATAACGCCAAATAGTATAAATCTGAAAAGAAATTAAAAAAAATCACGCGTGGAGCACAGATTATGAAACAATTTCCAGCACATTGAGAATAGCCTCGATAGACATCACCTTTAAATAACGCGAAATAGTATAAATCTGTAAAAAAATTGAAAAAAAATCACACTTGGAGCATGGATTGTGAAACAATTTCCAGCACATTGAAAATATTCTCTATAGACATCGCCTTTAAATAACGCGAAATAGTATAAATCTGTAAATAAATTAAAAGAAATCACGCGTGGAGCACAGATTATGAAACAATTTCCAGCACATTGAGAATAGTCTCGATAGACATCACCTTTAAATAACTCGGATTAGTATAAATCCGTAAACAAATACAAAAAAATCACCCGTGGAGCACAGATTATGAAACAATTTCCAGCACATTGAGAATAGTCTCGAAAGACATCGCCTTTAAATAACGCGAAATTTTATAAAATCCGTAAACAAATTGAAAAAAAAATCACGCTTGGAGCATAAATTGTGAAACAATTTCCAGCACATTGATAATAGTCTCGATAGACATCGCCTTTAAAAAACGCGACATAGTATAAATCCGTAAACAAATTTAAAAAAATCACGCGTGGAGCACAGATTATGAAACAATTTCCCGCACAATGAGAATAGCCTCGATAGACATCGCCTTTAAATAACGCGAAATAGTATAAAATGTAATAATTAGTATAAACAAATTGAAAATAAAATCACGCTTGGAGCATAGATTGTGAATCAATTTCCAGCACATTGAAAATAGTCTCGATAGACATCGCCTTTAAAAAACGCGACATAGTATGAATCCGTAAACAAATTCAAAAAAATCACGCGTGGAGCACAGATTATGAAACAATTTCCCGCACAATGAGAATAGCGTCGATAGACATCGCCTTTAAATAACGCGAAATAGTATAAAGACGTAAACAAATTGAAAAAATCACGCGTTGAGCACAGATTATGAAACAATTTCCAGCACATTGAGTATAGCCTTGACAGACATCACCTTTAAATAACGCGAAATAGTATAAAATGTAATAATTAGTATAAACAAATTGAAAAAAAAATCACGCTTGGAGCATAGATTGTGAAAAAATATCTAGCACATTGAAAATAGTCTCGATAGACATCACCTTTAAATAACGCGAAATAGTATAAATCTGTAAAAAAATTGAAAAAAAATCACGCTTGGAGCATGGATTGTGAAACAATTTCCAGCACATTGAAAATATTCTCAATAGACATCACCTTTAAATAACGCCAAATAGTATAAATCTGAAAAGAAATTAAAAAAAATCACGCGTGGAGCACAGATTATGAAACAATTTCCAGCACATTGAGAATAGCCTCGATAGACATCACCTTTAAATAACGCGAAATAGTATAAATCTGTAAAAAAATTGAAAAAAAATCACACTTGGAGCATGGATTGTGAAACAATTTCCAGCACATTGAAAATATTCTCTATAGACATCGCCTTTAAATAACGCGAAATAGTATAAATCTGTAAATAAATTAAAAGAAATCACGCGTGGAGCACAGATTATGAAACAATTTCCAGCACATTGAGAATAGTCTCGATAGACATCACCTTTAAATAACTAGGATTAGTATAAATCCGTAAACAAATTCAAAAAAATCACCCGTGGAGCACAGATTATGAAACAATTTCCAGCACATTGAGAATAGTCTCGAAAGACATCGCCTTTAAATAACGCGAAATTTTATAAAATCCGTAAACAAATTGAAAAAAAAATCACGCTTGGAGCATAAATTGTGAAACAATTTCCAGCACATTGAAAATAGTCTCGATAGACATCGCCTTTAAATAACGCGAAATAGTATAAAATGTAATAATTAGTATAAACAAATTGAAAATAAAATCACGCTTGGAGCATAGATTGTGAATCAATTTCCAGCACATTGAAAATAGTCTCGATAGACATCGCCTTTAAAAAACGCGACATAGTATAAATCCGTAAACAAATTCAAAAAAATCACGCGTGGAGCACAGATTATGAAACAATTTCCCGCACAATGAGAATAGCCTCTATAGACATCGCCTTTAAATAACGCGAAATAGTATAAAGACGTAAACAAATTGAAAAAAATCACGCGTTGACCACAGATTATGAAACAATTTCCAGCACATTGAGTATAGCCTTGACAGACATCACCTTTAAATAACGCAAAATAGTATAAAATGTAATAATTAGTATAAAAAAATTGAAAAAAAAATCACGCTTGGAGCATAGATTGTGAATCAATTTCCAGCACATTGAAAATAGTCTCGATAGACATCGCCTTTAAAAAACGCGACATAGTATAAATCCGTAAACAAATTCAAAAAAATCACGCGTGGAGCACAGATTATAAAACAATTTCCCGCACAATGAGAATAGCCTCGATAGACATCGCCTTTAAATAACGCGAATCAGTATAAAGACGTAAACAAATTGAAAAAAATCACGCGTTGACCACAGATTATGAAACAATTTCCAGCACATTGTGTATAGCCTTGATAGACATCACCTTTAAATAACGCAAAATAGTATAAAATGTAATAATTAGTATAAACAAATTGAAAAAAAAATCATGCGTGGAGCACAGATTATGAAACAATTTCCCGCACAATGAGAATAGCCTCGATAGACATCGCCTTTAAATAACGCGAAATAGTATAAAGACGTAAACAAATTGAAAAAAATCACGCGTTGACCACAGATTATGAAACAATTTCCAGCACATTGAGTATAGCCTTGACAGACATCACCTTTAAATAACGCAAAATAATATAAAATGTAATAATTAGTATAAACAAATTGAAAAAAAAATCACGCTTGGAGCATAGATTGTGAATCAATTTCCAGCACATTGAAAATAGTCTCGATAGATATCGCCTTTAAAAAACGCGACATAGTATAAATCCGTAAACAAATTCAAAAAAATCACAAGTGGAGCACAGATTATAAAACAATTTCCCGCACAATGAGAATAGCCTCGATAGACATCACCTTTAAATAACGCAAAATAGTATAAAATGTAATAATTAGTATAAACAAATTGAAAAAAAAATCACGCGTTGACCACAGATTATGAAACAATTTCCAGCACATTGAGTATAGCCTTGACAGACATCACCTTTAAATAACGCAAAATAGTATAAAATGTAATAATTAGTATAAAAAAATTGAAAAAAAAATCACGCTTGGAGCATAGATTGTGAATCAATTTCCAGCACATTGAAAATAGTCTCGATAGACATCGCCTTTAAAAAACGCGACATAGTATAAATCCGTAAACAAATTCAAAAAAATCACGCGTGGAGCACAGATTATAAAACAATTTCCCGCACAATGAGAATAGCCTCGATAGACATCGCCTTTAAATAACGCGAATCAGTATAAAGACGTAAACAAATTGAAAAAAATCACGCGTTGACCACAGATTATGAAACAATTTCCAGCACATTGTGTATAGCCTTGATAGACATCACCTTTAAATAACGCAAAATAGTATAAAATGTAATAATTAGTATAAACAAATTGAAAAAAAAATCATGCGTGGAGCACAGATTATGAAACAATTTCCCGCACAATGAGAATAGCCTCGATAGACATCGCCTTTAAATAACGCGAAATAGTATAAAGACGTAAACAAATTGAAAAAAATCACGCGTTGACCACAGATTATGAAACAATTTCCCGCACAATGAGAATAGCCTCGATAGACATCACCTTTAAATAACGCAAAATAGTATAAAATGTAATAATTAGTATAAACAAATTGAAAAAAAATCATGCGTGGAGCACAGATTATGAAACAATTTCCCGCACAATGAGAATAGCCTCGATAGACATCGCCTTTAAAAAACGCGACATAGTATAAATCCGTAAACAAATTAAAAAAAATCACGCGTGGAGCACAGATTATGAAACAATTTCCCGCACAATGAGAATAGCCTCGATAGACATCGCCTTTAAATAACGCGAAATAGTATAAAATGTAATAATTAGTATAAACAAATTGAAAAAAAAATCACGCTTGGAGCATAGATTGTGAATCAATTTCCAGCACATTGAAAATAGTCTCGATAGACATCGCCTTTAAAAAACGCGACATAGTATAAATCCGTAAACAAATTCAAAAAAACCACGCGTGGAGCACAGATTATGAAACAATTTCCCGCACAATGAGAATAGCCTCGATAGACATCGCCTTTAAATAACGCGAAATAGTATAAAGACGTAAACAAATTGAAAAAAATCACGCGTTGACCACAGATTATGAAACAATTTCCAGCACATTGAGTATAGCCTTGACAGACATCACCTTTAAATAACGCAAAATAGTATAAAATGAAATAATTAGTATAAACAAATTGAAAAAAAATCACGCTTGGAGCATAGATTGTGAATCAATTTCCAGCACATTGAAAATAGTCTCGATAGACATCGCCTTTAAAAAACGCGACATAGTATAAATCCGTAAACAAATTCAAAAAAATCACGCGTGGAGCACAGATTATAAAACAATTTCCCGCACAATGAGAATAGCGTCGATAGACATCGCCTTTAAATAACGCGAAATAGTATAAAGACGTAATCAAATTGAAAAAAATCACGCGTTGAGCACAGATTATGAAACAATTTCCAGCACATTGAGTATAGCCTTGACAGACATCACCTTTAAATAACGCGAAATAGTATAAAATGTAATAATTAGTATAAACAAATTGAAAAAAAAATCACGCTTGGAGCATAGATTGTGAAAAAATATCTAGCACATTGAAAATAGTCTCGATAGACATCACCTTTAAATAACGCGAAATAGTATAAATCTGTAAAAAAATTGAAAAAAAATCACGCTTGGAGCATGGATTGTGAAACAATTTCCAGCACATTGAAAATATTCTCAATAGACATCACCTTTAAATGACGCGAAATAGTATAAAGACGTAAACAAATTGAAAAAAATCACGCGTTGACCACAGATTATGAAACAATTTCCAGCACATTGAGTATAGCCTTGACAGACATCACCTTTAAATAACGCAAAATAGTATAAAATGTAATAATTAGTATAAAAAAATTGAAAAAAAAATCACGCTTGGAGCATAGATTGTGAATCAATTTCCAGCACATTGAAAATAGTCTCGATAGACATCGCCTTTAAAAAACGCGACATAGTATAAATCCGTAAACAAATTCAAAAAAATCACGCGTGGAGCACAGATTATAAAACAATTTCCCGCACAATGAGAATAGCCTCGATAGACATCGCCTTTAAATAACGCGAATCAGTATAAAGACGTAAACAAATTGAAAAAAATCACGCGTTGACCACAGATTATGAAACAATTTAAAGCACATTGTGTATAGCCTTGATAGACATCACCTTTAAATAACGCAAAATAGTATAAAATGTAATAATTAGTATAAACAAATTGAAAAAAAAATCATGCGTGGAGCACAGATTATGAAACAATTTCCCGCACAATGAGAATAGCCTCGATAGACATCGCCTATAAATAACGCGAAATAGTATAAAGACGTAAACAAATTGAAAAAAATCACGCGTTGACCACAGATTATGAAACAATTTCCAGCACATTGAGTATAGCCTTGACAGACATCACCTTTAAATAACGCAAAATAGTATAAAATGTAATAATTAGTATAAACAAATTGAAAAAAAATCACGCTTGGAGCATAGATTGTGAATCAATTTCCAGCACATTGAAAATAGTCTCGATAGATATCGCCTTTAAAAAACGCGACATAGTATAAATCCGTAAACAAATTCAAAAAAATCACGCGTGGAGCACAGATTATAAAACAATTTCCCGCACAATGAGAATAGCCTCGATAGACATCACCTTTAAATAACGCAAAATAGTATAAAATGTAATAATTAGTATAAACAAATTGAAAAAAAAATCACGCGTTGACCACAGATTATGAAACAATTTCCAGCACATTGAGTATAGCCTTGACAGACATCACCTTTAAATAACGCAAAATAGTATAAAATGTAATAATTAGTATAAAAAAATTGAAAAAAAAATCACGCTTGGAGCATAGATTGTGAATCAATTTCCAGCACATTGAAAATAGTCTCGATAGACATCGCCTTTAAAAAACGCGACATAGTATAAATCCGTAAACAAATTCAAAAAAATCACGCGTGGAGCACAGATTATAAAACAATTTCCCGCACAATGAGAATAGCCTCGATAGACATCGCCTTTAAATAACGCGAATCAGTATAAAGACGTAAACAAATTGAAAAAAATCACGCGTTGACCACAGATTATGAAACAATTTCCAGCACATTGTGTATAGCCTTGATAGACATCACCTTTAAATAACGCAAAATAGTATAAAATGTAATAATTAGTATAAACAAATTGAAAAAAAAATCATGCGTGGAGCACAGATTATGAAACAATTTCCCGCACAATGAGAATAGCCTCGATAGACATCGCCTTTAAATAACGCGAAATAGAATAAAGACGTAAACAAATTGAAAAAAATCACGCGTTGACCACAGATTATGAAACAATTTCCAGCACATTGAGTATAGCCTTGACAGACATCACCTTTAAATAACGCAAAATAGTATAAAATGTAATAATTAGTATAAACAAATTGAAAAAAAAATCACGCTTGGAGCATAGATTGTGAATCAATTTCCAGCACATTGAAAATAGTCTCGATAGATATCGCCTTTAAAAAACGCGACATAGTATAAATCCGTAAACAAATTCAAAAAAATCACGCGTGGAGCACAGATTATAAAACAATTTCCCGCACAATGAGAATAGCCTCGATAGACATCACCTTTAAATAACGCAAAATAGTATAAAATGTAATAATTAGTATAAACAAATTGAAAAAAAAATCATGCGTGGAGCACAGATTATGAAACAATTTCCCGCACAATGAGAATAGCCTCGATAGACATCGCCTTTAAAAAACGCGACATAGTATAAATCCGTAAACAAATTTAAAAAAATCACGCGTGGAGCACAGATTATGAAACAATTTCCCGCACAATGAGAATAGCCTCGATAGACATTGCCTTTAAATAACGCGAAATAGTATAAAATGTAATAATTAATATAAACAAATTGAAAAAAAAATCACGCTTGGAGCATAGATTGTGAATCAGTTTCCAGCACATTGAAAATAGTCTCGATAGACATCGCCTTTAAAAAACGCGACATAGTATAAATCCGTAAACAAATTCAAAAAAATCACGCGTGGAGCACAGATTATGAAACAATTTCCCGCACAATGAGAATAGCCTCGATAGACATCGCCTTTAAATAACGCGAAATAGTATAAAGACGTAAACAAATTGAAAAAAATCACGCGTTGACCACAGATTATGAAACAATTTCCAGCACATTGAGTATAGCCTTGACAGACATCACCTTTAAATAACGCAAAATAGTATAAAATGAAATAATTAGTATAAACAAATTGAAAAAAAATCACGCTTGGAGCATAGATTGTGAATCAATTTCCAGCACATTGAAAATAGTCTCGATAGACATCGCCTTTAAAAAACGCGACATAGTATAAATCCGTAAACAAATTCAAAAAAATCACGCGTGGAGCACAGATTATAAAACAATTTCCCGCACAATGAGAATAGCGTCGATAGACATCGCCTTTAAATAACGCGAAATAGTATAAAGACGTAAACAAATTGAAAAAAATCACGCGTTGAGCACAGATTATGAAACAATTTCCAGCACATTGAGTATAGCCTTGACAGACATCACCTTTAAATAACGCGAAATAGTATAAAATGTAATAATTAGTATAAACAAATTGAAAAAAAAATCACGCTTGGAGCATAGATTGTGAAAAAATATCTAGCACATTGAAAATAGTCTCGATAGACATCACCTTTAAATAACGCGAAATAGTATAAATCTGTAAAAAAATTGAAAAAAAATCACGCTTGGAGCATGGATTGTGAAACAATTTCCAGCACATTGAAAATATTCTCAATAGACATCACCTTTAAATAACGCGAAATAGTATAAAGACGTAAACAAATTGAAAAAAATCACGCGTTGACCACAGATTATGAAACAATTTCCAGCACATTGAGTATAGCCTTGACAGACATCACCTTTAAATAACGCAAAATAGTATAAAATGTAATAATTAGTATAAAAAAATTGAAAAAAAAATCACGCTTGGAGCATAGATTGTGAATCAATTTCCAGCACATTGAAAATAGTCTCGATAGACATCGCCTTTAAATAACGCGACATAGTATAAATCCGTAAACAAATTCAAAAAAATCACGCGTGGAGCACAGATTATAAAACAATTTCCCGCACAATGAGAATAGCCTCGATAGACATCGCCTTTAAATAACGCGAATCAGTATAAAGACGTAAACAAATTGAAAATAATCACGCGTTGACCACAGATTATGAAACAATTTCCAGCACATTGTGTATAGCCTTGATAGACATCACCTTTAAATAACGCAAAATAGTATAAAATGTAATAATTAGTATAAACAAATTGAAAAAAAAATCATGCGTGGAGCACAGATTATGAAACAATTTCCCGCACAATGAGAATAGCCTCGATAGACATCGCCTTTAAATAACGCGAAATAGTATAAAGACGTAAACAAATTGAAAAAAATCACGTGTTGACCACAGATTATGAAACAATTTCCAGCACATTGAGTATAGCCTTGACAGACATCACCTTTAAATAACGCAAAATAGTATAAAATGTAATAATTAGTATAAACAAATTGAAAAAAAATCACGCTTGGAGCATAGATTGTGAATCAATTTCCAGCACATTGAAAATAGTCTCGATAGATATCGCCTTTAAAAAACGCGACATAGTATAAATCCGTAAACAAATTCAAAAAAATCACGCGTGGAGCACAGATTATAAAACAATTTCCCGCACAATGAGAATAGCCTCGATAGACATCACCTTTAAATAACGCAAAATAGTATAAAATGTAATAATTAGTATAAACAAATTGAAAAAAAAATCACGCGTTGACCACAGATTATGAAACAATTTCCAGCACATTGAGTATAGCCTTGACACACATCACCTTTAAATAACGCAAAATAGTATAAAATGTAATAATTAGTATAAAAAAATTGAAAAAAATATCACGCTTGGAGCATAGATTGTGAATCAATTTCCAGCACATTGAAAATAGTCTCGATAGACATCGCCTTTAAAAAACGCGACATAGTATAAATCCGTAAACAAATTCAAAAAAATCACGCGTGGAGCACAGATTATAAAACAATTTCCCGCACAATGAGAATAGCCTCGATAGACATCGCCTTTAAATAACGCGAATCAGTATAAAGACGTAAACAAATTGAAAAAAATCACGCGTTGACCACAGATTATGAAACAATTTCCAGCACATTGTGTATAGCCTTGATAGACATCACCTTTAAATAACGCAAAATAGTATAAAATGTAATAATTAGTATAAACAAATTGAAAAAAATTATGCGTGGAGCACAGATTATGAAACAATTTCCCGCACAATGAGAATAGCCTCGATAGACATCGCCTTTAAATAACGCGAAATAGTATAAAGACGTAAACAAATTGAAAAAAATCACGCGTTGACCACAGATTATGAAACAATTTCCAGCACATTGAGTATAGCCTTGACAGACATCACCTTTAAATAACGCAAAATAGTATAAAATGTAATAATTAGTATAAACAAATTGAAAAAAAAATCACGCTTGGAGCATAGATTGTGAATCAATTTCCAGCACATTGAAAATAGTCTCGATAGATATCGCCTTTAAAAAACGCGACATAGTATAAATCCGTAAACAAATTCAAAAAAATCACGCGTGGAGCACAGATTATAAAACAATTTCCCGCACAATGAGAATAGCCTCGATAGACATCACCTTTAGATAACGCAAAATAGTATAAAATGTAATAATTAGTATAAACAAATTGAAAAAAAATCATGCGTGGAGCACAGATTATGAAACAATTTCCCGCACAATGAGAATAGCCTCGATAGACATCGCCT
Source organism: Maratus speciosus (assembly GCA_963932465.1). Classification (NCBI taxonomy): domain Eukaryota; kingdom Metazoa; phylum Arthropoda; class Arachnida; order Araneae; family Salticidae; genus Maratus; species Maratus speciosus. The sequence goes on from OZ010792.1 coordinate 616,556,796, forward strand.
TTAAAAAACGCGACATAGTATAAATCCGTAAACAAATTAAAAAAAATCACGCGTGGAGCACAGATTATGAAACAATTTCCCGCACAATGAGAATAGCCTCGATAGACATCGCCTTTAAATAACGCGAAATAGTATAAAATGTAATAATTAGTATAAACAAATTGAAAAAAAAATCACGCTTGGAGCATAGATTGTGAATCAATTTCCAGCACATTGAAAATAGTCTCGATAGACATCGCCTTTAAAAAACGCGACATAGTATAAATCCGTAAACAAATTCAAAAAAATCACGCGTGGAGCACAGATTATGAAACAATTTCCCGCACAATGAGAATAGCCTCGATAGACATCGCCTTTAAATAACGCGAAATAGTATAAAGACGTAAACAAATTGAAAAAAATCACGCGTTGACCACAGATTATGAAACAATTTCCAGCACATTGAGTATAGCCTTGACAGACATCACCTTTAAATAACGCAAAATAGTATAAAATGAAATAATTAGTATAAACAAATTGAAAAAAAATCACGCTTGGAGCATAGATTGTGAATCAATTTCCAGCACATTGAAAATAGTCTCGATAGACATCGCCTTTAAAAAACGCGACATAGTATAAATCCGTAAACAAATTCAAAAAAATCACGCGTGGAGCACAGATTATAAAACAATTTCCCGCACAATGAGAATAGCGTCGATAGACATCGCCTTTAAATAACGCGAAATAGTATAAAGACGTAAACAAATTGAAAAAAATCACGCGTTGAGCACAGATTATGAAACAATTTCCAGCACATTGAGTATAGCCTTGACAGACATCACCTTTAAATAACGCGAAATAGTATAAAATGTAATAATTAGTATAAACAAATTGAAAAAAAAATCACGCCTGGAGCATAGATTGTGAAGAAATATCTAGCACATTGAAAATAGTCTCGATAGACATCACCTTTAAATAACGCGAAATAGTATAAATCTGTAAAAAAATTAAAAAAAAATCACGCTTGGAGCATGGATTGTGAAACAATTTCCAGCACATTGAAAATATTCTCAATAGACATCACCTTTAAATAACGCGAAATAGTATAAAGACGTAAACAAATTGAAAAAAATCACGCGTTGACCACAGATTATGAAACAATTTCCAGCACATTGAGTATAGCCTTGACAGACATCACCTTTAAATAACGCAAAATAGTATAAAATGTAAGAATTAGTATAAAAAAATTGAAAAAAAAATCACGCTTGGAGCATAGATTGTGAATCAATTTCCAGCACATTGAAAATAGTCTCGATAGACATCGCCTTTAAAAAACGCGACATAGTATAAATCCGTAAACAAATTCAAAAAAATCACGCGTGGAGCACAGATTATAAAACAATTTCCCGCACAATGAGAATAGCCTCGATAGACATCGCCTTTAAATAACGCGAATCAGTATAAAGACGTAAACAAATTGAAAAAAATCACGCGTTGACCACAGATTATGAAACAATTTCCAGCACATTGTGTATAGCCTTGATAGACATCACCTTTAAATAACGCAAAATAGTATAAAATGTAATAATTAGTATAAACAAATTGAAAAAAAAAATCATGCGTGGAGCACAGATTATGAAACAATTTCCCGCACAATGAGAATAGCCTCGATAGACATCGCCTTTAAATAACGCGAAATAGTATAAAATGAAATAATTAGTATAAACAAATTGAAAAAAAATCACGCTTGGAGCATAGATTGTGAATCAATTTCCAGCACATTGAAAATAGTCTCGATACACATCGCCTTTAAAAAACGCGACATAGTATAAATCCGTAAACAAATTCAAAAAAATCACGCGTGGAGCACAGATTATAAAACAATTTCCCGCACAATGAGAATAGCCTCGATAGACATCGCCTTTAAATAACGCGAATCAGTATAAAGACGTAAACAAATTGAAAAAAATCACGCGTTGACCACAGATTATGAAACAATTTCCAGCACATTGAGTATAGCCTTGACAGACATCACCTTTAAATAACGCAAAATAGTATAAAATGTAAGAATTAGTATAAAAAATTGAAAAAAAAATCACGCTCGGAGCATAGATTGTGAATCAATTTCCAGCACATTGAAAATAGTCTCGATAGACATCGCCTTTAAAAAACGCGACATAGTATAAATCCATAAACAAATTCAAAAAAATCACGCGTGGAGCACAGATTATAAAACAATTTCCCGCACAATGAGAATAGCCTCGATAGACATCGCCTTTAAATAACGCGAATCAGTATAAAGACGTAAACAAATTGAAAAAAATCACGCGTTGACCACAGATTATGAAACAATTTCCAGCACATTGTGTATAGCCTTGATAGACATCACCTTTAAATAACGCAAAATAGTATAAAATGTAATAATTAGTATAAACAAATTGAAAAAAAAATCATGCGTGGAGCACAGATTATGAAACAATTTCCCGCACAATGAGAATAGCCTCGATAGACATCGCCTTTAAATAACGCGAAATAGTATAAAGACGTAAACAAATTGAAAAAAATCACGCGTTGACCATAGATTATGAAACAATTTCCAGCACATTGAGTATAGCCTTGACAGACATTACCTTTAAATAACGCAAAATAGTATAAAATGAAATAATTAGTATAAACAAATTGAAAAAAAATCACGCTTGGAGCATAGATTGTGAATCAATTTCCAGCACATTGAAAATAGTCTCGATAGACATCGCCTTTAAAAAACGCGACATAGTATAAATCCGTAAACAAATTCAAAAAAATCACGCGTGGAGCACAGATTATAAAACAATTTCCCGCACAATGAGAATAGCGTCGATAGACATCGCCTTTAAATAACGCGAAATAGTATAAAGACGTAAACAAATTGAAAAAAATCACGCGTTGAGCACAGATTATGAAACAATTTCCAGCACATTGAGTATAGCCTTGACAGACATCACCTTTAAATAACGCGAAATAGTATAAAATGTAATAATTAGTATAAACAAATTGAAAAAAAAATCACGCTTGGAGCATAGATTGTGAAAAAATATCTAGCACATTGAAAATAGTCTCGATAGACATCACCTTTAAATAACGCGAAATAGTATAAATCTGTAAAAAAATTGAAAAAAAAATCACGCTTGGAGCATGGATTGTGAAACAATTTCCAGCACATTGAAAATATTCTCAATAGACATCACCTTTAAATAACGCCAAATAGTATAAATCTGAAAACAAATTTAAAAAAATCACGCGTGGAGCACAGATTATGAAACAATTTCCAGCACATTGAGAATAGCCTCGATAGACATCACCTTTAAATAACGCGAAATAGTATAAATCTGTAAAAAAATTGAAAAAAAAATCACACTTGGAGCATGGATTGTGAAACAATTTCCAGCACATTGAAAATATTCTCGATAGACATCGCCTTTAAATAACGCGAAATAGTATAAATCTGTAAATAAATTAAAAGAAATCACGCGTGGAGCACAGATTATGAAACAATTTCCAGCACATTGAGAATAGTCTCGATAGACATCACCTTTAAAAAACGCGAAATAGTATAAATCTGAAAACAAATTTTAAAACATCACGCGTGGAGCACAGATTATGAAACAATTTCCAGCACATTGAGAATAGTCTCGATAGACATCACCTTTAAATAACTCGGATTAGTATAAATCCGTAAACAAATTCAAAAAAATCACCCGTGGAGCACAGATTATGAAACAATTTCCAGCACATTGAGAATAGTCTCGAAAGACATCGCCTTTAAATAACGCGAAATTTTAAAAATCCGTAAACAAATTGAAAAAAAAATCACGCTTGGAACATAAATTGTGAAACAATTTCCAGCACATTGATAATAGTCTCGATAGACATCGCCTTTAAAAAACGCGACATAGTATAAATCCGTAAACAAATTAAAAAGAATCACGCGTGGAGCACAGATTATGAAACAATTTCCCGCACAATGAGAATAGCCTCGATAGACATCGCCTTTAAATAACGCGAAATAGTATAAAATGTAATAATTAGTATAAACAAATTGAAAATAAAATCACGCTTGGAGCATAGATTGTGAATCAATTTCCAGCACATTGAAAATAGTCTCGATAGACATCGCCTTTAAAAAACGCGACATAGTATAAATCCGTAAACAAATTCAAAAAAATCACGCGTGGAGCACAGATTATGAAACAATTTCCCGCACAATGAGAATAGCCTCTATAGACATCGCCTTTAAATAACGCGAAATAGTATAAAGACGTAAACAAATTGAAAAAAATCACGCGTTGACCACAGATTATGAAACAATTTCCAGCACATTGAGTATAGCCTTGACAGACATCACCTTTAAATAACGCAAAATAGTATAAAATGTAATAATTAGTATAAACAAATTGAAAAAAAAATCACGCTTGGAGCATAGATTGTGAATCAATTTCCAGCACATTGAAAATAGTCTCGATAGACATCGCCTTTAAAAAACGCGACATAGTATAAATCCGTAAACAAATTCAAAAAAATCACGCGTGGAGCACAGATTATAAAACAATTTCCCGCACAATGAGAATAGCTTCGATAGACATCGCCTTTAAACAACGCGAATTAGTATAAAGACGTAAACAAATTGAAAAAAATCACGCGTTGACCACAGATTATGAAACAATTTCCAGCACATTGTGTATAGCCTTGATAGACATCACCTTTAAATAACGCAAAATAGTATAAAATGTAATAATTAGTATAAACAAATTGAAAAAAAAATCATGCGTGGAGCACAGATTATGAAACAATTTCCCGCACAATGAGAATAGCCTCGATAGACATCGCCTTTAAATAACGCGAAATAGTATAAAGACGTAAACAAATTGAAAAAAATCACGCGTTGAGCACAGATTATGAAACAATTTCCAGCACATTGAGTATAGCCTTGACAGACATCACCTTTAAATAACGCGAAATAGTATAAAATGTAATAATTAGTATAAACAAATTGAAAAAAAAATCAAGCTTGGAGTATAGATTGTGAAAAAATATCTAGCACATTGAAAATAGTCTCGATAGACATCACATTTAAATAACGCGAAATAGTATAAATCTGTAAAAAAATTGAAAAAAAAATCACGCTTGGAGCATGGATTGTGAAACAATTTCCAGCACATTGAAAATATTCTCGATAGACATCGGCTTTAAATATTGTGGAATGGTATAAATCCGTAAACAAATTTAAAAAATCACGCGTGGAGCACAAATTATGAAACAATTTCCAGCACATTGAGAATAGCCTCGATAGACATCACCTTTAAATAACGCGAAATAGTATAAATCTGTAAAAAAATTGAAAAAAAAATCACGCTTGGAGCATGGATTGTGAAACAATTTCCAGCACATTGAAAATATTCTCAATAGACATCACCTTTAAATAACGCGAAATAGTATAAATCTGAAAACAAATTTAAAAAAATCACGCGTGGAGCACAGATTATGAAACAATTTCCAGCACATTGAGAATAGCCTCGATAGACATCACCTTTAAATAACGCGAAATAGTATAAATCTGTAAAAAAATTGAAAAAAAAATCACGCTTGGAGCGTGGATTATGAAACAATTTCCAGCACATTGAGAATAGTCTCGATAGAAATCACCTTTAAAAAACGCGAAATTTTATAAAATCCGTAAACAAATTGAAAAAAAATCACGCTTGGAGCATAAATTGTGAAACAATTTCCCGCACAATGAGAATAGCCTCGATAGACATCGCCTTTAAATACGCGAAATAGTATAAAGACGTAAACAAATTGAAAAAAATCACGCGTTGACCACAGATTATGAAACAATTTCCAGCTCATTGAGTATAGCCTTGACAGACATCACCTTTAAATAACGCAAAATAGTATAAAATGTAATAATTAGTATAAACAAATTGAAAAAAAAGCATGCGTGGAGCACAGATTATGAAACAATTTCCCGCACAATGAGAACAGCCTCGATAGACATCGCCTTTAAATAACGCGAAATAGTATAAAGACGTAAACAAATTGAAAAAAATCACGCGTTGAGCACAGATTATGAAACAATTTCCAGCACATTGAGTATAGCCTTGACAGACATCACCTTTAAATAACGCGAAATAGTATAAAATGTAATAATTAGTATAAACAAATTGAAAAAAAAATCACGCTTGGAGCATAGATTGTGAAAAAATATCTAGCACATTGAAAATAGTCTCGATAGACATCACCTTTAAATAACGCGAAATAGTATAAATCTGTAAAAAAATTGAAAAAAAAATCACGCTTGGAGCATGGATTGTGAAACAATTTCCAGCACATTGAAAATATTCTCAATAGACATCACCTTTAAATAACACGAAATAGTATAAATCTGAAAACAAATTAAAAAAAATCACGCGTGGAGCACAGATTATGAAACAATTTCCAGCACATTGAGAATAGCCTCGATAGACATCACCTTTAAATAACGCGAAATAGTATAAATCTGTAAAAAAATTGAAAAAAAAATCACGCTTGGAGCGTGGATTATGAAACAATTTCCAGCACATTGAGAATAGTCTCGATAGAAATCACCTTTAAAAAACGCGAAATTTTATAAAATCCGTAAACAAATTGAAAAAAAATCACGCTTGGAGCATAAATTGTGAAACAATTTCCCGCACAATGAGAATAGCCTCGATAGACATCGCCTTTAAATACGCGAAATAGTATAAAGACGTAAACAAATTGAAAAAAATCACGCGTTGACCACAGATTATGAAACAATTTCCAGCTCATTGAGTATAGCCTTGACAGACATCACCTTTAAATAACGCAAAATAGTATAAAATGTAATAATTAGTATAAACAAATTGAAAAAAAAGCATGCGTGGAGCACAGATTATGAAACAATTTCCCGCACAATGAGAACAGCCTCGATAGACATCGCCTTTAAATAACGCGAAATAGTATAAAGACGTAAACAAATTGAAAAAAATCACGCGTTGACCACAGATTATGAAACAATTTCCAGCACATTGAGTATAGCCTTGACAGACATCACCTTTAAATAACGCAAAATAGTATAAAATGAAATAATTAGTATAAACAAATTGAAAAAAAATCACGCTTGGAGCATAGATTGTGAATCAATTTCCAGCACATTGAAAATAGTCTCGATAGACATCGCCTTTAAAAAACGCGACATAGTATAAATCCGTAAACAAATTCAAAAAAAATCACGCGTGGAGCACAGATTATAAAACAATTTCCCGCACAATGAGAATAGCGTCGATAGACATCGCCTTTAAATAACGCGAAATAGTATAAAGACGTAAACAAATTGAAAAAAATCACGCGTTGAGCACAGATTATGAAACAATTTCCAGCACATTGAGTATAGCCTTGACAGACATCACATTTAAATAACGCGAAATAGTATAAAATGTATTAATTAGTATAAACAAATTGAAAAAAAAATCACGCTTGGAGCATAGATTGTGAAGAAATATCTAGCACATTGAAAATAGTCTCGATAGACATCACCTTTAAATAACGCGAAATAGTATAAATCTGTAAAAAAATTGAAAAAAAATCACGCTTGGAGCATGGATTGTGAAACAATTTCCAGCACATTGAAAATATTCTCAATAGACATCACCTTTAAATAACGCGAAATAGTATAAAGACGTAAACAAATTGAATAAAATCACGCGTTGACCACAGATTATGAAACAATTTCCAGCACATTGAGTATAGCCTTGACAGACATCACCTTTAAATAACGCAAAATAGTACAAAATGTAAGAATTAGTATAAAAAAATTGAAAAAAAAATCACGCTCGGAGCATAGATTGTGAATCAATTTCCAGCACATTGAAAATAGTCTCGATAGACATCGCCTTTAAAAAACGCGACATAGTATAAATCCATAAACAAATTCAAAAAAATCACGCGTGGAGCACAGATTATAAAACAATTTCCCGCACAATGAGAATAGCCTCGATAGACATCGCCTTTAAATAACGCGAATCAGTATAAAGACGTAAACAAATTGAAAAAAATCACGCGTTGACCACAGATTATGAAACAATTTCCAGCACATTGTGTATAGCCTTGATAGACATCACCTTTAAATAACGCAAAATAGTATAAAATGTAATAATTATTATAAACAAATTGAAAAAAAAATCATGCGTGGAGCACAGATTATGAAACAATTTCCCGCACAATGAGAATAGCCTCGATAGACATCGCCTTTAAATAACGCGAAATAGTATAAAGACGTAAACAAATTGAAAAAAATCACGCGTTGAGCACAGATTATGAAACAATTTCCAGCACATTGAGTATAGCCTTGACAGACATCACCTTTAAATAACGCAAAATAGTATAAAATGTAATAATTAGTATAAACAAATTGAAAAAAAAATCACGCTTGGAGCATAGATTGTGAATCAATTTCCAGCACATTGAAAATAGTCTCGATAGACATCGCCTTTAAAAAACGCGACATAGTATAAATCCGTAAACAAATTCAAAAAAATCACGCGTGGAGCACAGATTATAAAACAATTTCCCGCACAATGAGAATAGCTTCGATAGACATCGCCTTTAAACAACGCGAATTAGTATAAAGACGTAAACAAATTGAAAAAAATCACGCGTTGACCACAGATTATGAAACAATTTCCAGCACATTGTGTATAGCCTTGATAGACATCACCTTTAAATAACGCAAAATAGTATAAAATGTAATAATTAGTATAAACAAATTGAAAAAAAAATCATGCGTGGAGCACAGATTATGAAACAATTTCCCGCACAATGAGAATAGCCTCGATAGACATCGCCTTTAAATAACGCGAAATAGTATAAAGACGTAAACAAATTGAAAAAAATCACGCGTTGAGCACAGATTATGAAACAATTTCCAGCACATTGAGTATAGCCTTGACAGACATCACCTTTAAATAACGCGAAATAGTATAAAATGTAATAATTAGTATAAACAAATTGAAAAAAAAATCAAGCTTGGAGTATAGATTGTGAAAAAATATCTAGCACATTGAAAATAGTCTCGATAGACATCACATTTAAATAACGCGAAATAGTATAAATCTGTAAAAAAATTGAAAAAAAAATCACGCTTGGAGCATGGATTGTGAAACAATTTCCAGCACATTGAAAATATTCTCGATAGACATCGGCTTTAAATATTGTGGAATGGTATAAATCCGTAAACAAATTTAAAAAATCACGCGTGGAGCACAAATTATGAAACAATTTCCAGCACATTGAGAATAGCCTCGATAGACATCACCTTTAAATAACGCGAAATAGTATAAATCTGTAAAAAAATTGAAAAAAAAATCACGCTTGGAGCATGGATTGTGAAACAATTTCCAGCACATTGAAAATATTCTCAATAGACATCACCTTTAAATAACGCGAAATAGTATAAATCTGAAAACAAATTTAAAAAAATCACGCGTGGAGCACAGATTATGAAACAATTTCCAGCACATTGAGAATAGCCTCGATAGACATCACCTTTAAATAACGCGAAATAGTATAAATCTGTAAAAAAATTGAAAAAAAAATCACGCTTGGAGCGTGGATTATGAAACAATTTCCAGCACATTGAGAATAGTCTCGATAGAAATCACCTTTAAAAAACGCGAAATTTTATAAAATCCGTAAACAAATTGAAAAAAAATCACGCTTGGAGCATAAATTGTGAAACAATTTCCCGCACAATGAGAATAGCCTCGATAGACATCGCCTTTAAATACGCGAAATAGTATAAAGACGTAAACAAATTGAAAAAAATCACGCGTTGACCACAGATTATGAAACAATTTCCAGCTCATTGAGTATAGCCTTGACAGACATCACCTTTAAATAACGCAAAATAGTATAAAATGTAATAATTAGTATAAACAAATTGAAAAAAAAGCATGCGTGGAGCACAGATTATGAAACAATTTCCCGCACAATGAGAACAGCCTCGATAGACATCGCCTTTAAATAACGCGAAATAGTATAAAGACGTAAACAAATTGAAAAAAATCACGCGTTGAGCACAGATTATGAAACAATTTCCAGCACATTGAGTATAGCCTTGACAGACATCACCTTTAAATAACGCGAAATAGTATAAAATGTAATAATTAGTATAAACAAATTGAAAAAAAAATCACGCTTGGAGCATAGATTGTGAAAAAATATCTAGCACATTGAAAATAGTCTCGATAGACATCACCTTTAAATAACGCGAAATAGTATAAATCTGTAAAAAAATTGAAAAAAAAATCACGCTTGGAGCATGGATTGTGAAACAATTTCCAGCACATTGAAAATATTCTCAATAGACATCACCTTTAAATAACACGAAATAGTATAAATCTGAAAACAAATTAAAAAAAATCACGCGTGGAGCACAGATTATGAAACAATTTCCAGCACATTGAGAATAGCCTCGATAGACATCACCTTTAAATAACGCGAAATAGTATAAATCTGTAAAAAAATTGAAAAAAAAATCACGCTTGGAGCGTGGATTATGAAACAATTTCCAGCACATTGAGAATAGTCTCGATAGAAATCACCTTTAAAAAACGCGAAATTTTATAAAATCCGTAAACAAATTGAAAAAAAATCACGCTTGGAGCATAAATTGTGAAACAATTTCCCGCACAATGAGAATAGCCTCGATAGACATCGCCTTTAAATACGCGAAATAGTATAAAGACGTAAACAAATTGAAAAAAATCACGCGTTGACCACAGATTATGAAACAATTTCCAGCTCATTGAGTATAGCCTTGACAGACATCACCTTTAAATAACGCAAAATAGTATAAAATGTAATAATTAGTATAAACAAATTGAAAAAAAAGCATGCGTGGAGCACAGATTATGAAACAATTTCCCGCACAATGAGAACAGCCTCGATAGACATCGCCTTTAAATAACGCGAAATAGTATAAAGACGTAAACAAATTGAAAAAAATCACGCGTTGACCACAGATTATGAAACAATTTCCAGCACATTGAGTATAGCCTTGACAGACATCACCTTTAAATAACGCAAAATAGTATAAAATGAAATAATTAGTATAAACAAATTGAAAAAAAATCACGCTTGGAGCATAGATTGTGAATCAATTTCCAGCACATTGAAAATAGTCTCGATAGACATCGCCTTTAAAAAACGCGACATAGTATAAATCCGTAAACAAATTCAAAAAAAATCACGCGTGGAGCACAGATTATAAAACAATTTCCCGCACAATGAGAATAGCGTCGATAGACATCGCCTTTAAATAACGCGAAATAGTATAAAGACGTAAACAAATTGAAAAAAATCACGCGTTGAGCACAGATTATGAAACAATTTCCAGCACATTGAGTATAGCCTTGACAGACATCACATTTAAATAACGCGAAATAGTATAAAATGTATTAATTAGTATAAACAAATTGAAAAAAAAATCACGCTTGGAGCATAGATTGTGAAGAAATATCTAGCACATTGAAAATAGTCTCGATAGACATCACCTTTAAATAACGCGAAATAGTATAAATCTGTAAAAAAATTGAAAAAAAATCACGCTTGGAGCATGGATTGTGAAACAATTTCCAGCACATTGAAAATATTCTCAATAGACATCACCTTTAAATAACGCGAAATAGTATAAAGACGTAAACAAATTGAATAAAATCACGCGTTGACCACAGATTATGAAACAATTTCCAGCACATTGAGTATAGCCTTGACAGACATCACCTTTAAATAACGCAAAATAGTATAAAATGTAAGAATTAGTATAAAAAAATTGAAAAAAAAATCACGCTCGGAGCATAGATTGTGAATCAATTTCCAGCACATTGAAAATAGTCTCGATAGACATCGCCTTTAAAAAACGCGACATAGTATAAATCCATAAACAAATTCAAAAAAATCACGCGTGGAGCACAGATTATAAAACAATTTCCCGCACAATGAGAATAGCCTCGATAGACATCGCCTTTAAATAACGCGAATCAGTATAAAGACGTAAACAAATTGAAAAAAATCACGCGTTGACCACAGATTATGAAACAATTTCCAGCACATTGTGTATAGCCTTGATAGACATCACCTTTAAATAACGCAAAATAGTATAAAATGTAATAATTAGTATAAACAAATTGAAAAAAAAATCATGCGTGGAGCACAGATTATGAAACAATTTCCCGCACAATGAGAATAGCCTCGATAGACATCGCCTTTAAATAACGCGAAATAGTATAAAGACGTAAACCAATTGAAAAAAATCACGCGTTGACCACAGATTATGAAACAATTTCCAGCACATTGAGTATAGCCTTGACAGACATTACCTTTAAATAACGCAAAATAGTATAAAATGAAATAATTAGTATAAACAAATTGAAAAAAAATCACGCTTGGAGCATAGATTGTGAATCAATTTCCAGCACATTGAAAATAGTCTCGATAGACATCGCCTTTAAAAAACGCGACATAGTATAAATCCGTAAACAAATTCAAAAAAATCACGCGTGGAGCACAGATTATAAAACAATTTCCCGCACAATGAGAATAGCGTCGATAGACATCGCCTTTAAATAACGCGAAATAGTATAAAGACGTAAACAAATTGAAAAAAATCACGCGTTGAGCACAGATTATGAAACAATTTCCAGCACATTGAGTATAGCCTTGACAGACATCACCTTTAAATAACGCGAAATAGTATAAAATGTAATAATTAGTATAAACAAATTGAAAAAAAAATCACGCTTGGAGCATAGATTGTGAAAAAATATCTAGCACATTGAAAATAGTCTCGATAGACATCACCTTTAAATAACGCGAAATAGTATAAATCTGTAAAAAAATTGAAAAAAAAATCACGCTTGGAGCATGGATTGTGAAACAATTTCCAGCACATTGAAAATATTCTCAATAGACATCACCTTTAAATAACGCCAAATAGTATAAATCTGAAAACAAATTTAAAAAAATCACGCGTGGAGCACAGATTATGAAACAATTTCCAGCACATTGAGAATAGCCTCGATAGACATCACCTTTAAATAACGCGAAATAGTATAAATCTGTAAAAAAATTGAAAAAAAAATCACACTTGGAGCATGGATTGTGAAACAATTTCCAGCACATTGAAAATATTCTCGATAGACATCGCCTTTAAATAACGCGAAATAGTATAAATCTGTAAATAAATTAAAAGAAATCACGCGTGGAGCACAGATTATGAAACAATTTCCAGCACATTGAGAATAGTCTCTATAGACATCACCTTTAAAAAACGCGAAATAGTATAAATCTGAAAACAAATTTTAAAAAATCACGCGTGGAGCACAGATTATGAAACAATTTCCAGCACATTGAGAATAGTCTCGATAGACATCACCTTTAAATAACTCGGATTAGTATAAATCCGTAAACAAATTCAAAAAAATCACCCGTGGAGCACAGATTATGAAACAATTTCCAGCACATTGAGAATAGTCTCGAAAGACATCGCCTTTAAATAACGCGAAATTTTATAAAATCCGTAAACAAATTGAAAAAAAAATCACGCTTGGAACATAAATTGTGAAACAATTTCCAGCACATTGATAATAGTCTCGATAGACATCGCCTTTAAAAAACGCGACATAGTATAAATCCGTAAACAAATTAAAAAGAATCACGCGTGGAGCACAGATTATGAAACAATTTCCCGCACAATGAGAATAGCCTCGATAGACATCGCCTTTAAATAACGCGAAATAGTATAAAATGTAATAATTAGTATAAACAAATTGAAAATAAAATCACGCTTGGAGCATAGATTGTGAATCAATTTCCAGCACATTGAAAATAGTCTCGATAGACATCGCCTTTAAAAAACGCGACATAGTATAAATCCGTAAACAAATTCAAAAAAATCACGCGTCGAGCACAGATTATGAAACAATTTCCCGCACAATGAGAATAGCCTCTATAGACATCGCCTTTAAATAACGCGAAATAGTATAAAGACGTAAACAAATTGAAAAAAATCACGCGTTGACCACAGATTATGAAACAATTTCCAGCACATTGAGTATAGCCTTGACAGACATCACCTTTAAATAACGCAAAATAGTATAAAATGTAATAATTAGTATAAACAAATTGAAAAAAAAATCACGCTTGGAGCATAGATTGTGAATCAATTTCCAGCACATTGAAAATAGTCTCGATAGACATCGCCTTTAAAAAACGCGACATAGTATAAATCCGTAAACAAATTCAAAAAAATCACGCGTGGAGCACAGATTATAAAACAATTTCCCGCACAATGAGAATAGCTTCGATAGACATCGCCTTTAAACAACGCGAATTAGTATAAAGACGTAAACAAATTGAAAAAAATCACGCGTTGACCGCAGATTATGAAACAATTTCCAGCACATTGTGTATAGCCTTGATAGACATCACCTTTAAATAACGCAAAATAGTATAAAATGTAATAATTAGTATAAACAAATTGAAAAAAAAATCATGCGTTGACCACAGATTATGAAACAATTTCCAGCACATTGTGTATAGCCTTGATAGACATCACCTTTAAATAACGCAAAATAGTATAAAATGTAATAATTAGTATAAACAAATTGAAAAAAAAATCATGCGTGGAGCACAGATTATGAAACAATTTCCCGCACATTGAAAATAGTCTCGATAGACATCACATTTAAATAACGCGAAATAGTATAAATCTGTAAAAAAATTGAAAAAAAAATCACGCTTGGAGCATGGATTGTGAAACAATTTCCAGCACATTGAAAATATTCTCGATAGACATCGGCTTTAAATATTGTGGAATGATATAAATCCGTAAACAAATTTAAAAAATCACGCGTGGAGCACAAATTATGAAACAATTTCCAGCACATTGAGAATAGCCTCGATAGACATCACCTTTAAATAACGCGAAATAGTATAAATCTGTAAAAAAATTGAAAAAAAAATCACGCTTGGAGCATGGATTGTGAAACAATTTCCAGCACATTGAAAATATTCTCAATAGACATCACCTTTAAATAACGCGAAATAGTATAAATCTGAAAACAAATTTAAAAAAATCACGCGTGGAGCACAGATTATGAAACAATTTCCAGCACATTGAGAATAGCCTCGATAGACATCACCTTTAAATAACGCGAAATAGTATAAATCTGTAAAAAAATTGAAAAAAAAATCACGCTTGGAGCGTGGATTATGAAACAATTTCCAGCACATTGAGAATAGTCTCGATAGAAATCACCTTTAAAAAACGCGAAATTTTATAAAATCCGTAAACAAATTGAAAAAAAATCACGCTTGGAGCATAAATTGTGAAACAATTTTCCGCACAATGAGAATATCCTCGATAGACATCGCCTTTAAATACGCGAAATAGTATAAAGACGTAAACAAATTGAAAAAAATCACGCGTTGACCACAGATTATGAAACAATTTCCAGCTCATTGAGTATAGCCTTGACAGACATCACCTTTAAATAACGCAAAATAGTATAAAATGTAATAATTAGTATAAACAAATTGAAAAAAAAGCATGCGTGGAGCACAGATTATGAAACAATTTCTCGCACAATGAGAACAGCCTCGATAGACATCGCCTTTAAATAACGCGAAATAGTATAAAGACGTAAACAAATTGAAAAAAATCACGCGTTGAGCACAGATTATGAAACAATTTCCAGCACATTGAGTATAGCCTTGACAGACATCACCTTTAAATAACGCGAAATAGTATAAAATGTAATAATTAGTATAAACAAATTGAAAAAAAAATCACGCTTGGAGCATAGATTGTGAAAAAATATCTAGCACATTGAAAATAGTCTCGATAGACATCACCTTTAAATAACGCGAAATAGTATAAATCTGTAAAAAAATTGAAAAAAAAATCACGCTTGGAGCATGGATTGTGAAACAATTTCCAGCACATTGAAAATATTCTCAATAGACATCACCTTTAAATAACACGAAATAGTATAAATCTGAAAACAAATTAAAAAAAATCACGCGTGGAGCACAGATTATGAAACAATTTCCAGCACATTGAGAATAGCCTCGATAGACATCACCTTTAAATAACGCGAAATAGTATAAATCTGTAAAAAAATTGAAAAAAAAATCACGCTTGGAGCATGGATTGTGAAACAATTTCCAGCACATAGAAAATCTTCTCGATAGACATCGCCTTTAAATAACGCGAAATAGTATAAATCTGTAAATAATTTAAAAGAAATCACGCGTGGAACATAAATTGTGAAACAATTTCCAGCACATTGAAAATAGTCTCGATAGACATCGCCTTTAAAAAACGCGACATAGTATAAATCCGTAAACAAATTAAAAAAAATCACGCGTGGAGCACAGATTATGAAACAATTTCCCGCACAATGAGAATAGCCTCGATAGACATCGCCTTTAAATAACGCGAAATAGTATAAAATGTAATAATTAGTATAAACAAATTGAAAATAAAATCACGCTTGGAGCATAGATTGTGAATCAATTTCCAGCACATTGAAAATAGTCTCGATAGACATCGCCTTTAAAAAACGCGACATAGTATAAATCCGTAAACAAATTCAAAAAAATCACGCGTGGAGCACAGATTATGAAACAATTTCCCGCACAATGAGAATAGCCTCGATAGACATCGCCTTTAAATAACGCGAAATAGTATAAAGACGTAAACAAATTGAAAAAAATCACGCGTTGACCACAGATTATGAAACAATTTCCAGCACATTGAGTATAGCCTTGACAGACATCACCTTTAAATAACGCGAAATAGTATAAAATGTAATAATTAGTATAAACAAATTGAAAAAAAAATCACGCTTGGAGCATAGATTGTGAAAAAATATCTAGCACATTGAAAATAGTCTCGATAGACATCACCTTTAAATAACGCGAAATAGTATAAATCTGTAAAAAAATTGAAAAAAAAATCACGCTTGGAGCGTGGATTATGAAACAATTTCCAGCACATTGAGAATAGTCTCGATAGACATCACCTTTAAAAAACGCGAAATTTTATAAAATCCGTAAACAAATTGAAAAAAAATCACGCTTGGAGCATAAATTGTGAAACAATTTCGCGCACAATGAGAATAGCCTTGATAGACATCGCCTTTAAATAACGCGAAATAGTATAAAGACGTAAACAAATTGAAAAAAATCACGCGTTGACCACAGATTATGAAACAATTTCCAGCACATTGAGTATAGCCTTGACAGACATCACCTTTAAATAACGCAAAATTGTATAAAATGTAATAATTAGTATAAACAAATTGAAAAAAAAATCACGCTTGGAGCATAGATTGTGAATCAATTTCCAGCACATTGAAAATAGTCTCGATAGACATCGCCTTTAAAAAACGCGACATAGTATAAATCCGTAAACAAATTCAAAAAAATCACGCGTGGAGCACAGATTATAAAACAATTTCCCGCACAATGAGAATAGCCTCGATAGACATCGCCTTTAAATAACGCGAATTAATATAAAGACGTAAACAAATTGAAAAAAATCACGCGTTGACCACAGATTATGAAACAATTTCCAGCACATTGTGTATAGCCTTGATAGACATCACCTTTAAATAACGCAAAATAGTATAAAATGTAATAATTAGTATAAACAAATTGAAAAAAAAACCATGCGTGGAGCACAGATTATGAAACAATTTCCCGCACAATGAGAATAGCCTCGATAGACATCGCCTTTAAATAACGCGAAATAGTATAAAGACGTAAACAAATTGAAAAAAATCACGCGTTGAGCACAGATTATGAAACAATTTCCAGCACATTGAGTATAGCCTTGACAGACATCACCTTTAAATAACGCGAAATAGTATAAAATGTAATAATTAATATAAACAAATTGAAAAAAAAATCAAGCTTGGAGCATAGATTGTGAAAAAATATCTAGCACATTGAAAATTGTCTCGATAGACATCACATTTAAATAACGCGAAATAGTATAAATCTCTAAAAAAATTGAAAAAAAAATCACGCTTGGAGCATGGATTGTGAAACAATTTCCAGCACATTGAAAATATTCTCGATAGACATCGCCTTTAAATATCGTGGAATGGTATAAATCCGTAAACAAATTTAAAAAATCACGCGTGTAGCACAAATTATGAAACAATTTCCAGCACATTGAGAATTGCCTCGATAGACATCACCTTTAAATAACGCGAAATAGTATAAATCTGTAAAAAAATTGAAAAAAAAATCACGCTTGGAGCATGGATTGTGAAACAATTTCCAGCACATTGAAAATATTCTCAATAGACATCACCTTTAAATAACGCGAAATAGTATAAATCTGAAAACAAATTTAAAAAAATCACGCGTGGAGCACAGATTATGAAACAATTTCCAGCACATTGAGAATAGCCTCGATAGACATCACCTTTAAATAAAGCGAAATAGTATAAATCTGTAAAAAAATTGAAAAAAAAATCACGCTTGGAGCGTGGATTATGAAACAATTTCCAGCACATTGAGAATAGTCTCGATAGACATCACCTTTAAAAAACGCGAAATTTTATAAAATCCGTAAACAAATTGAAAAAAAAATCACACTTGGAGCATAAATTGTGAAACAATTTCCCGCACAATGAGAATAGCCTCGATAGACATCGCCTTTAAATACGCGAAATAGTATAAAGACGTAAACAAATTGAAAAAAATCACGCGTTGACCACAGATTATGAAACAATTTCCAGCTCATTGAGTATAGCCTTGACAGACATCACCTTTAAATAACGCAAAATAGTATAAAATGTAATAATTAGTATAAACAAATTGAAAAAAAATCATGCGTGGAGCACAGATTATGAAACAATTTCCCGCACAATGAGAATAGCCTCGATAGACATCACCTTTAAATAACGCGAAATAGTATAAAGACGTAAACAAATTGAAAAAAATCACGCGTTGAGCACAGATTATGAAACAATTTCCAGCACATTGAGTACAGCCTTGACAGACATCACCTTTAAATAACGCGAAATACTATAAAATGTAATAATTAGTATAAACAAATTGAAAAAAAAATCACGCTTGGAGCATAGATTGTGAAAAAATATCTAGCACATTGAAAATAGTCTCGATAGACATCACCTTTAAATAACGCGAAATAGTATAAATCTGTAAAAAAATTGAAAAAAAAATCACGCTTGGAGCATGGATTGTGAAACAATTTCCAGCACATTGAAAATATTCTCAATAGACATCACCTTTAAATAACGCGAAATAGTATAAATCTGAAAACAAATTTTAAAAAATCACGCGTGGAGCACAGATTATGAAACAATTTCCAGCACATTGAGAATAGCCTCGATAGACATCACCTTTAAATAACGCGAAATAGTATAAATCTGTAAAAAAATTGAAAAAAAAATCACGCTTGGAGCATGGATTGTGAAACAATTTCCAGCACATTGAAAATCTTCTCGATAGACATCGCCTTTAAATAACGCGAAATAGTATAAATCTGTAAATAATTTAAAAGAAATCACGCGTGGAGCACAGATTATGAAACAATTTCCAGCACATTGAGAATAGTCTCGATAGACATCACCTTTAAAAAACGCGAAATAGCATAAATCTGAAAACAAATTTAAAAAAATCACGCGTGGAGCACAGATTATGAAACAATTTCCAGCACATTGAGAATAGTCTCGATAGACATAACCTTTAAATAACGCGGATTAGTATAAATCCGTAAAAAAATTCAAAAAAATCACCCGTGGAGCACAGATTATGAAACAATTTCCAGCACAATGAGAATAGCGTCGATAGACATCGCCTTTAAATAACGCGAAATAGTATAAAGACGTAAACAAATTGAAAAAAATCACGCGTTGAGCACAGATTATGAAACAATTTCCAGCACATTGAGTATAGCCTTGACAGACATCACCTTTAAATAACGCGAAATAGTATAAAATGTAATAATTAGTATAAACAAATTGAAAAAAAAATCACGCTTGGAGCATAGATTGTGAAAAAATATCTAGCACATTGAAAATATTCTCGATAGACATCACCTTTAAATAACGCGAAATAGTATAAATCTGTAAAAAAATTGAAAAAAAAATCACGCTTGGAGCATGGATTGTGAAACAATTTCCAGCACATTGAAAATATTCTCAAGAGACATCACCTTTAAATAACGCCAAATAGTATAAATCTGAAAACAAATTAAAAAAAATCACGCGTGGAGCACAGATTATGAAACAATTTCCAGCACATTGAGAATAGCCTCGATAGACATCACCTTTAAATAACGCGAAATAGTATAAATCTGTAAAAAAATTGAAAAAAAAATCACACTTGGAGCATGGATTGTGAAACAATTTCCAGCACATTGAAAATATTCTCGATAGACATCGCCTTTAAATAACGCGAAATAGTATAAATCTGTAAATAAATTAAAAGAAATCACGCGTGGAGCACAGATTATGAAACAATTTCCAGCACATTGAGAATAGTCTCGATAGACATCACCTTTAAAAAACGCGAAATAGTATAAATCTGAAAACAAATTTTAAAAAATCACGCGTGGAGCACAGATTATGAAACAATTTCCAGCACATTGAGAATAGTCTCGATAGACATCACCTTTAAATAACTCGGATTAGTATAAATCCGTAAACAAATTCAAAAAAATCACCCGTGGAGCACAGATTATGAAACAATTTCCAGCACATTGAGAATAGTCTCGAAAGACATCGCCTTTAAATAACGCGAAATTTTATAAAATCCGTAAACAAATTGAAAAAAAAATCACGCTTGGAACATAAATTGTGAAACAATTTCCAGCACATTGATAATAGTCTCGATAGACATCGCCTTTAAAAAACGCGACATAGTATAAATCCGTAAACAAATTAAAAAGAATCACGCGTGGAGCACAGATTATGAAACAATTTCCCGCACAATGAGAATAGCCTCGATAGACATCGCCTTTAAATAACGCGAAATAGTATAAAATGTAATAATTAGTATAAACAAATTGAAAATAAAATCACGCTTGGAGCATAGATTGTGAATCAATTTCCAGCACATTGAAAATAGTCTCGATAGACATCGCCTTTAAAAAACGCGACATAGTATAAATCCGTAAACAAATTCAAAAAAATCACGCGTGGAGCACAGATTATGAAACAATTTCCCGCAAAATTAGAATAGCCTCTATAGACATCGCCTTTAAATAACGCGAAATAGTATAAAGACGTAAACAAATTGAAAAAAATCACGCGTTGACCACAGATTATGAAACAATTTCCAGCACATTGAGTATAGCCTTGACAGACATCACCTTTAAATAACGCAAAATAGTATAAAATGTAATAATTAGTATAAACAAATTGAAAAAAAAATCACGCTTGGAGCATAGATTGTGAATCAATTTCCAGCACATTGAAAATAGTCTCGATAGACATCGCCTTTAAAAAACGCGACATAGTATAAATCCGTAAACAAATTCAAAAAAATCACGCGTGGAGCACAGATTATAAAACAATTTCCCGCACAATGAGAATAGCTTCGATAGACATCGCCTTTAAACAACGCGAATTAGTATAAAGACGTAAACAAATTGAAAAAAATCACGCGTTGACCACAGATTATGAAACAATTTCCAGCACATTGTGTATAGCCTTGATAGACGTCACCTTTAAATAACGCAAAATAGTATAAAATGTAATAATTAGTATAAACAAATTGAAAAAAAAATCATGCGTGGAGCACAGATTATGAAACAATTTCCCGCACAATGAGAATAGCCTCGATAGACATCGCCTTTAAATAACGCGAAATAGTATAAAGACGTAAACAAATTGAAAAAAATCACGCGTTGAGCACAGATTATGAAACAATTTCCAGCACATTGAGTATAGCCTTGACAGACATCACCTTTAAATAACGCGAAATAGTATAAAATGTAATAATTAGTATAAACAAATTGAAAAAAAAATCAAGCTTGGAGTATAGATTGTGAAAAAATATCTAGCACATTGAAAATAGTCTCGATAGACATCACATTTAAATAACGCGAAATAGTATAAATCTGTATAAAAATTGAAAAAAAAATCACGCTTGGAGCATGGATTGTGAAACAATTTCCAGCACATTGAAAATATTCTCGATAGACATCGCCTTTAAATATCGTGGAATGGTATAAATCCGTAAACAAATTTAAAAAATCACGCGTGGAGCACAAATTATGAAACAATTTCCAGCACATTGAGAATAGCCTCGATAGACATCACCTTTAAATAACGCGAAATAGTATAAATCTGTAAAAAAATTGAAAAAAAAATCACGCTTGGAGCATGGATTGTGAAACAATTTCCAGCACATTGAAAATATTCTCAATAGACATCACCTTTAAATAACGCGAAATAGTATAAATCTGAAAACAAATTTAAAAAAATCACGCGTGGAGCACAGATTATGAAACAATTTCCAGCACATTGAGAATAGCCTCGATAGACATCACCTTTAAATAACGCGAAATAGTATAAATCTGTAAAAAAATTGAAAAAAAAAATCACGCTTGGAGCGTGGATTATGAAACAATTTCCAGCACATTGAGAATAGTCTCGATAGAAATCACCTTTAAAAAACGCGAAATTTTATAAAATCCGTAAACAAATTGAAAAAAAATCACGCTTGGAGCATAAATTGTGAAACAATTTCCCGCACAATGAGAATAGCCTCGATAGACATCGCCTTTAAATACGCGAAATAGTATAAAGACGTAAACAAATTGAAAAAAATCACGCGTTGACCACAGATTATGAAACAATTTCCAGCTCATTGAGTATAGCCTTGACAGACATCACCTTTAAATAACGCAAAATAGTATAAAATGTAATAATTAGTATAAACAAATTGAAAAAAAATCATGCGTGGAGCACAGATTATGAAACAATTTCCCGCACAATGAGAACAGCCTCGATAGACATCGCCTTTAAATAACGCGAAATAGTATAAAGACGTAAACAAATTGAAAAAAATCACGCGTTGAGCACAGATTATGAAACAATTTCCAGCACATTGAGTATAGCCTTGACAGACATCACCTTTAAATAACGCGAAATAGTATAAAATGTAATAATTAGTATAAACAAATTGAAAAAAAAATCACGCTTGGAGCATAGATTGTGAAAAAATATCTAGCACATTGAAAATAGTCTCGATAGACATCACCTTTAAATAACGCGAAATAGTATAAATCTGTAAAAAAATTGAAAAAAAAATCACGCTTGGAGCATGGATTGTGAAACAATTTCCAGCACATTGAAAATATTCTCAATAGACATCACCTTTAAATAACACGAAATAGTATAAATCTGAAAACAAATTAAAAAAAATCACGCGTGGAGCACAGATTATGAAACAATTTCCAGCACATTGAGAATAGCCTCGATAGACATCACCTTTAAATAACGCGAAATAGTATAAATCTGTAAAAAAATTGAAAAAAAAATCACGCTTGGAGCATGGATTGTGAAACAATTTCCAGCACATTGAAAATCTTCTCGATAGACATCGCCTTTAAATAACGCGAAATAGTATAAATCTGTAAATAATTTAAAAGAAATCACGCGTGGAACATAAATTGTGAAACAATTTCCAGCACATTGAAAATAGTCTCGATAGACATCGCCTTTAAAAAACGCGACATAGTATAAATCCGTAAACAAATTAAAAAAAATCACGCGTGGAGCACAGATTATGAAACAATTTCCCGCACAATGAGAATAGCCTCGATAGACATCGCCTTTAAATAACGCGAAATAGTATAAAATGTAATAATTAGTATAAACAAATTGAAAATAAAATCACGCTTGGAGCATAGATTGTGAATCAATTTCCAGCACATTGAAAATAGTCTCGATAGACATCGCCTTTAAAAAACGCGACATAGTATAAATCCGTAAACAAATTCAAAAAAATCACGCGTGGAGCACAGATTATGAAACAATTTCCCGCACAATGAGAATAGCCTCGATAGACATCGCCTTTAAATAACGCGAAATAGTATAAAGACGTAAACAAATTGAAAAAAATCACGCGTTGACCACAGATTATGAAACAATTTCCAGCACATTGAGTATAGCCTTGACAGACATCACCTTTAAATAACGCAAAATAGTATAAAATGTAATAATTAGTATAAACAAATTGAAAAAAAAATCACGCTTGGAGAATAGATTGTGAATCAATTTCCAGCACATTGAAAATAGTCTCGATAGACATCGCCTTTAAAAAACGCGACATAGTATAAATCCGTAAACAAATTCAAAAAAATCACGCGTGGAGCACAGATTATTAAACAATTTCCCGCACAATGAGAATAGCCTCGATAGACATCGCCTTTAAATAACGCGAATTAGTATAAAGACGTAAACAAATTGAAAAAAATCACGCGTTGACCACAGATTATGAAACAATTTCCAGCACATTGTGTATAGCCTTGACAGACATCACCTTTAAATAACGCGAAATAGTATAAAATGTAATAATTAGTATAAACAAATTGAAAAAAAAATCAAGCTTGGAGCATAGATTGTGAAACAATTTTCCGCACAATGAGAATAGCCTCGATAGACATCGCCTTTAAATAACGCGAAATAGTATAAAGACGTAAACAAATTGAAAAAAATCACGCGTTGAGCACAGATTATGAAACAATTTCCAGCACATTGAGTATAGCCTTGACAGACATCACCTTTAAATAACGCGAAATAGTATAAAATGTAATAATTAGTATAAACAAATTGAAAAAAAAATCAAGCTTGGAGCATAGATTGTGAAAAAATATCTAGCACATTGAAAATAGTCTCGATAGACATCACATTTAAATAACGCGAAATAGTATAAATCTGTAAAAAAATTGAAAAAAAAATCACGCTTGGAGCATGGATTGTGAAACAATTTCCAGCACATTGAAAATATTCTCGATAGACATCGCCTTTAAATATCGTGGAATGGTATAAATCCGTAAACA
The DNA here is from genome assembly GCA_963932465.1 of Maratus speciosus. Lineage (NCBI taxonomy): Eukaryota > Metazoa > Arthropoda > Arachnida > Araneae > Salticidae > Maratus > Maratus speciosus. The sequence goes on from OZ010792.1 coordinate 616,581,925, forward strand.
AATTTAAAAAATCACGCGTGGAGCACAAATTATGAAACAATTTCCAGCACATTGAGAATAGCCTCGATAGACATCACCTTTAAATAACGCGAAATAGTATAAATCTGTAAAAAAATTGAAAAAAAAAATCACGCTTGGAGCATGGATTGTGAAACAATTTCCAGCACATTGAAAATATTCTCAATAGACATCACCTTTAAATAACGCGAAATAGTATAAATCTGAAAACAAATTAAAAAAAATCACGCGTGGAGCACAGATTATGAAACAATTTCCAGCACATTGAGAATAGCCTCGATAGACATCACCTTTAAATAACGCGAAATAGTATAAATCTGTAAAAAAATTGAAAAAAAAATCACGCTTGGAGCGTGGATTATGGAACAATTTCCAGCACATTGAGAATAGTCTCGATAGACATCACCTTTAAAAAACGCGAAATTTTATAAAATCCGTAAACAAATTGAAAAAAAATCACGCTTGGAGCATAAATTGTGAAACAATTTCGCGCACAATGAGAATAGCCTTGATAGACATCGCCTTTAAATAACGCGAAATAGTATAAAGACGTAAACAAATTGAAAAAAATCACGCGTTGACCACAGATTATGAAACAATTTCCAGCACATTGAGTATAGCCTTGACAGACATCACCTTTAAATAACGCAAAATAGTATAAAATGTAATAATTAGTATAAACAAATTGAAAAAAAAATCACGCTTGGAGCATAGATTGTGAATCAATTTCCAGCACATTGAAAATAGTCTCGATAGACATCGCCTTTAAAAAACGCGACATAGTATAAATCCGTAAACAAATTCAAAAAAATCACGCGTGGAGCACAGATTATAAAACAATTTCCCGCACAATGAGAATAGCCTCGATAGACATCGCCTTTAAATAACGCGAATTAATATAAAGACGTAAACAAATTGAAAAAAATCACGCGTTGACCACAGATTATGAAACAATTTCCAGCACATTGTGTATAGCCTTGATAGACATCACCTTTAAATAACGCAAAATAGTATAAAATGTAATAATTAGTATAAACAAATTGAAAAAAAAACCATGCGTGGAGCACAGATTAAGAAACAATTTCCCGCACAATGAGAATAGCCTCGATAGACATCGCCTTTAAATAACGCGAAATAGTATAAAGACGTAAACAAATTGAAAAAAATCACGCGTTGAGCACAGATTATGAAACAATTTCCAGCACATTGAGTATAGCCTTGACAGACATCACCTTTAAATAACGCGAAATAGTATAAAATGTAATAATTAATATAAACAAATTGAAAAAAAAATCAAGCTTGGAGCATAGATTGTGAAAAAATATCTAGCACATTGAAAATAGTCTCGATAGACATCACATTTAAATAACGCGAAATAGTATAAATCTCTAAAAAAATTGAAAAAAAATCACGCTTGGAGCATGGATTGTGAAACAATTTCCAGCACATTGAAAATATTCTCGATAGACATCGCCTTTAAATATCGTGGAATGGTATAAATCCGTAAACAAATTTAAAAAATCACGCGTGGAGCACAAATTATGAAACAATTTCCAGCACATTGAGAATAGCCTCGATAGACATCACCTTTAAATAACGCGAAATAGTATAAATCTGTAAAAAAATTGAAAAAAAAATCACGCTTGGAGCATGGATTGTGAAACAATTTCCAGCACATTGAAAATATTCTCAATAGACATCACCTTTAAATAACGCGAAATAGTATAAATCTGAAAACAAATTTAAAAAAATCACGCGTGGAGCACAGATTATGAAACAATTTCCAGCACATTGAGAATAGCCTCGATAGACATCACATTTAAATACGCGAAATAGTATAAAGACGTAAACAAATTGAAAAAAATCACGCGTTGACCACAGATTATGAAACAATTTCCAGCTCATTGAGTATAGCCTTGACAGACATCACCTTTAAATAACGCAAAATAGTATAAAATGTAATAATTAGTATAAACAAATTGAAAAAAAATCATGCGTGGAGCACAGATTATGAAACAATTTCCCGCACAATGAGAATAGCCTCGATAGACATCGCCTTTAAATACGCGAAATAGTATAAAGACGTAAACAAATTGAAAAAAATCACGCGTTGACCACAGATTATGAAACAATTTCCAGCTCATTGAGTATAGCCTTGACAGACATCACCTTTAAATAACGCAAAATAGTATAAAATGTAATAATTAGTATAAACAAATTGAAAAAAAATCATGCGTGGAGCACAGATTATGAAACAATTTCCCGCACAATGAGAATAGCCTCGATAGACATCACCTTTAAATAACGCGAAATAGTATAAAGACGTAAACAAATTGAAAAAAATCACGCGTTGAGCACAGATTATGAAACAATTTCCAGCACATTGAGTACAGCCTTGACAGACATCACCTTTAAATAACGCGAAATACTATAAAATGTAATAATTAGTATAAACAAATTGAAAAAAAAATCACGCTTGGAGCATAGATTGTGAAAAAATATCTAGCACATTGAAAATAGTCTCGATAGACATCACATTTAAATAACGCGAAATCGTATAAATCTGTAAAAAAATTGAAAAAAAAATCACGCTTGGAGCATGGATTGTGAAACAATTTCCAGCACATTGAAAATATTCTCAATAGACATCACCTTTAAATAACGCGAAATAGTATAAATCTGAAAACAAATTTAAAAAAATCACGCGTGGAGCACAGATTATGAAACAATTTCCAGCACATTGAGAATAGCCTCGATAGACATCACCTTTAAATAACGCGAAATAGTATAAATCTGTAAAAAAATTGAAAAAAAAATCACGCTTGGAGCATGGATTGTGAAACAATTTCCAGCACATTGAAAATCTTCTCGATAGACATCGCCTTTAAATAACGCGAAATAGTATAAATCTGTAAATAATTTAAAAGAAATCACGCGTGGAGCACAGATTATGAAACAATTTCCAGCACATTGAGAATAGTCTCGATAGACATCACCTTTAAAAAACGCGAAATAGCATAAATCTGAAAACAAATTTAAAAAAATCACGCGTGGAGCACAGATTATGAAACAATTTCCAGCACATTGAGAATAGTCTCGATAGACATAACCTTTAAATAACGCGGATTAGTATAAATCCGTAAAAAAATTCAAAAAAATCACCCGTGGAGCACAGATTATGAAACAATTTCCAGCACATTGAGAATAGTCTCGAAAGACATCGCCTTTAAATAACGCGAAATTTTATAAAATCCGTAAACAAATTGAAAAAAGATCAAGCTTGGAACATAAATTGTGAAACAATTTCCAGCACATTGAAAATAGTCTCGATAGACATCGCCTTTAAAAAACGCGACATAGTATAAATCCGTAAACAAATTAAAAAAAATCACGCGTGGAGCACAGATTATGAAACAATTTCCCGCACAATGAGAATAGCCTCGATAGACATCGCCTTTAAATAACGCGAAATAGTATAAAATGTAATAATTAGTATAAACAAATTGAAAATAAAATCACGCTTGGAGCATAGATTGTGAATCAATTTCCAGCACATTGAAAATAGTCTCGATAGACATCGCCTTTAAAAAACGCGACATAGTATAAATCCGTAAACAAATTCAAAAAAATCACGCGTGGAGCACAGATTATGAAAAAATTTCCCGCACAATGAGAATAGCCTCGATAGACATCGCCTTTAAATAACGCGAAATAGTATAAAGACATAAACAAATTGAAAAAAATCACGCGTTGACCACAGATTATGAAACAATTTCCAGCACATTGAGTATAGCCTTGACAGACATCACCTTTAAATAACGCAAAATAGTATAAAATGTAATAATTAGTATAAACAAATTGAAAAAAAAATCACGCTTGGAGAATAGATTGTGAATCAATTTCCAGCACATTGAAAATAGTCTCGATAGACATCGCCTTTAAAAAACGCGACATAGTATAAATCCGTAAACAAATTCAAAAAAATCACGCGTGGAGCACAGATTATAAAACAATTTCCCGCACAATGAGAATAGCCTCGATAGACATCGCCTTTAAATAACGCGAATTAATATAAAGACGTAAACAAATTGAAAAAAATCACGCGTTGACCACAGATTATGAAACAATTTCCAGCACATTGTGTATAGCCTTGATAGACATCACCTTTAAATAACGCAAAATAGTATAAAATGTAATAATTAGTATAAACAAATTGAAAAAAAAACCATGCGTGGAGCACAGATTATGAAACAATTTCCCGCACAATGAGAATAGCCTCGATAGACATCGCCTTTAAATAACGCGAAATAGTATAAAGACGTAAACAAATTGAAAAAAATCACGCGTTGAGCACAGATTATGAAACAATTTCCAGCACATTGAGTATAGCCTTGACAGACATCACCTTTAAATAACGCGAAATAGTATAAAATGTAATAATTAATATAAACAAATTGAAAAAAAAATCAAGCTTGGAGCATAGATTGTGAAAAAATATCTAGCACATTGAAAATAGTCTCGATAGACATCACATTTAAATAACGCGAAATAGTATAAATCTCTAAAAAAATTGAAAAAAAAATCACGCTTGGAGCATGGATTGTGAAACAATTTCCAGCACATTGAAAATATTCTCGATAGACATCGCCTTTAAATATCGTGGAATGGTATAAATCCGTAAACAAATTTAAAAAATCACGCGTGGAGCACAAATTATGAAACAATTTCCAGCACATTGAGAATAGCCTCGATAGACATCACCTTTAAATAACGCGAAATAGTATAAATCTGTAAAAAAATTGAAAAAAAAATCACGCTTGGAGCATGGATTGTGAAACAATTTCCAGCACATTGAAAATATTCTCAATAGACATCACCTTTAAATAACGCGAAATAGTATAAATCTGAAAACAAATTTTAAAAAATCACGCGTGGAGCACAGATTATGAAACAATTTCCAGCACATTGAGAATAGCCTCGATAGACATCACCTTTAAATAAAGCGAAATAGTATAAATCTGTAAAAAAATTGAAAAAAAATCACGCTTGGAGCGTGGATTATGAAACAATTTCCAGCACATTGAGAATAGTCTCGATAGACATCACCTTTAAAAAACGCGAAATTTTATAAAATGCGTAAACAAATTGAAAAAAAAATCACACTTGGAGCATAAATTGTGAAACAATTTCCCGCACAATGAGAATAGCCTCGATAGACATCGCCTTTAAATACGCGAAATAGTATAAAGACGTAAACAAATCACGCTTGGAGCATAGATTGTGAATCAATTTCCAGCACATTGAAAATAGTCTCGATAGACATCGCCTTTAAAAAACGCGACATAGTATAAATCCGTAAACAAATTCAAAAAAATCACGCGTGGAGCGCAGATTATAAAACAGTTTCCCGCAAAATGAGAATAGCCTCGATAGACATCGCCTTTAAATAACGCGAATTAGTATAAAGACGTAAACAAATTGAAAAAAATCGCGCGTTGACCACAGATTATGAAACAATTTCCAGCACATTGAGTATAGCCTTGATAGACATCACCTTTAAATAACGCAAAATAGTATAAAATGTAATAATTAGTATAAACAAATTGAAAAAAAATTCATGCGTGGAGCACAGATTATGAAACAATTTCCAGCTCATTGAGTATAGCCTTGACAGACATCACCTTTAAATAACGCAAAATAGTATAAAATGTAATAATTAGTATAAACAAATTGAAAAAAAATCATGCGTGGAGCACAGATTATGAAACAATTTCCCGCACAATGAGAATAGCCTCGATAGACATCACCTTTAAATAACGCGAAATAGTATAAAGACGTAAACAAATTGAAAAAAATCACGCGTTGAGCACAGATTATGAAACAATTTCCAGAACATTGAGTACAGCCTTGACAGACATCACCTTTAAATAACGCGAAATACTATAAAATGTAATAATTAGTATAAACAAATTGAAAAAAAAATCACGCTTGGAGCATAGATTGTGAAAAAATATCTAGCACATTGAAAATAGTCTCGATAGACATCACCTTTAAATAACGCGAAATAGTATAAATCTGTAAAAAAATTGAAAAAAAAATCACGCTTGGAGCATGGATTGTGAAACAATTTCCAGCACATTGAAAATATTCTCAATAGACATCACCTTTAAATAACGCGAAATAGTATAAATCTGAAAACAAATTTAAAAAAATCACGCGTGGAGCACAGATTATGAAACAATTTCCAGCACATTGAGAATAGCCTCGATAGACATCACCTTTAAATAACGCGAAATAGTATAAATCTGTAAAAAAATTGAAAAAAAAATCACGCTTGGAGCATGGATTGTGAAACAATTTCCAGCACATTGAAAATCTTCTCGATAGACATCGCCTTTAAATAACGCGAAATAGTATAAATCTGTAAATAATTTAAAAGAAATCACGCGTGGAGCACAGATTATGAAACAATTTCCAGCACATTGAGAATAGTCTCGATAGACATCACCTTTAAAAAACGCGAAATAGCATAATTCTGAAAACAAATTTAAAAAAATCACGCGTGGAGCACAGATTATGAAACAATTTCCAGCACATTGAGAATAGTCTCGATAGACATAACCTTTAAATAACGCGGATTAGTATAAATCCGTAAAAAAATTCAAAAAAATCACCCGTGGAGCACAGATTATGAAACAATTTCCAGCACATTGAGATTAGTCTCGAAAGACATCGCCTTTAAATAACGCGAAATTTTATAAAATCCGTAAACAAATTGAAAAAAAAATCACGCTTGGAACATAAATTGTGAAACAATTTCCAGCACATTGAAAATAGTGTCGATAGACATCGCCTTTAAAAAACGCGACATAGTATAAATCCGTAAACAAATTAAAAAAAATCACCCGTGGAGCACAGATTATGAAACAATTTCCCGCACAATGAGAATAGCCTCGATAGACATCGCCTTTAAATAACGCGAAATAGTATAAAATGTAATAATTAGTATAAACAAATTGAAAATAAAATCACGCTTGGAGCATAGATTGTGAATCAATTTCCAGCACATTGAAAATAGTCTCGATAGACATCGCCTTTAAAAAACGCGACATAGTATAAATCCGTAAACAAATTCAAAAAAATCACGCGTGGAGCACAGATTATGAAACAATTTCCCGCACAATGAGAATAGCCTCGATAGACATCGCCTTTAAATAACGCGAAATAGTATAAAGACATAAACAAATTGAAAAAAATCACGCGTTGACCACAGATTATGAAACAATTTCCAGCACATTGAGTATAGCCTTGACAGACATCACCTTTAAATAACGCAAAATAGTATAACATGTAATAATTAGTATAAACAAATTGAAAAAAAAATCACGCTTGGAGCATAGATTGTGAATCAATTTCCAGCACATTGAAAATAGTCTCGATAGACATCGCCTTTAAAAAACGCGACATAGTATAAATCCGTAAAAAAATTCAAAAAAATCACGCGTGGAGCACAGATTATGAAACAATTTCCCGCACAATGAGAATAGCCTCGATAGACAACGCCTTTAAATAACGCGAAATAGTATAAAGACGTAAACAAATTGAAAAAAATCACGCGTTGAGCACAGATTATGAAACAATTTCCAGCACATTGAGTATAGCCTTGACAGACATCACCTTTAAATAACGCGAAATAGTATAAAATGTAATAATTAATATAAACAAATTGAAAAAAAAATCAAGCTTGGAGCATAGATTGTGAAAAAATATCTAGCACATTGAAAATAGTCTCGATAGACATCACATTTAAATAACGCGAAATAGTATAAATCTCTAAAAAAATTGAAAAAAAAATCACGCTTGGAGCATGGAGTGTGAAACAATTTCCAGCACATTGAAAATATTCTCAATAGACATCACCTTTAAATAACGCGAAATAGTATAAATCTGAAAACAAATTTAAAAAAATCACGCGTGGAGCACAGATTATGAAACAATTTCCAGCACATTGAGAATAGCCTCGATAGACTTCACCTTTAAATAAAGCGAAATAGTATAAATCTGTAAAAAAATTGAAAAAAAAATCACGCTTGGAGCGTGGATTATGAAACAATTTCCAGCACATTGAGAATAGTCTCGATAGACATCACCTTTAAAAAACGCGAAATTTTATAAAATCCGTAAACAAATTGAAAAAAAAAATCACACTTGGAGCATAAATTGTGAAACAATTTCCCGCACAATGAGAATAGCCTCGATAGACATCGCCTTTAAATACGCGAAATAGTATAAAGACGTAAACAAATTGAAAAAAATCACGCGTTGACCACAGATTATGAAACAATTTCTAGCTCATTGAGTATAGCCTTGACAGACATCACCTTTAAATAACGCAAAATAGTATAAAATGTAATAATTAGTATAAACAAATTGAAAAAAAATCATGCGTGGAGCACAGATTATGAAACAATTTCCCGCACAATGAGAATAGCCTCGATAGACATCACCTTTAAATAACGCGAAATAGTATAAAGACGTAAACAAATTGAAAAAAATCACGCGTTGAGCACAGATTATGAAACAATTTCCAGCACATTGAGTACAGCCTTGACAGACATCACCTTTAAATAACGCGAAATACTATAAAATGTAATAATTAGTATAAACAAATTGAAAAAAAAATCACGCTTGGAGCATAGATTGTGAAAAAATATCTAGCACATTGAAAATAGTCTCGATAGACATCACCTTTAAATAACGCGAAATAGTATAAATCTGTAAAAAAATTGAAAAAAAAAATCACGCTTGGAGCATGGATTGTGAAACAATTTCCAGCACATTGAAAATATTCTCAATAGACATCACCTTTAAATAACGCGAAATAGTATAAATCTGAAAACAAATTTAAAAAAATCACGCGTGGAGCACAGATTATGAAACAATTTCCAGCACATTGAGAATAGCCTCGATAGACATCACCTTTAAATAACGCGAAATAGTATAAATCTGTAAAAAAATTGAAAAAAAAATCACGCTTGGAGCATGGATTGTGAAACAATTTCCAGCACATTGAAAATCTTCTCGATAGACATCGCCTTTAAATAACGCGAAATAGTATAAATCTGTAAATAATTTAAAAGAAATCACGCGTGGAGCACAGATTATGAAACAATTTCCAGCACATTGAGAATAGTCTCGATAGACATCACCTTTAAAAAACGCGAAATAGCATAAATCTGAAAACAAATTTAAAAAAATCACGCGTGGAGCACAGATTATGAAACAATTTCCAGCACATTGAGAATAGTCTCGATAGACATAACCTTTAAATAACGCGGATTAGTATAAATCCGTAAAAAAATTCAAAAAAATCACCCGTGGAGCACAGATTATGAAACAATTTCCAGCACATTGAGAATAGTCACGAAAGACATCGCCTTTAAATAACGCGAAATTTTATAAAATCCGTAAACAAATTGAAAAAAAAATCACGCTTGGAACATAAATTGTGAAACAATTTCCAGCACATTGAAAATAGTCTCGATAGACATCGCCTTTAAAAAACGCGACATAGTATAAATCCGTAAACAAATTAAAAAAAATCACGCGTGGAGCACAGATTATGAAACAATTTCCCGCACAATGAGAATAGCCTCGATAGACATCGCCTTTAAATAACTCGAAATAGTATAAAATGTAATAATTAGTATAAACAAATTGAAAATAAAATCACGCTTGGAGCATAGATTGTGAATCAATTTCCAGCACATTGAAAATAGTCTCGATAGACATCGCCTTTAAAAAACGCGACATAGTATAAATCCGTAAACAAATTCAAAAAAATCACGCGTGGAGCACAGATTATGAAACAATTTCCCGCACAATGAGAATAGCCTCGATAGACAACGCCTTTAAATAACGCGAAATAGTATAAAGACGTAAACAAATTGAAAAAAATCACGCGTTGAGCACAGATTATGAAACAATTTCCAGCACATTGAGTATAGCCTTTACAGACATCACCTTTAAATAACGCGAAATAGTATAAAATGTAATAATTAGTATAAACAAATTGAAAAAAAAATCAAGCTTGGAGCATAGATTGTGAAAAAATATCTAGCACATTGAAAATAGTCTCGATAGACATCACATTTAAATAACGCGAAATAGTATAAATCTGTAAAAAAATTGAAAAAAAAATCACGCTTGGAGCATGGATTGTGAAACAATTTCCAGCACATTGAAAATATTCTCGATAGACATCGCCTTTAAATATCGTGGAATGGTATAAATCCGTAAACAAATTTAAAAAATCACGCGTGGAGCACAAATTATGAAACAATTTCCAGCACATTGAGAATAGCCTCGATAGACATCACCTTTAAATAACGCGAAATAGTATAAATCTGTAAGAAAATTGAAAAAAAAATCACGCTTGGAGCATGGATTGTGAAACAATTTCCAGCACATTGAAAATATTCTCAATAGACATCACCTTTAAATAACGCGAAATAGTATAAATCTGAAAACAAATTTAAAAAATTCACGCGTGGAGCACAGATTATGAAACAATTTCCAGCACATTGAGAATAGCCTCGATAGACATCACCTTTAAATAACGCGAAATAGTGTAAATCTGTAAAAAAATTGAAAAAAAAATCACGCTTGGAGCGTGGATTATGAAACAATTTCCAGCACATTGAGAATAGTCTCGATAGACATCACCTTTAAAAAACGCGAAATTTTATAAATCCGTAAACAAATTGAAAAAAAATCACGCTTGGAGCATAAATTGTGAAACAATTTCCCGCACAATGCGAATAGCCTCGATTGACATCGCCTTTAAATAACGCGAAATAGTATAAAGACGTAAACAAATTGAAAAAAATCACGCGTTGACCACAGATTATGAAACAATTTCCAGCTCATTGAGTATAGCCTTGACAGACATCACCTTTAAATAACGCAAAATAGTATAAAATGTAATAATTAGTATAAACAAATTGAAAAAAAATCATGCGTGGAGCACAGATTATGAAACAATTTCCCGCACAATGAGAATAGCCTCGATAGACATCGCCTTTAAATAACGCGAAATAGTATAAAGACGTAAACAAATTGAAAAAAATCACGCGTTGAGCACAGATTATGAAACAATTTCCAGCACATTGAGTATAGCCTTGACAGACATCACCTTTAAATAACGCGAAATAGTATAAAATGTAATAATTAGTATAAACAAATTGAAAAAAAAAATCACGCTTGGAGCATAGATTGTGAAAAAATATCTAGCACATTGAAAATAGTCTCGATAGACATCACCTTTAAATAACGCGAAATAGTATAAATCTGTAAAAAAATTGAAAAAAAAATCACGCTTGGAGCATGGATTGTGAAACAATTTCCAGCACATTGAAAATATTCTCAATAGACATCACCTTTAAATAACGCGAAATAGTATAAATCTGAAAACAAATTAAAAAAAATCACGCGTGGAGCACAGATTATGAAACAATTTCCAGCACATTGAGAATAGCCTCGATAGACATCACCTTTAAATAACGCGAAATAGTATAAATCTGTAAAAAAATTGAAAAAAAAAATCACGCTTGGAGCATGGATTGTGAAACAATTTCCAGCACATTGAAAATCTTCTCGATAGACATCGCCTTTAAATAACGCGAAATAGTATAAATCTGTAAATAATTTAAAAGAAATCACGCGTGGAGCACAGATTATGAAACAATTTCCAGCACATTGTGAATAGTCTCCATAGACATCACATTTAAAAAACGCGAAATAGTATAAATCTGAAAACAAATTTAAAAAAATCACGCGTGGAGCACAGATTATGAAACAATTTCCAGCACATTGAGAATAGTCTCGATAGACATCACCTTTAAATAACGCGGATTAGTATAAATCCGTAAAAAAATTCAAAAAATCACCCTTGGAGCACAGATTATGAAACAATTTCCAGCACATTGAGAATAGTCTCGATAGACATCGCCTTTAAAAAACGCGACATAGTATAAATCCGTAAACAAATTCATAAAAATCACGCGTGGAGCACAGATTATAAAACAATTTCCCGCACAATGAGAATAGCCTCGATAGACATCGCCTTTAAATAACGCGAATTAGTATAAAGACGTAAACAAATTGAAAAAAATCACGCGTTGACCACAGATTATGAAACAATTTCCAGCACATTGTGTATAGCCTTGATAGACATCACCTTTAAATAACGCAAAATAGTAAAAATGTAATAATTAGTATAAAAATATTGAAAAAAAAATCATGCGTGGAGCACAGATTATGAAACAATTTCCCGCACAATGAGAATAGCCTTTACAGACATCATCTTTAAATAACGCGAAATAGTATAAAATGTAATAATTAGTATAAACAAATTGAAAAAAAAATCAAGCTTGGAGCATAGATTGTGAAAAAATATCTAGCACATTGAGAATAGCCTCGATAGACATCACCTTTAAATAACGCGAAATAGTATAAATCTGTAAAAAAATTGAAAAAAAAATCACGCTTGGAGCATGGATTGTGAAACAATTTCCAGCACATTGAAAATATTCTCAATAGACATCACGTTTAAATAACGCGAAATAGTATAAATCTGAAAACAAATTTAAAAAAATCACGCGTGGAGCACAGATTATGAAACAATTTCCAACACATTGAGAATAGCCTCGATAGACATCACCTTTAAATAACGCGAAATAGTATAAATCTGTAAAAAAATTGAAAAAAAAATCACGCTTGGAGCGTGGATTATGAAACAATTTCCAGCACATTGAGAATAGTCTCGATAGACATCACCTTTAAAAAACGCGAAATTTTATAAATCCGTAAACAAATTGAAAAAAAATCACGCTTGGAGCATAAATTGTGAAACAATTTCCCGCACAATGAGAATAGCCTCGATAGACATCGCCTTTAAATAACGCGAAATAGTATAAAGACGTAAACAAATTGAAAAAAATCACGCGTTGACCAAAGATTATGAAACAATTTCCAGCACATTGTGTATAGCCTTGATAGACATCACCTTTAAATAACGCAAAATAGTATAAAATGTAATAATTAGTATAAACAAATTGAAAAAAAAAATCATGCGTGGAGCACAGATTATGAAACAATTTCCCGGACAATGAAAATAGTCTCGATAGACATCGCCTTTAAATAACGCGAAATAGTATAAAGACGTAAACAAATTGAAAAAAATCACGCGTTGACCAAAGATTATGAAACAATTTCCAGCACATTGTGTATAGCCTTGATAGACATCACCTTTAAATAACGCAAAATAGTATAAAATGTAATAATTAGTATAAACAAATTGAAAAAAAAATCATGCGTGGAGCACAGATTATGAAACAATTTCCCGGACAATGAGAATAGCCTCGATAGACATCGCCTTTAAATAACGCGAAATAGTATAAAGACGTAAACAAATTGAAAAAAATGACGCGTTGACCACAGATTATGAAACAATTTCCAGCACATTGAGTATAGCCTTGACAGACATCACCTTTAAATAACGCAAAATAGTATAAAATGAAATAATTAGTATAAAAAAATTGAAAAAAAATCACGCTTGGAGCATAGATTGTGAATCAATTTCCAGCACATTGAAAATAGTCTCGATAGACATCGCCTTTATAAAACGCGACATAGTATAAATCCGTAAACAAATTCAAAAAAATCACGCGTGGAGCACAGATTATAAAACAATTTCCCGCACAATGAGAATAGCGTCGATAGACATCGCCTTTAAATAACGCGAAATAGTATAAAGACGTAAACAAATTGAAAAAAATCACGCGTTGAGCACAGATTATGAAACAATTTCCAGCACATTGAGTATAGCCTTGACAGACATCACCTTTAAATAACGCGAAATAGTATAAAATGTAATAATTAGTATAAACAAATTGAAAAAAAAATCACGCTTGGAGCATAGATTGTGAAAAAATATCTAGCACATTGAAAATAGTCTCGATAGACATCACCTTTAAATAACGCGAAATAGTATAAATCTGTAGAAAAATTGAAAAAAAAATCACGCTTGGAGCATGGATTGTGAAACAATTTCCAGCACATTGAAAATATTCTCAATAGACATCACCTTTAAATAACGCCAAATAGTATAAATCTGAAAACAAATTAAAAAAAATCACGCGTGGAGCACAGATTATGAAACAATTTCCAGCACATTGAGAATAGCCTCGATAGACATCACCTTTAAATAACGCGAAATAGTATAAATCTGTAAAAAAATTGAAAAAAAAATCACACTTGGAGCATGGATTGTGAAACAATTTCCAGCACATTGAAAATATTCTCGATAGACATCGCCTTTAAATAACGCGAAATAGTATAAATCTGTAAATAAATTAAAAGAAATCACGCGTGGAGCACAGATTATGAAACAATTTCCAGCACATTGAGAATAGTCTCGATAGACATCACCTTTAAAAAACGCGAAATAGTATAAATCTGAAAACAAATTTTAAAAAATCACGCGTGGAGCACAGATTATGAAACAATTTCCAGCATATTGAGAATGGTCTCGATAGACATCACCTTTAAATAACTCGGATTAGTATAAATCCGTAAACAAATTCAAAAAAATCACCCGTGGAGCACAGATTATGAAACAATTTCCAGCACATTGAGAATAGTCTCGAAAGACATCGCCTTTAAATAACGCGAAATTTTATAAAATCCGTAAACAAATTGAAAAAAAAATCACGCTTGGAGCATAAATTGTGAAACAATTTCCAGCACATTGATAATAGTCTCGATAGACATCGACTTTAAAAAACGCGACATAGTATAAATCCGTAAACAAATTAAAAAGAATCACGCGTGGAGCACAGATTATGAAACAATTTCCCGCACAATGAGAATAGCCTCGATAGACATCGCCTTTAAATAACGCGAAATAGTATAAAATGTAATAATTAGTATAAACAAATTGAAAATAAAATCACGCTTGGAGCATAGATTGTGAATCAATTTCCAGCACATTGAAAATAGTCTCGATAGACATCGCCTTTAAAAAACGCGACATAGTATAAATCCGTAAACAAATTCAAAAAAATCACGCGTGGAGCACAGATTATAAAACAATTTCCCGCACAATGAGAATAGCTTCGATAGACATCGCCTTTAAATAACGCGAATTAGTATAAAGACGTAAACAAATTGAAAAAAATCACGCGTTGACCACAGATTATGAAACAATTTCCAGCACATTGAGTATAGCCTTGACAGACATCACCTTTAAATAACGCGAAATAGTATAAAATGTAATAATTAGTATAAACAAATTGAAAAAAAAATCATGCGTGGAGCACAGATTATGAAACAATTTCCCGCACAATGAGAATAGCCTCGATAGACATCGCCTTTAAATAACGCGAAATAGTATAAAGACGTAAACAAATTGAAAAAAATCACGCGTTGAGCACAGATTATGAAACAATTTCCAGCACATTGAGTATAGCCTTGACAGACATCACCTTTAAATAACGCGAAATAGTATAAAATGTAATAATTAGTATAAACAAATTGAAAAAAAAATCAAGCTTGGAGTATAGATTGTGAAAAAATATCTAGCACATTGAAAATAGTCTCGATAGACATCACATTTAAATAACGCGAAATAGTATAAATCTGTAAAAAAATTGAAAAAAAAATCACGCTTGGAGCATGGATTGTGAAACAATTTCCAGCACATTGAAAATATTCTCGATAGACATCGCCTTTAAATATCGTGGAATGGTATAAATCCGTAAACAAATTTAAAAAATCACGCGTGGAGCACAAATTATGAAACAATTTCCAGCACATTGAGAATAGCCTCGATAGACATCACCTTTAAATAACGCGAAATAGTATAAATCTGTAAAAAAATTGAAAAAAAAAATCACGCTTGGAGCATGGATTGTGAAACAATTTCCAGCACATTGAAAATCTTCTCGATAGACATCGCCTTTAAATAACGCGAAATAGTATAAATCTGTAAATAATTTAAAAGAAATCACGCGTGGAGCACAGATTATGAAACAATTTCCAGCACATTGTGAATAGTCTCCATAGACATCACCTTTAAAAAACGCGAAATAGTATAAATCTGAAAACAAATTTAAAAAAATCACGCGTGGAGCACAGATTATGAAACAATTTCCAGCACATTGAGAATAGTCTCGATAGACATCACCTTTAAATAACGCGGATTAGTATAAATCCGTAAAAAAATTCAAAAAATCACCCTTGGAGCACAGATTATGAAACAATTTCCAGCACATTGAGAATAGTCTCGATAGACATCGCCTTTAAAAAACGCGACATAGTATAAATCCGTAAACAAATTCATAAAAATCACGCGTGGAGCACAGATTATAAAACAATTTCCCGCACAATGAGAATAGCCTCGATAGACATCGCCTTTAAATAACGCGAATTAGTATAAAGACGTAAACAAATTGAAAAAAATCACGCGTTGACCACAGATTATGAAACAATTTCCAGCACATTGTGTATAGCCTTGATAGACATCACCTTTAAATAACGCAAAATAGTAAAAATGTAATAATTAGTATAAAAATATTGAAAAAAAAATCATGCGTGGAGCACAGATTATGAAACAATTTCCCGCACAATGAGAATAGCCTTTACAGACATCACCTTTAAATAACGCGAAATAGTATAAAATGTAATAATTAGTATAAACAAATTGAAAAAAAAATCAAGCTTGGAGCATAGATTGTGAAAAAATATCTAGCACATTGAGAATAGCCTCGATAGACATCACCTTTAAATAACGCGAAATAGTATAAATCTGTAAAAAAATTGAAAAAAAAATCACGCTTGGAGCATGGATTGTGAAACAATTTCCAGCACATTGAAAATATTCTCAATAGACATCACGTTTAAATAACGCGAAATAGTATAAATCTGAAAACAAATTTAAAAAAATCACGCGTGGAGCACAGATTATGAAACAATTTCCAACACATTGAGAATAGCCTCGATAGACATCACCTTTAAATAACGCGAAATAGTATAAATCTGTAAAAAAATTGAAAAAAAAATCACGCTTGGAGCGTGGATTATGAAACAATTTCCAGCACATTGAGAATAGTCTCGATAGACATCACCTTTAAAAAACGCGAAATTTTATAAATCCGTAAACAAATTGAAAAAAAATCATGCTTGGAGCATAAATTGTGAAACAATTTCCCGCACAATGAGAATAGCCTCGATAGACATCGCCTTTAAATAACGCGAAATAGTATAAAGACGTAAACAAATTGAAAAAAATCACGCGTTGACCAAAGATTATGAAACAATTTCCAGCACATTGTGTATAGCCTTGATAGACATCACCTTTAAATAACGCAAAATAGTATAAAATGTAATAATTAGTATAAACAAATTGAAAAAAAAATCATGCGTGGAGCACAGATTATGAAACAATTTCCCGGACAATGAAAATAGTCTCGATAGACATCGCCTTTAAATAACGCGAAATAGTATAAAGACGTAAACAAATTGAAAAAAATCACGCGTTGACCAAAGATTATGAAACAATTTCCAGCACATTGTGTATAGCCTTGATAGACATCACCTTTAAATAACGCAAAATAGTATAAAATGTAATAATTAGTATAAACAAATTGAAAAAAAAATCATGCGTGGAGCACAGATTATGAAACAATTTCCCGGACAATGAGAATAGCCTCGATAGACATCGCCTTTAAATAACGCGAAATAGTATAAAGACGTAAACAAATTGAAAAAAATGACGCGTTGACCACAGATTATGAAACAATTTCCAGCACATTGAGTATAGCCTTGACAGACATCACCTTTAAATAACGCAAAATAGTATAAAATGAAATAATTAGTATAAAAAAATTGAAAAAAAATCACGCTTGGAGCATAGATTGTGAATCAATTTCCAGCACATTGAAAATAGTCTCGATAGACATCGCCTTTATAAAACGCGACATAGTATAAATCCGTAAACAAATTCAAAAAAATCACGCGTGGAGCACAGATTATAAAACAATTTCCCGCACAATGAGAATAGCGTCGATAGACATCGCCTTTAAATAACGCGAAATAGTATAAAGACGTAAACAAATTGAAAAAAATCACGCGTTGAGCACAGATTATGAAACAATTTCCAGCACATTGAGTATAGCCTTGACAGACATCACCTTTAAATAACGCGAAATAGTATAAAATGTAATAATTAGTATAAACAAATTGAAAAAAAAATCACGCTTGGAGCATAGATTGTGAAAAAATATCTAGCACATTGAAAATAGTCTCGATAGACATCACCTTTAAATAACGCGAAATAGTGTAAATCTGTAGAAAAATTGAAAAAAAAATCACGCTTGGAGCATGGATTGTGAAACAATTTCCAGCACATTGAAAATATTCTCAATAGACATCACCTTTAAATAACGCCAAATAGTATAAATCTGAAAACAAATTAAAAAAAATCACGCGTGGAGCACAGATTATGAAACAATTTCCAGCACATTGAGAATAGCCTCGATAGACATCACCTTTAAATAACGCGAAATAGTATAAATCTGTAAAAAAATTGAAAAAAAAATCACACTTGGAGCATGGATTGTGAAACAATTTCCAGCACATTGAAAATATTCTCGATAGACATCGCCTTTAAATAACGCGAAATAGTATAAATCTGTAAATAAATTAAAAGAAATCACGCGTGGAGCACAGATTATGAAACAATTTCCAGCACATTGAGAATAGTCTCGATAGACATCACCTTTAAAAAACGCGAAATAGTATAAATCTGAAAACAGATTTTAAAAAATCACGCGTGGAGCACAGATTATGAAACAATTTCCAGCATATTGAGAATAGTCTCGATAGACATCACCTTTAAATAACTCGGATTAGTATAAATCCGTAAACAAATTCAAAAAAATCACCCGTGGAGCACAGATTATGAAACAATTTCCAGCACATTGAGAATAGTCTCGAAAGACATCGCCTTTAAATAACGCGAAATTTTATAAAATCCGTAAACAAATTGAAAAAAAAATCACGCTTGGAGCATAAATTGTGAAACAATTTCCAGCACATTGATAATAGTCTCGATAGACATCGACTTTAAAAAACGCGACATAGTATAAATCCGTAAACAAATTAAAAAGAATCACGCGTGGAGCACAGATTATGAAACAATTTCCCGCACAATGAGAATAGCCTCGATAGACATCGCCTTTAAATAACGCGAAATAGTATAAAATGTAATAATTAGTATAAACAAATTGAAAATAAAATCACGCTTGGAGCATAGATTGTGAATCAATTTCCAGCACATTGAAAATAGTCTCGATAGACATCGCCTTTAAAAAACGCGACATAGTATAAATCCGTAAACAAATTCAAAAAAATCACGCGTGGAGCACAGATTATAAAACAATTTCCCGCACAATGAGAATAGCTTCGATAGACATCGCCTTTAAATAACGCGAATTAGTATAAAGACGTAAACAAATTGAAAAAAATCACGCGTTGACCACAGATTATGAAACAATTTCCAGCACATTGAGTATAGCCTTGACAGACATCACCTTTAAATAACGCGAAATAGTATAAAATGTAATAATTAGTATAAACAAATTGAAAAAAAAATCATGCGTGGAGCACAGATTATGAAACAATTTCCCGCACAATGAGAATAGCCTCGATAGACATCGCCTTTAAATAACGCGAAATAGTATAAAGACGTAAACAAATTGAAAAAAATCACGCGTTGAGCACAGATTATGAAACAATTTCCAGCACATTGAGTATAGCCTTGACAGACATCACCTTTAAATAACGCGAAATAGTATAAAATGTAATAATTAGTATAAACAAATTGAAAAAAAAATCAAGCTTGGAGTATAGATTGTGAAAAAATATCTAGCACATTGAAAATAGTCTCGATAGACATCACATTTAAATAACGCGAAATAGTATAAATCTGTAAAAAAATTGAAAAAAAAATCACGCTTGGAGCATGGATTGTGAAACAATTTCCAGCACATTGAAAATATTCTCGATAGACATCGCCTTTAAATATCGTGGAATGGTATAAATCCGTAAACAAATTTAAAAAATCACGCGTGGAGCACAAATTATGAAACAATTTCCAGCACATTGAGAATAGCCTCGATAGACATCACCTTTAAATAACGCGAAATAGTATAAATCTGTAAAAAAAATTGAAAAAAAAATCATGCTTGGAGCATGGATTGTGAAACAATTTCCAGCACATTGAAAATATTCTCAATAGACATCACCTTTAAATAACGCGAAATAGTATAAATCTGAAAACAAATTTAAAAAAATCACGCGTGGAGCACAGATTATGAAACAATTTCCAGCACATTGAGAATAGCCTCGATAGACATCACCTTTAAATAACGCGAAATAGTATAAATCTGTAAAAAAATTGAAAAAAAAATCACGCTTGGAGCGTGGATTATGAAACAATTTCCAGCACATTGAGAATAGTCTCGATAGAAATCACCTTTAAAAAACGCGAAATTTTATAAAATCCGTAAACAAATTGAAAAAAAATCACGCTTGGAGCATAAATTGTGAAACAATTTCCCGCACAATGAGAATAGCCTCGATAGACATCGCCTTTAAATACGCGAAATAGTATAAAGACGTAAACAAATTGAAAAAAATCACGCGTTGACCACAGATTATGAAACAATTTCCAGCTCATTGAGTATAGCCTTGACAGACATCACCTTTAAATAACGCAAAATAGTATAAAATGTAATAATTAGTATAAACAAATTGAAAAAAAAATCACGCTTGGAGCATAGATTGTGAAAAAATATCTAGCACATTGAAAATAGTCTCGATAGACATCACCTTTAAATAACGCGAAATAGTATAAATCTGTAAAAAAATTGAAAAAAAAATCACGCTTGGAGCATGGATTGTGAAACAATTTCCAGCACATTGAAAATATTCTCAATAGACATCACCTTTAAATAACGCGAAATAGTATAAATCTGAAAACAAATTAAAAAAAATCACGCGTGGAGCACAGATTATGAAACAATTTCCAGCACATTGAGAATAGCCTCGATAGACATCACCTTTAAATAACGCGAAATAGTATAAATCTGTAAAAAAATTGAAAAAAAAATCACGCTTGGAGCATGGATTGTGAAACAATTTCCAGCACATTGAAAATCTTCTCGATAGACATCGCCTTTAAATAACGCGAAATAGTATAAATCTGTAAATAATTTAAAAGAAATCACGCGTGGAACATAAATTGTGAAACAATTTCCAGCACATTGAAAATAGTCTCGATAGACATCGCCTTTAAAAAACGCGACATAGTATAAATCCGTAAACAAATTAAAAAAAATCACGCGTGGAGCACAGATTATGAAACAATTTCCCGCACAATGAGAATAGCCTCGATAGACATCGCCTTTAAATAACGCGAAATAGTATAAAATGTAATAATTAGTATAAACAAATTGAAAATAAAATCACGCTTGGAGCATAGATTGTGAATCAATTTCCAGCACATTGAAAATAGTCTCGATAGACATCGCCTTTAAAAAACGCGACATAGTATAAATCCGTAAACAAATTCAAAAAAATCACGCGTGGAGCACAGATTATGAAACAATTTCCCGCACAATGAGAATAGCCTCGATAGACATCGCCTTTAAATAACGCGAAATAGTATAAAGACGTAAACAAATTGAAAAAAATCACGCGTTGACCACAGATTATGAAACAATTTCCAGTACATTGAGTATAGCCTTGACAGACATCACCTTTAAATAACGCAAAATAGTATAAAATGTAATAATTAGTATAAACAAATTGAAAAAAAAATCACGCTTGGAGAATAGATTGTGAATCAATTTCCAGCACATTGAAAATAGTCTCGATAGACATCGCCTTTAAAAAACGCGACATAGTATAAATCCGTAAACAAATTCAAAAAAATCACGCGTGGAGCACAGATTATAAAACAATTTCCCGCACAATGAGAATAGCCTCGATAGACATCGCCTTTAAATAACGCGAAATAGTATAAAGACGTAAACAAATTGAAAAAAATCACGCGTTGAGCACAGATTATGAAACAATTTCCAGCACATTGAGTATAGCCTTGACAGACATCACCTTTAAATAACGCGAAATAGTATAAAATGTAATAATTAGTATAAACGAATTGAAAAAAAAATC
Organism: Maratus speciosus; assembly: GCA_963932465.1. Taxonomy (NCBI): domain Eukaryota; kingdom Metazoa; phylum Arthropoda; class Arachnida; order Araneae; family Salticidae; genus Maratus; species Maratus speciosus. The sequence continues at coordinate 616,604,242 of OZ010792.1, forward strand.
AAGCTTGGAGCATAGATTGTGAAAAAATATCTAGCACATTGAAAATAGTCTCGATAGACATCACATTTAAATAACGCGAAATAGTATAAATCTGTAAAAAAATTGAAAAAAAAATCACGCTTGGAGCATGGATTGTGAAACAATTTCCAGCACATTGAAAATATTCTCGATAGACATCGCCTTTAAATATCGTGGAATGGTATAAATCCGTAAACAAATTCAAAAAATCACGCGTGGAGCACAAATTATGAAACAATTTCCAGCACATTGAGAATAGCCTCGATAGACATCACCTTTAAATAACGCGAAATAGTATAAATCTGTAAAAAAATTGAAAAAAAAATCACGCTTGGAGCATGGATTGTGAAACAATTTCCAGCACATTGAAAATATTCTCAATAGACATCACCTTTAAATAACGCGAAATAGTATAAATCTGAAAACAAATTTAAAAAAATCACGCGTGGAGCACAGATTATGAAACAATTTCCAGCACATTGAGAATAGCCTCGATAGACATCACCTTTAAATAACGCGAAATAGTATAAATCTGTAAAAAAATTGAAAAAAAAATCACGCTTGGAGCGTTGATTATGAAACAATTTCCAGCACATTGAGAATAGTCTCGATAGACATCACCTTTAAAAAACGCGAAATTTTATAAAATCCGTAAACAAATTGAAAAAAAATCACGCTTGGAGCATAAATTGTGAAACAATTTCGCGCACAATGAGAATAGTCTTGATAGACATCGCCTTTAAATAACGCGAAATAGTATAAAGACGTAAACAAATTGAAAAAAATCACGCGTTGACCACAGATTATGAAACAATTTCCAGCACATTGAGTATAGCCTTGACAGACATCACCTTTAAATAACGCAAAATAGTATAAAATGTAATAATTAGTATAAACAAATTGAAAAAAAAATCACGCTTGGAGCATAGATTGTGAATCAATTTCCAGCACATTGAAAATAGTCTCGATAGACATCGCCTTTAAAAAACGCGACATAGTATAAATCCGTAAACAAATTCAAAAAAATCACGCGTGGAGCACAGATTATAAAACAATTTCCCGCACAATGAGAATAGCCTCGATAGACATCGCCTTTAAATAACGCGAATTAATATAAAGACGTAAACAAATTGAAAAAAATCACGCGTTGACCACAGATTATGAAACAATTTCCAGCACATTGTGTATAGCCTTGATAGACATCACCTTTAAATAACGCAAAATAGTATAAAATGTAATAATTAGTATAAACAAATTGAAAAAAAAACCATGCGTGGAGCACAGATTATGAAACAATTTCCCGCACAATGAGAATAGCCTCGATAGACATCGCCTTTAAATAACGCGAAATAGTATAAATCTGTAAAAAAATTGAAAAAAAAATCACGCTTGGAGCGTGGATTATGAAACAATTTCCAGCACATTGAGAATAGTCTCGATAGAAATCACCTTTAAAAAACGCGAAATTTTATAAAATCCGTAAACAAATTGAAAAAAAATCACGCTTGGAGCATAAATTGTGAAACAATTTCCCGCACAATGAGAATAGCCTCGATAGACATCGCCTTTAAATACGCGAAATAGTATAAAGACGTAAACAAATTGAAAAAAATCACGCGTTGACCACAGATTATGAAACAATTTCCAGCTCATTGAGTATAGCCTTGACAGACATCACCTTTAAATAACGCAAAATAGTATAAAATGTAATAATTAGTATAAACAAATTGAAAAAAAAATCACGCTTGGAGCATAGATTGTGAAAAAATATCTAGCACATTGAAAATAGTCTCGATAGACATCACCTTTAAATAACGCGAAATAGTATAAATCTGTAAAAAAATTGAAAAAAAAATCACGCTTGGAGCATGGATTGTGAAACAATTTCCAGCACATTGAAAATATTCTCAATAGACATCACCTTTAAATAACGCGAAATAGTATAAATCTGAAAACAAATTTAAAAAAATCACGCGTGGAGCACAGATTATGAAACAATTTCCAGCACATTGAGAATAGCCTCGATAGACATCACCTTTAAATAACGCGAAATAGTATAAATCTGTAAAAAAATTAAAAAAAAAATCACGCTTGGAGCATGGATTGTGAAACAATTTCCAGCACATTGAAAATCTTCTCGATAGACATCGCCTTTAAATAACGCGAAATAGTATAAATCTGTAAATAATTTAAAAGAAATCACGCGTGGAACATAAATTGTGAAACAATTTCCAGCACATTGAAAATAGTCTCGATAGACATCGCCTTTAAAAAACGCGACATAGTATAAATCCGTAAACAAATTAAAAAAAATCACGCGTGGAGCACAGATTATGAAACAATTTCCCGCACAATGAGAATAGCCTCGATAGACATCGCCTTTAAATAACGCGAAATAGTATAAAATGTAATAATTAGTATAAACAAATTGAAAATAAAATCACGCTTGGAGCATAGATTGTGAATCAATTTCCAGCACATTGAAAATAGTCTCGATAGACATCGCCTTTAAAAAACGCGACATAGTATAAATCCGTAAACAAATTCAAAAAAATCACGCGTGGAGCACAGATTATGAAACAATTTCCCGCACAATGAGAATAGCCTCGATAGACATCGCCTTTAAATAACGCGAAATAGTATAAAGACGTAAACAAATTGAAAAAAATCACGCGTTGACCACAGATTATGAAACAATTTCCAGCACATTGAGTATAGCCTTGACAGACATCACCTTTAAATAACGCAAAATAGTATAAAATGTAATAATTAGTATAAACAAATTGAAAAAAAAAATCACGCTTGGAGAATAGATTGTGAATCAATTTCCAGCACATTGAAAATAGTCTCGATAGACATCGCCTTTAAAAAACGCGACATAGTATAAATCCGTAAACAAATTCAAAAAAATCACGCGTGGAGCACAGATTATAAAACAATTTCCCGCACAATGAGAATAGCCTCGATAGACATCGCCTTTAAATAACGCGAAATAGTATAAATCTGTAAAAAAATTGAAAAAAAAATCACGCTTGGAGCATGGATTGTGAAACAATTTCCAGCACATTGAAAATATTCTCGATAGACATCGCCTTTAAATATCGTGGAATGGTATAAATCCGTAAACAAATTCAAAAAATCACGCGTGGAGCACAAATTATGAAACAATTTCCAGCACATTGAGAATAGCCTCGATAGACATCACCTTTAAATAACGCGAAATAGTATAAATCTGTAAAAAAATTGAAAAAAAATCACGCTTGGAGCATGGATTGTGAAACAATTTCCAGCACATTGAAAATATTCTCAATAGACATCACCTTTAAATAACGCGAAATAGTATAAATCTGAAAACAAATTTAAAAAAATCACGCGTGGAGCACAGATTATGAAACAATTTCCAGCACATTGAGAATAGCCTCGATAGACATCACCTTTAAATAACGCGAAATAGTATAAATCTGTAAAAAAATTGAAAAAAAAATCACGCTTGGAGCGTTGATTATGAAACAATTTCCAGCACATTGAGAATAGTCTCGATAGACATCACCTTTAAAAAACGCGAAATTTTATAAAAATCCGTAAACAAATTGAAAAAAAATCACGCTTGGAGCATAAATTGTGAAACAATTTCGCGCACAATGAGAATAGTCTTGATAGACATCGCCTTTAAATAACGCGAAATAGTATAAAGACGTAAACAAATTGAAAAAAATCACGCGATGACCACAGATTATGAAACAATTTCCAGCACATTGAGTATAGCCTTGACAGACATCACCTTTAAATAACGCAAAATAGTATAAAATGTAATAATTAGTATAAACAAATTGAAAAAAAAATCACGCTTGGAGCATAGATTGTGAATCAATTTCCAGCACATTGAAAATAGTCTCGATAGACATCGCCTTTAAAAAACGCGACATAGTATAAATCCGTAAACAAATTCAAAAAAATCACGCGTGGAGCACAGATTATAAAACAATTTCCCGCACAATGAGAATAGCCTCGATAGACATCGCCTTTAAATAACGCGAATTAATATAAAGACGTAAACAAATTGAAAAAAATCACGCGTTGACCACAGATTATGAAACAATTTCCAGCACATTGTGTATAGCCTTGATAGACATCACCTTTAAATAACGCAAAATAGTATAAAATGTAATAATTAGTATAAACAAATTGAAAAAAAAACCATGCGTGGAGCACAGATTATGAAACAATTTCCCGCACAATGAGAATAGCCTCGATAGACATCGCCTTTAAATAACGCGAAATAGTATAAAGACGTAAACAAATTGAAAAAAATCACGCGTTGAGCACAGATTATGAAACAATTTCCAGCACATTGAGTATAGCCTTGACAGACATCACCTTTAAATAACGCGAAATAGTATAAAATGTAATAATTAATATAAACAAATTGAAAAAAAAATCAAGCTTGGAGCATAGATTGTGAAAAAATATCTAGCACATTGAAAATAGTCTCGATAGACATCACATTTAAATAACGCGAAATAGTATAAATCTCTAAAAAAATTGAAAAAAAAATCACGCTTGGAGCATGGATTGTGAAACAATTTCCAGCACATTGAAAATATTCTCGATAGACATCGCCTTTAAATATCGTGGAATGGTATAAATCCGTAAACAAATTTAAAAAATCACGCGTGGAGCACAGATTATAAAACAATTTCCCGCACAATGAGAATAGCCTCGATAGACATCGCCTTTAAATAACGCGAATTAGTATAAAGACGTAAACAAATTGAAAAAAATCACGCGTTGACCACAGATTATGAAACAATTTCCAGCACATTGTGTATAGCCTTGATAGACATCACCTTTAAATAACGCAAAATAGTATAAAATGTAATAATTAGTATAAACAAATTGAAAAAAAAATCACGCTTGGAGCATAGATTGTGAATCAATTTCCAGCACATTGAAAATAGTCTCGATAGACATCGCCTTTAAAAAACGCGACATAGTATAAATCCGTAAACAAATTCAAAAAAATCACGCGTGGAGCACAGATTATAAAACAATTTCCCGCACAATGAGAATAGCCTCGATAGACATCGCCTTTAAATAACGCGAATTAGTATAAAGACGTAAACAAATTGAAAAAAATCACGCGTTGAGCACAGATTATGAAACAATTTCCAGCACATTGAGTATAGCCTTTACAGACATCACCTTTAAATAACGCGAAATAGTATAAAATGTAATAATTAGTATAAACAAATTGAAAAAAAAATCAAGCTTGGAGCATAGATTGTGAAAAAATATCTAGCACATTGAAAATAGTCTCGATAGACATCACATTTAAATAACGCGAAATAGTATAAATCTGTAAAAAAATTGAAAAAAAAATCACGCTTGGAGCATGGATTGTGAAACAATTTCCAGCACATTGAAAATATTCTCAATAGACATCACGTTTAAATAACGCGAAATAGTATAAATCTGAAAACAAATTTAAAAAAATCACGCGTGGAGCACAGATTATGAAACAATTTCCAGCACATTGAGAATAGCCTCGATAGACATCACCTTTAAATAACGCGAAATATTATAAATCTGTAAAAAAATTGAAAAAAAAATCACGCTTGGAGCATGGATTGTGAAACAATTTCCAGCACATTGAAAATATTCTCAATAGACATCACGTTTAAATAACGCGAAATAGTATAAATCTGAAAACAAATTTAAAAAAATCACGCGTGGAGCACAGATTATGAAACAATTTCCAACACATTGAGAATAGCCTCGATAGACATCACCTTTAAATAACGCGAAATAGTATAAATCTGTAAAAAAATTGAAAAAAAAATCACGCTTGGAGCGTGGATTATGAAACAATTTCCAGCACATTGAGAATAGTCTCGATAGACATCACCTTTAAAAAACGCGAAATTTTATAAATCCGTAAACAAATTGAAAAAAAATCACGCTTGGAGCATAAATTGTGAAACAATTTCCCGCACAATGAGAATAGAATCGATAGACATCGCCTTTAAATAACGCGAAATAGTATAAAGACGTAAACAAATTGAAAAAAATCACGCGTTGACCAAAGATTATGAAACAATTTCCAGCACATTGTGTATAGCCTTGATAGACATCACCTTTAAATAACGCAAAATAGTATAAAATGTAATAATTAGTATAAACAAATTGAAAAAAAAATCATGCGTGGAGCACAGATTATGAAACAATTTCCCGGACAATGAGAATAGCCTCGATAGACATCGCCTTTAAATAACGCGAAATAGTATAAAGACGTAAACAAATTGAAAAAAATCACGCGTTGACCACAGATTATGAAACAATTTCCAGCACATTGAGTATAGCCTTGACAGACATCACCTTTAAATAACGCAAAATAGTATAAAATGAAATAATTAGTATAAAAAAATTGAAAAAAAATCACGCTTGGAGCATAGATTGTGGATCAATTTCCAGCACATTGAAAATAGTCTCGATAGACATCGCCTTTATAAAACGCGACATAGTATAAATCCGTAAACAAATTCAAAAAAATCACGCGTGGAGCACAGATTATAAAACAATTTCCGGCACAATGAGAATAGCGTCGATAGACATCGCCTTTAAATAACGCGAAATAGTATAAAGACGTAAACAAATTGAAAAAAATCACGCGTTGAGCACAGATTATGAAACAATTTCCAGCACATTGAGTATAGCCTTGACAGACATCACCTTTAAATAACGCGAAATAGTATAAAATGTAATAATTAGTATAAACAAATTGAAAAAAAAATCACGCTTGGAGCATAGATTGTGAAAAAATATCTAGCACATTGAAAATAGTCTCGATAGACATCACCTTTAAATAACGCGAAATAGTATAAATCTGTAAAAAAATTGAAAAAAAAATCACGCTTGGAGCATGGATTGTGAAACAATTTCCAGCACATTGAAAATATTCTCAATAGACATCACCTTTAAATAACGCCAAAGAGTATAAATCTGAAAACAAATTAAAAAAAATCACGCGTGGAGCACAGATTATGAAACAATTTCCAGCACATTGAGAATAGCCTCGATAGACATCACCTTTAAATAACGCGAAATAGTATAAATCTGTAAAAAAATTGAAAAAAAAATCACACTTGGAGCATGGATTGTGAAACAATTTCCAGCACATTGAAAATATTCTCGATAGACATCGCCTTTAAATAACGCGAAATAGTATAAATCTGTAAATAAATTAAAAGAAATCACGCGTGGAGCACAGATTATGAAACAATTTCCAGCACATTGAGAATAGTCTCGATAGACATCATCTTTAAAAAACGCGAAATAGTATAAATCTGAAAACAAATTTTAAAAAATCACGCGTGGAGCACAGATTATGAAACAATTTCCAGCATATTGAGAATAGTCTCGATAGACATCACCTTTAAATAACTCGAATTAGTATAAATCCGTAAACAAATTCAAAAAAATCACCCGTGGAGCACAGATTATGAAACAATTTCCAGCACATTGAGAATAGTCTCGAAAGACATCGCCTTTAAATAACGCGAAATTTTATAAAATCCGTAAACAAATTGAAAAAAAAATCACGCTTGGAGCATAAATTGTGAAACAATTTCCAGCACATTGATAATAGTCTCGATAGACATCGCCTTTAAAAAACGCGACATAGTATAAATCCGTAAACAAATTAAAAAGAATCACGCGTGGAGCACAGATTATGAAACAATTTCCCGCACAATGAGAATAGCCTCGATAGACATCGCCTTTAAATAACGCGAAATAGTATAAAATGTAATAATTAGTATAAACAAATTGAAAATAAAATCACGCTTGGAGCATAGATTGTGAATCAATTTCCAGCACATTGAAAATAGTCTCGATAGACAATGCCTTTAAAAAACGCGACATAGTATAAATCCGTAAACAAATTCAAAAAAATCACGCGTGGAGCACAGATTATGAAACAATTTCCCGCACAATGAGAATAGCCTCTATAGACATCGCCTTTAAATAACGCGAAATAGTATAAAGACGTAAACAAATTGAAAAAAATCACACGTTGACCACAGATTATGAAACAATTTCCAGCACATTGAGTATAGCCTTGACAGACATCACCTTTAAATAACGCAAAATAGTATAAAATGTAATAATTAGTATAAACAAATTGAAAAAAAAATCACGCTTGGAGCATAGATTGTGAATCAATTTCCAGTACATTGAAAATAGTCTCGATAGACATCGCCTTTAAAAAACGCGACATAGTATAAATCCGTAAACAAATTCAAAAAAATCACGCGTGGAGCACAGATTATAAAACAATTTCCCGCACAATGAGAATAGCTTCGATAGACATCGCCTTTAAATAACGCGAATTAGTATAAAGACGTAAACAAATTGAAAAAAATCACGCGTTGACCACAGATTATGAAACAATTTCCAGCACATTGAGTATAGCCTTGACAGACATCGCCTTTAAATAACGCGAAATAGTATAAAATGTAATAATTAGTATAAACAAATTGAAAAAAAAATCATGCGTGGAGCACAGATTATGAAACAATTTCCCGCACAATGAGAATAGCCTCGATAGACATCGCCTTTAAATAACGCGAAATAGTATAAAGACGTAAACAAATTGAAAAAAATCACGCGTTGAGCACAGATTATGAAACAATTTCCAGCACATTGAGTATAGCCTTGACAGACATCACCTTTAAATAACGCGAAATAGTATAAAATGTAATAATTAGTATAAACAAATTGAAAAAAAAATCAAGCTTGGAGTATAGATTGTGAAAAAATATCTAGCACATTGAAAATAGTCTCGATAGACATCACATTTAAATAACGCGAAATAGTATAAATCTGTAAAAAAATTGAAAAAAAAATCACGCTTGGAGCATGGATTGTGAAACAATTTCCAGCACATTGAAAATATTCTCGATAGACATCGCCTTTAAATATCGTGGAATGGTATAAATCCGTAAACAAATTTAAAAAATCACGCGTGGAGCACAAATTATGAAACAATTTCCAGCACATTGAGAATAGCCTCGATAGACATCACCTTTAAATAACGCGAAATAGTATAAATCTGTAAAAAAAATTGAAAAAAAAATCACGCTTGGAGCATGGATTGTGAAACAATTTCCAGCACATTGAAAATATTCTCAATAGACATCACCTTTAAATAACGCGAAATAGTATAAATCTGAAAACAAATTTAAAAAAATCACGCGTGGAGCACAGATTATGAAACAATTTCCAGCACATTGAGAATAGCCTCGATAGACATCACCTTTAAATAACGCGAAATAGTATAAATCTGTAAAAAAATTGAAAAAAAAAATCACGCTTGGAGCGTGGATTATGAAACAATTTCCAGCCTATTGAGAATAGTCTCGATAGAAATCACCTTTAAAAAACGCGAAATTTTATAAAATCCGTAAACAAATTGAAAAAAAATCACGCTTGGAGCATAAATTGTGAAACAATTTCCCGCACAATGAGAATAGCCTCGATAGACATCGCCTTTAAATACGCGAAATAGTATACAGACGTAAACAAATTGAAAAAAATCACGCGTTGACCACAGATTATCAAACAATTTCCAGCTCATTGAGTATAGCCTTGACAGACATCACCTTTAAATAACGCAAAATAGTATAAAATGTAATAATTAGTATAAACAAATTGAAAAAAAAATCACGCTTGGAGCATAGATTGTGAAAAAATATCTAGCACATTGAAAATAGTCTCGATAGACATCACCTTTAAATAACGCGAAATAGTATAAATCTGTAAAAAAATTGAAAAAAAAATCACGCGTGGAGCACAGATTATGAAACAATTTCCAGCACATTGAGAATAGCCTCGATAGACATCACCTTTAAATAACGCGAAATAGTATAAATCTGTAAAAAAATTGAAAAAAAAATCACGCTTGGAGCATGGATTGTGAAACAATTTCCAGCACATTGAAAATCTTCTCGATAGACATCGCCTTTAAATAACGCGAAATAGTATAAATCTGTAAATAATTTAAAAGAAATCACGCGTGGAACATAAATTGTGAAACAATTTCCAGCACATTGAAAATAGTCTCGATAGACATCGCCTTTAAAAAACGCGACATAGTATAAATCCGTAAACAAATTTAAAAAAATCACGCGTGGAGCACAGATTATGAAACAATTTCCCGCACAATGAGAATAGCCTCGATAGACATCGCCTTTAAATAACGCGAAATAGTATAAAATGTAATAATTAGTATAAACAAATTGAAAATAAAATCACGCTTGGAGCATTGATTGTGAATCAATTTCCAGCACATTGAAAATAGTCTCGATAGACATCGCCTTTAAAAAACGCGACATAGTATAAATCCGTAAACAAATTCAAAAAAATCACGCGTGGAGCACAGATTATGAAACAATTTCCCGCACAATGAGAATAGCCTCGATAGACATCGCCTTTAAATAACGCGAAATAGTATAAAGACGTAAACAAATTGAAAAAAATCACGCGTTGACCACAGATTATGAAACAATTTCCAGCACATTGAGTATAGCCTTGACAGACATCACCTTTAAATAACGCAAAATAGTATAAAATGTAATAATTAGTATAAACAAATTGAAAAAAAAATCAAGCTTGGAGCATAGATTGTGAAAAAATATCTAGCACATTGAAAATAGTCTCGATAGACATCACATTTAAATAACGCGAAATCGTATAAATCTGTAAAAAAATTGAAAAAAAAATCACGCTTGGAGCATGGATTGTGAAACAATTTCCAGCACATTGAAAATATTCTCGATAGACATCGCCTTTAAATATCGTGGAATGGTATAAATCCGTAAACAAATTCAAAAAATCACGCGTGGAGCACAAATTATGAAACAATTTCCAGCACATTGAGAATAGCCTCGATAGACATCACCTTTAAATAACGCGAAATAGTATAAATCTGTAAAAAAATTGAAAAAAAAATCACGCTTGGAGCATGGATTGTGAAACAATTTCCAGCACATTGAAAATATTCTCAATAGACATCACCTTTAAATAACGCGAAATAGTATAAATCTGAAAACAAATTTAAAAAAATCACGCGTGGAGCACAGATTATGAAACAATTTCCAGCACATTGAGAATAGCCTCGATAGACATCACCTTTAAATAACGCGACATAGTATAAATCCGTAAACAAATTCAAAAAATCACGCGTGGAGCACAGATTATAAAACAATTTCCCGCACAATGAGAATAGCCTCGATAGACATCGCCTTTAAATAACGCGAATTAATATAAAGACGTAAACAAATTGAAAAAAATCACGCGTTGACCACAGATTATGAAACAATTTCCAGCACATTGTGTATAGCCTTGATAGACATCACCTTTAAATAACGCAAAATAGTATAAAATGTAATAATTAGTATAAACAAATTGAAAAAAAAACCATGCGTGGAGCACAGATTATGAAACAATTTCCCGCACAATGAGAATAGCCTCGATAGACATCGCCTTTAAATAACGCGAAATAGTATAAAGACGTAAACAAATTGAAAAAAATCACGCGTTGAGCACAGATTATGAAACAATTTCCAGCACATTGAGTATAGCCTTGACAGACATCACCTTTAAATAACGCGAAATAGTATAAAATGTAATAATTAATATAAACAAATTGAAAAAAAAATCAAGCTTATAGCATAGATTGTGAAAAAATATCTAGCACATTGAAAATAGTCTCGATAGACATCACATTTAAATAACGCGAAATAGTATAAATCTCTAAAAAAATTGAAAAAAAAATCACGCTTGGAGCATGGATTGTGAAACAATTTCCAGCACATTGAAAATATTCTCGATAGACATCGCCTTTAAATATCGTGGAATGGTATAAATCCGTAAACAAATTTAAAAAATCACGCGTGGAGCACAGATTATGAAACAATTTCCAGCACATTGAGAATATCCTCGATAGACATCACCTTTAAATAAAGCGAAATAGTATAAATCTGTAAAAAAATTGAAAAAAAAATCACGATTGGAGCATGGATTGTGAAACAATTTCCAGCACATTGAAAATATTCTCAATAGACATCACCTTTAAATAACGCGAAATAGTATAAATCTGAAAACAAATTTTAAAAAATCACGCGTGGAGCACAGATTATGAAACAATTTCCAGCACATTGAGAATATCCTCGATAGACATCACCTTTAAATAAAGCGAAATAGTATAAATCTGTAAAAAAATTGAAAAAAAAATCACGCTTGGAGCGTGGATTATGAAACAATTTCCAGCACATTGAGAATAGTCTCGATAGACATCACCTTTAAAAAACGCGAAATTTTATAAAATCCGTAAACAAATTGAAAAAAAAATCACACTTGGAGCATAAATTGTGAAACAATTTCCCGCACAATGAGAATAGCCTCGATAGACATCGCCTTTAAATACGCGAAATAGTATAAAGACGTAAACAAATTGAAAAAAATCACGCGTTGACCACAGATTATGAAACAATTTCCAGCTCATTGAGTATAGCCTTGACAGACATCACCTTTAAATAACGCAAAATAGTATAAAATGTAATAATTAGTATAAACAAATTGAAAAAAAATCATGCGTGGAGCACAGATTATGAAACAATTTCCCGCACAATGAGAATAGCCTCGATAGACATCACCTTTAAATAACGCGAAATAGTATAAAGACGTAAACAAATTGAAAAAAATCACGCGTTGAGCACAGATTATGAAACAATTTCCAGCACATTGAGTACAGCCTTGACAGACATCACCTTTAAATAACGCGAAATACTATAAAATGTAATATTTAGTATAAACAAATTGAAAAAAAAATCACGCTTGGAGCACAGATTGTGAAAAAATATCTAGCAAATTGTAAATAGTCTCGATAGACATCACCTTTAAATAACGCGAAATAGTATAAATCTGTAAAAAAATTGAAAAAAAAATCACGCTTGGAGCATGGATTGTGAAACAATTTCCAGCACATTGAAAATATTCTCAATAGACATCACCTTTAAATAACGCGAAACAGTATAAATCTGAAAACAAATTTAAAAAAATCGCGCGTGGAGCACAGATTATGAAACAATTTCCAGCACATTGAGAATAGCCTCGATAGACATCACCTTTAAATAACGCGAAATAGTATATATCTGTAAAAAAATTGAAAAAAAAATCACGCTTGGAGCATGGATTGTGAAACAATTTCCAGCACATTGAAAATCTTCTCGATAGACATCGCCTTTAAATAACGCGAAATAGTATAAATCTGTAAATAATTTAAAAGAAATCACGCGTGGAGCACAGATTATGAAACAATTTCCAGCACATTGAGAATAGTCTCGATAGACATCACCTTTAAAAAACGCGAAATAGCATAAATCTGAAAACAAATTTAAAAAAATCACGCGTGGAGCACAGATTATAAAACAATTTCCAGCACATTGAGAATAGTCTCGATAGACATAACCTTTAAATAACGCGGATTAGTATAAATCCGTAAAAAAATTCAAAAAAATCACCCGTGGAGCACAGATTATGAAACAATTTCCAGCACATTGAGAATAGTCTCGAAAGACATCGCCTTTAAATAACGCGAAATTTTATAAAATCCGTAAACAAATTGAAAAAAAAATCACGCTTGGAACATAAATTGTGAAACAATTTCCAGCACATTGAAAATAGTCTCGATAGACATCGCCTTTAAAAAACGCGACATAGTATAAATCCGTAAACAAATTGAAAAAAAAATCACGCGTGGAGCACAGATTATGAAACAATTTCCCGCACAATGAGAATAGCCTCGATAGACATCGCCTTTAAATAACGCGAAATAGTATAAAATGTAATAATTAGTATAAACAAATTGAAAATAAAATCACGCTTGGAGCATAGATTGTGAATCAATTTCCAGCACATTGAAAATAGTCTCGATAGACATCGCCTTTAAAAAACGCGACGTAGTATAAATCCGTAAACAAATTCAAAAAAATCACGCGTGGAGCACAGATTATGAAACAATTTCCCGCACAATGAGAATAGCCTCGATAGACATCGCCTTTAAATAACGCGAAATAGTATAAAGACATAAACAAATTGAAAAAAATCACGCGTTGACCACAGATTATGAAACAATTTCCAGCACATTGAGTATAGCCTTGACAGACATCACCTTTAAATAACGCAAAATAGTATAACATGTAATAATTAGTATAAACAAATTGAAAAAAAAATCACGCTTGGAGCATAGATTGTGAATCAATTTCCAGCACATTGAAAATAGTCTCGATAGACATCGCCTTTAAAAAACGCGACATAGTATAAATCCGTAAACAAATTCAAAAAAATCACGCGTGGAGCACAGATTATGAAACAATTTCCCGCACAATGAGAATAGCCTCGATAGACAACGCCTTTAAATAACGCGAAATAGTATAAAGACGTAAACAAATTGAAAAAAATCACGCGTTGAGCACAGATTATGAAACAATTTCCAGCACATTGAGTATAGCCTTTACAGACATCACCTTTAAATAACGCGAAATAGTATAAAATGTAATAATTAGTATAAACAAATTGAAAAAAAAAATCAAGCTTGGAGCATAGATTGTGAAAAAATATCTTGCACATTGAAAATAGTCTCGATAGACATCACATTTAAATAACGCGAAATAGTATAAATCTGTAAAAAAATTGAAAAAAAAATCACGCTTGGAGCATGGATTGTGAAACAATTTCCAGCACATTGAAAATATTCTCGATAGACATCGCCTTTAAATATCGTGGAATGGTATAAATCCGTAAACAAATTTAAAAAATCACGCGTGGAGCACAAATTATGAAACAATTTCCAGCACATTGAGAATAGCCTCGATAGACATCACCTTTAAATAACGCGAAATAGTATAAATCTGTAAGAAAATTGAAAGAAAAATCACGCTTGGAGCATGGATTGTGAAACAATTTCCAGCACATTGAAAATATTCTCAATAGACATCACCTTTAAATAACGTGAAATAGTATAAATCTGAAAACAAATTTAAAAAATTCACGCGTGGAGCGCAGATTATGAAACAATTTCCAGCACATTGAGAATAGCCTCGATAGACATCACCTTTAAATAACGCGAAATAGTATAAATCTGTAAAAAAATTGAAAAAAAAAATCACGCTTGGAGCGTGGATTATGAAACAATTTCCAGCACATTGAGAATAGTCTCGATAGACATCACCTTTAAAAAACGCGAAATTTTATAAATCCGTAAACAAATTGAAAAAAAATCACGCTTGGAGCATAAATTGTGAAACAATTTCCCGCACAATGAGAATAGCCTCGATTGACATCGCCTTTAAGTAACGCGAAATAGTATAAAGACGTAAACAAATTGAAAAAAATCACGCGTTGACCACAGATTATGAAACAATTTCCAGCTCATTGAGTATAGCCTTGACAGACATCACCTTTAAATAACGCAAAATAGTATAAAATGTAATAATTAGTATAAACAAATTGAAAAAAAATCATGCGTGGAGCACAGATTATGAAACAATTTCCCGCACAATGAGAATAGCCTCGATAGACATCGCCTTTAAATAACGCGAAATAGTATAAAGACGTAAACAAATTGAAAAAAATCACGCGTTGAGCACAGATTATGAAACAATTTCGTGCACATTGAGTATAGCCTTGACAGACATCACCTTTAAATAACGCGAAATAGTATAAAATGTAATAATTAGTATAAACAAATTGAAAAAAAAAATCACGCTTGGAGCATAGATTGTGAAAAAATATCTAGCACATTGAAAATAGTCTCGATAGACATCACCTTTAAATAACGCGAAATAGTATAAATCTGTAAAAAAATTGAAAAAAAAATCACGCTTGGAGCATGGATTGTGAAACAATTTCCAGCACATTGAAAATATTCTCAATAGACATCACCTTTAAATAACGCGAAATAGTATAAATCTGAAAACAAATTAAAAAAAATCACGCGTGGAGCACAGATTATGAAACAATTTCCAGCACATTGAGAATAGCCTCGATAGACATCACCTTTAAATAACGCGAAATAGTATAAATCTGTAAAAAAATTGAAAAAAAAATCACGCTTGGAGCATGGATTGTGAAACAATTTCCAGCACATTGAAAATCTTCTCGATAGACATCGCCTTTAAATAACGCGAAATAGTATAAATCTGTAAATAATTTAAAAGAAATCACGCGTGGAGCACAGATTATGAAACAATTTCCAGCACATTGTGAATAGTCTCGATAGACATCACCTTTAAAAAACGCGAAATAGTATAAATCTGAAAACAAATTTAAAAAAATCACGCGTGGAGCACAGATTATGAAACAATTTCCAGCACATTGAGAATAGTCTCGATAGACATCACCTTTAAATAACGCGGATTAGTATAAATCCGTAAAAAAATTCAAAAAATCACCCGTGGAGCACAGATTATGAAACAATTTCCAGCACATTGAGAATAGTCTCGATAGACATCGCCTTTAAAAAACGCGACATAGTATAAATCCGTAAACAAATTCAAAAAAATCACGTTTGGAGCACAGATTATAAAACAATTTCCCGCACAATGAGAATAGCCTCGATAGACATCGCCTTTAAATAACGCGAATTAGTATAAAGACGTAAACAAATTGAAAAAAATCACGCGTTGACCACAGATTATGAAACAATTTCCAGCACATTGTGTATAGCCTTGATAGACATCACCTTTAAATAACGCAACATAGTATAAAATGTAATAATTAGTATAAAAATATTGAAAAAAAAATCATGCGTGGAGCACAGATTATGAAACAATTTCCCGCACAATGAGAATAGCCTCGATAGACAACGCCTTTAAATAACGCGAAATAGTATAAAGACGTAAACAAATTGAAAAAAATCACGCGTTGAGCACAGATTATGAAACAATTTCCAGCACATTGAGTATAGCCTTTACAGACATCACCTTTAAATAACGCGAAATAGTATAAAATGTAATAATTAGTATAAACAAATTGAAAAAAAAATCAAGCTTGGAGCATAGATTGTGAAAAAATATCTAGCACATTGAAAATAGTCTCGATAGACATCACATTTAACTAACGCGAAATAGTATAAATCTGTAAAAAAATTGAAAAAAAAATTACGCTTGGAGCATGGATTGTGAAACAATTTCCAGCACATTGAAAATATTCTCGATAGACATCGCCTTTAAATATCGTGGAATGGTATAAATCCGTAAACAAATTTAAAAAATCACGCGTGGAGCACAAATTATGAAACAATTTCCAGCACATTGAGAATAGCCTCGATAGACATCACCTTTAAATAACGCGAAATAGTATAAATCTGTAAGAAAATTGAAAAAAAAATCACGCTTGGAGCATGGATTGTGAAACAATTTCCAGCACATTGAAAATATTCTCAATAGACATCACCTTTAAATAACGTGAAATAGTATAAATCTGAAAACAAATTTAAAAAATTCACGCGTGGAGCGCAGATTATGAAACAATTTCCAGCACATTGAGAATAGCCTCGATAGACATCACCTTTAAATAACGCGAAATAGTATAAATCTGTAAAAAAATCACGCTTGGAGCGTGGATTATGAAACAATTTCCAGCACATTGAGAATAGTCTCGATAGACATCACCTTTAAAAAACGCGAAATTTTATAAATCCGTAAACAAATTGAAAAAAAATCACGCTTGGAGCATAAATTGTGAAACAATTTCCCGCACAATGAGAATAGCCTCGATTGACATCGCCATTAAATAACGCGAAATAGTATAAAGACGTAAACAAATTGAACAAAATCACGCGTTGACCACAGATTATGAAACAATTTCCAGCTCATTGAGTATAGCCTTGACAGACATCACCTTTAAATAACGCAAAATAGTATAAAATGTAATAATTAGTATAAACAAATTGAAAAAAAATCATGCGTGGAGCACAGATTATGAAACAATTTCCCGCACAATGAGAATAGCCTCGATAGACATCGCCTTTAAATAACGCGAAATAGTATAAAGACGTAAACAAATTGAAAAAAATCACGCGTTGAGCACAGATTATGAAACAATTTCGTGCACATTGAGTATAGCCTTGACAGACATCACCTTTAAATAACGCGAAATAGTATAAAATGTAATAATTAGTATAAACAAATTGAAAAAAAAAATCACGCTTGGAGCATAGATTGTGAAAAAATATCTAGCACATTGAAAATAGTCTCGATAGACATCACCTTTAAATAACGCGAAATAGTATAAATCTGTAAAAAAATTGAAAAAAAAATCACGCTTGGAGCATGGATTGTGAAACAATTTCCAGCACATTGAAAATATTCTCAATAGACATCACCTTTAAATAACGCGAAATAGTATAAATCTGAAAACAAATTAAAAAAAATCACGCGTGGAGCACAGATTATGAAACAATTTCCAGCACATTGAGAATAGCCTCGATAGACATCACCTTTAAATAACGCGAAATAGTATAAATCTGTAAAAAAATTGAAAAAAAAATCACGCTTGGAGCATGGATTGTGAAACAATTTCCAGCACATTGAAAATCTTCTCGATAGACATCGCCTTTAAATAACGCGAAATAGTATAAATCTGTAAATAATTTAAAAGAAATCACGCGTGGAGCACAGATTATGAAACAATTTCCAGCACATTGTGAATAGTCTCGATAGACATCACCTTTAAAAAACGCGAAATAGTATAAATCTGAAAACAAATTTAAAAAAAATCACGCGTGGAGCACAGATTATGAAACAATTTCCAGCACATTGAGAATAGTCTCGATAGACATCACCTTTAAATAACGCGGATTAGTATAAATCCGTAAAAAAATTCAAAAAATCACCCGTGGAGCACAGATTATGAAACAATTTCCAGCACATTGAGAATAGTCTCGATAGACATCGCCTTTAAAAAACGCGACATAGTATAAATCCGTAAACAAATTCAAAAAAATCACGTTTGGAGCACAGATTATAAAACAATTTCCCGCACAATGAGAATAGCCTCGATAGACATCGACTTTAAATAACGCGAATTAGTATAAAGACGTAAACAAATTGAAAAAAATCACGCGTTGACCACAGATTATGAAACAATTTCCGGCACATTGTGTATAGCCTTGATAGACATCACCTTTAAATAACTCAAAATAGTATAAAATGTAATAATTAGTATAAAAATATTGAAAAAAAAATCATGCGTGGAGCACAGATTATGAAACAATTTCCCGCACAATGAGAATAGCCTCGATAGACAACGCCTTTAAATAACGCGAAATAGTATAAAGACGTAAACAAATTGAAAAAAATCACGCGTTGAGCACAGATTATGAAACAATTTCCAGCACATTGAGTATAGCCTTTACAGACATCACCTTTAAATAACGCGAAATAGTATAAAATGTAATAATTAGTATAAACAAATTGAAAAAAAAATCACGCTTGGAGCATGGATTGTGAAACAATTTCCAGCACATTGAAAATCTTCTCGATAGACATCGCCTTTAAATAACGCGAAATAGTATAAATCTGTAAAAAAATTGAAAAAAAAATTACGCTTGGAGCATGGATTGTGAAACAATTTCCAGCACATTGAAAATATTCTCGATAGACATCGCCTTTAAATATCGTGGAATGGTATAAATCCGTAAACAAATTTAAAAAATCACGCGTGGAGCACAAATTATGAAACAATTTCCAGCACATTGAGAATAGCCTCGATAGACATCACCTTTAAATAACGCGAAATAGTATAAATCTGTAAAAAAATTGAAAAAAAAATCACGCTTGGAGCATGGATTGTGAAACAATTTCCAGCACATTGAAAATATTCTCAATAGACATCACGTTTAAATAACGCGAAATAGTATAAATCTGAAAACAAATTTAAAAAAATCACGCGTGGAGCACAGATTATGAAACAATTTCCAGCACATTGAGAATAGCCTCGATAGACATCACCTTTAAATAACGCGAAATAGTATAAATCTGTAAAAAAATTAAAAAAAAAATCACGCTTGGAGCGTGGATTATGAAACAATTTCCAGCACATTGAGAATAGTCTCGATAGACATCGCCTTTAAATAACGCGAAATAGTATAAAGACGTAAACAAATTGAAAAAAATCACGCGTTGACCACAGATTATGAAACAATTTCCAGCTCATTGAGTATAGCCTTGACAGACATCACCTTTAAATAACGCAAAATAGTATAAAATGTAATAATTAGTATAAACAAATTGAAAAAAAATCATGCGTGGAGCACAGATTATGAAACAATTTCCCGCACAATGAGAATAGCCTCGATAGACATCGCCTTTAAATAACGCGAAATAGTATAAAGACGTAAACAAATTGAAAAAAAATCATGCGTGGAGCACAGATTATGAAACAATTTCCAGCACATTGAGTATAGCCTTGACAGACATCACCTTTAAATAACGCGAAATAGTATAAAATGTAATAATTAGTATAAACAAATTGAAAAAAAAATCACGCTTGGAGCATGGATTGTGAAACAATTTCCAGCACATTGAAAATATTCTCAATAGACATCACCTTTAAATAACGCGAAATAGTATAAATCTGAAAACAAATTAAAAAAAAATCACGCGTGGAGCACAGATTACGAAACAATTTCCAGCACATTGAGAATAGCCTCGATAGACATCACCTTTAAATAACGCGAAATAGTATAAATCTGTAAAAAAATTGAAAAAAAAATCACGCTTGGAGCATGGATTGTGAAACAATTTCCAGCACATTGAAAATCTTCTCGATAGACATCGCCTTTAAATAACGCGAAATAGTATAAATCTGTAAATAATTTAAAAGAAATCACGCGTGGAGCACAGATTATGAAACAATTTCCAGCACATTGTGAATAGTCTCGATAGACATCACCTTTAAAAAACGCGAAATAGTATAAATCTGAAAACAAATTTAAAAAAATCACGCGTGGAGCACAGATTATGAAACAATTTCCAGCACATTGAGAATAGTCTCGATAGACATCACCTTTAAATAACGCGAATTAGTATTAATCCGTAAAAAAATTAAAAAAAATCACCCGTGGAGCACAGATTATGAAACAATTTCCAGCACAATGAGAATAGTCTCGAAAAACATCGCCTTTAAATAACGCGAAATTTTATAAAATCCGTAAACAAATTCAAAAAAATCACGCGTTGACCACAGATTATGAAACAATTTCCAGCACATTGTGTATAGCCTTGATAGACATCACCTTTAAATAACGCAAAATAGTATAAAATGTAATAATTAGTATAAACAAATTGAAAAAATAATCATGCGTGGAGCACAGATTATGAAACAATTTACAATTTCCCGCACAATGAGAATAGCCTCGATAGACATCGCCTTTAAATAACGCGAAATAGTATAAAGAAGTAAACAAATTGAAAAAAATCACGCGTTGAGCACAGATTATGAAACAATTTCCAGCACATTGAGTATAGCCTTGACAGACATCACCTTTAAATAACGCGAAATAGTATAAAATGTAATAATTAGTATAAACAAATTGAAAAAAAAATCACGCTTGGAGCATAGATTGGGAAAAAATATCTAGCACATTGAAAATAGTCTCGATAGACATCAACTTTAAATAACGCGAAATAGTATAAATCTGTAAAAATATTGAAAAAAAATCACGCTTGGAGCACGGATTGTGAAACGATATCCAGCACATTGAAAATATTCTCGATAGACATCGCCTTTAAATATCGTGGAATGGTATAAATCCGTAAACAAATTTAAAAAATCACGCGTGGAGCACAAATTATGAAACAATTTCCAGCACATTGAGAATAGCCTCGATAGACATCACCTTTAAATAACGCGAAATAGTATAAATCTGTAAGAAAATTGAAAAAAAAATCACGCTTGGAGCATGGATTGTGAAACAATTTCCAGCACATTGAAAATATTCTCAATAGACATCACCTTTAAATAACGCGAAATAGTATAAATCTGAAAACAAATTTAAAAAATTCACGCGTGGAGCACAGATTATGAAACAATTTCCAGCACATTGAGAATAGCCTCGATAGACATCACCTTTAAATAACGCGAAATAGTATAAATCTGTAAAAAAATTGAAAAAAAAATCACGCTTGGAGCGTGGATTATGAAACAATTTCCAGCACATTGAGAATAGTCTCGATAGACATCACCTTTAAAAAACGCGACATAGTATAAATCCGTAAACAAATTGAAAAAAAATCACGCTTGGAGCATAAATTGTGAAACAATTTCCCGCACAATGAGAATAGCCTCGATTGACATCGCCTTTAAATAACGCGAAATAGTATAAAGACGTAAACAAATTGAAAAAAATCACGCGTTGACCACAGATTATGAAACAATTTCCAGCTCATTGAGTATAGCCTTGACAGACATCACCTTTAAATAACGCAAAATAGTATAAAATGTAATAATTAGTATAAACAAATTGAAAAAAAATCATGCGTGGAGCACAGATTATGAAACAATTTCCCGCACAATGAGAATAGCCTCGATAGACATCGCCTTTAAATAACGCGAAATAGTATAAAGACGTAAACAAATTGAAAAAAATCACGCGTTGAGCACAGATTATGAAACAATTTCCAGCACATTGAGTATAGCCTTGACAGACATGACCTTTAAATAACGCGAAATAGTATAAAATGTAATAATTAGTATAAACAAATTGAAAAAAAAATCACGCTTGGAGCATAGATTGTGAAAAAATATCTAGCACATTGAAAATAGTCTCGTTAGACATCACCTTTAAATAACGCGAAATAGTATAAATCTGTAAAAAAATTGAAAAAAAAATCACGCTTGGAGCATGGATTGTGAAACAATTTCCAGCACATTGAAAATATTCTCAATAGACATCACCTTTAAATAACGCGAAATAGTATAAATCTGAAAACAAATTAAAAAAAATCACGCGTGGAGCACAGATTATGAAACAATTTCCAGCACATTGAGAATAGCCTCGATAGACATCACCTTTAAATAACGCGAAATAGTATAAATCTGTAAAAAAATTGAAAAAAAAATCACGCTTGGAGCATGGATTGTGAAACAATTTCCAGCACATTGAAAATCTTCTCGATAGACATCGCCTTTAAATAACGCGAAATAGTATAAATCTGTAAATAATTTAAAAGAAATCACGCGTGGAACACAGATTATGAAACAATTTCCAGCACATTGTGAATAGTCTCGATAGACATCACCTTTAAAAAACGCGAAATAGTATAAATCTGAAAACAAATTTAAAAAAATCACGCGTGGAGCACAGATTATGAAACAATTTCCAGCACATTGAGAATAGTCTCGATAGACATCACCTTTAAATAACGCGGATTAGTATTAATCCGTAAAAAAATTCAAAAAAATCACCCGTGGAGCACAGATTATGAAACAATTTCCAGCACAATGAGAATAGTCTCGAAAAACATCGCCTTTAAATAACGCGAAATTTTATAAAATCCGTAAACAAATTCAAAAAAATCACGCGTGGAGCACAGATTATGAAACAATTTCCCGCACAATGAGAATAGCCTCGATAGACATCGCCTTTAAATAACGCGAAATAGTATAAAATGTAATAATTAGTATAAACAAATTGAAAAAAAAATCACGCTTGGAGCATAGATTGTGAATCAATTTCCAGCACATTGAAAATAGTCTCGATAGACATCGCCTTTAAAAAACGCGACATAGTATAAATCCGTAAACAAATTCAAAAAAATCACGCGTGGAGCACAGATTATGAAACAATTTCCCGCACAATGAGAATAGCCTCGATAGACATCGCCTTTAAATAACGCGAAATAGTATAAAGACGTAAACAAATTGAAAAAAATTACGCGTTGACCACATATTATGAAACAATTTCCAGCACATTGTGTATAGCCTTGATAGACATCACCTTTAAATAACGCAAAATAGTATAAAATGTAATAATTAGTATAAACAAATTGAAAAAATAATCATGCGTGGAGCACAGATTATGAAACAATTTCCCGCACAATGAGAATAGCCTCGATAGACATCGCCTTTAAATAACGCGAAATAGTATAAAGAAGTAAACAAATTGAAAAAAATCACGCGTTGAGCACAGATTATGAAACAATTTCCAGCACATTGAGTATAGCCTTGACAGACATCACCTTTAAATAACGCGAAATAGTATAAAATGTAATAATTAGTATAAACAAATTGAAAAAAAAATCACGCTTGGAGCATAGATTGGGAAAAAATATCTAGCACATTGAAAATAGTCTCGATAGACATCAACTTTAAATAACGCGAAATAGTATAAATTTGTAAAAATATTGAAAAAAAATCACGCTTGGAGCACGGATTGTGAAACGATTTCCAGCACATTGAAAATATTCTCAATAGACATCACCTTTAAATAACGCGAAATAGTATAAATCTCAAAACAAATTTTAAAAAATCACGCGTGGAGCAAAAATTATGAAACAATTTCCAGCACATTGAGAATAGCCTCGATGGACATCACCTTTAAATAACGCGAAATAGTATAACTCTGTAAAAAAATTGAAAAAAAAATCACGCTTGGAGCATGGATTGTGAAAATATTTCCAGCACATTGAAAATAGTCTCGATAGACATCACATTTAAATAACGCGAAATAGTATAAATCTGTAAAAAAATTGAAAAAAAAAATCACGCTTGGAGCATGGATTGTGAAACAATTTCCAGCACATTGAAAATATTCTCGATAGACATCGCCTTTAAATATCGTGGAATGGTATAAATCCGTAAACAAATTTAAAAAATCACGCGTGGAGCACAAATTATGAAACAATTTCCAGCACATTGAGAATACCCTCGATAGACATCACCTTTAAATAACGCGAAATAGTATAAATCTGTAAAAAAATTGAAAAAAAAATCACGCTTGGAGCATGGATTGTGAAACAATTTCCAGCACATTGAAAATATTCTCAATAGACATCACGTTTAAATAACGCGAAATAGTATAAATCTGAAAACAAATTTAAAAAAATCACGCGTGGAGCACAGATTATGAAACAATTTCCAGCACATTGAGAATAGCCTCGATAGACATCACCTTTAAATAACGCGAAATAGTATAAGTCTGTAAAAAAATTGAAAAAAAAATCACGCTTGGAGCGTGGATTATGAAACAATTTCCAGCACATTGAGAATAGTCTCGATAGACATCACCTTTAAAAAACGCGAAATTTTATAAATCCGTAAACAAATTGAAAAAAAATCACGCTTGGAGCATAAATTGTGAAACAATTTCCCGCACAATGAGAATAGCCTCGATAGACATCGCCTTTAAATAACGCGAAATAGTATAAAGACGTAAACAAATTGAAAAAAAATTACGCGTTGACCACAGATTATGAAACAATTTCCAGCTCATTGAGTATAGCCTTGACAGACATCACCTTTAAATAACGCAAAATAGTATAAAATGTAATAATTAGTATAAACAAATTGAAAAAAAATCATGCGTGGAGCACAGATTATGAAACAATTTCCCGCACAATGAGAATAGCCTCGATAGACATCGCCTTTAAATAACGCGAAATAGTATAAAGACGTAAACAAATTGAAAAAAATCACGCGTTGAGCACAGATTATGAAACAATATCCAGCACATTGAGTATAGCCTTGACAGACATCACCTTTAAATAACGCGAAATAGTATAAAATGTAATAATTAGTATAAACAAATTGAAAAAAAAATCACGCTTGGAGCATAGATTGTGAAAAAATATCTAGCACATTGAAAATAGTCTCGATAGACATCACCTTTAAATAACGCGAAATAGTATAAATCTGTAAAAAAATTGAAAAAAAAATCACGCTTGGAGCATGGATTGTGAAACAATTTCCAGCACATTGAAAATATTCTCAATAGACATCACCTTTAAATAACGCGAAATAGTATAAATCTGAAAACAAATTAAAAAAAATCACGCGTGGAGCACAGATTATGAAACAATTTCCAGCACATTGAGAATAGCCTCGATAGACATCACCTTTAAATAACGCGAAATAGTATAAATCTGTAAAAAAATTGAAAAAAAAATCACGCTTGGAGCATGGATTGTGAAACAATTTCCAGCACATTGAAAATCTTCTCGATAGACATCGCCTTTAAATAACGCGAAATAGTATAAATCTGTAAATAATTTAAAAGAAATCACGCGTGGAGCACAGATTATGAAACAATTTCCAGCACATTGTGAATAGTCTCGATAGACATCACCTTTAAAAAACGCGAAATAGTATAAATCTGAAAACAAATTTAAAAAAATCACGCGTGGAGCACAGATTATGAAACAATTTCCAGCACATTGAGAATAGTCTCGATAGACATCACCTTTAAATAACGCGGATTAGTATTAATCCGTAAAAAAATTCAAAAAAATCACCCGTGGAGCACAGATTATGAAACAATTTCCAGCACAATGAGAATAGTCTCGAAAAACATCGCCTTTAAATAACGCGAAATTTTATAAAATCCGTAAACAAATTCAAAAAAATCACGCGTGGAGCACAGATTATGAAACAATTTCCCGCACAATGAGAATAGCCTCGATAGACATCGCCTTTAAATAACGCGAAATAGTATAAAATGTAATAATTAGTATAAACAAATTGAAAAAAAAATCACGCTTGGGGCATAGATTGTGAATCAATTTCCAGCACATTGAAAATAGTCTCGATAGACATCGCCTTTAAAAAACGCGACATAGTATAAATCCGTAAACAAATTCAAAAAAATCACGCGTGGAGCACAGATTATGAAACAATTTCCCGCACAATGAGAATAGCCTCGATAGACATCGCCTTTAAATAACGCGAAATAGTATAAAGACGTAAACAAATTGAAAAAAATCACGCGTTGACCACAGATTATAAAACAATTTCCAGCACATTGTGTATAGCCTTGATAGACATCACCTTTAAATAACGCAAAATAGTATAAAATGTAATAATTAGTATAAACAAATTGAAAAAATAATCATGCGTGGAGCACAGATTATGAAACAATTTCCCGCACAATGAGAATAGCCTCGATATACATCGCCTTTAAATAACGCGAAATAGTATAAAGAAGTAAACAAATTGAAAAAAATCACGCGTTGAGCACAGATTATGAAACAATTTCCAGCACATTGAGTATAGCCTTGACAGACATCACCTTTAAATAACGCGAAATAGTATAAAATGTAATAATTAGTATAAACAAATTGAAAAAAAAATCACGCTTGGAGCATAGATTGGGAAAAAATATCTAGCACATTGAAAATAGTCTCGATAGACATCAACTTTAAATAACGCGAAATAGTATAAATCTGTAAAAATATTGAAAAAAAATCACGCTTGGAGCACGGATTGTGAAACGATTTCCAGCACATTGAAAATATTCTCAATAGACATCACCTTTAAATAACGCGAAATAGTATAAATCTCAAAACAAATTTTAAAAAATCACGCGTGGAGCACAGATTATGAAACAATTCCAGCACATTGAGAATAGCCTCGATAGACATCACCTTTAAATAACGCAAAATAGTATAAAATGTAATAATTAGTATAAACAAATTGAAAAACAATCATGCGTGGAGCACAGATTATGAAACAATTTCCCGCACAATGAGAATAGCCTCGATAGACATCGCCTTTAAATAACGCGAAATAGTATAAAGACGTAAACAAATTGAAAAAAATCACGCGTTGAGCACAGATTATGAAACAATTTCCAGCACATTGAGTATAGCCTTGACAGACATCACCTTTATATAACGCGAAATAGTATAAAATGTAATAATTAGTATAAACAAATTGAAAAAAAAATCACGCTTGGAGCATAGATTGTGAAAAAATATCTAGCACATTGAAAATAGTCTCGATAGACATCACCTTTAAATAACGCGAAATAGTATAAATCTGTAAAAAAATTGAAAAAAAAATCACGCTTGGAGCATGGATTGTGAAACAATTTCCAGCACATTGAAAATATACTCAATAGACATCACCTTTAAATAACGCGAAATAGTATAAATCTGAAAACAAATTAAAAAAAATCACGCGTGGAGCACAGATTATGAAACAATTTCCAGCACATTGAGAATAGCCTCGATAGACATCACCTTTAAATAACGCGAAATAGTATAAATCTGTAAAAAAATTGAAAAAAAAATCACGCTTGGAGCATGGATTGTGAAACAATTTCCAGCACATTGAAAATATTCTCGATAGACATCGCCTTTAAATAACGCGAAATAGTATAAATCTGTAAATAAATTTAAAAAAATCACGCGTGGAGCACAGATTATGAAACAATTTCCAGCACATTGAGAATAGCCTCGATAGACATCACCTTTAAATAACGCGAAATAGTATAAATCTGTAAAAAAATTGAAAAAAAAATCACGCTTGGAGCATGGATTATGAAACAATTTCCAGCACATTGAGAATAGTCTCGATAGACATCACCTTTAAAAAACGCGAAATTTTATAAATCTGAAAACAAATTTAAAAAAATCACGCGTGGAGCACAGATTATGAAACAATTTCCAGCACATTGAGAATAGTCTCGATAGACATCACCTTTAAATAACGCAGATTAGTATTAATCCGTAAAAAAATTCAAAAAAATCACCCGTGGAGCACAGATTATGAAACAATTTCCAGCACAATGAGAATAGTCTCGAAAAACATCACCTTTAAATAACGCGAAATTTTATAAAATCCGTAAACAAATTCAAAAAAATCACGCGTGGAGCACAGATTATGAAACAATTTCCCGCACAATGAGAATAGCCTCGATAGACATCGCCTTTAAATAACGCGAAATAGTATAAAATGTAATAATTAGTATAAACAAATTGAAAAAAAAATCACGCTTGGAGCATAGATTGTGAATCAATTTCCAGCACATTGAAAATAGTCTCGATAGACATCGCCTTTAAAAAACGCGACATAGTATAAATCCGTAAACAAATTCAAAAAAATCACGCGTGGAGCACAGATTATGAAACAATTTCCCGCACAATGAGAATAGCCTCGATAGACATCGCCTTTAAATAACGCGAAATAGTATAAAGACGTAAACAAATTGAAAAAAATCACGCGTTGACCACAGATTATGAAACAATTTCAAGCACATTGTGTATAGCCTTGATAGACATCACATTTAAATAACGCAAAATAGTATAAAATGTAATAATTAGTATAAACAAATTGAAAAAATAATCATGCGTGGATCACAGATTATGAAACAATTTCCCGCACAATGAGAATAGCCTCGATATACATCGCCTTTAAATAACGCGAAATAGTATAAAGAAGTAAACAAATTGAAAAAAATCACGCGTTGAGCACAGATTATGAAACAATTTCCAGCACATTGAGTATAGCCTTGACAGACATCACCTTTAAATAACGCGAAATAGTATAAAATGTAATAATTAGTATAAACAAATTGAAAAAAAAATCACGCTTGGAGCATAGATTGGGAAAAAATATCTAGCACATTGAAAATAGTCTCGATAGACATCAACTTTAAATAACGCGAAATAGTATAAATCTGTAAAAATATTGAAAAAAAATCACGCTTGGAGCACGGATTGTGAAACGATTTCCAGCACATTGAAAATATTCTCAATAGACATCACCTTTAAATAACGCGAAATAGTATAAATCTCAAAACAAATTTTAAAAAATCACGCGTGGAGCACAGATTATGAAACAATTCCAGCACATTGAGAATAGCCTCGATAGACATCACCTTTAAATAACGCAAAATAGTATAAAATGTAATAATTAGTATAAACAAATTGAAAAATAATCACGCGTGGAGCACAGATTATGAAACAATTTCCCGCACAATGAGAATAGCCTCGATAGACATCGCCTTTAAATAACGCGAAATAGTATAAAATGTAATAATTAGTATAAACAAATTGAAAAAAAAATCACGCTTGGAGCATAGATTGTGAATCAATTTCCAGCACATTGAAAATAGTCTCGATAGACATCGCCTTTAAAAAACGCGACATAGTATAAATCCGTAAACAAATTCAAAAAAATCACGCGTGGAGCACAGATTATGAAACAATTTCCCGCACAATGAGAATAGCCTCGATAGACATCGCCTTTAAATAACGCGAAATAGTATAAAGACGTAAACAAATTGAAAAAAATTACGCGTTGACCACATATTATGAAACAATTTCCAGCACATTGTGTATAGCCTTGATAGACATCACCTTTAAATAACGCAAAATAGTATAAAATGTAATAATTAGTATAAACAAATTGAAAAAATAATCATGCGTGGAGCACAGATTATGAAACAATTTCCCGCACAATGAGAATAGCCTCGATAGACATCGCCTTTAAATAACGCGAAATAGTATAAAGAAGTAAACAAATTGAAAAAAATCACGCGTTGAGCACAGATTATGAAACAATTTCCAGCACATTGAGTATAGCCTTGACAGACATCACCTTTAAATAACGCGAAATAGTATAAAATGTAATAATTAGTATAAACAAATTGAAAAAAAAATCACGCTTGGAGCATAGATTGGGAAAAAATATCTAGCACATTGAAAATAGTCTCGATAGACATCAACTTTAAATAACGCGAAATAGTATAAATTTGTAAAAATATTGAAAAAAAATCACGCTTGGAGCACGGATTGTGAAACGATTTCCAGCACATTGAAAATATTCTCAATAGACATCACCTTTAAATAACGCGAAATACTATAAATCTCAAAACAAATTTTAAAAAATCACGCGTGGAGCAAAAATTATGAAACAATTTCCAGCACATTGAGAATAGCCTCGATGGACATCACCTTTAAATAACGCGAAATAGTATAACTCTGTAAAAAAATTGAAAAAAAAATCACGCTTGGAGCATGGATTGTGAAAATATTTCCAGCACATTGAAAATAGTCTCGATAGACATCACATTTAAATAACGCGAAATAGTATAAATCTGTAAAAAAATTGAAAAAAAAATCACGCTTGGAGCATGGATTGTGAAACAATTTCCAGCACATTGAAAATATTCTCGATAGACATCGCCTTTAAATATCGTGGAATGGTATAAATCCGTAAACAAATTTAAAAAATCACGCGTGGAGCACAAATTATGAAACAATTTCCAGCACATTGAGAATACCCTCGATAGACATCACCTTTAAATAACGCGAAATAGTATAAATCTGTAAAAAAATTGAAAAAAAAATCACGCTTGGAGCATGGATTGTGAAACAATTTCCAGCACATTGAAAATATTCTCAATAGACATCACGTTTAAATAACGCGAAATAGTATAAATCTGAAAACAAATTTAAAAAAATCACGCGTGGAGCACAGATTATGAAACAATTTCCAGCACATTGAGAATAGCCTCGATAGACATCACCTTTAAATAACGCGAAATAGTATAAGTCTGTAAAAAAATTGAAAAAAAAATCACGCTTGGAGCGTGGATTATGAAACAATTTCCAGCACATTGAGAATAGTCTCGATAGACATCACCTTTAAAAAACGCGAAATTTTATAAATCCGTAAACAAATTGAAAAAAAATCACGCTTGGAGCATAAATTGTGAAACAATTTCCCGCACAATGAGAATAGCCTCGATAGACATCGCCTTTAAATAACGCGAAATAGTATAAAGACGTAAACAAATTGAAAAAAAAATCACGCGTTGACCACAGATTATGAAACAATTTCCAGCTCATTGAGTATAGCCTTGACAGACATCACCTTTAAATAACGCAAAATAGTATAAAATGTAATAATTAGTATAAACAAATTGAAAAAAAAATCATGCGTGGAGCACAGATTATGAAACAATTTCCCGCACAATGAGAATAGCCTCGATAGACATCGCCTTTAAATAACGCGAAATAGTATAAAGACGTAAACAAATTGAAAAAAATCACGCGTTGAGCACAGATTATGAAACAATATCCAGCACATTGAGTATAGCCTTGACAGACATCACCTTTAAATAACGCGAAATAGTATAAAATGTAATAATTAGTATAAACAAATTGAAAAAAAAATCACGCTTGGAGCATAGATTGTGAAAAAATATCTAGCACATTGAAAATAGTCTCGATAGACATCACCTTTAAATAACGCGAAATAGTATAAATCTGTAAAAAAATTGAAAAAAAATTCACGCTTGGAGCATGGATTGTGAAACAATTTCCAGCACATTGAAAATATTCTCAATAGACATCACCTTTAAATAACGCGAAATAGTATAAATCTGAAAACAAATTAAAAAAAATCACGCGTGGAGCACAGATTATGAAACAATTTCCAGCACATTGAGAATAGCCTCGATAGACATCACCTTTAAATAACGCGAAATAGTATAAATCTGTAAAAAAATTGAAAAAAAAATCACGCTTGGAGCATGGATTGTGAAACAATTTCCAGCACATTGAAAATCTTCTCGATAGACATCGCCTTTAAATAACGCGAAATAGTATAAATCTGTAAATAATTTAAAAGAAATCACGCGTGGAGCACAGATTATGAAACAATTTCCAGCACATTGTGAATAGTCTCGATAGACATCACCTTTAAAAAACGCGAAATAGTATAAATCTGAAAACAAATTTAAAAAAATCACGCGTGGAGCACAGATTATGAAACAATTTCCAGCACATTGAGAATAGTCTCGATAGACATCACCTTTAAATAACGCGGATTAGTATTAATCCGTAAAAAAATTCAAAAAAATCACCCGTGGAGCACAGATTATGAAACAATTTCCAGCACAATGAGAATAGTCTCGAAAAACATCGCCTTTAAATAACGCGAAATTTTATAAAATCCGTAAACAAATTCAAAAAAATCACGCGTGGAGCACAGATTATGAAACAATTTCCCGCACAATGAGAATAGCCTCGATAGACATCGCCTTTAAATAACGCGAAATAGTATAAAATGTAATAATTAGTATAAACAAATTGAAAAAAAATCACGCTTGGAGCATAGATTGTGAATCAATTTCCAGCACATTGAAAATAGTCTCGATAGACATCGCCTTTAAAAAACGCGACATAGTATAAATCCGTAAACAAATTCAAAAAAATCACGCGTGGAGCACAGATTATGAAACAATTTCCCGCACAATGAGAATAGCCTCGATAGACATCGCCTTTAAATAACGCGAAATAGTATAAAGACGTAAACAAATTGAAAAAAATCACGCGTTGACCACAGATTATGAAACAATTTCCAGCACATTGTGTATAGCCTTGATAGACATCACCTTTAAATAACGCAAAATAGTATAAAATGTAATAATTAGTATAAACAAATTGAAAAAATAATGATGCGTGGAGCACAGATTATGAAACAATTTCCCGCACAATGAGAATAGCCTCGATATACATCGCCTTTAAATAACGCGAAATAGTATAAAGAAGTAAACAAATTGAAAAAAATCACGCGTTGAGCACAGATTATGAAACAATTTCCAGCACATTGAGTATAGCCTTGACAGACATCACCTTTAAATAACGCGAAATAGTATAAAATGTAATAATTAGTATAAACAAATTGAAAAAAAAATCACGCTTGGAGCATAGATTGGGAAAAAATATCTAGCACATTGAAAATAGTCTCGATAGACATCAACTTTAAATAACGCGAAATAGTATAAATCTGTAAAAATATTGAAAAAAAATCACGCTTGTAGCACGGATTGTGAAACGATTTCCAGCACATTGAAAATATTCTCAATAGACATCACCTTTAAATAACGCGAAATAGTATAAATCTCAAAACAAATTTTAAAAAATCACGCGTGGAGCACAGATTATGAAACAATTCCAGCACATTGAGAATAGCCTCGATAGACATCACCTTTAAATAACGCAAAATAGTATAAAATGTAATAATTAGTATAAACAAATTGAAAAACAATCATGCGTGGAGCACAGATTATGAAACAATTTCCCGCACAATGAGAATAGCCTCGATAGACATCGCCTTTAAATAACGCGAAATAGTATAAAGACGTAAACAAATTGAAAAAAATCACGCGTTGAGCACAGATTATGAAACAATTTCCAGCACATTGAGTATAGCCTTGACAGACATCACCTTTATATAACGCGAAATAGTATAAAATGTAATAATTAGTATAAACAAATTGAAAAAAAAATCACGCTTGGAGCATAGATTGTGAAAAAATATCTAGCACATTGAAAATAGTCTCGATAGACATCACCTTTAAATAACGCGAAATAGTATAAATCTGTAAAAAAATTGAAAACAAAATCACGCTTGGAGCATGGATTGTGAAACAATTTCCAGCACATTGAAAATATTCTCAATAGACATCACCTTTAAATAACGCGAAATAGTATAAATCTGAAAACAAATTAAAAAAAATCACGCGTGGAGCACAGATTATGAAACAATTTCCAGCACATTGAGAATAGCCTCGATAGACATCACCTTTAAATAACGCGAAATAGTATAAATCTGTAAAAAAATTGAAAAAAAAATCACGCTTGGAGCATGGATTGTGAAACAATTTCCAGCACATTGAAAATATTCTCGATAGACATCGCCTTTAAATAACGCGAAATAGTATAAATCTGTAAATAAATTTAAAAAAATCACGCGTGGAGCACAGATTATGAAACAATTTCCAGCACATTGAGAATAGCCTCGATAGACATCACCTTTAAATAACGCGAAATAGTATAAATCTGTAAAAAAATTGAAAAAAAAAATCACGCTTGGAGCATGGATTATGAAACAATTTCCAGCACATTGAGAATAGTCTCGATAGACATCACCTTTAAAAAACGCGAAATTTTATAAATCTGAAAACAAATTTAAAAAAATCACGCGTGGAGCACAGATTATGAAACAATTTCCAGCACATTGAGAATAGTCTCGATAGACATCACCTTTAAATAACGCGGATTAGTATTAATCCGTAAAAAAATTCAAAAAAATCACCCGTGGAGCACAGATTATGAAACAATTTCCAGCACAATGAGAATAGTCTCGAAAAACATCGCCTTTAAATAACGCGAAATTTTATAAAATCCGTAAACAAATTCAAAAAAATCACGCGTGGAGCACAGATTATGAAACAATTTCCCGCACAATGAGAATAGCCTCGATAGACATCGCCTTTAAATAACGCGAAATAGTATAAAATGTAATAATTAGTATAAACAAATTGAAAAAAAATCACGCTTGGAGCATAGATTGTGAATCAATTTCCAGCACATTGAAAATAGTCTCGATAGACATCGCCTTTAAAAAACGCGACATAGTATAAATCCGTAAACAAATTCAAAAAAATCACGCGTGGAGCACAGATTATGAAACAATTTCCCGCACAATGAGAATAGCCTCGATAGACATCGCCTTTAAATAACGCGAAATAGTATAAAGACGTAAACAAATTGAAAAAAATCACGCGTTGACCACAGATTATGAAACAATTTCCAGCACATTGTGTATAGCCTTGATAGACATCACCTTTAAATAACGCAAAATAGTATAAAATGTAATAATTAGTATAAACAAATTGAAAAAATAATGATGCGTGGAGCACAGATTATGAAACAATTTCCCGCACAATGAGAATAGCCTCGATATACATCGCCTTTAAATAACGCGAAATAGTATAAAGAAGTAAACAAATTGAAAAAAATCACGCGTTGAGCACAGATTATGAAACAATTTCCAGCACATTGAGTATAGCCTTGACAGACATCACCTTTAAATAACGCGAAATAGTATAAAATGTAATAATTAGTATAAACAAATTGAAAAAAAAATCACGCTTGGAGCATAGATTGGGAAAAAATATCTAGCACATTGAAAATAGTCTCGATAGACATCAACTTTAAATAACGCGAAATAGTATAAATCTGTAAAAATATTGAAAAAAAATCACGCTTGTAGCACGGATTGTGAAACGATTTCCAGCACATTGAAAATATTCTCAATAGACATCACCTTTAAATAACGCGAAATAGTATAAATCTCAAAACAAATTTTAAAAAATCACGCGTGGAGCACAGATTATGAAACAATTCCAGCACATTGAGAATAGCCTCGATAGACATCACCTTTAAATAACGCAAAATAGTATAAAATGTAATAATTAGTATAAACAAATTGAAAAACAATCATGCGTGGAGCACAGATTATGAAACAATTTCCCGCACAATGAGAATAGCCTCGATAGACATCGCCTTTAAATAACGCGAAATAGTATAAAGACGTAAACAAATTGAAAAAAATCACGCGTTGAGCACAGATTATGAAACAATTTCCAGCACATTGAGTATAGCCTTGACAGACATCACCTTTATATAACGCGAAATAGTATAAAATGTAATAATTAGTATAAACAAATTGAAAAAAAAATCACGCTTGGAGCATAGATTGTGAAAAAATATCTAGCACATTGAAAATAGTCTCGATAGACATCACCTTTAAATAACGCGAAATAGTATAAATCTGTAAAAAAATTGAAAACAAAATCACGCTTGGAGCATGGATTGTGAAACAATTTCCAGCACATTGAAAATATTCTCAATAGACATCACCTTTAAATAACGCGAAATAGTATAAATCTGAAAACAAATTAAAAAAAATCACGCGTGGAGCACAGATTATGAAACAATTTCCAGCACATTGAGAATAGCCTCGATAGACATCACCTTTAAATAACGCGAAATAGTATAAATCTGTAAAAAAATTGAAAAAAAAATCACGCTTGGAGCATGGATTGTGAAACAATTTCCAGCACATTGAAAATATTCTCGATAGACATCGCCTTTAAATAACGCGAAATAGTATAAATCTGTAAATAAATTTAAAAAAATCACGCGTGGAGCACAGATTATGAAACAATTTCCAGCACATTGAGAATAGCCTCGATAGACATCACCTTTAAATAACGCGAAATAGTATAAATCTGTAAAAAAATTGAAAAAAAAAATCACGCTTGGAGCATGGATTATGAAACAATTTCCAGCACATTGAGAATAGTCTCGATAGACATCACCTTTAAAAAACGCGAAATTTTATAAATCTGAAAACAAATTTAAAAAAATCACGCGTGGAGCACAGATTATGAAACAATTTCCAGCACATTGAGAATAGTCTCGATAGACGTCACCTTTAAATAACGCGGATTAGTATTAATCCGTAAAAAAATTCAAAAAAATCACCCGTGGAGCACAGATTATGAAACAATTTCCAGCACAATGAGAATAGTCTCGAAAAACATCGCCTTTAAATAACGCGAAATTTTATAAAATCCGTAAACAAATTCAAAAAAATCACGCGTGGAGCACAGATTATGAAACAATTTCCCGCACAATGAGAATAGCCTCGATAGACATCGCCTTTAAATAACGCGAAATAGTATAAAATGTAATAATTAGTATAAACAAATTGAAAAAAAATCACGCTTGGAGCATAGATTGTGAATCAATTTCCAGCACATTGAAAATAGTCTCGATAGACATCGCCTTTAAAAAACGCGACATAGTATAAATCCGTAAACAAATTCAAAAAAATCACGCGTGGAGCACAGATTATGAAACAATTTCCCGCTCAATGAGAATAGCCTCGATAGACATCGCCTTTAAATAACGCGAAATAGTATAAAGACGTAAACAAATTGAAAAAAATCACGCGTTGACCACAGATTATGATACAATTTCCAGCACATTGTGTATAGCCTTGATAGACATCACCTTTAAATAACGCAAAATAGTATAAAATGTAATAATTAGTATAAACAAATTGAAAAAATAATCATGCGTGGAGCACAGATTATGAAACAATTTCCCGCACAATGAGAATAGCCTCGATATACATCGCCTTTAAATAACGCAAAATAGTATAAAGAAGTAAACAAATTGAAAAAAATCACGCGTTGAGCACAGATTATGAAACAATTTCCAGCACATTGAGTATAGCCTTGACAGACATCACCTTTAAATAACGCGAAATAGTATAAAATGTAATAATTAGTATAAACAAATTGAAAAAAAAATCACGCTTGGAGCATAGATTGGGAAAAAATATCTAGCACATTGAAAATAGTCTCGATAGACATCAACTTTAAATAACGCGAAATAGTATAAATCTGTAAAAATATTGAAAAAAAATCACGCTTGGAGCACGGATTGTGAAACGATTTCCAGCACATTGAAAATATTCTCAATAGACATCACCTTTAAATAACGCGAAATAGTATAAATCTCAAAACAAATTTTAAAAAATCACGCGTGGAGCACAGATTATGAAACAATTCCAGCACATTGAGAATAGCCTCGATAGACATCACCTTTAAATAACGCAAAATAGTATAAAATGTAATAATTAGTATAAACAAATTGAAAAACAATCATGCGTGGAGCACAGATTATGAAAGAATTTCCCGCACAATGAGAATAGCCTCGATAGACATCGCCTTTAAATAACGCGAAATAGTATAAAGACGTAAACAAATTGAAAAAAATCACGCGTTGAGCACAGATTATGAAACAATTTCCAGCACATTGAGTATAGCCTTGACAGACATCACCTTTATATAACGCGAAATAGTATAAAATGTAATAATTAGTATAAACAAATTGAAAAAAAAATCACGCTTGGAGCATAGATTGTGAAAAAATATCTAGCACATTGAAATAGTCTCGATAGACATCACCTTTAAATAACGCGAAATAGTATAAATCTGTAAAAAAATTGAAAAAAAAATCACGCTTGGAGCATGGATTGTGAAACAATTTCCAGCACATTGAAAATATTCTCAATAGACATCACCTTTAAATAACGCGAAATAGTATAAATCTGAAAACAAATTAAAAAAAATCTCGCGTGGAGCACAGATTATGAAACAATTTCCAGCACATTGAGAATAGCCTCGATAGACATCACCTTTAAATAACGCGAAATAGTATAAATCTGTAAAAAAATTGAAAAAAAAATCACGCTTGGAGCATGGATTGTGAAACAATTTCCAGCACATTGAAAATATTCTCGATAGACATCGCCTTTAAATAACGCGAAATAGTATAAATCTGTAAATAAATTTAAAAAAATCACGCGTGGAGCACAGATTATGAAACAATTTCCAGCACATTGAGAATAGCCTCGATAGACATCACCTTTAAATAACGCGAAATAGTATAAATCTGTAAAAAAATTGAAAAAAAAATCACGCTTGGAGCATGGATTATGAAACAATTTCCAGCACATTGAGAATAGTCTCGATAGACATCACCTTTAAAAAACGCGAAATTTTATAAAATCCGTAAACAAATTGAAAAAAAATCACGCTTGGAGCATAAATTGTGAAACAATTTCCCGCACAATGAGAATAGCCTCGATAGACATCGCCTTTAAAAAACTCGACATAGTATAAATCCGTAAACAAATTCAAAAAAATCACGCGTGGAGCACAGATTATAAAACAATTTCCCGCACAATGAGAATAGCCTCGATAGACATCGCCTTTAAATAACGCGAATTAGTATAAAGACGTAAACAAATTGAAAAAAATCACGCGTTGACCACAGATTATGAAACAATTTCCTGCACATTGTGTATAGCCTTGTTAGACATCACCTTTAAATAACGCAAAATAGTATAAAATGTAATAATTAGTATAAACAAATTGAAAAAATAATCATGCGTGGAGCACAGATTATGAAACAATTTCCCTCACAATGAGAATAGCCTCGATAGACATCGCCTTTAAATAACGCGAAATAGTATAAAGACGTAAACAAATTGAAAAAAATCACGCGTTGAGCACAGATTATGAAACAATTTCCAGCACATTGAGTATAGCCTTGACAGACATCACCTTTAAATAACGCGAAATAGTATAAAATGTAATAATTAGTATAAACAAATTGAAAAAAAAATCACGCTTGGAGCATAGATTGGGAAAAAATATCTAGCACATTGAAAATAGTCTCGATAGACATCAACTTTAAATAACGCGAAATAGTATAAATCTGTAAAAATATTGAAAAAAAAATCACGCTTGGAGCACGGATTGTGAAACGATTTCCAGCACATTGAAAATATTCTCAATAGACATCACCTTTAAATAACGCGAAATAGTATAAATCTCAAAACAAATTTAAAAAAATCACGCGTGGAGCAGAGATTATGAAACAATTTCCAGCACATTGAGAATAGCCTCGATGGACATCACCTTTAAATAACGCGAAATAGTATAACTCTGTAAAAAAATTGAAAAAAAAATCACGCTTGGAGCATGGATTGTGAAAATATTTCCAGCACATTGAAAATATTCTCGATAGACATCACCTTTAAATAACGCGAGATAGTATAAATCTGAAAACAAATTTAAAAAAATCACGCGTGGAGCACAGATTATGAAACAATTTCCGGCACATTGAGAATAGTCTCGATAGACATCACCTTTAAATAACGCGGATTAGTATAAATCCGTAAACAAATTCAAAAAAATCACCCGTGGAGCACAGATTATGAAACAATTTCCAGCACATTGAGAATAGTCTCGAAAGACATCGCCTTTAAATAACGCGAAATTTTATAAAATCCGTAAACAAATTGAAAAAAAATCACGCTTGGAGCATAAATTGTGAAACAATTTCCCGCACAATGAGAATAGCCTCGATAGACATCGCCTTTAAATAACGCGAAATAGTATAAAGACGTAAACAAATTGAAAAAAATCACGCGTTGAGCACAGATTATGAAACAATTTCCAGCACATTGAGTATAGCCTTTACAGACATCACCTTTAAATAACGCGAAATAGTATAAAATGTAATAATTAGTATAAACAAATTGAAAAAAAAATCAAGCTTGGAGCATAGATTGTGAAAAAATATCTAGCACATTGAAAATAGTCTCGATAGACATCACATTTAAATAACGCGAAATAGTATAAATCTGTAAAAAAATTGAAAAAAAAATCACGTTTGGAGCATGGATTGTGAAACAATTTCCAGCACATTGAAAATATTCTCGATAGACATCGCCTTTAAATATCGTGGAATGGTATAAATCTGAAAACAAATTTAAAAAAATCACGCGTGGAGCACAGATTATGAAACAATTTCCAGCACATTGAGAATAGCCTCGATAGACATCACC
Source organism: Maratus speciosus (assembly GCA_963932465.1). Lineage (NCBI taxonomy): Eukaryota > Metazoa > Arthropoda > Arachnida > Araneae > Salticidae > Maratus > Maratus speciosus. Next base: position 616,645,609 of record OZ010792.1, read on the forward strand.
TTTAAATAACGCGAAATAGTATAAATCTGTAAAAAAATTGAAAAAAAAATCACGCTTGGAGCGTGGGTTATGAAACAATTTCCAGCACATTGAGAATAGTCTCGATAGACATCACCTTTAAAAAACGCGAAATTTTATAAATCCGTAAACAAATTGAAAAAAAATCACGCTTGGAGCATAAATTGTGAAACAATTTCCCGCACAATGAGAATAGCCTCGATAGACATCGCCTTTAAATAACGCGAAATAGTATAAAGACGTAAACAAATTGAAAAAAATCACGCGTTGACCACAGATTATGAAACAATTTCCAGCTCATTGAGTATAGCCTTGACAGACATCACCTTTAAATAACGCAAAATAGTATAAAATGTAATAATTAGTATAAACAAATTGAAAAAAAATCATGCGTGGAGCACAGATTATGAAACAATTTCCCGCACAATGAGAATAGCCTCGATAGACATCGCCTTTAAATAACGCGAAATAGTATAAATCTGTAAAAAAATTGAAAAAAAAATCACGCTTGAAGCATGGATTGTGAAACAATTTCCAGCACATTGAAAATATTCTCAATAGACATCACCTTTAAATAACGCGAAATAGTATAAATCTGAAAACAAATTAAAAAAAATCACGCGTGGAGCACAGATTATGAAACAATTTCCAGCACATTGAGAATAGCCTCGATAGACATCACCTTTAAATAACGCGAAATAGTATAAATCTGTAAAAAAATTGAAAAAAAAATCACGCTTGGAGCATGGATTGTGAAACAATTTCCAGCACATTGAAAATCTTCTCGATAGACATCGCCTTTAAATAACGCGAAATAGTATAAATCTGTAAATAATTTAAAAGAAATCACGCGTGGAGCACAGATTATGAAACAATTTCCAGCACATTGTGAATAGTCTCGATAGACATCACCTTTAAAAAACGCGAAATAGTATAAATCTGAAAACAAATTTAAAAAAATCACGCGTGGAGCACAGATTATGAAACAATTTCCAACACATTGAGAATAGTCTCGATAGACATCACCTTTAAATAACGCGGATTAGTATTAATCCGTAAAAAATTTCAAAAAAATCACCCGTGGAGCACAGATTATGAAACAATTTCCAGCACAATGAGAATAGTCTCGAAAAACATCGCCTTTAAATAACGCGAAATTTTATAAAATCCGTAAACAAATTCAAAAAAATCACGCGTGGAGCACAGATTATGAAACAATTTCCCGCACAATGAGAATAGCCTCGATAGACATCGCCTTTAAATAACGCGAAATAGTATAAAATGTAATAATTAGTATAAACAAATTGAAAAAAAAATCACGCTTGGAGCATAGATTGTGAATCAATTTCCAGCACATTGAAAATAGTCTCGATAGACATCGCCTTTAAAAAACGCGACATAGTATAAATCCGTAAACAAATTCAAAAAAATCACGCGTGGAGCACAGATTATGAAACAATTTCCCGCACAATGAGAATAGCCTCGATAGACATCGCCTTTAAATAACGCGAAATAGTATAAAGACGTAAACAAATTGAAAAAAATCACGCGTTGACCACAGATTATGAAACAATTTCCAGCACATTGTGTATAGCCTTGATAGACATCACCTTTAAATAACGCAAAATAGTATAAAATGTAATAATTAGTATAAACAAATTGAAAAAATAATCATGCGTGGAGCACAGATTATGAAACAATTTCCCGCACAATGAGAATAGCCTCGATAGACATCGCCTTTAAATAACGCGAAATAGTATAAAGAAGTAAACAAATTGAAAAAAATCACGCGTTGAGCACAGATTATGAAACAATTTCCAGCACATTGAGTATAGCCTTGACAGACATCACCTTTAAATAACGCGAAATAGTATAAAATGTAATAATTAGTATAAACAAATTGAAAAAAAAATCACGCTTGGAGCATAGATTGGGAAAAAATATCTAGCACATTGAAAATAGTCTCGATAGACATCAACTTTAAATAACGCGAAATAGTATAAATCTGTAAAAATATTGAAAAAAAATCACGCTTGGAGCACGGATTGTGAAACGATTTCCAGCACATTGAAAATATTCTCAATAGACATCACCTTTAAATAACGCGAAATAGTATAAATCTCAAAACAAATTTTAAAAAATCACGCGTGGAGCAAAAATTATGAAACAATTTCCAGCACATTGAGAATTGCCTCGATGGACATCACCTTTAAATAACGCGAAATAGTATAACTCTGTAAAAAAATTGAAAAAAAATCACGCTTGGAGCATGGATTGTGAAAATATTTCCAGCACATTGAAAATAGTCTCGATAGACATCACATTTAAATAACGCGAAATAGTATAAATCTGTAAAAAAATTGAAAAAAAAATCACGCTTGGAGCATGGATTGTGAAACAATTTCCAGCACATTGAAAATATTCTCGATAGACATCGCCTTTAAATATCGTGGAATGGTATAAATCCGTAAACAAATTTAAAAAATCACGCGTGGAGCACAAATTATGAAACAATTTCCAGCACATTGAGAATAGCCTCGATAGACATCACCTTTAAATAACGCGAAATAGTATAAATCTGTAAAAAAATTGAAAAAAAAATCACGCTTGGAGCATGGATTGTGAAACAATTTCCAGCACATTGAAAATATTCTCAATAGACATCACGTTTAAATAACGCGAAATAGTATAAATCTGAAAACAAATTTAAAAAAATCACGCGTGGAGCACAGATTATGAAACAATTTCCAGCACATTGAGAATAGCCTCGATAGACATCACCTTTAAATAACGCGAAATAGTATAAATCTGTAAAAAAATTGAAAAAAAAATCACGCTTGGAGCGTGGATTATGAAACAATTTCCAGCACATTGAGAATAGTCTCGATAGACATCACCTTTAAAAAACGCGAAATTTTATAAATCCGTAAACAAATTGAAAAAAAATCACGCTTGGAGCATAAATTGTGAAACAATTTCCCGCACAATGAGAATAGCCTCGATAGACATCGCCTTTAAATATCGCGAAATAGTATAAAGACGTAAACAAATTGAAAAAAATCACGCGTTGATCACAGATTATGAAACAATTTCCAGCTCATTGAGTATAGCCTTGACAGACATCACCTTTAAATAACGCAAAATAGTATAAAATGTAATAATTAGTATAAACAAATTGAAAAAAAATCATGCGTGGAGCACAGATTATGAAACAATTTCCCGCACAATGAGAATAGCCTCGATAGACATCGCCTTTAAATAACGCGAAATAGTATAAAGACGTAAACAAATTGAAAAAAATCACGCGTTGACCACAGATTATGAAACAATTTCCAGCTCATTGAGTATAGCCTTGACAGACATCACCTTTAAATAACGCAAAATAGTATAAAATGTAATAATTAGTATAAACAAATTGAAAAAAAATCATGCGTGGAGCACAGATTATGAAACAATTTCCCGCACAATGAGTATAGCCTTGACAGACATCACCTTTAAATAACGCGAAATAGTATAAAATGTAATAATTAGTATAAACAAATTGAAAAAAAAATCACGCTTGGAGCATAGATTGGGAAAAAATATCTAGCACATTGAAAATAGTCTCGATAGACATCAACTTTAAATAACGCGAAATAGTATAAATCTGTAAAAATATTGAAAAAAAATCACGCTTGGAGCACGGATTGTGAAACGATTTCCAGCACATTGAAAATATTCTCAATAGACATCACCTTTAAATAACGCGAAATAGTATAAATCTCAAAACAAATTTTAAAAAATCACGCGTGGAGCAAAAATTATGAAACAATTTCCAGCACATTGAGAATTGCCTCGATGGACATCACCTTTAAATAACGCGAAATAGTATAACTCTGTAAAAAAATTGAAAAAAAATCACGCTTGGAGCATGGATTGTGAAACAATTTCCAGCACATTGAAAATATTCTCGATAGACATCGCCTTTAAATATCGTGGAATGGTATAAATCCGTAAACAAATTTAAAAAATCACGCGTGGAGCACAAATTATGAAACAATTTCCAGCACATTGAGAATAGCCTCGATAGACATCACCTTTAAATAACGCGAAATAGTATAAATCTGTAAAAAAATTGAAAAAAAAATCACGCTTGGAGCATGGATTGTGAAACAATTTCCAGCACATTGAAAATATTCTCAATAGACATCACGTTTAAATAACGCGAAATAGTATAAATCTGAAAACAAATTTAAAAAAATCACGCGTGGAGCACAGATTATGAAACAATTTCCAGCACATTGAGAATAGCCTCGATAGACATCACCTTTAAATAACGCGAAATAGTATAAATCTGTAAAAAAATTGAAAAAAAAATCACGCTTGGAGCGTGGATTATGAAACAATTTCCAGCACATTGAGAATAGTCTCGATAGACATCACCTTTAAAAAACGCGAAATTTTATAAATCCGTAAACAAATTGAAAAAAAATCACGCTTGGAGCATAAATTGTGAAACAATTTCCCGCACAATGAGAATAGCCTCGATAGACATCGCCTTTAAATATCGCGAAATAGTATAAAGACGTAAACAAATTGAAAAAAATCACGCGTTGATCACAGATTATGAAACAATTTCCAGCTCATTGAGTATAGCCTTGACAGACATCACCTTTAAATAACGCAAAATAGTATAAAATGTAATAATTAGTATAAACAAATTGAAAAAAAATCATGCGTGGAGCACAGATTATGAAACAATTTCCCGCACAATGAGAATAGCCTCGATAGACATCGCCTTTAAATAACGCGAAATAGTATAAAGACGTAAACAAATTGAAAAAAATCACGCGTTGACCACAGATTATGAAACAATTTCCAGCTCATTGAGTATAGCCTTGACAGACATCACCTTTAAATAACGCAAAATAGTATAAAATGTAATAATTAGTATAAACAAATTGAAAAAAAATCATGCGTGGAGCACAGATTATGAAACAATTTCCCGCACAATGAGAATAGCCTCGATAGACATCGCCTTTAAATAACGCGAAATAGTATAAAGACGTAAACAAATTGAAAAAAATCACGCGTTGAGCACAGATTATGAAACAATTTCCAGCACATTGAGTATAGCCTTGACAGACATCAACTTTAAATAACGCGAAATAGTATAAAATGTAATAATTAGTATAAACGAATTGAAAAAAAAATCACGCTTGGAGCATAGATTGTGAAAAAATATCTAGCACATTGAAAATAGTCTCGATAGACATCACCTTTAAATAACGCGAAATAGTATAAATCTGTAAAAAAATTGAAAAAAAAATCACGCTTGAAGCATGGATTGTGAAACAATTTCCAGCACATTGAAAATATTCTCAATAGACATCACCTTTAAATAACGCGAAATAGTATAAATCTGAAAACAAATTAAAAAAAATCACGCGTGGAGCACAGATTATGAAACAATTTCCAGCACATTGAGAATAGCCTCGATAGACATCACCTTTAAATAACGCGAAATAGTATAAATCTGTAAAAAAATTGAAAAAAAAATCACGCTTGGAGCATGGATTCTGAAATAATTTCCAGCACATTGAAAATCTTCTCGATAGACATCGCCTTTAAATAACGCGAAATAGTATAAATCTGTAAATAATTTAAAAGAAATCACGCGTGGAGCACAGATTATGAAACAATTTCCAGCACATTGTGAATAGTCTCGATAGACATCACCTTTAAAAAACGCGAAATAGTATAAATCTGAAAACAAATTTAAAAAAATCACGCGTGGAGCACAGATTATGAAACAATTTTCAGCACATTGAGAATAGTCTCGATAGACATCACCTTTAAATAACGCGGATTAGTATTAATCCGTAAAAAAATTCAAAAAAATCACCCGTGGAGCACAGATTATGAAACAATTTCCAGCACAATGAGAATAGTCTCGAAAAACATCGCCTTTAAATAACGCGAAATTTTATAAAATCCGTAAACAAATTCAAAAAAATCACGCGTGGAGCACAGATTATGAAACAATTTCCCGCACAATGAGAATAGCCTCGATAGACATCGCATTTAAATAACGCGAAATAGTATAAAGACGTAAACAAATTGAAAAAAATCACGCGTTGACCACAGATTATGAAACAATTTCCAGCACATTGTGTATAGCCTTGATAGACATCACCTTTAAATAACGCAAAATAGTATAAAATGTAATAATTAGTATAAAAAAATTGAAAAAATAATCATGCGTGGAGCACAGATTATGAAACAATTTCCCGCACAATGAGAATAGCCTCGATAGACATCGCCTTTAAATAACGCGAAATAGTATAAAGAAGTAAACAAATTGAAAAAAATCACGCGTTGAGCACAGATTATGAAACAATTTCCAGCACATTGAGTATAGCCTTGACAGACATCACCTTTAAATAACGCGAAATAGTATAAAATGTAATAATTAGTATAAACAAATTGAAAAAAAAATCACGCTTGGAGCATAGATTGGGAAAAAATATCTAGCACATTGAAAATAGTCTCGATAGACATCAACTTTAAATAACGCGAAATAGTATAAATCTGTAAAAATATTGAAAAAAAATCACGCTTGGAGCACGGATTGTGAAACGATTTCCAGCACATTGAAAATATTCTCAATAGACATCACCTTTAAATAACGCGAAATAGTATAAATCTCAAAACAAATTTTAAAAAATCACGCGTGGAGCAAAAATTATGATACAATTTCCAGCACATTGAGAATAGCCTCGATGGACATCACCTTTAAATAACGCGAAATAGTATAACTCTGTAAAAAAATTGAAAAAAAATCACGCTTGGAGCATGGATTGTGAAAATATTTCCAGCACATTGAAAATAGTCTCGATAGACATCACATTTAAATAACGCGAAATAGTATAAATCTGTAAAAAAATTGAAAAAAAAATCACGCTTGGAGCATGGATTGTGAAACAATTTCCAGCACATTGAAAATATTCTCGATAGACATCGCCTTTAAATATCGTGGAATGGTATAAATCCGTAAACAAATTTAAAAAATCACGCGTGGAGCACAAAATATGAAACAATTTCCAGCACATTGAGAATAGCCTCGATAGACATCACCTTTAAATAACGCGAAATAGTATAAATCTGTAAAAAAATTGAAAAAAAAATCACGCTTGGAGCATGGATTGTGAAACAATTTCCAGCACATTGAAAATATTCTCAATAGACATCACGTTTAAATAACGCGAAATAGTATAAATCTGAAAACAAATTTAAAAAAATCACGCGTGGAGCACAGATTATGAAACAATTTCCAGCACATTGAGAATAGCCTCGATAGACATCACCTTTAAATAACGCGAAATAGTATAAATCTGTAAAAAAATTGAAAAAAAAATCACGCTTGGAGCGTGGATTATGAAACAATTCCAGCACATTGAGAATAGTCTCGATAGACATCACCTTTAAAAAACGCGAAATTTTATAAATCCGTAAACAAATTGAAAAAAAATCACGCTTGGAGCATAAATTGTGAAACAATTTCCCGCACAATGAGAATAGCCTCGATAGACATCGCCTTTAAATAACGCGAAATAGTATAAAGACGTAAACAAATTGAAAAAAATCACGCGTTGACCACAGATTATGAAACAATTTCCAGCTCATTGAGTATAGCCTTGACAGACATCACCTTTAAATAACGCAAAATAGTACAAAATGTAATAATTAGTATAAACAAATTGAAAAAAAATCATGCGTGGAGCACAGATTATGAAACAATTTCCCGCACAATGAGAATAGCCTCGATAGACATCGCCTTTAAATAACGCGAAATAGTATAAAGACGTAAACAAATTGAAAAAAATCACGCGTTGAGCACAGATTATGAAACAATTTCCAGCACATTGAGTATAGCCTTGACAGACATCACCTTTAAATAACGCGAAATAGTATAAAATGTAATAATTAGTATAAACAAATTGAAAAAAAAATCACGCTTGGAGCATAGATTGTGAAAAAATATCTAGCACATTGAAAATAGTCTCGATAGACATCACCTTTAAATAACGCGAAATAGTATAAATCTGTAAAAAAATTGAAAAAAAAATCACGCTTGGAGCATGGATTGTGAAACAATTTCCAGCACATTGAAAATATTCTCAATAGACATCGCCTTTAAATAACGCGAAATAGTATAAATCTGAAAACAAATTAAAAAAATCACGCGTGGAGCACAGATTATGAAACAATTTCCAGCACATTGAGAATAGCCTCGATAGACATCACCTTTAAATAACGCGAAATAGTATAAATCTGTAAAAAAATTGAAAAAAAAATCACGCTTGGAGCATGGATTGTGAAACAATTTCCAGCACATTGAAAATCTTCTCGATAGACATCGCCTTTAAATAACGCGAAATAGTATAAATCTGTAAATAATTTAAAAGAAATCACGCGTGGAGCACAGATTATGAAACAATTTCCAGCACATTGTGAATAGTCTCGATAGACATCACCTTTAAAAAACGCGAAATAGTATAAATCTGAATACAAATTTAAAAAAATCACGCGTGGAGCACAGATTATGAAACAATTTCCAGCACATTGAGAATAGTCTCGATAGACATCACCTTTAAATAACGCGGATTAGTATTAATCCGTAAAAAAATTCAAAAAAATCACCCGTGGAGCACAGATTATGAAACAATTTCCAGCACAATGAGAATAGTCTCGAAAAACATCGCCTTTAAATAACGCGAAATTTTATAAAATCCGTAAACAAATTCAAAAAAATCACGCGTGGAGCACAGATTATGAAACAATTTCCCGCACAATGAGAATAGCCTCGATAGACATCGCCTTTAAATAACGCGAAATAGTATAAAATGTAATAATTAGTATAAACAAATTGAAAAAAAAATCACGCTTGGAGCATAGATTGTGAATCAATTTCCAGCACATTGAAAATAGTCTCGATAGACATCGCCTTTAAAAAACGCGACATAGTATAAATCCGTAAACAAATTCAAAAAAATCACGCGTGGAGCACAGATTATGAAACAAATTCCCGCACAATGAGAATAGCCTCGATAGACATCGCCTTTAAATAACGCGAAATAGTATAAAGACGTAAACAAATTGAAAAAAATCACGCGTTGACCACAGATTATGAAACAATTTCCAGCACATTGTGTATAGCCTTGATAGACATCACCTTTAAATAACGCAAAATAGTATAAAATGTAATAATTAGTATAAACAAATTGAAAAAATAATCATGCGTGGAGCACAGATTATGAAACAATTTCCCGCACAATGAGAATAGCCTCGATATACATCGCCTTTAAATAACGCGAAATAGTATAAAGAAGTAAACAAATTGAAAAAAATCACGCGTTGAGCACAGATTATGAAACAATTTCCAGCACATTGAGTATAAACTTGACAGACATCACCTTTAAATAACGCGAAATAGTATAAAATGTAATAATTAGTATAAACAAATTGAAAAAAAAATCACGCTTGGAGCATAGATTGGGAAAAAATATCTAGCACATTGAAAATAGTCTCGATAGACATCAACTTTAAATAACGCGAAATAGTATAAATCTGTAAAAATATTGAAAAAAAATCACGCTTGGAGCACGGATTGTGAAACGATTTCCAGCACATTGAAAATATTCTCAATAGACATCACCTTTAAATAACGCGAAATAGTATAAATCTCAAAACAAATTTTAAAAAATCACGCGTGGAGCAAAAATTATGAAACAATTTCCAGCACATTGAGAATAGCCTCGATGGACATCACCTTTAAATAACGCGAAATAGTATAAAATGTAATAATTAGTATAAACAAATTGAAAAACAATCATGCGTGGAGCACAGATTATGAAACAATTTCCCGCACAATGAGAATAGCCTCGATAGACATCGCCTTTAAATAACGCGAAATAGTATAAAGACGTAAACAAATTGAAAAAAATCACGCGTTGAGCACAGATTATGAAACAATTTCCAGCACATTGAGTATAAACTTGACAAACATCACCTTTAAATAACGCGAAATAGTATAAAATGTAATAATTAGTATAAACAAATTGAAAAAAAAATCACGCTTGGAGCATGGATTGTGAAAATATTTCCAGCACATTGAAAATATTCTCGATAGACATCACCTTTAAATAACGCGACATAGTATAAATATGTAAAAAAATTGAAAAAAAAATCACGCTTGGAGCATGGATTGTGAAACAATTTCCAGCACATTGAAAATATTCTCAATAGACATCACCTTTAAATAACGCGAAATAGTATAAATCTGAAAACAAATTAAAAAAAATCACGCGTGGAGCACAGATTATGAAACAATTCCAGCACATTGAGAATAGCCTCGATAGACATCACCTTTAAATAACGCAAAATAGTATAAAATGTAATAATTAGTATAAACAAATTGAAAAACAATCATGCGTGGAGCACAGATTATGAAACAATTTCCCGCACAATGAGAATAGCCTCGATAGACATCGCCTTTAAATAACGCGAAATAGTATAAAGACGTAAACAAATTGAAAAAAATCACGCGTTGAGCACAGATTATGAAACAATTTCCAGCACATTGAGTATAGCCTTGACAGACATCACCTTTATATAACGCGAAATAGTATAAAATGTAATAATTAGTATAAACAAATTGAAAAAAAAATCACGCTTGGAGCATAGATTGTGAAAAAATATCTAGCACATTGAAAATAGTCTCGATAGACATCACCTTTAAATAACGCGAAATAGTATAAATCTGTAAAAAAATTGAAAAAAAAATCACGCTTGGAGCATGGATTGTGAAACAATTTCCAGCACATTGAAAATATTCTCAATAGACATCACCTTTAAATAACGCGAAATAGTATAAATCTGAAAACAAATTAAAAAAAATCACGCGTGGAGCACAGATTATGAAACAATTTCCAGCACATTGAGAATAGCCTCGATAGACATCACCTTTAAATAACGCGAAATAGTATAAATCTGTAAAAAAATTGAAAAAAAAATCACGCTTGGAGCATGGATTGTGAAACAATTTCCAGCACATTGAAAATATTCTCAATAGACATCACCTTTAAATAACGCGAAATAGTATAAATCTGAAAACAAATTAAAAAAAATCACGCGTGGAGCACAGATTATGAAACAATTTCCAGCACATTGAGAATAGCCTCGATAGACATCACCTTTAAATAACGCGAAATAGTATAAATCTGTAAAAAAATTGAAAAAAAAATCACGCTTGGAGCATGGATTGTGAAACAATTTCCAGCACATTGAAAATATTCTCAATAGACATCACCTTTAAATAACGCGAAATAGTATAAATCTGAAAACAAATTAAAAAAAATCACGCGTGGAGCACAGATTATGAAACAATTTCCAGCACATTGAGAATAGCCTTGATAGACATCACCTTTAAATAACGCAAAATAGTATAAAATGTAATAATTAGTATAAACAAATTGAAAAAATAATCATGCGTGGAGCACAGATTATGAAACAATTTCCCGCACAATGAGAATAGCCTCGATAGACATCGCCTTTAAATAACGCGAAATAGTATAAAGAAGTAAACAAATTGAAAAAAATCACGCGTTGAGCACAGATTATGAAACAATTTCCAGCACATTGAGTATAAACTTGACAGACATCACCTTTAAATAACGCGAAATAGTATAAAATGTAATAATTAGTATAAACAAATTGAAAAAAAAATCACGCTTGGAGCATAGATTGGGAAAAAATATCTAGCACATTGAAAATAGTCTCGATAGACATCAACTTTAAATAACGCGAAATAGTATAAATCTGTAAAAATATTGAAAAAAAATCACGCTTGGAGCACGGATTGTGAAACGATTTCCAGCACATTGAAAATATTCTCAATAGACATCACCTTTAAATAACGCGAAATAGTATAAATCTCAAAACAAATTTTAAAAAATCACGCGTGGAGCAAAAATTATGAAACAATTTCCAGCACATTGAGAATAGCCTCGATGGACATCACCTTTAAATAACGCGAAATAGTATAAAATGTAATAATTAGTATAAACAAATTGAAAAACAATCATGCGTGGAGCACAGATTATGAAACAATTTCCCGCACAATGAGAATAGCCTCGATAGACATCGCCTTTAAATAACGCGAAATAGTATAAAGACGTAAACAAATTGAAAAAAATCACGCGTTGAGCACAGATTATGAAACAATTTCCAGCACATTGAGTATAAACTTGACAAACATCACCTTTAAATAACGCGAAATAGTATAAAATGTAATAATTAGTATAAACAAATTGAAAAAAAAATCACGCTTGGAGCATGGATTGTGAAAATATTTCCAGCACATTGAAAATATTCTCGATAGACATCACCTTTAAATAACGCGAGATAGTATAAATATGTAAAAAAATTGAAAAAAAAATCACGCTTGGAGCATGGATTGTGAAACAATTTCCAGCACATTGAAAATATTCTCAATAGACATCACCTTTAAATAACGCGAAATAGTATAAATCTGAAAACAAATTAAAAAAAATCACGCGTGGAGCACAGATTATGAAACAATTCCAGCACATTGAGAATAGCCTCGATAGACATCACCTTTAAATAACGCAAAATAGTATAAAATGTAATAATTAGTATAAACAAATTGAAAAACAATCATGCGTGGAGCACAGATTATGAAACAATTTCCCGCACAATGAGAATAGCCTCGATAGACATCGCCTTTAAATAACGCGAAATAGTATAAAGACGTAAACAAATTGAAAAAAATCACGCGTTGAGCACAGATTATGAAACAATTTCCAGCACATTGAGTATAGCCTTGACAGACATCACCTTTATATAACGCGAAATAGTATAAAATGTAATAATTAGTATAAACAAATTGAAAAAAAAATCACGCTTGGAGCATAGATTGTGAAAAAATATCTAGCACATTGAAAATAGTCTCGATAGACATCACCTTTAAATAACGCGAAATAGTATAAATCTGTAAAAAAATTGAAAAAAAAATCACGCTTGGAGCATGGATTGTGAAACAATTTCCAGCACATTGAAAATATTCTCAATAGACATCACCTTTAAATAACGCGAAATAGTATAAATCTGAAAACAAATTAAAAAAAATCACGCGTGGAGCACAGATTATGAAACAATTTCCAGCACATTGAGAATAGCCTCGATAGACATCACCTTTAAATAACGCGAAATAGTATAAATCTGTAAAAAAATTGAAAAAAAAATCACGCTTGGAGCATGGATTGTGAAACAATTTCCAGCACATTGAAAATATTCTCAATAGACATCACCTTTAAATAACGCGAAATAGTATAAATCTGAAAACAAATTTAAAAAAATCACGCGTGGAGCACAGATTATGAAACAATTTCCAGCACATTGAGAATAGCCTCGATAGACATCACCTTTAAATAACGCGAAATAGTATAAATCTGTAAAAAAATTGAAAAAAAAATCACGCTTGGAGCATGGATTGTGAAACAATTTCCAGCACATTGAAAATATTCTCAATAGACATCACCTTTAAATAACGCGAAATAGTATAAATCTGAAAACAAATTAAAAAAAATCACGCGTGGAGCACAGATTATGAAACAATTTCCAGCACATTGAGAATAGCCTTGATAGACATCACCTTTAAATAACGCAAAATAGTATAAAATGTAATAATTAGTATAAACAAATTGAAAAAATAATCATGCGTGGAGCACAGATTATGAAACAATTTCCCGCACAATGAGAATAGCCTCGATAGACATCGCCTTTAAATAACGCGAAATAGTATAAAGAAGTAAACAAATTGAAAAAAATCACGCGTTGAGCACAGATTATGAAACAATTTCCAGCACATTGAGTATAGCCTTGACAGACATCACCTTTAAATAACGCGAAATAGTATAAAATGTAATAATTAGTATAAACAAATTGAAAAAAAAATCACGCTTGGAGCATAGATTGGGAAAAAATATCTAGCACATTGAAAATAGTCTCGATAGACATCAACTTTAAATAACGCGAAATAGTATAAATCTGTAAAAATATTGAAAAAAAATCACGCTTGGAGCACGGATTGTGAAACGATTTCCAGCACATTGAAAATATTCTCAATAGACATCACCTTTAAATAACGCGAAATAGTATAAATCTCAAAACAAATTTTAAAAAATCACGCGTGGAGCAAAAATTATGAAACAATTTCCAGCACATTGAGAATAGCCTCGATGGACATCACCTTTAAATAACGCGAAATAGTATAACTCTGTAAAAAAATTGAAAAAAAATCACGCTTGGAGCATGGATTGTGAAAATATTTCCAGCACATTGAAAATAGTCTCGATAGACATCACATTTAAATAACGCGAAATAGTATAAATCTGTAAAAAAATTGAAAAAAAAATCACGCTTGGAGCATGGATTGTGAAACAATTTCCAGCACATTGAAAATATTCTCGATAGACATCGCCTTTAAATATCGTGGAATGGTATAAATCCGTAAACAAATTTAAAAAATCACGCGTGGAGCACAAATTATGAAACAATTTCCAGCACATTGAGAATAGCCTCGATAGACATCACCTTTAAAACGCGAAATAGTATAAATCTGTAAAAAAATTGAAAAAAAAATCACGCTTGGAGCATTGATTGTGAAACAATTTCCAGCACATTGAAAATATTCTCAATAGACATCACGTTTAAATAACGCGAAATAGTATAAATCTGAAAACAAATTTAAAAAAATCACGCGTGGAGCACAGATTATGAAACAATTTCCAGCACATTGAGAATAGACTCGATAGACATCACCTTTAAATAACGCGAAATAGTATAAATCTGTAAAAAAATTGAAAAAAAAATCACGCTTGGAGCGTGGATTATGAAACAATTTCCAGCACATTGAGAATAGTCTCGATAGACATCACCTTTAAAAAACGCGAAATTTTATAAATCCGTAAACAAATTGAAAAAAAATCACGCTTGGAGCATAAATTGTGAAACAATTTCCCGCACAATGAGAATAGCCTCGATAGACATCGCCTTTAAATAACGCGAAATAGTATAAAGACGTAAACAAATTGAAAAAAATCACGCGTTGACCACAGATTATGAAACAATTTCCAGCTCATTGAGTATAGCCTTGACAGACATCACCTTTAAATAACGCAAAATAGTATAAAATGTAATAATTAGTATAAACAAATTGAAAAAAAATCATGCGTGGAGCACAGATTATGAAACAATTTCCCGCACAATGAGAATAGCCTCGATAGACATCGCCTTTAAATAACGCGAAATAGTATAAAGACGTAAACAAATTGAAAAAAATCACGCGTTGAGCACAGATTATGAAACAATTTCCAGCACATTGAGTATAGCCTTGACAGACATCACCTTTAAATAACGCGAAATAGTATAAAATGTAATAATTAGTATAAACAAATTGAAAAAAAAATCACGCTTGGAGCATAGATTGTGAAAAAATATCTAGCACATTGAAAATAGTCTCGATAGACATCACCTTTAAATAACGCGAAATAGTATAAATCTGTAAAAAAATTGAAAAAAAAATCACGCTTGGAGCATGGATTGTGAAACAATTTCCAGCACATTGAAAATATTCTCAATAGACATCACCTTTAAATAACGCGAAATAGTATAAATCTGAAAACAAATTTAAAAAAATCACGCGTGGAGCACAGATTATGAAACAATTTCCAGAACATTGAGAATAGCCTCGATAGACATCACCTTTAAATAACGCGAAATAGTATAAATCTGTAAAAAAATTGAAAAAAAAATCACGCTTGGAGCATGGATTGTGAAACAATTTCCAGCACATTGAAAATCTTCTCGATAGACATCGCCTTTAAATAACGCGAAATAGTATAAATCTGTAAATAATTTAAAAGAAATCACGCGTGGAGCACAGATTATGAAACAATTTCCAGCACATTGTGAATAGTCTCGATAGACATCACCTTTAAAAAACGCGAAATAGTATAAATCTGAAAACAAATTTAAAAAAATCACGCGTGGAGCACAGATTATGAAACAATTTCCAGCACATTGAGAATAGTCTCGATAGACATCACCTTTAAATAACGCGGATTAGTATTAATCCGTAAAAAAATTCAAAAAAATCACCCGTGGAGCACAGATTATGAAACAATTTCCAGCACATTGTGTATAGCCTTGATAGACATCACCTTTAAATAACGCAAAATAGTATAAAATGTAATAATTAGTATAAACAAATTGAAAAAAAAATCACGCTTGGAGCATAGATTGTGAATCAATTTCCAGCACATTGAAAATAGTCTCGATAGACATCGCCTTTAAAAAACGCGACATAGTATAAATCCGTAAACAAATTCAAAAAAATCACGCGTGGAGCACAGATTATGAAACAAATTCCCGCACAATGAGAATAGCCTCGATAGACATCGCCTTTAAATAACGCGAAATAGTATAAAGACGTAAACAAATTGAAAAAAATCACGCGTTGACCACAGATTATGAAACAATTTCCAGCACATTGTGTATAGCCTTGATAGACATCACCTTTAAATAACGCAAAATAGTATAAAATGTAATAATTAGTATAAACAAATTGAAAAAATAATCATGCGTGGAGCACAGATTATGAAACAATTTCCCGCACAATGAGAATAGCCTCGATATACATCGCCTTTAAATAACGCGAAATAGTATAAAGAAGTAAACAAATTGAAAAAAATCACGCGTTGAGCACAGATTATGAAACAATTTCCAGCACATTGAGTATAAACTTGACAGACATCACCTTTAAATAACGCGAAATAGTATAAAATGTAATAATTAGTATAAACAAATTGAAAAAAAAATCACGCTTGGAGCATAGATTGGGAAAAAATATCTAGCACATTGAAAATAGTCTCGATAGACATCAACTTTAAATAACGCGAAATAGTATAAATCTGTAAAAATATTGAAAAAAAATCACGCTTGGAGCACGGATTGTGAAACGATTTCCAGCACATTGAAAATATTCTCAATAGACATCACCTTTAAATAACGCGAAATAGTATAAATCTCAAAACAAATTTTAAAAAATCACGCGTGGAGCAAAAATTATGAAACAATTTCCAGCACATTGAGAATAGCCTCGATGGACATCACCTTTAAATAACGCGAAATAGTATAAAATGTAATAATTAGTATAAACAAATTGAAAAACAATCATGCGTGGAGCACAGATTATGAAACAATTTCCCGCACAATGAGAATAGCCTCGATAGACATCGCCTTTAAATAACGCGAAATAGTATAAAGACGTAAACAAATTGAAAAAAATCACGCGTTGAGCACAGATTATGAAACAATTTCCAGCACATTGAGTATAAACTTGACAGACATCACCTTTAAATAACGCGAAATAGTATAAAATGTAATAATTAGTATAAACAAATTGAAAAAAAAATCACGCTTGGAGCATGGATTGTGAAAATATTTCCAGCACATTGAAAATATTCTCGATAGACATCACCTTTAAATAACGCGAGATAGTATAAATCTGTAAAAAAATTGAAAAAAAAATCACGCTTGGAGCATGGATTGTGAAACAATTTCCAGCACATTGAAAATATTCTCAATAGACATCACCTTTAAATAACGCGAAATAGTATAAATCTGAAAACAAATTAAAAAAAATCACGCGTGGAGCACAGATTATGAAACAATTCCAGCACATTGAGAATAGCCTCGATAGACATCACCTTTAAATAACGCAAAATAGTATAAAATGTAATAATTAGTATAAACAAATTGAAAAACAATCATGCGTGGAGCACAGATTATGAAACAATTTCCCGCACAATGAGAATAGCCTCGATAGACATCGCCTTTAAATAACGCGAAATAGTATAAAGACGTAAACAAATTGAAAAAAATCACGCGTTGAGCACAGATTATGAAACAATTTCCAGCACATTGAGTATAGCCTTGACAGACATCACCTTTATATAACGCGAAATAGTATAAAATGTAATAATTAGTATAAACAAATTGAAAAAAAAATCACGCTTGGAGCATAGATTGTGAAAAAATATCTAGCACATTGAAAATAGTCTCGATAGACATCACCTTTAAATAACGCGAAATAGTATAAATCTGTAAAAAAATTGAAAAAAAAATCACGCTTGGAGCATGGATTGTGAAACAATTTCCAGCACATTGAAAATATTCTCAATAGACATCACCTTTAAATAACGCGAAATAGTATAAATCTGAAAACAAATTAAAAAAAATCACGCGTGGAGCAAAGATTATGAAACAATTTCCAGCACATTGAGAATAGCCTCGATAGACATCACCTTTAAATAACGCGAAATAGTATAAATCTGTAAAAAAATTGAAAAAAAAATCACGCTTGGAGCATGGATTGTGAAACAATTTCCAGCACATTGAAAATATTCTCAATAGACATCACCTTTAAATAACGCGAAATAGTATAAATCTGAAAACAAATTAAAAAAAATCACGCGTGGAGCACAGATTATGAAACAATTTCCAGCACATTGAGAATAGCCTCGATAGACATCACCTTTAAATAACGCGAAATAGTATAAATCTCTAAAAAAATTGAAAAAAAAATCACGCTTGGAGCATGGATTGTGAAACAATTTCCAGCACATTGAAAATATTCTCGATAGACATCGCCTTTAAAAAACGCGAAATAGTATAAATCTGTAAATAAATTTAAAAAAATCACGCGTGGAGCACAGATTATGAAACAATTTCCAGCACATTGAGAATAGCCTCGATAGACATCACCTTTAAATAACGCGAAATAGTATAAATCTGTAAAAAAATTGAAAAAAAAATCACGCTTGGAGCATGGATTATGAAACAATTTCCAGCACATTGAGAATAGTCTCGATAGACATCACCTTTAAAAAACGCGAAATTTTATAAAATCCGTAAACAATTTGAAAAAAAATCACGCTTGGAGCATAAATTGTGAAACAATTTCCCGCACAATGAGAATAGCCTCGATAGACATCGCCTTTAAAAAACTCGACATAGTATAAATCCGTAAACAAATTCAAAAAAATCACGCGTGGAGCACAGATTATAAAACAATTTCCCGCACAATGAGAATAGCCTCGATAGACATCGCCTTTAAATAACGCGAATTAGTAAAAAGACGTAAACAAATTGAAAAAAATCACGCGTTGACCACAGATTATGAAACAATTTCCAGCACATTGTGTATAGCCTTGATAGACATCACCTTTAAATAACGCAAAATAGTATAAAATGTAATAATTAGTATAAACAAATTGAAAAAATAATCATGCGTGGAGCACAGATTATGAAACAATTTCCCGCACAATGAGAATAGCCTCGATAGACATCGCCTTTAAATAACGCGAAATAGTATAAATCTGTAAAAATATTGAAAAAAAATCACGCTTGGAGCACGGATTGTGAAACGATTTCCAGCACATTGAAAATATTCTCAATAGACATCACCTTTAAATAACGCGAAATAGTATAAATCTCAAAACAAATTTAAAAAAATCACGCGTGGAGCAAAGATTATGAAACAATTTCCAGCACATTGAGAATAGCCTCGATGGACATCACCTTTAAATAACGCGAAATAGTATAACTCTGTAAAAAAATTGAAAAAAAAATCACGCTTGGAGCATGGATTGTGAAAATATTTCCAGCACATTGAAAATATTCTCGATAGACATCACCTTTAAATAACGCGAGATAGTATAAATCTGAAAACAAATTTAAAAAAATCACGCGTGGAGCACAGATTATGAAACAATTTCCGGCACATTGAGAATAGTCTCGATAGACATCACCTTTAAATAACGCGGATTAGTATAAATCCGTAAACAAATTCAAAAAAATCACCCGTGGAGCACAGATTATGAAACAATTTCCAGCACATTGAGAATAGTCTCGAAAGACATCGCCTTTAAATAACGCGAAATTTTATAAAATCCGTAAACAAATTGAAAAAAAATCACGCTTGGAGCATAAATTGTGAAACAATTTCCCGCACAATGAGAATAGCCTCGATAGACATCGCCTTTAAATAAGGCGAAATAGTATAAAGACATAAACAAATTGAAAAAAATCACGCGTTGACCACAGATTATGAAACAATTTCCGGCACATTGAGTATAGCCTTGAAAGACATCACCTTTAAATAACGCAAAATAGTATAAAATGTAATAATTAGTATAAACAAATTGAAAAAAAAATCACGCTTGGAGCATAGATTGTGAATCAATTTCCAGCACATTGAAAATAGTCTCGATAGACATCGCCTTTAAAAAACGCGACATAGTATAAATCCTTAAACAAATTCAAAAAAATCACGCGTGGAGCACAGATTATGAAACAATTTCCCGCACAATGAGAATAGCCTCGATAGACATCGCCTTTAAATAACGCGAAATAGTATAAAGACGTAAACGAATTGAAAAAAAATCACGCGTTGACCACAGATTATGAAACAATTTCCAGCACATTGAGTATAGCCTTGATAGACATCAACTTTAAATAACGCAAAATAGTATAAAATGTAATAATTAGTATAAACAAATTGAAAAAAAAATCACGCTTGGAGCATAGATTGGGAAAAAATATCTAGCACATTGAAAATAGTCTCGATAGACATCAACTTTAAATAACGCGAAATAGTATAAATCTGTAAAAATATTGAAAAAAAATCACGCTTGGAGCACGGATTGTGAAACGATTTCCAGCACATTGAAAATATTCTCAATAGACATCACCTTTAAATAACGCGAAATAGTATAAATCTCAAAACAAATTTAAAAAAATCACGCGTGGAGCAAAGATTATGAAACAAATTCCAGCACATTGAGAATAGCCTCGATGGACATCACCTTTAAATAACGCGAAATAGTATAACTCTGTAAAAAAATTGAAAAAAAAATCACGCTTGGAGCATGGATTGTGAAAATATTTCCAGCACATTGAAAATATTCTCGATAGACATCACCTTTAAATAACGCGAGATAGTATAAATCTGAAAACAAATTTAAAAAAATCACGCGTGGAGCACAGATTATGAAACAATTTCCGGCACATTGAGAATAGTCTCGATAGACATCACCTTTAAATAACGCGGATTAGTATAAATCCGTAAACAAATTAAAAAAAATCACCCGTGGAGCACAGATTATGAAACAATTTCCAGCACATTGAGAATAGTCTCGAAAGACATCGCCTTTAAATAACGCGAAATTTTATAAAATCCGTAAACAAATTGAAAAAAAATCACGCTTGGAGCATAAATTGTGAAACAATTTCCCGCACAATGAGAATAGCCTCGATAGACATCGCCTTTAAATAAGGCGAAATAGTATAAAGACATAAACAAATTGAAAAAAATCACGCGTTGACCACAGATTATGAAACAATTTCCGGCACATTGAGTATAGCTTTGAAAGACATCACCTTTAAATAACGCAAAATAGTATAAAATGTAATAATTAGTATAAACAAATTGAAAAAAAAATCACGCTTGGAGCATAGATTGTGAATCAATTTCCAGCACATTGAAAATAGTCTCGATAGACATCGCCTTTAAAAAACGCGACATAGTATAAATCCTTAAACAAATTCAAAAAAATCACGCGTGGAGCACAGATTATGAAACAATTTCCCGCACAATGAGAATAGCCTCGATAGACATCGCCTTTAAATAACGCGAAATAGTATAAAGACGTAAACGAATTGAAAAAAAATCACGCGTTGACCACAGATTATGAAACAATTTCCAGCACATTGAGTATAGCCTTGATAGACATCAACTTTAAATAACGCAAAATAGTATAAAATGTAATAATTAGTATAAACAAATTGAAAAAAAAATCACGCTTGGAGCATAGATTGTGAAAAAATATCTAGCACATTGAAAATAGTCTCGATAGACATCACCTTTAAATAACGCGAAATAGTATAAATCTGTAAAAAAATTGAAAAAAAAAATCACGCTTGGAGCATGGATTGTGAAACAATTTCCAGCACATTGAAAATATTCTCGATAGACATCGCCTTTAAATATCGTGGAATGGTATAAATCCGTAAACAAATTTAAAAAATCACGCGTGGAGCACAAATTATGAAACAATTTCCAGCACATTGAGAATAGCCTCGATAGACATCACCTTTAAATAACGCGAAATAGTATAAATCTGTAAAAAATTGAAAAAAAAATCACGCTTGGAGCATGGATTGTGAAACAATTTCCAGCACATTGAAAATATTCTCAATAGACATCACCTTTAAATAACGCGAAATAGTATAAATCTGAAAACAAATTAAAAAAAATCACGCGTGGAGCACAGATTATGAAAGAATTTCCAGCACATTGAGAATAGCCTCGATAGACATCACCTTTAAATAACGCGAAATAGTATAAATCTGTAAAAAAATTGAAAAAAAATCACGCTTGGAGCATGGATTGTGAAACAATTTCCAGCACATTGAAAATATTCTCGATAGACATCGCCTTTAAAAAACGCGAAATAGTATAAATTTGAAAACAAATTTAAAAAAATCACGCGTGGAGCACAGATTATGAAACAATTTCCAACACATTGAGAATAGTCTCGATAGACATCACCTTTAAAAAACGCGAAATAGTATAAATCTGAAAACAAATTTAAAAAAATCACGCGTGGAGCACAGATTATGAAACAATTTCCAGCACATTGAGAATAGTCTCGATAGACATCACCTTTAAATAACTTGGATTAGTATAAATCCGTAAACAAATTCAAAAAATCACCCGTGGAGCACAGATTATGAAACAATTTCCAGCACATTGAGAATAGTCTCGAAAGACATCGCCTTTAAATAACGCGAAATTTTATAAAATCCGTAAACAAATTGAAAAAAAAATCACGCTTGGAGCATAAATTGTGAAACAATTTCCAGCACATTGATAATAGTCTCGATAGACATCGCCTTTAAAAAACGCGACATAGTATAAATCCGTAAACAAATTTAAAAAAAATCACGCGTGGAGCACAGATTATGAAACAATTTCCCGCATAATGAGAATAGCCTCGATAGACATCGCCTTTAAATAACGCGAAATAGTATAAAATGTAATAATTAGTATAAACAAATTGAAAAAAAAATCACGCTTGGAGCATAGATTGTGAATCAATTTCCAGCACATTGAAAATAGTCTCGATAGACATCGCCTTTAAAAAACGCGACATAGTATAAATCCGTAAACAAATTCAAAAAAATCACGCGTGGAGCGCAGATTATAAAACAGTTTCCCGCAAAATGAGAATAGCCTCGATAGACATCGCCTTTAAATAACGCGAATTAGTATAAAGACGTAAACAAATTGAAAAAAATCGCGCGTTGACCACAGATTATGAAACAATTTCCAGCACATTGAGTATAGCCTTGATAGACATCACCTTTAAATAACGCAAAATAGTATAAAATGTAATAATTAGTATAAACAAATTGAAAAAAAATTCATGCGTGGAGCACAGATTATGAAACAATTTCCCGCCAATGAGAATAGCCTCGATAGACATCGCCTTTAAATAACGCGAAATAGTATAAAGACGTAAACAAATTGAAAAAAATCACGCGTTGAGCACAGATTATGAAACAATTTCCAGCACATTGAGTATAGCGTTGACAAACATCACTTTTAAATAACACGAAATTGTATAAAATGTAATAATTAGTATAAACAAATTTTTAAAAAAATCACGCTTGGAGCATAGATTGTGAAAAAATATCTAGCACATTGAAAATAGTCTCGATAGACATCACCTTTAAATAACGCGAAATAGTATAAATCTGTAAAAAAATTGAAAAAAAATCACGCTTGGAGCATGGATTGTGAAACAATTTCCAGCACATTGAAAATATTCTCGATAGACATCGCCTTTAAATATCGTGGAATGGTATAAATCCGTAAACAAATTTAAAAAATCACGCGTGGAGCACAAATTATGAAACAATTTCCAGCACATTGAGAATAGCCTGGATAGACACCACCTTTAAATAACGCGAAATAGTATAAATCTGTAAAAAAATTGAAAAAAAAATCACACTTGGAGCATGGATTGTGAAACAATTTCCAGCACATTGAAAATATTCTCGATAGACATCGCCTTTAAATAACGCGAAATAGTATAAATCTGTAAATAATTTAAAAGAAATCACGCGTGGAGCACAGATTATGAAACAATTTCCAGCACATTGATAATAGTCTCGATAGACATCACCTTTAAATAACGCGACATAGTATAAATCCGTAAACAAATTCAAAAAAATCACGCGTGGAGGACAGATTATGAAACAATTTCCCGCACAATGAGAATAGCCTCGATAGACATCGCCGCGAAATAGTATAAAATGTAATAATTAGTATAAACAAATTGAAAAAAAAATCACGCTTGGAGCATAAATTGTGAAACAATTTCCAGCACATTGATAATAGTCTCGATAGACATCGCCTTTAAAAAACGCGACATAGTATAAATCCGTAAACAAATTTAAAAAAAATCACGCGTGGAGCACAGATTATGAAACAATTTCCCGCACAATGAGAATAGCCTCGATAGACATCGCCTTTAAATAACGCGAAATAGTATAAAATATAATAATTAGTATAAACAAATTGAAAAAAAAATCACGCTTCGAGCATAGATTGTGAATCAATTTCCAGCACATTGAAAATAGTCTCGATAGACATCGCCTTTAAAAAACGCGACATAGTATAAATCCGTAAACAAATTCAAAAAAATCACGCGTGGAGCGCACATTATAAAACAGTTTCCCGCAAAATGAGAATAGCCTCGATAGACATCGCCTTTAAATAACGGGAATTAGTATAAAGACGTAAACAAATTGAAAAAAATCGCGCGTTGACCACAGATTATGAAACAATTTCCAGCACATTGAGTATAGCCTTGATAGACATCACCTTTAAATAACGCAAAATAGTATAAAATGTAATAATTAGTATAAACAAATTGAAAAAAAATTCATGCGTGGAGCACAGATTATGAAACAATTTCCCGCCAATGAGAATAGCCTCGATAGACATCGCCTTTAAATAACGCGAAATAGTATAAAGACGTAAACAAATTGAAAAAAATCACGCGTTGAGCACAGATTATGAAACAATTTCCAGCACATTGAGTATAGCGTTGACAAACATCACTTTTAAATAACACGAAATTGTATAAAATGTAATAATTAGTATAAACAAATTTTAAAAAAAATCACGCTTGGAGCATAGATTGTGAAAAAATATCTAGCACATTGAAAATAGTCTCGATAGACATCACCTTTAAATAACGCGAAATAGTATAAATCTGTAAAAAAATTTAAAAAAAATCACGCTTGGAGCATGGATTGTGAAACAATTTCCAGCACATTGAAAATATTCTCGATAGACATCGCCTTTAAATATCGTGGAATGGTATAAATCCGTAAACAAATTTAAAAAATCACGCGTGGAGCACAAATTATGAAACAATTTCCAGCACATTGAGAATAGCCTGGATAGACACCACCTTTAAATAACGCGAAATAGTATAAATCTGTAAAAAAATTGAAAAAAAAATCACGCTTGGAGCATGGATTGTGAAACAATTTCCAGCACATTGAAAATATTCTCAATAGACATCACCTTTAAATAACGCGAAATAGTATAAATCTGAAAACAAATTAAAAAAAATCACGCGTGGAGCACAGATTATGAAACAATTTCCAGCACATTGAGAATAGCCTCGATAGACATCACCTTTAAATAACGCGAAATAGTATAAATCTGTAAAAAAATTGAAAAAAAAATCACACTTGGAGCATAGATTGTGAAACAATTTCCAGCACATTGAAAATATTCTCGATAGACATCGCCTTTAAATAACGCGAAATAGTATAAATCTGTAAATAATTTAAAAGAAATCACGCGTGGAGCACAGATTATGAAACAATTTCCAGCACATTGAGAATAGTCTCGATAGACATCACCTTTAAATAACGCGACATAGTATAAATCCGTAAACAAATTTAAAAAATCACGCGTGGAGCACAAATTATGAAACAATTTCCAGCACATTGAGAATAGCCTGGATAGACACCACCTTTAAATAACGCGAAATAGTATAAATCTGTAAAAAAATTGAAAAAAAAATCACGCTTGGAGCATGGATTGTGAAACAATTTCCAGCACATTGAAAATATTCTCGATAGACATCGCCTTTAAATATCGTGGAATGGTATAAATCCGTAAACAAATTTAAAAAATCACGCGTGGAGCACAAATTATGAAACAATTTCCAGCACATTGAGAATAGCCTGGATAGACACCACCTTTAAATAACGCGAAATAGTATAAATCTGTAAAAAAATTGAAAAAAAAATCACGCTTGGAGCATGGATTGTGAAACAATTTCCAGCACATTGAAAATATTCTCAATAGACATCACCTTTAAATAACGCGACATAGTATAAATCCGTAAACAAATTCAAAAAAATCACGCGTGGAGGACAGATTATGAAACAATTTCCCGCACAATGAGAATAGCCTCGATAGACATCGCCTTTAAATAACGCGAAATAGTATAAAGACTTAAACAAATTGAAAAAAATCACGCGTTGACCACAGATTATGAAACAATTTCCAGCACATTGAGTATAGCCTTGACAGACATCACCTTTAAATAACGCAAAATAGTATAAAATGTAATAATTAGTATAAACAAATTGAAAAAAATTCACGCTTGGAGCATAGATTGTGAATCAATTTCCAGCACATTGAAAATAGTCTCGATAGACATCGCCTTTAAAAAACGCGAAATAGTGTAAATCCGTAAACAAATTCAAAAAAATCACGCGTGGAGCGCAGATTATAAAACAGTTTCCCGCACATTGAGAATAGCCTCGATAGACATCACCTTTAAATAACGCGAAATAGTATAAATCTGTAAAAAAATTGAAAAAAAAATCACACTTGGAGCATGGATTGTGAAACAATTTCCAGCACATTGAAAATATTCTCGATAGACATCGCCTTTAAATAACGCGAAATAGTATAAATCTGTAAATAATTTAAAAGAAATCACGCGTGGAGCACAGATTATGAAACAATTTCCAGCACATTGAGAATAGTCTCGATAGACATCACCTTTAAATAACGCGACATAGTATAAATCCGTAAACAAATTCAAAAAAATCACGCGTGGAGGACAGATTATGAAACAATTTCCCGCACAATGAGAATAGCCTCGATAGACATCGCCGCGAAATAGTATAAAATGTAATAATTAGTATAAACAAATTGAAAAAAAAATCACGCTTGGAGCATAGATTGTGAAACAATTTCCAGCACATTGATAATAGTCTCGATAGACATCGCCTTTAAAAAACGCGACATAGTATAAATCCGTAAACAAATTTAAAAAAAATCACGCGTGGAGCACAGATTATGAAACAATTTCCCGCACAATGAGAATAGCCTCGATAGACATCGCCTTTAAATAACGCGAAATAGTATAAAATATAATAATTAGTATAAACAAATTGAAAAAAAAATCACGCTTCGAGCATAGATTGTGAATCAATTTCCAGCACATTGAAAATAGTCTCGATAGACATCGCCTTTAAAAAACGCGACATAGTATAAATCCGTAAACAAATTCAAAAAAATCACGCGTGGAGCGCACATTATAAAACAGTTTCCCGCAAAATGAGAATAGCCTCGATAGACATCGCCTTTAAATAACGGGAATTAGTATAAAGACGTAAACAAATTGAAAAAAATCGCGCGTTGACCACAGATTATGAAACAATTTCCAGCACATTGAGTATAGCCTTGATAGACATCACCTTTAAATAACGCAAAATAGTATAAAATGTAATAATTAGTATAAACAAATTGAAAAAAAATTCATGCGTGGAGCACAGATTATGAAACAATTTCCCGCCAATGAGAATAGCCTCGATAGACATCGCCTTTAAATAACGCGAAATAGTATAAAGACGTAAACAAATTGAAAAAAATCACGCGTTGAGCACAGATTATGAAACAATTTCCAGCACATTGAGTATAGCGTTGACAAACATCACTTTTAAATAACACGAAATTGTATAAAATGTAATAATTAGTATAAACAAATTTTAAAAAAAATCACGCTTGGAGCATAGATTGTGAAAAAATATCTAGCACATTGAAAATAGTCTCGATAGACATCACCTTTAAATAACGCGAAATAGTATAAATCTGTAAAAAAATTGAAAAAAAAATCACGCTTGGAGCATGGATTGTGAAACAATTTCCAGCACATTGAAAATATTCTCGATAGACATCGCCTTTAAATATCGTGGAATGGTATAAATCCGTAAACAAATTTAAAAAATCACGCGTGGAGCACAAATTATGAAACAATTTCCAGCACATTGAGAATAGCCTGGATAGACACCACCTTTAAATAACGCGAAATAGTATAAATCTGTAAAAAAATTGAAAAAAAAAATCACGCTTGGAGCATGGATTGTGAAACAATTTCCAGCACATTGAAAATATTCTCAATAGACATCACCTTTAAATAACGCGAAATAGTATAAATCTGAAAACAAATTAAAAAAAATCACGCGTGGAGCACAGATTATGAAACAATTTCCAGCACATTGAGAATAGCCTCGATAGACATCACCTTTAAATAACGCGAAATAGTATAAATCTGTAAAAAAATTGAAAAAAAAATCACACTTGGAGCATGGATTGTGAAACAATTTCCAGCACATTGAAAATATTCTCGATAGACATCGCCTTTAAATAACGCGAAATAGTATAAATCTGTAAATAATTTAAAAGAAATCACGCGTGGAGCACAGATTATGAAACAATTTCCAGCACATTGAGAATAGTCTCGATAGACATCACCTTTAAATAACGCGACATAGTATAAATCCGTAAACAAATTTAAAAAATCACGCGTGGAGCACAAATTATGAAACAATTTCCAGCACATTGAGAATAGCCTGGATAGACACCACCTTTAAATAACGCAAAATAGTATAAATCTGTAAAAAAATTGAAAAAAAAATCACGCTTGGAGCATGGATTGTGAAACAATTTCCAGCACATTGAAAATATTCTCGATAGACATCGCCTTTAAATATCGTGGAATGGTATAAATCCGTAAACAAATTTAAAAAATCACGCGTGGAGCACAAATTATGAAACAATTTCCAGCACATTGAGAATAGCCTGGATAGACACCACCTTTAAATAACGCGAAATAGTATAAATCTGTAAAAAAATTGAAAAAAAAATCACGCTTGGAGCATGGATTGTGAAACAATTTCCAGCACATTAAAAATATTCTCAATAGACATCACCTTTAAATAACGCGACATAGTATAAATCCGTAAACAAATTCAAAAAAATCACGCGTGGAGGACAGATTATGAAACAATTTCCCGCACAATGAGAATAGCCTCGATAGACATCGCCTTTAAATAACGCGAAATAGTATAAAGACTTAAACAAATTGAAAAAAATCACGCGTTGACCACAGATTATGAAACAATTTCCAGCACATTGAGTATAGCCTTGACAGACATCACCTTTAAATAACGCAAAATAGTATAAAATGTAATAATTAGTATAAACAAATTGAAAAAAATTCACGCTTGGAGCATAGATTGTGAATCAATTTCCAGCACATTGAAAATAGTCTCGATAGACATCGCCTTTAAAAAACGCGAAATAGTGTAAATCCGTAAACAAATTCAAAAAAATCACGCGTGGAGCGCAGATTATAAAACAGTTTCCCGCACATTGAGAATAGCCTCGATAGACATCACCTTTAAATAACGCGAAATAGTATAAATCTGTAAAAAAATTGAAAAAAAAATCACACTTGGAGCATGGATTGTGAAACAATTTCCAGCACATTGAAAATATTCTCGATAGACATCGCCTTTAAATAACGCGAAATAGTATAAATCTGTAAATAATTTAAAAGAAATCACGCGTGGAGCACAGATTATGAAACAATTTCCAGCACATTGAGAATAGTCTCGATAGACATCACCTTTAAATAACGCGACATAGTATAAATCCGTAAACAAATTCAAAAAAATCACGCGTGGAGGACAGATTATGAAACAATTTCCCGCACAATGAGAATAGCCTCGATAGACATCGCCGCGAAATAGTATAAAATGTAATAATTAGTATAAACAAATTGAAAAAAAAATCACGCTTGGAGCATAGATTGTGAATCAATTTCCAGCACATTGAAAATAGTCTCGATAGACATCGCCTTTAAAAAACGCGACATAGTATAAATCCGTAAACAAATTGAAAAAAATCACGCGTGGAGCACAGATTATGAAACAATTTCCCGCACAATGAGAATAGCCTCGATAGACATCGCCTTTAAATAACGCGAAATAGTATAAAGACTTAAACAAATTGAAAAAAATCACGCGTTGACCACAGATTATGAAACAATTTCCAGCACATTGAGTATAGCCTTGACAGACATCACTTTTAAATAACACGAAATTGTATAAAATGTAATAATTAATATAAACAAATTTTAAAAAAAATCACGCTTGGAGCATAGATTGTGAAAAAATATCTAGCACATTGAAAATAGTCTCGATAGACATCACCTTTAAATAACGCGAAATAGTATAAATCTGTAAAAAAATTGAAAAAAAAATCACGCTTGGAGCATGGATTGTGAAACAATTTCCAGCACATTGAAAATATTCTCGATAGACATCGCCTTTAAATATCGTGGAATGGTATAAATCCGTAAACAAATTTAAAAAATCACGCGTGGAGCACAAATTATGAAACAATTTCCAGCACATTGAGAATAGCCTCGATAGACATCACCTTTAAATAACGCGAAATAGTATAAATCTGTAAAAAAATTGAAAAAAAAATCACACTTGGAGCATGGATTGTGAAACAATTTCCAGCACATTGAAAATATTCTCGATAGACATCGCCTTTAAATAACGCGAAATAGTATAAATCTGTAAATAATTTAAAAGAAATCACGCGTGGAGCACAGATTATGAAACAATTTCCAGCACATTGAGAATAGTCTCGATAGACATCACCTTTAAATAACGCGACATAGTATAAATCCGTAAACAAATTCAAAAAAATCACGCGTGGAGGACAGATTATGAAACAATTTCCCGCACAATGAGAATAGCCTCGATAGACATCGCCGCGAAATAGTATAAAATGTAATAATTAGTATAAACAAATTGAAAAAAAAATCACGCTAGGAGCATAGATTGTGAATCAATTTCCAGCACATTGAAAATAGCCTTGATAGACATCACCTTTAAATAACGCAAAATAGTATAAAATGTAATAATTAGTATAAACAAATTGAAAAAAATTCACGCTTGGAGCATAGATTGTGAATCAATTTCCAGCACATTGAAAATAGTCTCGATAGACATCGCCTTTAAAAAACGCGAAATAGTATAAATCCGTAAACAAATTCAAAAAAATCACGCGTGGAGCGCAGATTATAAAACAGTTTCCCGCACATTGAGAATAGCCTCGATAGACATCACCTTTAAATAACGCGAAATAGTATAAATCTGTAAAAAAATTGAAAAAAAAATCACACTTGGAGCATGGATTGTGAAACAATTTCCAGCACATTGAAAATATTCTCGATAGACATCGCCTTTAAATAACGCGAAATAGTATAAATCTGTAAATAATTTAAAAGAAATCACGCGTGGAGCACAGATTATGAAACAATTTCCAGCACATTGAGAATAGTCTCGATAGACATCACCTTTAAATAACGCGACATAGTATAAATCCGTAAACAAATTCAAAAAAATCACGCGTGGAGGACAGATTATGAAACAATTTCCCGCACAATGAGAATAGCCTCGATAGACATCGCCGCGAAATAGTATAAAATGTAATAATTAGTATAAACAAATTGAAAAAAAATCACGCTTGGAGCATAGATTGTGAATCAATTTCCAGCACATTGAAAATAGTCTCGATAGACATCGCCTTTAAAAAACGCGACATAGTATAAATCCGTAAACAAATTGAAAAAAATCACGCGTGGAGCACAGATTATGAAACAATTTCCCGCACAATGAGAATAGCCTTGATAGACATCGCCTTTAAATAACGCGAAATAGTATAAAGACTTAAACAAATTGAAAAAAATCACGCGTTGACCACAGATTATGAAACAATTTCCAGCACATTGAGTATAGCCTTGACAGACATCACCTTTAAATAACGCAAAATAGTATAAAATGTAATAATTAGTATAAACAAATTGAAAAAAATTCACGCTTGGAGCATAGATTGTGAATCAATTTCCAGCACATTGAAAATAGTCTCGATAGACATCGCCTTTAAAAAACGCGAAATAGTATAAATCCGTAAACAAATTCAAAAAAATCACGCGTGGAGCGCAGATTATAAAACAGTTTCCCGCACAATGAGAATAGCCTCGATAGACATCGCCTTTAAATAACGCGAATTAGTATAAATACGTAAACAAATTGAAAAAAATCGCGCGTTGACCACAGATTATGAAACAATTTCCAGCACATTGAGTATAGCCTTGATAGACATCACCTTTAAATAACGCAAAATAGTATAAAATGTAATAATTGGTATAAACAAATTGAAAAAAAATTCATGCGTGGAGCACAGATTATGAAACAATTTCCCGCCAATGAGAATAGCCTCGATAGACATCGCCTTTAAATAACGCGAAATAGTATAAAGACGTAAACAAATTGAAAAAAATCACGCGTTGAGCACAGATTATGAAACAATTTCCAGCACATTGAGTATAGCCTTGACAGACATCATCTTTAAATAACGCAAAATAGTATAAAATGTAATAATTAGTATAAACAAATTGAAAAAAAAATCACGCTTGGAGCATAGATTGTGAATCAATTTCCAGCACATTGAAAATAGTCTCGATAGACATCGCCTTTAAATAACGCGACATAGTATAAATCCGTAAACAAATTCAAAAAAATCACGCGTGGAGGACAGATTATGAAACAATTTCCCGCACAATGAGAATAGCCTCGATAGACATCGCCGCGAAATAGTATAAAATGTAATAATTAGTATAAACAAATTGAAAAAAAAATCACGCTTGGAGCATAGATTGTGAATCAATTTCCAGCACATTGAAAATAGTCTCGATAGACATCGCCTTTAAAAAACGCGACATAGTATAAATCCGTAAACAAATTCAAAAAAATCACGCGTGGAGCGCAGATTATAAAACAGTTTCCCGCACAATGAAAATAGCCTCGATAGACATCGCCTTTAAATAACGCGAATTAGTATAAATACGTAAACAAATTGAAAAAAATCGCGCGTTGACCACAGATTATGAAACAATTTCCAGCACATTGAGTATAGCCTTGATAGACATCACCTTTAAATAACGCAAAATAGTATAAAATGTAATAATTGGTATAAACAAATTGAAAAAAAATTCATGCGTGGAGCACAGATTATGAAACAATTTCCCGCCAATGAGAATAGCCTCGATAGACATCGCCTTTAAATAACGCGAAATAGTATAAAGACGTAAACAAATTGAAAAAAATCACGCGTTGAGCACAGATTATGAAACAATTTCCAGCACATTGAGTATAGCCTTGACAAACATCACTTTTAAATAACACGAAATTGTATAAAATGTAATAATTAGTATAAACAAATTTTAAAAAAAATCACGCTTGGAGCATAGATTGTGAAAAAATATCTAGCACATTGAAAATAGTCTCGATAGACATCACCTTTAAATAACGCGAAATAGTATAAATATGTAAAAAAATTGAAAAAAAAATAACGCTTGGAGCATGGATTGTGAAACAATTTCCAGCACATTGAAAATATTCTCGATAGACATCGCCTTTAAATATCGTGGAATGGTATAAATCCGTAAACAAATTTAAAAAATCACGCGTGGAGCACAAATTATGAAACAATTTCCAGCACATTGAGAATAGCCTGGATAGACACCACCTTTAAATAACGCGAAATAGTATAAATCTGTAAAAAAATTGAAAAAAAAATCACGCTTGGAGCATGGATTGTGAAACAATTTCCAGCACATTGAAAATATTCTCAATAGACATCACCTTTAAATAACGCGAAATAGTATAAATCTGAAAACAAATTTAAAAAAATCACGCGTGGAGCACAGATTATGAAACAATTTCCAGCACATTGAGAATAGCCTCGATAGACATCACCTTTAAATAACGCGAAATAGTATAAATCTGTAAAAAAAATTGAAAAAAAAATCACGCTTGGAGCGCAGATTATAAAATAGTTTCCCGCACAATGAGAATAGCCTCGATAGACATCGCCTTTAAATAACGCAAATTAGTATAAAGACTTAAACAAATTGAAAAAAATCACGCGTTGACCACAGATTATGAAAGAATTTCCAGCACATTGAGTATAGCCTTGACAGACATCACCTTTAAATAACGCAAAATAGTATAAAATGTAATAATTAGTATAAACAAATTGAAAAAAAATCACGCTTGGAGCATAGATTGTGAATCAATTTCCAGCACATTGAAAATAGTCTCGATAGACATCGCCTTTAAAAAACGCGAAATAGTATAAATCCGTAAACAAATTCAAAAAAATCACGCGTGGAGCGCAGATTATGAAATAATTTCCAGCACATTGAGAATAGTCTCGATAGACATCACCTTTAAATAACTTGGATTAGTATAAATCCGTAAACAAATTCAAAAAATCACCCGTGGAGCACAGATTATGAAACAATTTCCAGCACATTGAGAATAGTCTCGAAAGACATCGCCTTTAAATAACGCGAAATTTTATAAAATCCGTAAACAAATTGAAAAAAAAATCACGCTTGGATTATAAATTGTGAAACAATTTCCAGCACATTGATAATAGTCTCGATAGACATCGCCTTTAAATAACGCGAAATAGTATAAAATGTAATAATTAGTATAAACAAATTGAAAAAAAAATCACGCTTGGAGCATAGATTGTGAATCAATTTCCAGCACATTGAAAATTGTCTCGATAGACATCGCCTTTAAAAAACGCGACATAGTATAAATCCGTAAACAAATTTTAAAAAATCACGCGTGGAGCGCAGATTATAAAACAGTTTCCCGCAAAATGAGAATAGCCTCGATAGACATCGCCTTTAAATAACGCGAATTAGTATAAAGACGTAAACAAATTGAAAAAAATCGCGCGTTGACCACGGATTATGAAACAATTTCCAGCACATTGAGTATAGCCTTGATAGACATCACCTTTAAATAACGCAAAATAGTATAAAATGTAATAATTAGAATAAACAAATTGAAAAAAAAATTCATGCGTGGAGCACAGTTTATGAAACAATTTCCCGCCAATGAGAATAGCCTCGATAGACATCGCCTTTAAATAACGCGAAATAGTATAAAGACGTAAACAAATTGACAAAAATCACGCGTTGAACACAGATTATGAAACAATTTCCAGCACATTGAGTATAGCATTGACAAACATCACTTTTAAATAACACGAAATTGTATAAAATGTAATAATTAGTATAAACAAATTTTTAAAAAAATCACGCTTGGAGCATAGATTGTGAAAAAATATCTAGCACATTGAAAATAGTCTCGATAGACATCACCTTTAAATAACGCGAAATAGTATAAATCTGTAAAAAAATTGAAAAAAAAATCACGCTTGGAGCATGGATTGTGAAACAATTTCCAGCACATTGAAAATATTCTCGATAGACATCGCCTTTAAATATCGTGGAATGGTATAAATCCGTAAACAAATTTAAAAAATCACGCGTGGAGCACAAATTATGAAACAATTTCCAGCACATTGAGAATAGCCTGGATAGACACCACCTTTAAATAACGCGAAATAGTATAAATCTGTAAAAAAATTGAAAAAAAAATCACGCTTGGAGCATGGATTGTGAAACAATTTCCAGCACATTGAAAATATTCTCAATAGACATCACCTTTAAATAACGGGAAATAGTATAAATCTGAAAACAAATTAAAAAAAATCACGCGTGGAGCACAGATTATGAAACAATTTCCAGCACATTGAGAATAGCCTCGATAGACATCACCTTTAAATAACGCGAAATAGTATAAATCTGTAAAAAAATTGAAAAAAAAATCACTCTTGGAGCATGGATTGTGAAACAATTTCCAGCACATTGAAAATATTCTCGATAGACATCGCCTTTAAATAACGCGAAATAGTATAAATCTGTAAATAATTTAAAAGAAATCACGCGTGGAGCACAGATTATGAAACAATTTCCAGCACATTGAGAATAGTCTCGATAGACATCACCTTTAAATAACGCGACATAGTATAAATCCGTAAACAAATTCAAAAAAATCACGCGTGGAGGACAGATTATGAAACAATTTCCCGCACAATGAGAATAGCCTCGATAGACATCGCCGCGAAATAGTATAAAATGTAATAATTAGTATAAACAAATTGAAAAAAAAATCACGCTTGGAGCATAGATTGTGAATCAATTTCCACCACAATGAGAATAGCCTCGATAGACATCGCCTTTAAATAACGCGAAATAGTATAAAGACTTAAACAAATTGAAAAAAATCACGTGTTGACCACAGATTATGAAACAATTTCCAGCACATTGAGTATAGCCTTGACAGACATCACCTTTAAATAACGCAAAATAGTATAAAATGTAATAATTAGTATAAACAAATTGAAAAAAAAATCACGCTTGGAGCATAGATTGTGAATCAATTTCCAGCACATTGAAAATAGTCTCGATAGACATCGCCTTTAAAAAACGCGAAATAGTATAAATCCGTAAACAAATTCAAAAAAATCACGCGTGGAGCACAGATTATGAAACAATTTCCTGCACAATGAGAATAGCCTCGATAGACATCGCCTTTAAAAAACGCGACATAGTATAAATCCGTAAACAAATTGAAAAAAATCACGCGTGGAGCACAGATTATGAAACAATTTCCCGCACAATGAGAATAGCCTCGATAGACATCGCCTTTAAATAACGCGAAATAGTATAAAGATTTAAACAAATTGAAAAAAAATCACGCGTTGACCACAGATTATGAAACAATTTCCAGCACATTGAGTATAGCCTTGACAGACATCACCTTTAAATAACGCAAAATAGTATAAAATGTAATAATTAGTATAAACAAATTGAAAAAAAAATCACGCTTGGAGCATAGATTGTGAATCAATTTCCAGCACATTGAAAATAGTCTCGATAGACATCGCCTTTAAAAAACGCGAAATAGTATAAATCCGTAAACAAATTCAAAAAAATCACGCGTGGAGCACAGATTATGAAACAATTTCCTGCACAATGAGAATAGCCTCGATAGACATCGCCTTTAAGTAACGCGAAATAGTATAAAAGGTAATAATTAGTATAAACAAATTGAAAAAAAAATCACGCTTGGAGCATAGATTGTGAATCAATTTCCAGCACATTGAAAATAGTCTCGATAGACATCGCCTTTAAAAAACGCGACATAGTATAAATCCGTAAACAAATTGAAAAAAATCACGCGTGGAGCACAGATTATGAAACAATTTCCCGCAAAATGAGAATAGCCTCGATAGACATTGCCTTTAAATAACGCGAAATAGTATAAAGACGTAAACAAATTGAAAAAAATCACGCGTGGAGCACAGATTATGAAACAATTTCCCGCACAATGAGAATAGCCTCGATAGACATCGCCTTTAAGTAACGCGAAATAGTATAAAAGGTAATAATTAGTATAAACAAATTGAAAAAAAAATCACGCTTGGAGCATAGATTGTGAATCAATTTCCAGCACATTGAAAATAATCTCGATAGACATCGCCTTTAAAAAACGCGACATAGTATAAATCCGTAAACAAATTGAAAAAAATCACGTGTGGAGCACAGATTATGAAACAATTTCCCGCACAATGAGAATAGCCTCGATAGACATTGCCTTTAAATAACGCGAAATAGTATAAAGACGTAAACAAATTGAAAAAAATCACGCGTTGACCACAGATTATGAAACAATTTCCAGCACATTGAGTATAGCCTTGACAGACATCACCTTTAAATAACGCAAAATAGTATAAAATGTAATAATTAGTATAAACAAATTGAAAAAAAAATCACGCTTGGAGCATAGAATGTGAATCAATTTCCAGCACATTGAAAATAGTCTCGATAGAAATCGCCTTTAAAAAACGCGACATAGTATAAATCCGTAAACAAATTCAAAAAAATCACGCGTGGAGCACAGATTATGAAACAATTTCCCGCCCAATGAGAATAGCCTCGATAGACATCGCCTTTAAATAACGCGAAATAGTATAAAGACTTAAACAAATTGAAAAAAATCACGCGTTGACCACAGATTATGAAACAATTTCCAGCACATTGAGTATAGCCTTGATAGACATCACCTTTAAATAACGCAAAATAGTATAAAATGTAATAATTAGTATAAACAAATTGAAAAAAAAATCATGCGTGGAGCACAGATTATGAAACAATTTCCCGCACAATGAGAATAGCCTCCATAGACATCGCCTTTAAATAACGCGAAATAGTATAAAGACTTAAACAAATTGAAAAAAATCACGCGTTGACCACAGATTATGAAACAATTTCCAGCACATTGAGTATACCCTTGACAGACATCACCTTTAAATAACGCGAAATAGTATAAAATGTAATAATTAGTATAAACAAATTGAAAAAAAAAAATCACGCTTGGAGCATAGATTGTGAAAAAATATCTAGCACATTGAAAATATTCTCAATAGACATCGCCTTTAAATATCGTGGAATGGTATAAATCCGTAAACAAATTTAAAAAATCACGCGTGGAGCACAAATTATGAAACAATTTCCAGCACATTGAGAATAGATTCGATAGATATCACCTTTAAATAACGCGAAATAGTATAAATCTGTAAAAAAATTGAAAAAAAAATCACGCTTGGAGCATGGATTGTGAAACAATTTCCAGCACATTGAAAATATTCTCGATAGACATCGCCTTTAAATATCGTGGAATGGTATAAATCCGTAAACAAATTTAAAAAATCACGCGTGGAGCACAAATTATGAAACAATTTCCAGCACATTGAGAATAGATTCGATAGATATCACCTTTAAATAACGCGAAATAGTATAAATCTGTAAAAAAATTGAAAAAAAAATCACGCTTGGAGCATGGATTGTGAAACAATTTCCAGCACATTGAAAATATTCTCGATAGACATCGCCTTTAAATATCGTGGAATGGTATAAATCCGTAAACAAATTTTAAAAATCACGCGTGGAGCACAAATTATGAAACAATTTCCAGCACATTGAGAATAGATTCGATAGACACCACCTTTAAATAACGCGAAATAGTATAAATCTGTAAAAAAATTGAAAAAAAAATCACGCTTGGAGCATGGATTGTGAAACAATTTCCAGCACATTGAAAATATTCTCAATAGACATCACCTTTAAATAACGGGAAATAGTATAAATCTGAAAACAAATTAAAAAAAATCACGCGTGGAGCACAGATTATGAAACAATTTCCAGCACATTGAGAATAGCCTCGATAGACATCACCTTTAAATAACGCGAAATAGTATAAATCTGTAAAAAAATTGAAAAAAAAGTCACTCTTGGAGCATGGATTGTGAAACAATTTCCAGCACATTGAAAATATTCTCGATTGACATCGTCTTTAAATAACGCGAAATAGTATAAATCTGTAAATAATTTAAAAGAAATCACGCGTGGAGCACAGATTATGAAACAATTTCCAGCACATTGAGAATAGTCTCGATAGACATCACCTTTAAATAACGCGACATAGTATAAATCCGTAAACAAATTCAAAAAAATCACGCGTGGAGCACAGATTATGAAACAATTTCCCGCACAATGAGAATAGCCTCGATAGACATCGCCGCGAAATAGTATAAAATGTAATAATTAGTATAAACAAATTGAAAAAAAAATCACGCTTGGAGCATAGATTGTGAATCAATTTCCACCACAATGAGAATAGCCTCGATAGACATCGCCTTTAAATAACGCGAAATAGTATAAAGACTTAAACAAATTGAAAAAAATCACGCGTTGACCACAGATTATGAAACAATTTCCAGCACATTGAGTATAGCCTTGACAGACATCACCTTTAAATAACGCAAAATAGTATAAAATGTAATAATTAGTATAAACAAATTGAAAAAAAAATCACGCTTGGAGCATAGATTGTGAATCAATTTCCAGCACATTGAAAATAGTCTCGATAGACATCGCCTTTAAAAAACGCGAAATAGTATAAATCCGTAAACAAATTCAAAAAAATCACGCGTGGAGCACAGATTATGAAACAATTTCCTGCACAATGAGAATAGCCTCGATAGACATCGCCTTTAAAAAACGCGACATAGTATAAATCCGTAAACAAATTGAAAAAAATCACGCGTGGAGCACAGATTATGAAACAATTTCCCGCACAATGAGAATAGCCTCGATAGACATCGCCTTTAAATAACGCGAAATAGTATAAAGACTTAAACAAATTGAAAAAAAATCACGCGTTGACCACAGATTATGAAACAATTTCCAGCACATTGAGTATAGCCTTGACAGACATCACCTTTAAATAACGCAAAATAGTATAAAATGTAATAATTAGAATAAACAAATTGAAAAAAAAATCACGCTTGGAGCATAGATTGTGAATCAATTTCCAGCACATTGAAAATAGTCTCGATAGACATCGCCTTTAAAAAACGCGAAATAGTATAAATCCGTAAACAAATTCAAAAAAATCACGCGTGGAGCACAGATTATGAAACAATTTCCTGCACAATGAGAATAGCCTCGATAGACATCGCCTTTAAGTAACGCGAAATAGTATAAAAGGTAATAATTAGTATAAACAAATTGAAAAAAAAATCACGCTTGGAGCATAGATTGTGAATCAATTTCCAGCACATTGAAAATAGTCTCGATAGACATCGCCTTTAAAAAACGCGACATAGTATAAATCCGTAAACAAATTGAAAAAAATCACGCGTGGAGCACAGATTATGAAACAATTTCCCGCACAATGAGAATAGCCTCGATAGACATTGCCTTTAAATAACGCGAAATAGTATAAAGACGTAAACAAATTGAAAAAAATCACGCGTGGAGCACAGATTATGAAACAATTTCCCGCACAATGAGAATAGCCTCGATAGACATCGCCTTTAAGTAACGCGAAATAGTATAAAAGGTAATAATTAGTATAAACAAATTGAAAAAAAAATCACGCTTGGAGCATAGATTGTGAATCAATTTCCAGCACATTGAAAATAGTCTCGATAGAAATCGCCTTTAAAAAACGCGACATAGTATAAATCCGTAAACAAATTCAAAAAAATCACGCGTGGAGCACAGATTATGAAACAATTTCCCGCCCAATGAGAATAGCCTCGATAGACATCGCCTTTAAATAACGCGAAATAGTATAAAGACTTAAACAAATTCAAAAAAATCACGCGTTGACCACAGATTATGAAACAATTTCCAGCACATTGAGTATAGCCTTGATAGACATCACCTTTAAATAACGCAAAATAGTATAAAATGTAATAATTAGTATAAACAAATTGAAAAAAAAATCATGCGTGGAGCACAGATTATGAAACAATTTCCCGCACAATGAGAATAGCCTCCATAGACATCGCCTTTAAATAACGCGAAATAGTATAAAGACGTAAACAAATTGAAAAAAAATCACGCGTTGAGCACAGATTATGAAACAATTTCCAGCACATTGAGTATACCCTTGACAGACATCACCTTTAAATAACACGAAATAGTATAAAATGTAATAATTAGTATAAACAAATTGAAAAAAAAAATCACGCTTGGAGCATAGATTGTGAAAAAATATCTAGCACATTGAAAATTTTCTCAATAGACATCGCCTTTAAATATCGTGGAATGGTATAAATCCGTAAACAAATTTAAAAAATCACGCGTGGAGCACAAATTATGAAACAATTTCCAGCACATTGAGAATAGATTCGATAGATATCACCTTTAAATAACGCGAAATAGTATAAATCTGTAAAAAAATTGAAAAAAAAAATCACGCTTGGAGCATGGATTGTGAAACAATTTCCAGCACATTGAAAATAGTCTCGATAGACATCGCCTTTAAAAAACGCGAAATAGTATAAATCCGTAAACAAATTCAAAAAAATCACGCGTGGAGCACAGATTATGAAACAATTTCCTGCACAATGAGAATAGCCTCGATAGACATCGCCTTTAAGTAACGCGAAATAGTATAAAAGGTAATAATTAGTATAAACAAATTGAAAAAAAAATCACGCTTGGAGCATAGATTGTGAATCAATTTCCAGCACATTGAAAATAGTCTCGATAGACATCGCCTTTAAAAAACGCGACATAGTATAAATCCGTAAACAAATTGAAAAAAATC
Organism: Maratus speciosus; assembly: GCA_963932465.1. NCBI lineage: Eukaryota > Metazoa > Arthropoda > Arachnida > Araneae > Salticidae > Maratus > Maratus speciosus. The sequence goes on from OZ010792.1 coordinate 616,688,329, forward strand.
ACGCGTGGAGCACAGATTATGAAACAATTTCCCGCACAATGAGAATAGCCTCGATAGACATTGCCTTTAAATAACGCGAAATAGTATAAAGACGTAAACAAATTGAAAAAAATCACGCGTGGAGCACAGATTATGAAACAATTTCCCGCACAATGAGAATAGCCTCGATAGACATCGCCTTTAAGTAACGCGAAATAGTATAAAAGGTAATAATTAGTATAAACAAATTGAAAAAAAAATCACGCTTGGAGCATAGATTGTGAATCAATTTCCAGCACATTGAAAATAGTCTCGATAGAAATCGCCTTTAAAAAACGCGACATAGTATAAATCCGTAAACAAATTCAAAAAAATCACGCGTGGAGCACAGATTATGAAACAATTTCCCGCCCAATGAGAATAGCCTCGATAGACATCGCCTTTAAATAACGCGAAATAGTATAAAGACTTAAACAAATTCAAAAAAATCACGCGTTGACCACAGATTATGAAACAATTTCCAGCACATTGAGTATAGCCTTGATAGACATCACCTTTAAATAACGCAAAATAGTATAAAATGTAATAATTAGTATAAACAAATTGAAAAAAAAATCATGCGTGGAGCACAGATTATGAAACAATTTCCCGCACAATGAGAATAGCCTCCATAGACATCGCCTTTAAATAACGCGAAATAGTATAAAGACGTAAACAAATTGAAAAAAAATCACGCGTTGAGCACAGATTATGAAACAATTTCCAGCACATTGAGTATACCCTTGACAGACATCACCTTTAAATAACACGAAATAGTATAAAATGTAATAATTAGTATAAACAAATTGAAAAAAAAAATCACGCTTGGAGCATAGATTGTGAAAAAATATCTAGCACATTGAAAATTTTCTCAATAGACATCGCCTTTAAATATCGTGGAATGGTATAAATCCGTAAACAAATTTAAAAAATCACGCGTGGAGCACAAATTATGAAACAATTTCCAGCACATTGAGAATAGATTCGATAGATATCACCTTTAAATAACGCGAAATAGTATAAATCTGTAAAAAAATTGAAAAAAAAAATCACGCTTGGAGCATGGATTGTGAAACAATTTCCAGCACATTGAAAATATTCTCGATAGACATCGCCTTTAAATATCGTGGAATGGTATAAATCCGTAAACAAATTTAAAAAATCACGCGTGGAGCACAAATTATGAAACAATTTCCAGCACATTGAGAATAGATTCGATAGACATCACCTTTAAATAACGCGAAATAGTATAAATCTGTAAAAAAATTGAAAAAAAAATCACGCTTGGAGCATGGATTGTGAAACAATTTCCAGCACATTGAAAATATTCTCAATAGACATCACCTTTAAATAACGCGAAATAGTATAAATCTGAAAACAAATTTTAAAAAATCACGCGTGGAGCACAGATTATGAAACAATTTCCAGCACATTGAGAATAGCCTCAATAGACATCACCTTTAAATAACGCGAAATACTATAAATCTGTAAAAAAATTGAAAAAAAATCACGCTTGGAGCATGGATTGTGAAACAATTTCCAGCACATTTAAAATATTCTCGATAGACATCGCCTTTAAATAACGCGAAATAGTATAAATCTGTAAATAATTTAAAAGAAATCACGCGTGGACCGCAGATTATGAAACAATTTCCAGCACATTGAGAATAGTCTCGACAGACATCACCTTTAAAAAAGCGAAATAGTATAAATCTGAAAACAAATTTAAAAAAATCACGCGTGGAGCACAGATTATGAAACAATTTCCAGCACATTGAGAATAGTCTCGATTGACATCACCTTTAAATAACGCGGAATAGTATAAATCCGTAAAATAATTCAAAAAAATCACCCGTGGAGCACAGATTATGAAACAATTTCCAGCACATTGAGAATAGTCTCGAAAGACATCGCCTTTAAATAACGTGAAATTTTATAAAATCCGTAAACAAATTGAAAAAAATCACGCTTGGAGCATAAATTGTGAAACAATTTCCAGCACATTGATAATAGTCTCGATAGACATCGCCTTTAAAAAACGCGACATAGTATAAAGACGTAAACAAATTGAAAAAAATCACGCGTTGACCACAGATTATGAAACAATTTCCAGCACATTGAGTATAGCCTTGATAGACATCATCTTTAAATAACGCAAAATAGTATAAAATGTAATAATTAGTATAAACAAATTGAAAAAAAAAATCATGCGTGGAGCACAGATTATGAAACAATTTCCAGCACATTGAAAATAGTCTCGATTGACATCACCTTTAAATAACGCGGATTAGTATAAATCCGTAAACAAATTCAAAAAAATCACCCGTGGAGCACAGATTATGAAACAATTTCCAGCACATTGAGAATAGTCTCGAAAGACATCGCCTTTAAATAACGCGAAATTTTATAAAATCCGTAAACAAATTGAAAAAAAATCACGCGTTTAGCACAGATTATGAAACAATTTCCAGCACATTGAGTATAGCCTTGACAGACATCACCTTTAAATAACGCGAAATAGTATAAAATGTAATAATTAGTATAAACAAATTGAAAAAAAATCACGCTTGGAGCATAGATTGTGAATCAATTTCCAGCACATTGAAAATAGTCTCGATAGACATCGCCTTTAAAAAACGCGACATAGTATAAATCCGTAAACAAATTCAAAAAAATCACGCGTGGAGCACAGATTATGAAACAATTTCCCGCACAATGAGAATAGCCTCGATAGACATCGCCTTTAAGTAACGCGAAATAGTATAAAAGGTAATAATTAGTATAAACAAATTGAAAAAAAAATCACGCTTGGAGCATAGATTGTGAATCAATTTCCAGCACATTGAAAATAATCTCGATAAACATCGCCTTTAAAAAACGCGACATAGTATAAATCCGTAAACAAATTGAAAAAAATCACGCGTGGAGAACAGATTATGAAACAATTTCCCGCACAATGAGAATAGCCTCGATAGACATTGCCTTTAAATAACGCGAAATAGTATAAAGACGTAAACAAATTGAAAAAAATCACGCGTTGACCACAGATTATGAAACAATTTCCAGCACATTGAGTATAGCCTTGACAGACATCACCTTTAAATAACGCAAAATAGTATAAAATGTAATAATTAGTATAAACAAATTGAAAAAAAAATCACGCTTGGAGCATAGAATGTGAATCAATTTCCAGCACATTGAAAATAGTCTCGATAGAAATCGCCTTTAAAAAACGCGACATAGTATAAATCCGTAAACAAATTCAAAAAAATCACGCGTGGAGCACAGATTATGAAACAATTTCCCGCACAATGAGAATAGCCTCGATAGACATCGCCTTTAAATAACGCGAAATAGTATAAAAACGTAAACAAATTGAAAAAAATCATGCGTTGACCACAGATTATGAAACAATTTCCAGCACATTGAGTATAGCCTTGATAGACATCACCTTTAAATAACGCAAAATAGTATAAAATGTAATAATTAGTATAAACAAATTGAAAAAAAAATCATGCGTGGAGCACAGATTATGAAACAATTTCCCGCACAATGAGAATAGCCTCCATAGACATCGCCTTTAAATAACGCGAAATAGTATAAAGACGTAAACAAATTGAAAAAAAATCACGCGTTAAGCACAGATTATGAAACAATTTCCAGCACATTGAGTATAGCCTTGACAGACATCACCTTTAAATAACACGAAATAGTATAAAATGTAATAATTAGTATAAACAAATTGAAAAAAAAAATCACGCTTGGAGCATAGATTCTGAAAAAATATCTAGCACATTGAAAATATTCTCAATAGACATCGCCTTTAAATATCGTGGAATGGTATAAATCCGTAAACAAATTTAAAAAATCACGCGTGGAGCACAAATTATGAAACAATTTCCAGCACATTGAGAATAGATTCGATAGACATCACCTTTAAATAACGCGAAATAGTATAAATCTGTAAAAAAATTGAAAAAAAAATCACGCTTGGAGCATGGATTGTGAAACAATTTCCAGCACATTTAAAATATTCTCGATAGACATCGCCTTTAAATAACGCGAAATAGTATAAATCTGTAAATAATTTAAAAGAAATCACGCGTGGACCACAGATTATGAAACAATTTCCAGCACATTGAGAATAGTCTCGATAGACATCACCTTTAAAAAAGCGAAATAGTATAAATCTGAAAACAAATTTAAAAAAATCACGCGTGGAGCACAGATTATGAAACAATTTCCAGCACATTGAGAATAGTCTCGAAAGACATCGCCTTTAAATAACGCGAAATTTTATAAAATCCGTAAACAAATTGAAAAAAAAATCACGCTTGGAGCATAAATTGTGAAACAATTTCCAGCACATTGATAATAGTCTCGATAGACATCGCCTTTAAAAAACGCGACATAGTATAAATCCGTAAAAAAATTTAAAAAAATCACGCGTGGAGCACAGATTATGAAACAATTTCCCGCACAATGAGAATAGCCTCGATAGACATCGCCTTTAAATAACGCGAAATAGTATAAAGACGTAAACAAATTGAAAAAAATCACGCGTTGACCACAGATTATGAAACAATTTCCAGCACATTGAGTATAGCCTTGATAGACATCACCTTTAAATAACGCAAAATAGTATAAAATGTAATAATTAGTATAAACAAATTGAAAAAAAAAATCATGCGTGGAGCACAGATTATGAAACAATTTCCAGCACATTGAAAATAGTCTCGATAGACATCGCCTTTAAAAAACGCGACATAGTATAAATCCGTAAACAAATTCAAAAAAATCACGCGTGGAGCACAGATTATAAAACAATTTCCCGCACAATGAGAATAGCCTCGATAGACATCGCCTTTAAATAACGCGAATTAGTATAAGGACGTAAACAAATTGAGAAAAAATCACGCGTTGACCACAGATTATGAAACAATTTCCAGCACATTAAGTATAGCCTTGATAGACATCACCTTTAAATAACGCTAAATAGTATAAAATGTAATAATTAGTATAAACAAATTGAAAAAAAAAATCATGCGTGGAGCACAGATTATGAAACAATTTCCCGCCAATGAGAATAGCCTCGATAGACATCGCCTTTAAACAACGCGAAATAGTATAAAGACGTAAACAAATTGAAAAAAATCACGCGTTGAGCACAGATTATGAAACGATTTCCAGCACATTGAGTATAGCCTTGACAAACATCACCTTTAAATAACGCGAAATAGTATAAAATGTAATAATTAGTATAAACAAATTGAAAAAAAATCACGCTTGGAGCATAGATTGTGAAAAAATATCTAGCACATTGAAAATAGTCTCGATAGACATCACCTTTAAATAACGCGAAATAGTATAAATCTGTAAAAAAATTGAAAAAAAATCACGCTTGGAGCATGGATTGTGAAACAATTTCCAGCACATTGAGAATAGTCTCGATAGACATCACCTTTAAAAAACGCGAAATAGTATAAATCTGAAAACAAATTTAAAAAAATCACGCGTGGAGCACAGATTATGAAACAATTTCCAGCACATTGAGAATAGTCTCGATAGACATCACCTTTAAATAACGCGACATAGTATAAATCCGTAAATAAATTCAAAAAAATCACGCGTGGAGGACAGATTATGAAACAATTTCCCGCACAATGAGAATAGCCTCGATAGACATCGCCTTTAAATAACGCGAAATAGTATAAAATGTAATAATTATTATAAACAAATTGAAAAAAAAAATCACGCTTGGAGCATAGATTGTGAATCAATTTCCAGCACATTGAAAATAGTCTCGATAGACATCGGCTTTAAAAAACGCGACATAGTATAAATCCGTAAACAAATTCAAAAAAATCACGCGTGGAGCACAGATTATGAAACAATTTCCCGCACAATGAGAATAGCCTCGATAGACATTGCCTTTAAATAACGCGAAATAGTATAAAGACGTAAACAAATTGAAAAAAATCACGCGTTGACCACAGATTATGAAACAATTTCCAGCACATTGAGTATAGCCTTGACAGACATCACCTTTAAATAACGCAAAATAGTATAAAATGTAATAATTAGTATAAACAAATTGAAAAAAAAATCACGCTTGGAGCATAGAATGTGAATCAATTTCCAGCACATTGAAAATGGTCTAGATAGAAATCGCCTCTAAAAAACGCGACATAGTATAAATCCGTAAACAAATTAAAAAAAATCACGCGTGGAGCACAGATTATGAAACAATTTCCCGCACAATGAGAATAGCCTCGATAGACATCGCCTTTAAATAACGCGAAATAGTATAAAGACGTAAACAAATTGAAAAAAATCACGCGTTGACCACAGATTATGAAACAATTTCCAGCACATTGAGTATAGCCTTGATAGACATCACCTTTAAATAACGCAAAATAGTATAAAATGTAATAATTAGTATAAACAAATTGAAAAAAAAATCATGCGTGGAGCACAGATTATGAAACAATTTCCCGCACAATGAGAATAGCCTCCATAGACATCGCCTTTAAATAATGCGAAATAGTATAAAGACGTAAACAAATTGAAAAAAAATCACGCGTTGAGCACAGATTATGAAACAATTTCCAGCACATTGAGTATAGCCTTGACAGACATCACCTTTAAATAACGCGAAATAGTATAAAATGTAATAATTAGTATAAACAAATTGAAAAAAAAATCACGCTTGGAGCATAGATTGTGAAAAAATATCTAGCACATTGAAAATATTCTCAATAGACATCGCCTTTAAATATCGTGGAATGGTATAAATCCGTAAAGAAATTTAAAAAATCACGCGTGGAGCACAAATTATGAAACAATTTCCCGCACAATGAGAATAGCCTCCATAGACATCGCCTTTAAATAACGCGAAATAGTATAAAGACGTAAACAAATTGAAAAAAAATCACGCGTTAAGCACAGATTATGAAACAATTTCCAGCACATTGAGTATAGCCTTGACAGACATCACCTTTAAATAACACGAAATAGTATAAAATGTAATAATTAGTATAAACAAATTGAAAAAAAAAATCACGCTTGGAGCATAGATTGTGAAAAAATATCTAGCACATTGAAAATATTCTCAATAGACATCGCCTTTAAATATCGTGGAATGGTATAAATCCGTAAACAAATTTAAAAAATCACGCGTGGAGCACAAATTATGAAACAATTTCCAGCACATTGAGAATAGATTCGATAGACATCACCTTTAAATAACGCGAAATAGTATAAATCTGTAAAAAAATTGAAAAAAAAATCACGCTTGGAGCATGGATTGTGAAACAATTTCCAGCACATTTAAAATATTCTCGATAGACTTCGCCTTTAAATAACGCGAAATAGTATAAATCTGTAAATAATTTAAAAGAAATCACGCGTGGACCACAGATTATGAAACAATTTCCAGCACATTGAGAATAGTCTCGATAGACATCACCTTTAAAAAAGCGAAATAGTATAAATCTGAAAACAAATTTAAAAAAATCACGCGTGGAGCATAGATTATGAAACAATTTCCAGCACATTGAGAATAGTCTCGAAAGACATCGCCTTTAAATAACGCGAAATTTTATAAAATCCGTAAACAAATTGAAAAAAAATCACGCTTGGAGCATAAATTGTGAAACAATTTCCAGCACATTGATAATAGTCTCGATAGACATCGCCTTTAAAAAACGCGACATAGTATAAATCCGTAAAAAAATTTAAAAAAATCACGCGTTGACCACAGATTATGAAACAATTTCCAGCACATTGAGTATAGCCTTGATAGACATCACCTTTAAATAACGCAAAATAGTATAAAATGTAATAATTAGTATAAACAAATTGAAAAAAAAAATCATGCGTGGAGCACAGATTATGAAACAATTTCCAGCACATTGAAAATAGTCTCGATAGACATCGCCTTTAAAAAACGCGACATAGTATAAATCCGTAAACAAATTCAAAAAAATCACGCGTGGAGCACAGATTATAAAACAATTTCCCGCACAATGAGAATAGCCTCGATAGACATCGCCTTTAAATAACGCGAATTAGTATAAGGACGTAAACAAATTGAGAAAAAATCACGCGTTGACCACAGATTATGAAACAATTTCCAGCACATTAAGTATAGCCTTGATAGACATCACCTTTAAATAACGCTAAATAGTATAAAATGTAATAATTAGTATAAACAAATTGAAAAAAAAAATCATGCGTGGAGCACAGATTATGAAACAATTTCCCGCCAATGAGAATAGCCTCGATAGACATCGCCTTTAAATAACGCGAAATAGTATAAAGACGTAAACAAATTGAAAAAAATCACGCGTTGAGCACAGATTATGAAACAATTTCCAGCACATTGAGTATAGCCTTGACAAACATCACCTTTAAATAACGCGAAATAGTATAAAATGTAATAATTAGTATAAACAAATTGAAAAAAAATCACGCTTGGAGCATAGATTGTGAAAAAATATCTAGAACATTGAAAATAGTCTCGATAGACATCACCTTTAAATAACGCGAAATAGTATAAATCTGTAAAAAAATTGAAAAAAAATCACGCTTGGAGCATGGATTGTGAAACAATTTCCAGCACATTGAGAATAGTCTCGATAGACATCACCTTTAAAAAACGCGAAATAGTATAAATCTGAAAACAAATTTAAAAAAATCACGCGTGGAGCACAGATTATGAAACAATTTCCAGCACATTGAGAATAGTCTCGATAGACATCACCTTTAAATAACGCGACATAGTATAAATCCGTAAATAAATTCAAAAAAATCACGCGTGGAGGACAGATTATGAAACAATTTCCCGCACAATGAGAATAGCCTCGATAGACATCGCCTTTAAATAACGCGAAATAGTATAAAATGTAATAATTATTATAAACAAATTGAAAAAAAAATCACGCTTGGAGCATAGATTGTGAATCAATTTCCAGCACATTGAAAATAGTCTCGATAGACATCGCCTTTAAAAAACGCGACATAGTATAAATCCGTAAACAAATTCAAAAAAATCACGCGTGGAGCACAGATTATGAAACAATTTCCCGCACAATGAGAATAGCCTCGATAGACATTGCCTTTAAATAACGCGAAATAGTATAAAGACGTAAACAAATTGAAAAAAATCACGCGTTGACCATAGATTATGAAACAATTTCCAGCACATTGAGTATAGCCTTGACAGACATCACCTTTAAATAACGCAAAATAGTATAAAATGTAATAATTAGTATAAACAAATTGAAAAAAAAATCACGCTTGGAGCATAGAATGTGAATCAATTTCCAGCACATTGAAAATAGTCTAGATAGAAATCGCCTCTAAAAAACGCGACATAGTATAAATCCGTAGACAAATTCAAAAAAATCACGCGTGGAGCACAGATTATGAAACAATTTCCCGCACAATGAGAATAGCCTCGATAGACATCGCCTTTAAATAACGCGAAATAGTATAAAGACGTAAACAAATTGAAAAAAATCACGCGTTGACCACAGATTATGAAACAATTTCCAGCACATTGAGTATAGCCTTGATAGACATCACCTTTAAATAACGCAAAATAGTATAAAATGTAATAATTAGTATAAACAAATTGAAAAAAAAATCATGCGTGGAGCACAGATTATGAAACAATTTCCCGCACAATGAGAATAGCCTCCATAGACATCGCCTTTAAATAACGCGAAATAGTATAAAGACGTAAACAAATTGAAAAAAAATCACGCGTTGAGCACAGATTATGAAACAATTTCCAGCACATTGAGTATAGCCTTGACAGACATCACCTTTAAATAACGCGAAATAGTATAAAATGTAATAATTAGTATAAACAAATTGAAAAAAAAATCACGCTTGGAGCATAGATTGTGAAAAAATATCTAGCACATTGAAAATATTCTCAATAGACATCGCCTTTAAATATCGTGGAATGGTATAAATCCGTAAACAAATTTAAAAAATCACGCGTGGAGCACAAATTATGAAACAATTTCCCGCACAATGAGAATAGCCTCCATAGACATCGCCTTTAAATAACGCGAAATAGTATAAAGACGTAAACAAATTGAAAAAAAATCACGCGTTAAGCACAGATTATGAAACAATTTCCAGCACATTGAGTATAGCCTTGACAGACATCACCTTTAAATAACACGAAATAGTATAAAATGTAATAATTAGTATAAACAAATTGAAAAAAAAAATCACGCTTGGAGCATAGATTGTGAAAAAATATCTAGCACATTGAAAATATTCTCAATAGACATCGCCTTTAAATATCGTGGAATGGTATAAATCCGTAAACAAATTTAAAAAATCACGCGTGGAGCACAAATTATGAAACAATTTCCAGCACATTGAGAATAGATTCGATAGACATCACCTTTAAATAACGCGAAATAGTATAAATCTGTAAAAAAATTGAAAAAAAAATCACGCTTGGAGCATGGATTGTGAAACAATTTCCAGCACATTTAAAATATTCTCGATAGACATCGCCTTTAAATAACGCGAAATAGTATAAATCTGTAAATAATTTAAAAGAAATCACGCGTGGACCACAGATTATGAAACAATTTCCAGCACATTGAGAATAGTCTCGATAGACATCACCTTTAAAAAAGCGAAATAGTATAAATCTGAAAACAAATTTAAAAAAATGACGCGTGGAGCACAGATTATGAAACAATTTCCAGCACATTGAGAATAGTCTCGAAAGACATCGCCTTTAAATAACGCGAAATTTTATAAAATCCGTAAACAAATTGAAAAAAAATCACGCTTGGAGCATAAATTGTGAAACAATTTCCAGCACATTGATAATAGTCTCGATAGACATCGCCTTTAAAAAACGCGACATAGTATAAATCCGTAAAAAAATTAAAAATAATCACGCGTGGAGCACAGATTATGAAACAATTTCCCGCACAATGAGAATAGCCTCGATAGACATCGCCTTTAAATAACGCGAAATAGTATAAAGACGTAAACAAATTGAAAAAAATCACGCGTTGACCACAGATTATGAAACAATTTCCAGCACATTGAGTATAGCCTTGATAGACATCACCTTTAAATAACGCAAAATAGTATAAAATGTAATAATTAGTATAAACAAATTAAAAAAAAAAATCATGCGTGGAGCACAGATTATGAAACAATTTCCAGCACATTGAGAATAGTCTCGAAAGACATCGCCTTTAAATAACGCGAAATTTTATAAAATCCGTAAACAAATTGAAAAAAAATCACGCTTGGAGCATAAATTGTGAAACAATTTCCAGCACATTGATAATAGTCTCGATAGACATCGCCTTTAAAAAACGCGACATAGTATAAATCCGTAAAAAAATTTAAAAAAATCACGCGTGGAGCACAGATTATGAAACAATTTCCCGCACAATGAGAATAGCCTCGATAGACATCGCCTTTAAATAACGCGAAATAGTATAAAGACGTAAACAAATTGAAAAAAATCACGCGTTGACCACAGATTATGAAACAATTTCCAGCACATTGAGTATAGCCTTGATAGACATCACCTTTAAATAACGCAAAATAGTATAAAATGTAATAATTAGTATAAACAAATTGAAAAAAAAAATCATGCGTGGAGCACAGATTATGAAACAATTTCCAGCACATTGAAAATAGTCTCGATAGACATCGCCTTTAAAAAACGCGACATAGTATAAATCCGTAAACAAATTCAAAAAAATCACGCGTGGAGCACAGATTATAAAACAATTTCCCGCACAATGAGAATAGCCTCGATAGACATCGCCTTTAAATAACGCGAAATAGTATAAAGACGTAAACAAATTGAAAAAAATCACGCGTTGACCACAGATTATGAAACAATTTCCAGCACATTGAGTATAGCCTTGACAAACATCACCTTTAAATAACGCGAAATAGTATAAAATGTAATAATTAGTATAAACAAATTGAAAAAAAATCACGCTTGGAGCATAGATTGTGAAAAAATATCTAGAACATTGAAAATAGTCTCGATAGACATCACCTTTAAATAACGCGAAATAGTATAAATCTGTAAAAAAATTGAAAAAAAATCACGCTTGGAGCATGGATTGTGAAACAATTTCCAGCACATTGAGAATAGTCTCGATAGACATCACCTTTAAAAAACGCGAAATAGTATAAATCTGAAAACAAATTTAAAAAAATCACGCGTGGAGCACAGATTATGAAACAATTTCCAGCACATTGAGAATAGTCTCGATAGACATCACCTTTAAATAACGCGACATAGTATAAATCCGTAAATAAATTCAAAAAAATCACGCGTGGAGGACAGATTATGAAACAATTTCCCGCACAATGAGAATAGCCTCGATAGACATCGCCTTTAAATAACGCGAAATAGTATAAAATGTAATAATTATTATAAACAAATTGAAAAAAAAATCACGCTTGGAGCATAGATTGTGAATCAATTTCCAGCACATTGAAAATAGTCTCGATAGACATCGCCTTTAAAAAACGCGACATAGTATAAATCCGTAAACAAATTCAAAAAAATCACGCGTGGAGCACAGATTATGAAACAATTTCCCGCACAATGAGAATAGCCTCGATAGACATTGCCTTTAAATAACGCGAAATAGTATAAAGACGTAAACAAATTGAAAAAAATCACGCGTTGACCACAGATTATGAAACAATTTCCAGCACATTGAGTATAGCCTTGACAGACATCACCTTTAAATAACGCAAAATAGTATAAAATGTAATAATTAGTATAAACAAATTGAAAAAAAAATCACGCTTGGAGCATAGAATGTGAATCAATTTCCAGCACATTGAAAATAGTCTAGATAGAAATCGCCTCTAAAAAACGCGACATAGTATAAATCCGTAAACAAATTCAAAAAAATCACGCGTGGAGCACAGATTATGAAACAATTTCCCGCACAATGAGAATAGCCTCGATAGACATCGCCTTTAAATAACGCGAAATAGTATAAAGACGTAAACAAATTGAAAAAAATCACGCGTTGACCACAGATTATGAAACAATTTCCAGCACATTGAGTATAGCCTTGATAGACATCACCTTTAAATAACGCAAAATAGTATAAAATGTAATAATTAGTATAAACAAATTGAAAAAAAAATCATGCGTGGAGCACAGATTATGAAACAATTTCCCGCACAATGAGAATAGCCTCCATAGACATCGCCTTTAAATAACGCGAAATAGTATAAAGACGTAAACAAATTGAAAAAAAATCACGCGTTGAGCACAGATTATGAAACAATTTCCAGCACATTGAGTATAACCTTGACAGACATCACCTTTAAATAACGCGAAATAGTATAAAATGTAATAATTAGTATAAACAAATTGAAAAAAAAATCACGCTTGGAGCATAGATTGTGAAAAAATATCTAGCACATTGAAAATATTCTCAATAGACATCGCCTTTAAATATCGTGGAATGGTATAAATCCGTAAACAAATTTAAAAAATCACGCGTGGAGCACAAATTATGAAACAATTTCCCGCACAATGAGAATAGCCTCCATAGACATCGCCTTTAAATAACGCGAAATAGTATAAAGACGTAAACAAATTGAAAAAAAATCACGCGTTAAGCACAGATTATGAAACAATTTCCAGCACATTGAGTATAGCCTTGACAGACATCACCTTTAAATAACACGAAATAGTATAAAATGTAATAATTAGTATAAACAAATTGAAAAAAAAAATCACGCTTGGAGCATAGATTGTGAAAAAATATCTAGCACATTGAAAATATTCTCAATAGACATCGCCTTTAAATATCGTGGAATGGTATAAATCCGTAAACAAATTTAAAAAATCACGCGTGGAGCACAAATTATGAAACAATTTCCAGCACATTGAGAATAGATTCGATAGACATCACCTTTAAATAACGCGAAATAGTATAAATCTGTAAAAAAATTGAAAAAAAAATCACGCTTGGAGCATGGATTGTGAAACAATTTCCAGCACATTTAAAATATTCTCGATAGACATCGCCTTTAAATAACGCGAAATAGTATAAATCTGTAAATAATTTAAAAGAAATCACGCGTGGACCACAGATTATGAAACAATTTCCAGCACATTGAGAATAGTCTCGATAGACATCACCTTTAAAAAAGCGAAATAGTATAAATCTGAAAACAAATTTAAAAAAATGACGCGTGGAGCACAGATTATGAAACAATTTCCAGCACATTGAGAATAGTCTCGAAAGACATCGCCTTTAAATAACGCGAAATTTTATAAAATCCGTAAACAAATTGAAAAAAAATCACGCTTGGAGCATAAATTGTGAAACAATTTCCAGCACATTGATAATAGTCTCGATAGACATCGCCTTTAAAAAACGCGACATAGTATAAATCCGTAAAAAAATTAAAAATAATCACGCGTGGAGCACAGATTATGAAACAATTTCCCGCACAATGAGAATAGCCTCGATAGACATCGCCTTTAAATAACGCGAAATAGTATAAAGACGTAAACAAATTGAAAAAAATCACGCGTTGACCACAGATTATGAAACAATTTCCAGCACATTGAGTATAGCCTTGATAGACATCACCTTTAAATAACGCAAAATAGTATAAAATGTAATAATTAGTATAAACAAATTAAAAAAAAAAATCATGCGTGGAGCACAGATTATGAAACAATTTCCAGCACATTGAAAATAGTCTCGATAGACATCGCCTTTAAAAAACGCGACATAGTATAAATCCGTAAACAAATTCAAAAAAATCACGCGTGGAGCACAGATTATAAAACAATTTCCCGCACAATGAGAATAGCCTCGATAGACATCGCCTTTAAATAACGCGAATTAGTATAAGGACGTAAACAAATTGAAAAAAATCACGCGTTGACCACAGATTATGAAACAATTTCCAGCACATTAAGTATAGCCTTGATAGACATCACCTTTAAATAACGCTAAATAGTATTAAATGTAATAATTAGTATAAACAAATTGAAAAAAAAATCATGCGTGGAGCACAGACTATGAAACAATTTCCAGCACATTGAAAATAGTCTCGATAGACATCGCCTTTAAAAAACGCGACATAGTATAAATCCGTAAACAAATTCAAAAAAATCACGCGTGGAGCACATATTATAAAACAATTTCCCGCACAATGAGAATAGCCTCGATAGACATCGCCTTTAAATAACGCGAATTAGTATAAGGACGTAAACAAATTGAGAAAAAATCACGCGTTGACCACAGATTATGAAACAATTTCCAGCACATTAAGTATAGCCTTAATAGACATCACCTTTAAATAACGCTAAATAGTATAAAATGTAATAATTAGTATAAACAAATTGAAAAAAAAAATCATGCGTGGAGCACAGATTATGAAACAATTTCCCGCCAATGAGAATAGCCTCGATAGACATCGCCTTTAAATAACGCGAAATAGTATAAAGACGTAAACAAATTGAAAAAAATCACGCGTTGAGCACAGATTATGAAACAATTTCCAGCACATTGAGTATAGCCTTGACAAACATCACCTTTAAATAACGCGAAATAGTATAAAATGTAATAATTAGTATAAACAAATTGAAAAAAAATCACGCTTGGAGCATAGATTGTGAAAAAATATCTAGCACATTGAAAATAGTCTCGATAGACATCACCTTTAAATAACGCGAAATAGTATAAATCTGTAAAAAAATTGAAAAAAAATCACGCTTGGAGCATGGATTGTGAAACAATTTCCAGCACATTGAGAATAGTCTCGATAGACATCACCTTTAAAAAACGCGAAATAGTATAAATCTGAAAACAAATTTAAAAAAATCACGCGTGGAGCACAGATTATGAAACAATTTCCAGCACATTGAGAATAGTCTCGATAGACATCACCTTTAAATAACGCGACATAGTATAAATCCGTAAATAAATTCAAAAAAATCACGCGTGGAGGACAGATTATGAAACAATTTCCCGCACAATGAGAATAGCCTCGATAGACATCGCCTTTAAATAACGCGAAATAGTATAAAATGTAATAATTATTATAAACAAATTGAAAAAAAAATCACGCTTGGAGCATAGATTGTGAATCAATTTCCAGCACATTGAAAATAGTCTCGATAGACATCGCCTTTAAAAAACGCGACATAGTATAAATCCGTAAACAAATTCAAAAAAATCACGCGTGGAGCACAGATTATGAAACAATTTCCCGCACAATGAGAATAGCCTCGATAGACATTGCCTTTAAATAACGCGAAATAGTATAAAGACGTAAACAAATTGAAAAAAATCACGCGTTGACCACAGATTATGAAACAATTTCCAGCACATTGAGTATAGCCTTGACAGACATCACCTTTAAATAACGCAAAATAGTATAAAATGTAATAATTAGTATAAACAAATTGAAAAAAAAATCACGCTTGGAGCATAGAATGTGAATCAATTTCCAGCACATTGAAAATAGTCTAGATAGAAATCGCCTCTAAAAAACGCGACATAGTATAAATCCGTAAACAAATTCAAAAAAATCACGCGTGGAGCACAGATTATGAAACAATTTCCCGCACAATGAGAATAGCCTCGATAGACATCGCCTTTAAATAACGCGAAATAGTATAAAGACGTAAACAAATTGAAAAAAATCACGCGTTGACCACAGATTATGAAACAATTTCCAGCACATTGAGTATAGCCTTGATAGACATCACCTTTAAATAACGCAAAATAGTATAAAATGTAATAATTAGTATAAACAAATTGAAAAAAAAATCATGCGTGGAGCACAGATTATGAAACAATTTCCCGCACAATGAGAATAGCCTCCATAGACATCGCCTTTAAATAACGCGAAATAGTATAAAGACGTAAACAAATTGAAAAAAAATCACGCGTTGAGCACAGATTATGAAACAATTTCCAGCACATTGAGTATAGCCTTGACAGACATCACCTTTAAATAACGCGAAATAGTATAAAATGTAATAATTAGTATAAACAAATTGAAAAAAAAATCACGCTTGGAGCATAGATTGTGAAAAAATATCTAGCACATTGAAAATATTCTCAATAGACATCGCCTTTAAATATCGTGGAATGGTATAAATCCGTAAACAAATTTAAAAAATCACGCGTGGAGCACAAATTATGAAACAATTTCCCGCACAATGAGAATAGCCTCCATAGACATCGCCTTTAAATAACGCGAAATAGTATAAAGACGTAAACAAATTGAAAAAAAATCACGCGTTAAGCACAGATTATGAAACAATTTCCAGCACATTGAGTATAGCCTTGACAGACATCACCTTTAAATAACACGAAATAGTATAAAATGTAATAATTAGTATAAACAAATTGAAAAAAAAATCACGCTTGGAGCATAGATTGTGAAAAAATATCTAGCACATTGAAAATATTCTCAATAGACATCGCCTTTAAATATCGTGGAATGGTATAAATCCGTAAACAAATTTAAAAAATCACGCGTGGAGCACAAATTATGAAACAATTTCCAGCACATTGAGAATAGATTCGATAGACATCACCTTTAAATAACGCGAAATAGTATAAATCTGTAAAAAAATTGAAAAAAAAATCACGCTTGGAGCATGGATTGTGAAACAATTTCCAGCACATTTAAAATATTCTCGATAGACATCGCCTTTAAATAACGCGAAATAGTATAAATCTGTAAATAATTTAAAAGAAATCACGCGTGGACCACAGATTATGAAACAATTTCCAGCACATTGAGAATAGTCTCGATAGACATCACCTTTAAAAAAGCGAAATAGTATAAATCTGAAAACAAATTTAAAAAAATGACGCGTGGAGCACAGATTATGAAACAATTTCCAGCACATTGAGAATAGTCTCGAAAGACATCGCCTTTAAATAACGCGAAATTTTATAAAATCCGTAAACAAATTGAAAAAAAATCACGCTTGGAGCATAAATTGTGAAACAATTTCCAGCACATTGATAATAGTCTCGATAGACATCGCCTTTAAAAAACGCGACATAGTATAAATCCGTAAAAAAATTAAAAATAATCACGCGTGGAGCACAGATTATGAAACAATTTCCCGCACAATGAGAATAGCCTCGATAGACATCGCCTTTAAATAACGCGAAATAGTATAAAGACGTAAACAAATTGAAAAAAATCACGCGTTGACCACAGATTATGAAACAATTTCCAGCACATTGAGTATAGCCTTGATAGACATCACCTTTAAATAACGCAAAATAGTATAAAATGTAATAATTAGTATAAACAAATTAAAAAAAAAAATCATGCGTGGAGCACAGATTATGAAACAATTTCCAGCACATTGAAAATAGTCTCGATAGACATCGCCTTTAAAAAACGCGACATAGTATAAATCCGTAAACAAATTCAAAAAAATCACGCGTGGAGCACAGATTATAAAACAATTTCCCGCACAATGAGAATAGCCTCGATAGACATCGCCTTTAAATAACGCGAATTAGTATAAGGACGTAAACAAATTGAAAAAAATCACGCGTTGACCACAGATTATGAAACAATTTCCAGCACATTAAGTATAGCCTTGATAGACATCACCTTTAAATAACGCTAAATAGTATAAAATGTAATAATTAGTATAAACAAATTGAAAAAAAAAATCATGCGTGGAGCACAGATTATGAAACAATTTCCCGCCAATGAGAATAGCCTCGATAGACATCGCCTTTAAATAACGCGAAATAGTATAAAGACGTAAACAAATTGAAAAAAATCACGCGTTGAGCACAGATTATGAAACAATTTCCAGCACATTGAGTATAGCCTTGACAAACATCACCTTTAAATAACGCGAAATAGTATAAAATGTAATAATTAGTATAAACAAATTGAAAAAAAATCACGCTTGGAGCATAGATTGTGAAAAAATATCTAGCACATTGAAAATAGTCTCGATAGACATCACCTTTAAATAACGCGAAATAGTATAAATCTGTAAAAAAATTGAAAAAAAATCACGCTTGGAGCATGGATTGTGAAACAATTTCCAGCACATTGAGAATAGTCTCGATAGACATCACCTTTAAAAAACGCGAAATAGTATAAATCTGAAAACAAATTTAAAAAAATCACGCGTGGAGCACAGATTATGAAACAATTTCCAGCACATTGAGAATAGTCACGATAGACATCACCTTTAAATAACGCGACATAGTATAAATCCGTAAATAAATTTAAAAAAATCACGCGTGGAGGACAGATTATGAAACAATTTCCCGCACAATGAGAATAGCCTCGATAGACATCGCCTTTAAATAACGCGAAATAGTATAAAATGTAATAATTATTATAAACAAATTGAAAAAAAAATCACGCTTGGAGCATAGATTGTGAATCAATTTCCAGCACATTGAAAATAGTCTCGATAGACATCGCCTTTAAAAAACGCGACATAGTATAAATCCGTAAACAAATTCAAAAAAATCACGCGTGGAGCACGGATTATGAAACAATTTCCCGCACAATGAGAATAGCCTCGATAGACATCGCCTTTAAGTAACGCGAAATAGTATAAAAGGTAATAATTAGTATAAACAAATTGAAAAAAAAATCACGCTTGGAGCATAGATTGTGAATCAATTTCCAGCACATTGAAAATAGTCTCGATAGACATCGCCTTTAAACAACGCGACATAGTATAAATCCGTAAACAAATTCAAAAAAATCACGCGTGGAGCACGGATTATGAAACAATTTCCCGCACAATGAGAATAGCCTCGATAGACATCGCCTTTAAGTAACGCGAAATAGTATAAAATGTAATAATTAGTATAAACAAATTGAAAAAAAAATCACGCTTGGAGCATAGAATGTGAATCAATTTCCAGCACATTGAAAATAGTCTAGATAGAAATCGCCTCTAAAAAACGCGACATAGTATAAATCCGTAAACAAATTCAAAAAAATCACGCGTGGAGCACAGATTATGAAACAATTTCCACACATTGAGTATAGCCTTGACAGACATCACCTTTAAATAACGCGAAATAGTATAAAATGTAATAATTAGTATAAACAAATTGAAAAAAAAATCACGCTTGGAGCATAGATTGTGAAAAAATATCTAGCACATTGAAAATATTCTCAATAGACATCGCCTTTAAATATCGTGGAATGGTATAAATCCGTAAACAAATTTAAAAAATCACGCGTGGAGCACAAATTATGAAACAATTTCCAGCACATTGAGAATAGATTCGATAGACATCACCTTTAAATAACTCGAAATAGTATAAATCTGTAAAAAAATTGAAAAGCAAATCACGCTTGGAGCATGGATTGTGAAACAATTTCCAGCTCATTGAAAATATTCTCGATAGACATCGCCTTTAAATATCGTGGAATGGTATAAATCCGTAAACAAATTAAAAAAAATCACGCGTGGAGCACAAATTATGAAACAATTTCCAGCACATTGAGAATAGATTCGATAGACATCACCTTTAAATAACGCGAAATAGTATAAATCTGTAAAAAAATTGAAAAAAAAATCACGCTTGGAGCATGGATTGTGAAACAATTTCCAGCACATTGAAAATATTCTCAATAGACATCACCTTTAAATAACGCGAAATAGTATAAATCTGAAAACAAATGAAAAAAAAATCACGCGTGGAGCACAGATTATGAAACAATTTCCAGCACATTGAGAATAGCCTCGATAGACATCACCTTTAAATAACGCGAAAAAGTATAAATCTGTAAAAATATTGAAAAAAAATCACGCTTGGAGCATGGATTGTGAAACAATTTCCAGCACATTTAAAATATTCTCGATAGAAATCGCCTTTAAATAACGCGAAATAGTATAAATCTGTAAATAATTTAAAAGAAATCACGCGTGGACCACAGATTATGAAACAATTTCCAGCACATTGAGAATAGTCTCGAAAGACATCGCCTTTAAATAACGCGAAATTTTATAAAATCCGTAAACAAATTGAAAAAAAAATCACGCTTGGAGCATAAATTGTGAAACAATTTCCAGCACATTGATAATAGTCTCGAGAGACATCGCCTTTAAAAAACGCGACATAGTATAAATCCGTAAACAAATTCAAAAAATTCACGCGTGGAGCACAGATTATAAAACAATTTCCCGCACAATGAGAATAGCCTCGATAGACATCGCCTTTAAATAACGCGAATTAGTATAAAGACGTAAACAAATTGAAAAAAATCACGCGTTGACCACATATTATGAAACAATTTCCAGCACATTGAGTATAGCCTTGATAGACATCACCTTTAAATAAGGCAAAATAGTATAAAATGTAATAATTAGTATACACAAATTGAAAAAAAAAATCATGCGTGGAGCACAGATTATGAAACAATTTCCCGCAAATGAGAATAGCCTCGGTAGACATCGCCTTTAAATAACGCGAAATAGTATAAAGACGTAAACAAATTGAAAAAAATCACGCGTTGAGCACAGATTATGAAACAATTTCCAGCACATTGAGTATAGCCTTGACAAACATCACCTTTAAATAACGCGAAATAGTATAAAATGTAATAATTAGTATAAACAAATTGAAAAAAAAATCACGCTTGGAGCATAGATTGTGAAAAAATATCTAGCACATTGAAAATAGTCTCGATAGACATCACCTTTAAATAACGCGGATTAGTATAAATCCGTAAACAAATTAAAAAAAATCACCCGTGGAGCACAGATTACGAAACAATTTCCAGCACATTGAGAATAGTCTCGATAGACATCACCTTTAAATAACGCGACATAGTATAAATCCGTAAATAAATTAAAAAAAATCACGCGTGGAGGACAGATTATGAAACAATTTCCCGCACAATGAGTATAGCCTCGATAGACATCGCCTTTAAATAACGCGAAATAGTATAAAATGTAATAATTAGTATAAACAAATTGAAAAAAAAATCACGCTTGGAGCATAGATTGTGAATCAATTTCCAGCACATTGAAAATAGTCTCGATAGACATCGCCTTTAAAAAACGCGACATAGTATAAATCCGTAAACAAATTCAAAAAAATCACGCGTGGAGCACAGATTATGAAACAATTTCCCGCACAATGAGAATAGCCTCGATAGACATCGCCTTTAAATAACGCGAAATAGTATAAAGACGTAAACAAATTGAAAAAAATCACGCGTTGACCACAGATTATGAAACAATTTCCAGCACATTGAGTATAGCCTTGACAGACATCACCTTTAAATAACGTAAAATAGTATAAAATGTAATAATTAGTATAAACAAATTGAAAAAAAAATCACGCTTGGAGCATAGAATGTGAATCAATTTCCAGCACACTGAAAATAGTCTAGATAGAAATCGCCTTTAAAAAACGCGACATAGTATAAATCCGTAAACAAATTCAAAAAAATCACGCGTGGAGCACAGATTATGAAACAATTTCCCGCACAATGAGAATAGCCTCGATAGACATCGCCTTTAAATAACGCGAAATAGTATAAAGACGTAAACAAATTGAAAAAAAATCACGCGTTGAGCACAGATTATGAAACAATTTCCAGCACATTGAGAATAGATTCGATAGACATCACCTTTAAATAACGCGAAATAGTATAAAGACGTAAACAAATTGAAAAAAAATCACGCGTTGAGCACAGATTATGAAACAATTTCCAGCACATTGAGAATAGATTCGATAGACATCACCTTTAAATAACGCGAAATAGTATAAATCTGTAAAAAAATTGAAAAAAAAATCACGCTTGGAGCATGGATTGTGAAACAATTTCCAGCACATTGAAAATATTCTCAATAGACATCACCTTTAAATAACGCGAAATAGTATAAATCTGAAAACAAATTAAAAAAAAAATCACGCGTGGAGCACAGATTATGAAACAATTTCCCGCACAATGAGAATAGCCTCCATAGACATCGCCTTTAAATAACGCGAAATAGTATAAAGACGTAAACAAATTGAAAAAAAATCACGCGTTGAGCACAGATTATGAAACAATTTCCAGCACATTGAGAATAGATTCGATAGACATCACCTTTAAATAACGCGAAATAGTATAAATCTGTAAAAAAATTGAAAAAAAAATCACGCTTGGAGCATGGATTGTGAAACAATTTCCAGCACATTGAAAATATTCTCAATAGACATCACCTTTAAATAACGCGAAATAGTATAAATCTGAAAACAAATTAAAAAAAAAATCACGCGTGGAGCACAGATTATGAAACAATTTCCAGCACATTGAGAATAGCCTCGATAGACATCACCTTTAAATAACGCGAAAAAGTATAAATCTGTAAAAATATTGAAAAAAAAATCACGCTTGGAGCATGGATTGTGAAACAATTTCCAGCACATTTAAAATATTCTCGATAGACATCGCCTTTAAATAACGCGAAATAGTATAAATCTGTAAATAATTTAAAAGAAATCACGCGTGGACCACAGATTATGAAACAATTTCCAGCACATTGAGAATAGTCTCGAAAGACATCGCCTTTAAATAACGCGAAATTTTATAAAATCCGTAAACAAATTGAAAAAAAAATCACGCATGGAGCATACATTGTGAAACAATTTCCAGCACATTGATAATAGTCTCGAGAGACATCGCCTTTAAAAAACGCGACATAGTATAAATCCGTAAACAAATTCAAAAAATTCACGCGTGGAGCACAGATTATGAAACAATTTCCCGCACAATGAGAATAGCCTCGATAGACATCGCCTTTAAAAAACGCGACATAGTATAAATCCGTAAACAAATTCAAAAAAATCACGCGTGGAGCACAGATTATAAAACAATTTCCCGCACAATGAGAATAGCCTCGATAGGCATCGCCTTTAAATAACGCGAATTAGTATAAAGACGTAAACAAATTGAAAAAAATCACGCGTTGACCACATATTATGAAACAATTTCCAGCACATTGAGTATAGCCTTGATAGACATCACCTTTAAATAACGCAAAATAGTATAAAATGTAATAATTAGTATACACAAATTGAAAAAAAAAATCATGCGTGGAGCACAGATTATGAAACAATTTCCCGCAAATGAGAATAGCCTCGATAGACATCGCCTTTAAATAACGCGAAATAGTATAAAGACGTAAACAAATTGAAAAAAATCACGCGTTGAGCACAGATTATGAAACAATTTCCAGCACATTGAGTATAGCCTTGACAAACATCACCTTTAAATAACGCGAAATAGTATAAAATGTAATAATTAGTATAAACAAATTGAAAAAAAAATCACGCTTGGAGCATAGATTGTGAAAAAATATCTAGCACATTGAAAATAGTCTCGATAGACATCACCTTTAAATAACGCGGATTAGTATAAATCCGTAAACAAATTCAAAAAAATCACCCGTGGAGCACAGATTACGAAACAATTTCCAGCACATTGAGAATAGTCCCGAAAGACATCGCCTTTAAATAACGCGAAATTTTATAAAATCCGTAAACAAATTGAAAAAAAAATCACGCTTGGAGCATAAATTGTGAAACAATTTCCAGCAAATTGATAATAGTCTCGAGAGACATCGCCTTTAAAAAACGGGACATAGTATAAATCCGTAAACAAATTCAAAAAAATCACGCATGGAGCACAGATTATAAAACAATTTCCCGCACAATGAGAATAGCCTCGATAGACATCGCCTTTAAATAACGCGAATTAGTATAAAGACGTAAACAAATTGAAAAAAATCACGCGTTGACCACAGATTATGAAACAATTTCCAGCACATTGAGTATAGCCTTGACAAACATCACCTTTAAATAACGCGAAATAGTATAAAATGTAATAATTAGTATAAACAAATTGAAAAAAAAATCACGCTTGGAGCATAGATTGTGAAAAAATATCTAGCACATTGAAAATAGTCTCGATAGACATCACCTTTAAATAACGCGAAATAGTATAAATCTGTAAAAAAATTGAAAAAAAAAATCACGCGTGGAGCACAAATTATGAAACAATTTCCAGCACATTGAGAATAGCCTCGATAGACACCACCTTTAAATAACGCGAAATAGTATAAATCTGTAAAAAAATTGAAAAAAAAATCACGCTTGGAGCATGGATTGTGAAACAATTCCCAGCACATTGAAAATATTCTCAATAGACATCGCCTTTAAATAACGCGAAATAGTATAAATCTGTAAATAATTTAAAAGAAATCACGCGTGGAGCACAGATTATGAAACAATTTCCACATTGAGAATAGTCTCGATAGACATCACCTTTAAAAAACGCGAAATAGTGTAAATCTGAAAACAAATTTAAGAAAATCACGCGTGGAGCACAGATTATGAAACAATTTCCAGCACATTGAGAATAGTCTCGATAGACATCACCTTTAAATAACGCGGATTAGTATAAATCCGTAAACAAATTCAAAAAAATCACCCGTGGATCACAGATTATGAAAGAATTTCCAGCACATTGAGAATAGTCTCGAAAGACATCGCCTTTAAATAACGCGAAATTTTATAAAATCCGTAAACAAATTGAAAAAAAATCACGCTTGGAGCATAAATTGTGAAACAATTTCCAGCACATTGATAATAGTCTCGATAGACATCGCCTTTAAAAAACGCGACATAGTATAAATCCGTAAACAAATTCAAAAAAAATCACGCGTGGAGGACAGATTATGAAACAATTTCCAGCACATTGAGTATAGCCTTGACAGACATCACCTTTAAATAACGCAAAATAGTATAAAATGTAATAATTAGTATAAACAAATTGAAAAAAATATCACGCTTGGAGCATAGATTGTGAATCAATTTCCAGCACATTGAAAATAGTCTCGATAGACATCGCCTTTAAAAAACGCTACATAGTATAAATCCGTAAACAAATTCAAAAAAATCACGCGTGGAGCAAAGATTATGAAACAATTTCCCGCACAATGAGAATAGCCTCGATAGACATCGCCTTTAAGTAACGCGAAATAGTATAAAAGGTAATAATTAGTATAAACAAATTGAAAAAAAAATCCCGCTTGGAGCATAGATTGTGAATCAATTTCCAGCACATTGAAAATAGTCTCGATAGAAATCGCCTTTAAAAAACGCGACATAGTATAAATCCGTAAACAAATTCAAAAAAATCACGCGTGGAGCACAGATTATGAAACAATTTCCCGCACAATGAGAATAGCCTCGATAGACATCGCCTTTAAATAACGCGAAATAGTATAAAGACGTAAACAAATTGAAAAAAATCACGCGTTGACCACAGATTATGAAACAATTTCCAGCACATTGAGTATAGCCTTGATAGACATCACCTTTAAATAACGCAAAATAGTATAAAATGTAATAATTAGTATAAACAAATTGAAAAAAAAATCATGCGTGGAGCACAGATTATGAAACAATTTTCCGCACAATGAGAATAGCCTCCATAGACATCGCCTTTAAATAACGCGAAATAGTATAAAGACGTAAACAAATTGAAAAAAATCACGCGTTGAGCACAGATTATGAAACAATTTCCAGCACATTGAGTATAGCCTTGACAAACATCACCTTTAAATAACGCGAAATAGTATAAAATGTAATAATTAGTATAAACAAATTGAAAAAAAAATCACGCTTGGAGCATAGATTGTGAAAAAATATCTAGCACATTGAAAATAGTCTCGATAGACATCACCTTTAAATAACGCGGATTAGTATAAATCCGTAAACAAATTCAAAAAAATCACCCGTGGAGCACAGATTACGAAACAATTTCCAGCACATTGAGAATAGTCTCGATAGACATCACCTTTAAATAACGCGACATAGTATAAATCCGTAAATAAATTTAAAAAAATCACGCGTGGAGGACAGATTATGAAACAATTTCCCGCACAATGAGTATAGCCTCGATAGACATCGCCTTTAAATAACGCGAAATAGTATAAAATGTAATAATTAGTATAAACAAATTGAAAAAAAAATCACGCTTGGAGCATAGATTGTGAATCAATTTCCAGCACATTGAAAATAGTCTCGATAGACATCGCCTTTAAAAAACGCGACATAGTATAAATCCGTAAACAAATTCAAAAAAATCACGCGTGGAGCACGGATTATGAAACAATTTCCCGCACAATGAGAATAGCCTCGATAGACATCGCCTTTAAGTAACGCGACATAGTATAAAAGGTAATAATTAGTATAAACAAATTGAAAAAAAAATCACCTTTAGAGCATACATTGTGAATCAATTTCCAGCACATTGAAAATAGTCTAGATAGAAATCGCCTTTAAAAAACGCGACATAGTATAAATCCGTAAACAAATTCAAAAAAATCACGCGTGGAGCACAGATTATGAAACAATTTCCCGCACAATGAGAATAGCCTCGATAGACATCGCCTTTAAATAACGCGAAATAGTATAAAGACGTAAACAAATTGAAAAAAATCACGCGTTGACCACAGATTATGAAACAATTTCCAGCACATTGAGTATAGCCTTGACAGACATCACCTTTAAATAACGCAAAATAGTATAAAATGTAATAATTAGTATAAACAAATTGAAAAAAAAATCACGCTTGGAGCATAGAATGTGAATCAATTTCCAGCACATTGAAAATAGTCTAGATAGAAATCGACTTTAAAAAACGCGACATAGTATAAATCCGTAAACAAAATCAAAAAAATCACGCGTGGAGCACAGATTATGAAACAATTTCCCGCACAATGAGAATAGCCTCGATAGACATCGCCTTTAAATAACGCGAAATAGTATAAAGACGTAAACAAATTGAAAAAAATCACGCGTTGACCACAGATTATGAAACAATTTCCAGCACATTGAGTATAGCCTTGATAGACATCACCTTTAAATAACGCAAAATAGTATAAAATGTAATAATTAGTATAAACAAATTGAAAAAAAAATCATGCGTGGAGCACAGATTATGAAACAATTTCCCGCACAATGAGAATAGCCTCCATAGACATCGCCTTTAAATAACGCGAAATAGTATAAAGACGTAAACAAATTGAAAAAAAATCACGCGTTGAGCACAGATTATGAAACAATTTCCAGCACATTGAGTATAGCCTTGACAAACATCACCTTTAAATAACGCGAAATAGTATAAAATGTAATAATTAGTATAAACAAATTGAAAAAAAAATCACGCTTGGAGCATAGATTGTGAAAAAATATCTAGCACATTGAAAATAGTCTCGATAGACATCACCTTTAAATAACGCGGATTAGTATAAATCCGTAAACAAATTCAAAAAAATCACCCGTGGAGCACAGATTACGAAACAATTTCCAGCACATTGAGAATAGTCTCGATAGACATCACCTTTAAATAACGCGACATAGTATAAATCCGTAAATAAATTTAAAAAAATCACGCGTGGAGGACAGATTATGAAACAATTTCCCGCACAATGAGTATAGCCTCGATAGACATCGCCTTTAAATAACGCGAAATAGTATAAAATGTAATAATTAGTATAAACAAATTGAAAAAAAAATCACGCTTGGAGCATAGATTGTGAATCAATTTCCAGCACATTGAAAATAGTCTCGATAGACATCGCCTTTAAAAAACGCGACATAGTATAAATCCGTAAACAAATTCAAAAAAATCACGCGTGGAGCACGGATTATGAAACAATTTCCCGCACAATGAGAATAGCCTCGATAGACATCGCCTTTAAGTAACGCGACATAGTATAAAAGGTAATAATTAGTATAAACAAATTGAAAAAAAAATCACCTTTAGAGCATACATTGTGAATCAATTTCCAGCACATTGAAAATAGTCTAGATAGAAATCGCCTTTAAAAAACGCGACATAGTATAAATCCGTAAACAAATTCAAAAAAATCACGCGTGGAGCACAGATTATGAAACAATTTCCCGCACAATGAGAATAGCCTCGATAGACATCGCCTTTAAATAACGCGAAATAGTATAAAGACGTAAACAAATTGAAAAAAATCACGCGTTGACCACAGATTATGAAACAATTTCCAGCACATTGAGTATAGCCTTGACAGACATCACCTTTAAATAACGCAAAATAGTATAAAATGTAATAATTAGTATAAACAAATTGAAAAAAAAATCACGCTTGGAGCATAGAATGTGAATCAATTTCCAGCACATTGAAAATAGTCTAGATAGAAATCGACTTTAAAAAACGCGACATAGTATAAATCCGTAAACAAAATCAAAAAAATCACGCGTGGAGCACAGATTATGAAACAATTTCCCGCACAATGAGAATAGCCTCGATAGACATCGCCTTTAAATAACGCGAAATAGTATAAAGACGTAAACAAATTGAAAAAAATCACGCGTTGACCACAGATTATGAAACAATTTCCAGCACATTGAGTATAGCCTTGATAGACATCACCTTTAAATAACGCAAAATAGTATAAAATGTAATAATTAGTATAAACAAATTGAAAAAAAAATCATGCGTGGAGCACAGATTATGAAACAATTTCCCGCACAATGAGAATAGCCTCCATAGACATCGCCTTTAAATAACGCGAAATAGTATAAAGACGTAAACAAATTGAAAAAAAATCACGCGTTGAGCACAGATTATGAAACAATTTCCAGCACATTGAGTATAGCCTTGACAGACATCACCTTTAAATAACGCGAAATAGTATAAAATGTAATAATTAGTATAAACAAATTGAAAAAAAAATCACGCTTGGAGCATAGATTGTGGAAAAATATCTAGCACATTGAAAATATTCTCAATAGACATCGCCTTTAAATATCGTGGAATGGTATAAATCCGTAAACAAATTTAAAAAATCACGCGTGGAGCACAAATTATGAAACAATTTCCAGCACATTGAGAATAGATTCGATAGACATCACCTTTAAATAACGCGAAATAGTATAAATCTGTAAAAAAATTGAAAAAAAAATCACGCTTGGAGCATGGATTGTGAAACAATTTCCAGCACATTGAAAATATTCTCAATAGACATCACCTTTAAATAACGCGAAATAGTATAAATCTGAAAACAAATTAAAAAAAAATCACGCGTGGAGCACAGATTATGAAACAATTTCCAGCACATTGAGAATAGCCTCGATAGACATCACCTTTAAATAACGCGAAAAAGTATAAATCTGTAAAAATATTGAAAAAAAAATCACGCTTGGAGCATGGATTGTGAAACAATTTCCAGCACATTTAAAATATTCTCGATAGACATCGCCTTTAAATAACGCGAAATAGTATAAATCTGTAAATAATTTAAAAGAAATCACGCGTGGACCACAGATTATTAAACAATTTCCAGCACATTGAGAATAGTCTCGAAAGACATCGCCTTTAAATAACGCGAAATTTTATAAAATCCGTAAACAAATTGAAAAAAAAATCACGCTTGGAGCATACATTGTGAAACAATTTCCAGCACATTGATAATAGTCTCGAGAGACATCGCCTTTAAAAAACGCGACATAGTATAAATCCGTAAACAAATTCAAAAAATTCACGCGTGGAGCACAGATTATGAAACAATTTCCCGCACAATGAGAATAGCCTCGATAGACATCGCCTTTAAAAAACGCGACATAGTATAAATCCGTAAACAAATTCAAAAAAATCACGCGTGGAGCACAGATTATAAAACAATTTCCCGCACAATGAGAATAGCCTCGATAGGCATCGCCTTTAAATAACGCGAATTAGTATAAAGACGTAAACAAATTGAAAAAAATCACGCGTTGACCACATATTATGAAACAATTTCCAGCACATTGAGTATAGCCTTGATAGACATCACCTTTAAATAACGCAAAATAGTAAAAATTGTAATAATTAGTATACACAAATTGAAAAAAAAAATCATGCGTGGAGCACAGATTATGAAACAATTTCCCGCAAATGAGAATAGCCTCGATAGACATCGCCTCTAAATAACGCGAAATAGTATAAAGACGTAAACAAATTGAAAAAAATCACGCGTTGAGCACAGATTATGAAACAATTTCCAGCACATTGAGTATAGCCTTGACAAACATCACCTTTAAATAACGCGAAATAGTATAAAATGTAATAATTAGTATAAACAAATTGAAAAAAAAATCACGCTTGGAGCATAGATTGTGAAAAAATATCTAGCACATTGAAAATAGTCTCGATAGACATCACCTTTAAATAACGCGGATTAGTATAAATCCGTAAACAAATTCAAAAAAATCACCCGTGGAGCACAGATTACGAAACAATTTCCAGCACATTGAGAATAGTCTCGAAAGACATCGCCTTTAAATAACGCGAAATTTTATAAAATCCGTAAACAAATTGAAAAAAAAATCACGCTTGGAGCATAAATTGTGAAACAATTTCCAGCAAATTGATAATAGTCTCGAGAGACATCGCCTTTAAAAAACGGGACATAGTATAAATCCGTAAACAAATTCAAAAAAATCACGCGTGGAGCACAGATTATAAAACAATTTCCCGCACAATGAGAATAGCCTCGATAGACATCGCCTTTAAATAACGCGAATTAGTATAAAGACGTAAACAAATTGAAAAAAATCACGCGTTGACCACAGATTATGAAACAATTTCCAGCACATTGAGTATAGCCTTGACAAACATCACCTTTAAATAACGCGAAATAGTATAAAATGTAATAATTAGTATAAACAAATTGAAAAAAAAAATCACGCTTGGAGCATAGATTGTGAAAAAATATCTAGCACATTGAAAATAGTCTCGATAGACATCACTTTTAAATAACGCGAAATAGTATAAATCTGTAAAAAAATTGAAAAAAAAATCACGCTTGGAGCATGGATTGTGAAACAGTTTCCAGCACATTGAAAATATTCTCGATAGACATCGCCTTTAAATGTCGTGGAATGGTATAAATCCGTAAACAAATTTAAAAAATCACGCGTGGAGCACAAATTATGAAACAATTTCCAGCACATTGAGAATAGCCTCGATAGACACCACCTTTAAATAACGCGAAATAGTATAAATCTGTAAAAAAATTGAAAAAAAAATCACGCTTGGAGCATGGATTGTGAAACAATTCCCAGCACATTGAAAATATTCTCAATAGACATCACCTTTAAATAACGCGAAATAGTATAAATCTGAAAAAAAATTAAAAAAAATCACGCGTGGAGCACAGATTATGAAACAATTTCCAGCACATTGAGAATAGCCTCGATAGACATCACCTTTAAATAATGCGAAATAGTATAAATCTGTAAAAAAATTGAAAAAAAAATCACGCTTGGAGCATGGATTGTGAAACAAGTTCCAGCACATTGAAAATATTCTCGATAGACATCGCCTTTAAATAACGCGAAATAGTATAAATCTGTAAATAATTTAAAAGAAATCACGCGTGGAGCACAGATTATGAAACAATTTCCACATTGAGAATAGTCTCGATAGACATCACCTTTAAAAAACGCGAAATAGTATAAATCTGAAAACAAATTTAAGAAAATCACGCGTGGAGCACAGATTATGAAACAATTTCCAGCACATTGAGAATAGTCTCGATAGACATCACCTTTAAATAACGCGGATTAGTATAAATCCGTAAACAAATTCAAAAAAATCACCCGTGGATCACAGATTATGAAAGAATTTCCAGCACATTGAGAATAGTCTCGAAAGACATCGCCTTTAAATAACGCGAAATTTTATAAAATCCGTAAACAAATTGAAAAAAAATCACGCTTGGAGCATAAATTGTGAAACAATTTCCAGCACATTGATAGTAGTCTCGATAGACATCGCCTTTAAAAAACGCGACATAGTATAAATCCGTAAACAAATTCAAAAAAAATCACGCGTGGAGGACAGATTATGAAACAATTTCCAGCACATTGAGTATAGCCTTGACAGACATCACCTTTAAATAACGCAAAATAGTATAAAATGTAATAATTAGTATAAACAAATTGAAAAAAAAATCACGCTTGGAGCATAGATTGTGAATCAATTTCCAGCACATTGAAAATAGTCTCGATAGACATCGCCTTTAAAAAACGCTACATAGTATAAATCCGTAAACAAATTCAAAAAAATCACGCGTGGAGCAAAGATTATGAAACAATTTCCCGCACAATGAGAATAGCCTCGATAGACATCGCCTTTAAGTAACGCGAAATAGTATAAAAGGTAATAATTAGTATAAACAAATTGAAAAAAAAATCCCGCTTGGAGCATAGATTGTGAATCAATTTCCAGCACATTGAAAATAGTCTCGATAGAAATCGCCTTTAAAAAACGCGACATAGTATAAATCCGTAAACAAATTCAAAAAAATCACGCGTGGAGCACAGATTATGAAACAATTTCCCGCACAATGAGAATAGCCTCGATAGA
The DNA here is from genome assembly GCA_963932465.1 of Maratus speciosus. Lineage (NCBI taxonomy): Eukaryota > Metazoa > Arthropoda > Arachnida > Araneae > Salticidae > Maratus > Maratus speciosus. The sequence goes on from OZ010792.1 coordinate 616,721,827, forward strand.
CATCGCCTTTAAATAACGCGAAATAGTATAAAGACGTAAACAAATTGAAAAAAATCACGCGTTGACCACAGATTATGAAACAATTTCCAGCACATTGAGTATAGCCTTGATAGACATCACCTTTAAATAACGCAAAATAGTATAAAATGTAATAATTAGTATAAACAAATTGAAAAAAAAATCATGCGTGGAGCACAGATTATGAAACAATTTCCCGCACAATGAGAATTGCCTCCATAGACATCGCCTTTAAATAACGCGAAATAGTATAAAGACGTAAACAAATTGAAAAAAAATCACGCGTTGAGCAGAGATTATGAAACAATTTCCAGCACATTTAGTATAGCCTTGACAGACATCACCTTTAAATAACGCGAAATAGTATAAAATGTAATAATTAGTATAAACAAATTGAAAAAAAAAATCACGCTTGGAGCATAGATTGTGAAAAAATATCTAGCACATTGAAAATATTCTCAATAGACATCGCCTTTAAATATCATGGAATGGTATAAATCCGTAAACAAATTTAAAAAATCACGCGTGGAGCACAAATTATGAAACAATTTCCAGCACATTGAGAATAGATTCGATAGACATCACCTTTAAATAACGCGAAATAGTATAAATCTGTAAAAAAATTGAAAAAAAAATCACGCTTGGAGCATGGATTGTGAAACAATTTTCAGCACATTGAAAATATTCTCGATAGACATCGCCTTTAAATATCGTGGAATGGTATAAATCCGTAAACAAATTTAAAAAATCACGCGTGGAGCACAAATTATGAAACAATTTCCAGCATATTGAGAATAGATTCGATAGACATCACCTTTAAATAACGCAAAATAGTATAAATCTGTAAAAAAATTGAAAAAAAAATCACGCTTGGAGCATGGATTGTGAATCAATTTCCAGCACATTGATAATAGTCTCGAGAGACGTCGCCTTTAAAAAACGCGACATAGTATAAATCCGTAAACAAATTCAAAAAAATCACGCGTGGAGCACAGATTATAAAACAATTTCTCGCACAATGAGAATAGCCTCGATAGACATCGCCTTTAAATAACGCGAATTTGTCTAAAGACGTAAACAAATTGAAAAAAATCACGCGTTGACCACAGATTATGAAACAATTTCCAGCGCATTGAGTATAGCCTTGATAGTCATCACCTTTAAATAACGCAAAATAGTATAAAATGTAATAATTAGTATAAACAAATTGAAAAAAAAATCACGCTTGGAGCATAGATTGTGAATCAATTTCCAGCACATTGAAAATAGTCTCGATAGACATCGCCTTTAAAAAACGCTACATAGTATAAATCCGTAAACAAATTCAAAAAAATCACGCGTGGAGCAAAGATTATGAAACAATTTCCCGCACAATGAGAATAGCCTCGATAGACATCGCCTTTAAGTAACGCGAAATAGTATAAAAGGTAATAATTAGTATAAACAAATTGAAAAAAAAATCACGCTTGGAGCGTAGATTGTGAATCAATTTCCAGCACATTGAAAATAGTCTCGATAGAAATCGCCTTTAAAAAACGCGACATAGTATAAATCCGTAAACAAATTCAAAAAAATCACGCGTGGAGCACAGATTATGAAACAATTTCCCGCACAATGAGAATAGCCTCGATAGACATCGCCTTTAAATAACGCGAAATAGTATAAAGACGTAAACAAATTGAAAAAATCACGCGTTGACCACAGATTATGAAACAATTTCCAGCACATTGAGTATAGCCTTGATAGACATCACCTTTAAATAACGCAAAATAGTATAAAATGTAATAATTAGTATAAACAAATTGAAAAAAAAATCATGCGTGGAGCACAGATTATGAAACAATTTCCCGCACAATGAGAATAGCCTCCATAGACATCGCCTTTAAATAACGCGAAATAGTATAAAGACGTAAACAAATTGAAAAAAAATCACGCGTTGAGCACAGATTATGAAACAATTTCCAGCACATTGAGTATAGCCTTGACAGACATCACCTTTAAATAACGCGAAATAGTATAAAATGTAATAATTAGTATAAACAAATTGAAAAAAATATCACGCTTGGAGCATAGATTGTGAAAAAATATCTAGCACATTGAAAATATTCTCAATAGACATCGCCTTTAAATATCATGGAATGGTATAAATCCGTAAACAAATTTAAAAAATCACGCGTGGAGCACAAATTATGAAACAATTTCCAGCACATTGAGAATAGATTCGATAGATATCACCTTTAAATAACGCGAAATAGTATTAATCTGTAAAAAAATTGAAAAAAAAATCACGCTTGGAGCATGGATTGTGAAACAATTTCCAGCACATTGAAAATATTCTCGATAGACATCGCCTTTAAATATCGTGGAATGGTATAAATCCGTAAACAAATTTAAAAAATCACGCGTGGAGCACAAATTATGAAACAATTTCCAGCATATTGAGAATAGATTCGATAGACATCACCTTTAAATAACGCAAAATAGTATAAATCTGTAAAAAAATTGAAAAAAAAATCACGCTTGGAGCATGGATTGTGAATCAATTTCCAGCACACTGATAATAGTCTCGAGAGACATCGCCTTTAAAAAACGCGACATAGTATAAATCCGTAAACAAATTAAAAAAAATCACGCGTGGAGCACAGATTATGAAACAATTTCCCGCACAATGAGAATAGCCTCGATAGACATCGCCTTTAAAAAACGCGACATAGTATAAATCCGTAAACAAATTTAAAAAAATCACGCGTTGACCACATATTATGAAACAATTTCCAGCACATTGAGTATAGCCTTGATAGACATCACCTTTAAATAACGCAAAATAGTAAAAATTGTAATAATTAGTATACACAAATTGAAAAAAAAAATCATGCGTGGAGCACAGATTATGAAACAATTTCCCGCAAATGAGAATAGCCTCGATAGACATCGCCTTTAAATAACGCGAAATAGTATAAAGACGTAAACAAATTGAAAAAAATCACGCGTTGAGCACAGATTATGAAACAATTTCCAGCACATTGAGTATAGCCTTGACAAACATCACCTTTAAATAACGCGAAATAGTATAAAATGTAATAATTAGTATAAACAAATTGAAAAAAAAATCACGCTTGGAGCATAGATTGTGAAAAATTATCTAGCACATTGAAAATAGTCTCGATAGACATCACCTTTAAATAACGCGGATTAGTATAAATCCGTAAACAAATTCAAAAAAATCACCCGTGGAGCACAGATTACGAAACAATTTCCAGCACATTGAGAATAGTCTCGAAAGACATCGCCTTTAAATAACGCGAAATTTTATAAAATCCGTAAACAAATTGAAAAAAAAATCACGCTTGGAGCATAAATTGTGAAACAATTTCCAGCAAATTGATAATAGTCTCGAGAGACATCGCCTTTAAAAAACGGGACATAGTATAAATCCGTAAACAAATTCAAAAAAATCACGCGTGGAGCACAGATTATAAAACAATTTCCCGCACAATGAGAATAGCCTCGATAGACATCGCCTTTAAATAACGCGAATTAGTATAAAGACGTAAACAAATTGAAAAAAATCACGCGTTGACCACAGATTATGAAACAATTTCCAGCACATTGAGTATAGCCTTGACAAACATCACCTTTAAATAACGCGAAATAGTATAAAATGTAATAATTAGTATAAACAAATTGAAAAAAAAATCACGCTTGGAGCATAGATTGTGAAAAAATATCTAGCACATTGAAAATAGTCTCGATAGACATCACTTTTAAATAACGCGAAATAGTATAAATCTGTAAAAAAATTGAAAAAAAAAATCACGCTTGGAGCATGGATTGTGAAACAGTTTCCAGCACATTGAAAATATTCTCGATAGACATCGCCTTTAAATGTCGTGGAATGGTATAAATCCGTAAACAAATTTAAAAAATCACGCGTGGAGCACAAATTATGAAACAATTTCCAGCACATTGAGAATAGCCTCGATAGACACCACCTTTAAATAACGCGAAATAGTATAAATCTGTAAAAAAATTGAAAAAAAAATCACGCTTGGAGCATGGATTGTGAAACAATTCCCAGCACATTGAAAATATTCTCAATAGACATCACCTTTAAATGTCGTGGAATGGTATAAATCCGTAAACAAATTTAAAAAATCACGCGTGGAGCACAAATTATGAAACAATTTCCAGCACATTGAGAATAGCCTCGATAGACACCACCTTTAAATAACGCGAAATAGTATAAATCTGTAAAAAAATTGAAAAAAAAATCACGCTTGGAGCATGGATTGTGAAACAATTTCCAGCACATTGAGAATAGCCTCGATAGACATCACCTTTAAATAATGCGAAATAGTATAAATCTGTAAAAAAATTGAAAAAAAAATCACGCTTGGAGCATGGATTGTGAAACAAGTTCCAGCACATTGAAAATATTCTCGATAGACATCGCCTTTAAATAACGCGAAATAGTATAAATCTGTAAATAATTTAAAAGAAATCACGCGTGGAGCACAGATTATGAAACAATTTCCACATTGAGAATAGTCTCGATAGACATCACCTTTAAAAAACGCGAAATAGTATAAATCTGAAAACAAATTTAAGAAAATCACGCGTGGAGCACAGATTATGAAACAATTTCCAGCACATTGAGAATAGTCTCGATAGACATCACCTTTAAATAACGCGGATTAGTATAAATCCGTAAACAAATTCAAAAAAATCACCCGTGGATCACAGATTATGAAAGAATTTCCAGCACATTGAGAATAGTCTCGAAAGACATCGCCTTTAAATAACGCGAAATTTTATAAAATCCGTAAACAAATTGAAAAAAAATCACGCTTGGAGCATAAATTGTGAAACAATTTCCAGCACATTGATAGTAGTCTCGATAGACATCGCCTTTAAAAAACGCGACATAGTATAAATCCGTAAACAAATTCAAAAAAAATCACGCGTGGAGGACAGATTATGAAACAATTTCCAGCACATTGAGTATAGCCTTGACAGACATCACCTTTAAATAACGCAAAATAGTATAAAATGTAATAATTAGTATAAACAAATTGAAAAAAAAATCACGCTTGGAGCATAGATTGTGAATCAATTTCCAGCACATTGAAAATAGTCTCGATAGACATCGCCTTTAAAAAACGCTACATAGTATAAATCCGTAAACAAATTCAAAAAAATCACGCGTGGAGCAAAGATTATGAAACAATTTCCCGCACAATGAGAATAGCCTCGATAGACATCGCCTTTAAGTAACGCGAAATAGTATAAAAGGTAATAATTAGTATAAACAAATTGAAAAAAAAATCCCGCTTGGAGCATAGATTGTGAATCAATTTCCAGCACATTGAAAATAGTCTCGATAGAAATCGCCTTTAAAAAACGCGACATAGTATAAATCCGTAAACAAATTCAAAAAAATCACGCGTGGAGCACAGATTATGAAACAATTTCCCGCACAATGAGAATAGCCTCGATAGACATCGCCTTTAAATAACGCGAAATAGTATAAAGACGTAAACAAATTGAAAAAAATCACGCGTTGACCACAGATTATGAAACAATTTCCAGCACATTGAGTATAGCCTTGATAGACATCACCTTTAAATAACGCAAAATAGTATAAAATGTAATAATTAGTATAAACAAATTGAAAAAAAAATCATGCGTGGAGCACAGATTATGAAACAATTTCCCGCACAATGAGAATTGCCTCCATAGACATCGCCTTTAAATAACGCGAAATAGTATAAAGACGTAAACAAATTGAAAAAAAATAACGCGTTGAGCAGAGATTATGAAACAATTTCCAGCACATTTAGTATAGCCTTGACAGACATCACCTTTAAATAACGCGAAATAGTATAAAATGTAATAATTAGTATAAACAAATTGAAAAAAAAAATCACGCTTGGAGCATAGATTGTGAAAAAATATCTAGCACATTGAAAATATTCTCAATAGACATCGCCTTTAAATATCATGGAATGGTATAAATCCGTAAACAAATTTAAAAAATCACGCGTGGAGCACAAATTATGAAACAATTTCCAGCACATTGAGAATAGATTCGATAGACATCACCTTTAAATAACGCGAAATAGTATAAATCTGTAAAAAAATTGAAAAAAAAATCACGCTTGGAGCATGGATTGTGAAACAATTTTCAGCACATTGAAAATATTCTCGATAGACATCGCCTTTAAATATCGTGGAATGGTATAAATCCGTAAACAAATTTAAAAAATCACGCGTGGAGCACAAATTATGAAACAATTTCCAGCATATTGAGAATAGATTCGATAGACATCACCTTTAAATAACGCAAAATAGTATAAATCTGTAAAAAAATTGAAAAAAAAATCACGCTTGGAGCATGGATTGTGAATCAATTTCCAGCACATTGATAATAGTCTCGAGAGACATCGCCTTTAAAAAACGCGACATAGTATAAATCCGTAAACAAATTCAAAAAAATCACGCGTGGAGCACAGATTATAAAACAATTTCTCGCACAATGAGAATAGCCTCGATAGACATCGCCTTTAAATAACGCGAATTTGTCTAAAGACGTAAACAAATTGAAAAAAATCACGCGTTGACCACAGATTATGAAACAATTTCCAGCGCATTGAGTATAGCCTTGATAGTCATCACCTTTAAATAACGCAAAATAGTATAAAATGTAATAATTAGTATAAACAAATTGAAAAAAAAATCACGCTTGGAGCATAGATTGTGAATCAATTTCCAGCACATTGAAAATAGTCTCGATAGACATCGCCTTTAAAAAACGCTACATAGTATAAATCCGTAAACAAATTCAAAAAAATCACGCGTGGAGCAAAGATTATGAAACAATTTCCCGCACAATGAGAATAGCCTCGATAGACATCGCCTTTAAGTAACGCGAAATAGTATAAAAGGTAATAATTAGTATAAACAAATTGAAAAAAAAATCACGCTTGGAGCGTAGATTGTGAATCAATTTCCAGCACATTGAAAATAGTCTCGATAGAAATCGCCTTTAAAAAACGCGACATAGTATAAATCCGTAAACAAATTCAAAAAAATCACGCGTGGAGCACAGATTATGAAACAATTTCCCGCACAATGAGAATAGCCTCGATAGACATCGCCTTTAAATAACGCGAAATAGTATAAAGACGTAAACAAATTGAAAAAATCACGCGTTGACCACAGATTATGAAACAATTTCCAGCACATTGAGTATAGCCTTGATAGACATCACCTTTAAATAACGCAAAATAGTATAAAATGTAATAATTAGTATAAACAAATTGAAAAAAAAATCATGCGTGGAGCACAGATTATGAAACAATTTCCCGCACAATGAGAATAGCCTCCATAGACATCGCCTTTAAATAACGCGAAATAGTATAAAGACGTAAACAAATTGAAAAAAAATCACGCGTTGAGCACAGATTATGAAACAATTTCCAGCACATTGAGTATAGCCTTGACAGACATCACCTTTAAATAACGCGAAATAGTATAAAATGTAATAATTAGTATAAACAAATTGAAAAAAATATCACGCTTGGAGCATAGATTGTGAAAAAATATCTAGCACATTGAAAATATTCTCAATAGACATCGCCTTTAAATATCATGGAATGGTATAAATCCGTAAACAAATTTAAAAAATCACGCGTGGAGCACAAATTATGAAACAATTTCCAGCACATTGAGAATAGATTCGATAGATATCACCTTTAAATAACGCGAAATAGTATTAATCTGTAAAAAAATTGAAAAAAAAATCACGCTTGGAGCATGGATTGTGAAACAATTTCCAGCACATTGAAAATATTCTCGATAGACATCGCCTTTAAATATCGTGGAATGGTATAAATCCGTAAACAAATTTAAAAAATCACGCGTGGAGCACAAATTATGAAACAATTTCCAGCATATTGAGAATAGATTCGATAGACATCACCTTTAAATAACGCAAAATAGTATAAATCTGTAAAAAAATTGAAAAAAAAATCACGCTTGGAGCATGGATTGTGAATCAATTTCCAGCACACTGATAATAGTCTCGAGAGACATCGCCTTTAAAAAACGCGACATAGTATAAATCCGTAAACAAATTAAAAAAAATCACGCGTGGAGCACAGATTATGAAACAATTTCCCGCACAATGAGAATAGCCTCGATAGACATCGCCTTTAAAAAACGCGACATAGTATAAATCCGTAAACAAATTTAAAAAAATCACGCGTTGACCACAGATTATGAAACAATTTCCAGCACATTGAGTATAGCCTTGATAGACATCACCTTTAAATAACGCAAAATAGTATAAAATGTAATAATTAGTATAAACAAATTGAAAAAAAAATCACGCTTGGAGCATAGATTGTGAATCAATTTCCAGCACATTGAAAATAGTCTCGATAGACATCGCCTTTAAAAACGCTACATAGTATAAATCCGTAAACAAATTCAAAAAAATCACGCGTGGAGCAAAGATTATGAAACAATTTCCCGCACAATGAGAATAGCCTCGATAGACATCGCCTTTAAGTAACGCGAAATAGTATAAAAGGTAATAATTAGTATAAACAAATTGAAAAAAAAATCACGCTTGGAGCATAGATTGTGAATCAATTTCCAGCACATTGAAAATAGTCTCGATAGAAATCGCCTTTAAAAAACGCGACATAGTATAAATCCGTAAACAAATTCAAAAAAATCACGCGTGGAGCACAGATTATGAAACAATTTCCCGCACAATGAGAATAGCCTCGATAGACATCGCCTTTAAATAACGCGAAATAGTATAAAGACGTAAACGAATTGAAAAAAATCACGCGTTGACCACAGATTATGAAACAATTTCCAGCACATTGAGTATAGCCTTGATAGACATCACCTTTAAATAACGCAAAATAGTATAAAATGTGATAATTAGTATAAACAAATTGAAAAAAAAATCATGCGTGGAGCACAGATTATGAAACAATTTCCCGCACAATGAGAATAGCCTCCATAGACATCGCCTTTAAATAACGCGAAATAGTATAAAGACGTAAACAAATTGAAAAAAAATCACGCGTTGAGCACAGATTATGAAACAATTTCCAGCACATTGAGTATAGCCTTGACAGACATCACCTTTAAATAACGCGAAATAGTATAAAATGTAATAATTAGTATAAACAAATTGAAAAAAAAAATCACGCTTGGAGCATAGATTGTGAAAAAATATCTAGCACATTGAAAATATTCTCAATAGACATCGCCTTTAAATATCATGGAATGGTATAAATCCGTAAACAAATTTAAAAAATCACGCGTGGAGCACAAATTATGAAACAATTTCCAGCACATTGAGAATAGATTCGATAGACATCACCTTTAAATAACGCGAAGTAGTATAAATCCGTAAAAAAATTGAAAAAAAAATCACGCTTGGAGCATGGATTGTGAAACAATTTCCAGCACATTGAAAATATTCTCGATAGACATCGCCTTTAAATATCGTGGAATGGTATAAATCCGTAAACAAATTTAAAAAATCACGCGTGGAGCACAAATTATGAAACAATTTCCAGCATATTGAGAATAGATTCGATAGACATCACCTTTAAATAACGCAAAATAGTATAAATCTGTAAAAAAATTGAAAAAAAAATCACGCTTGGAGCATGGATTGTGAATCAATTTCCAGCACATTGATAATAGTCTCGAGAGACATCGCCTTTAAAAAACGCGACATAGTATAAACCCGTAAACAAATTCAAAAAAATCACGCGTGGAGCACAGATTATGAAACAATTTCCCGCACAATGAGAATAGCCTCGATAGACATCGCCTTTAAAAAACGCGACATAGTATAAATCCGTAAACAAATTCAAAAAAATCACGCGTGGAGCACAGATTATAAAACAATTTCTCGCACAATGAGAATAGCCTCGATAGACATCGCCTTTAAATAACGCGAATTTGTCTAAAGACGTAAACAAATTGAAAAAAATCACGCGTTGACCACAGATTATGAAACAATTTCCAGCGCATTGAGTATAGCCTTGATAGACATCACCTTTAAATAACGCAAAATAGTATAAAATGTAATAATTAGTATAAACAAATTGAAAAAAAAATCACGCTTGGAGCATAGATTGTGAATCAATTTCCAGCACATTGAAAATAGTCTCGATAGACATCGCCTTTAAAAAACGCTACATAGTATAAATCCGTAAACAAATTCAAAAAAATCACGCGTGGAGCAAAGATTATGAAACAATTTCCCGCACAATGAGAATAGCCTCGATAGACATCGCCTTTAAGTAACGCGAAATAGTATAAAAGGTAATAATTAGTATAAACAAATTGAAAAAAAAAATCACGCTTGGAGCATAGATTGTGAATCAATTTCCAGCACATTGAAAATAGTCTCGATAGAAATCGCCTTTAAAAAACGCGACATAGTATAAATCCGTAAACAAATTAAAAATCACGCGTGGAGCACAGATTATGAAACAATTTCCCGCACAATGAGAATAGCCTCGATAGACATCGCCTTTAAATAATGCGAAATAGTATAAAGACGTAAACAAATTGAAAAAATCACGCGTTGACCACAGATTATGAAACAATTTCCAGCACATTGAGTATAGCCTTGATAGACATCACCTTTAAATAACGCAAAATAGTATAAAATGTAATAATTAGTATAAACAAATTGAAAAAAAAATCATGCGTGGAGCACAGATTATGAAACAATTTCCCGCACAATGAGAATAGCCTCCATAGACATCGCCTTTAAATAACGCGAAATAGTATAAAGACGTAAACAAATTGAAAAAAAATCACGCGTTGAGCACAGATTATGAAACAATTTCCAGCACATTGAGTATAGCCTTGACAGACATCACCTTTAAATAACGCGAAATAGTATAAAATGTAATAATTAGTATAAACAAATTGAAAAAAAAAATCACGCTTGGAGCATAGATTGTGAAAAAATATCTAGCACATTGAAAATATTCTCAATAGACATCGCCTTTAAATATCATGGAATGGTATAAATCCGTAAACAAATTTAAAAAATCACGCGTGGAGCACAAATTATGAAACAATTTCCAGCACATTGAGAATAGATTCGATAGATATCCCCTTTAAATAACGCGAAATAGTATAAATCTGTAAAAAAATTGAAAAAAAAATCACGCTTGGAGCATGGATTGTGAAACAATTTCCAGCACATTGAAAATATTCTCGATAGACATCGCCTTTAAATATCGTGGAATGGTATAAATCCGTAAACAAATTTAAAAAATCACGCGTGGAGCACAAATTATGAAACAATTTCCAGCATATTGAGAATAGATTCGATAGACATCACCTTTAAATAACGCAAAATAGTATAAATCTGTAAAAAAATTGAAAAAAAAATCACGCTTGGAGCATGGATTGTGAATCAATTTCCAGCACATTGATAATAGTCTCGAGAGACATCGCCTTTAAAAAACGCGACATAGTATAAATCCGTAAACAAATTCAAAAAAATCACGCGTGGAGCACAGATTATGAAACAATTTCCCGCACAATGAGAATAGCCTCGATAGACATCGCCTTTAAAAAACGCGACATAGTATAAATCCGTAAACAAATTCAAAAAAATCACGCGTGGAGCACAGATTATAAAACAATTTCCCGCACAATGAGAATAGCCTCGATAGACATCGCCTTTAAATAACGCGAATTTGTCTAAAGACGTAAACAAATTGAAAAAAATCACGCGTTGACCACAGATTATGAAACAATTTCCAGCACGTTGAGTATAACCTTGATAGACATCAACTTTAAATAACGCAAAATAGTATAAAATGTAATAATTAGTATAAACAAATTGAAAAAAAAATCACGCTTGGAGCATAGATTGTGAATCAATTTCCAGCACATTGAAAATAGTCTCGATAGACATCGCCTTTAAAAAACGCTACATAGTATAAATCCGTAAACAAATTCAAAAAAATCACGCGTGGAGCAAAGATTATGAAACAATTTCCCGCACAATGAGAATAGCCTCGATAGACATCGCCTTTAAGTAACGCGAAATAGTATAAAAGGTAATAATTAGTATAAACAAATTGAAAAAAAAATCCCGCTTGGAGCATAGATTGTGAATCAATTTCCAGCACATTGAAAATAGTCTCGATAGAAATCGCCTTTAAAAAACGCGACATAGTATAAATCCGTAAACAAATTCAAAAAAATCACGCGTGGAGCACAGATTATGAAACAATTTCCCGCACAATGAGAATAGCCTCGATAGACATCGCCTTTAAATAACGCGAAATAGTATAAAGACGTAAACAAATTGAAAAAAATCACGCGTTGACCACAGATTATGAAACAATTTCCAGCACATTGAGTATAGCCTTGATAGACATCACCTTTAAATAACGCAAAATAGTATAAAATGTAATAATTAGTATAAACAAATTGAAAAAAAAATCATGCGTGGAGCACAGATTATGAAACAATTTCCCGCACAATGAGAATTGCCTCCATAGACATCGCCTTTAAATAACGCGAAATAGTATAAAGACGTAAACAAATTGAAAAAAAATCACGCGTTGAGCAGAGATTATGAAACAATTTCCAGCACATTTAGTATAGCCTTGACAGACATCACCTTTAAATAACGCGAAATAGTATAAAATGTAATAATTAGTATAAACAAATTGAAAAAAAAAATCACGCTTGGAGCATAGATTGTGAAAAAATATCTAGCACATTGAAAATATTCTCAATAGACATCGCCTTTAAATATCATGGAATGGTATAAATCCGTAAACAAATTTAAAAAATCACGCGTGGAGCACAAATTATGAAACAATTTCCAGCACATTGAGAATAGATTCGATAGACATCACCTTTAAATAACGCGAAATAGTATAAATCTGTAAAAAAATTGAAAAAAAAATCACGCTTGGAGCATGGATTGTGAAACAATTTTCAGCACATTGAAAATATTCTCGATAGACATCGCCTTTAAATATCGTGGAATGGTATAAATCCGTAAACAAATTTAAAAAATCACGCGTGGAGCACAAATTATGAAACAATTTCCAGCATATTGAGAATAGATTCGATAGACATCACCTTTAAATAACGCAAAATAGTATAAATCTGTAAAAAAATTGAAAAAAAAATCACGCTTGGAGCATGGATTGTGAATCAATTTCCAGCACATTGATAATAGTCTCGAGAGACATCGCCTTTAAAAAACGCGACATAGTATAAATCCGTAAACAAATTCAAAAAAATCACGCGTGGAGCACAGATTATAAAACAATTTCTCGCACAATAAGAATAGCCTCGATAGACATCGCCTTTAAATAACGCGAATTTGTCTAAAGACGTAAACAAATTGAAAAAAATCACGCGTTGACCACAGATTATGAAACAATTTCCAGCGCATTGAGTATAGCCTTGATAGTCATCACCTTTAAATAACGCAAAATAGTATAAAATGTAATAATTAGTATAAACAAATTGAAAAAAAAATCACGCTTGGAGCATAGATTGTGAATCAATTTCCAGCACATTGAAAATAGTCTCGATAGACATCGCCTTTAAAAAACGCTACATAGTATAAATCCGTAAACATATTCAAAAAAATCACGCGTGGAGCAAAGATTATGAAACAATTTCCCGCACAATGAGAATAGCCTCGATAGACATCGCCTTTAAGTAACGCGAAATAGTATAAAAGGTAATAATTAGTATAAACAAATTGAAAAAAAAATCACGCTTGGAGCGTAGATTGTGAATCAATTTCCAGCACATTGAAAATAGTCTCGATAGAAATCGCCTTTAAAAAACACGACATAGTATAAATCCGTAAACAAATTCAAAAAAATCACGCGTGGAGCACAGATTATGAAACAATTTCCCGCACAATGAGAATAGCCTCGATAGACATCGCCTTTAAATAACGCGAAATAGTATAAAGACGTAAACAAATTGAAAAAATCACGCGTTGACCACAGATTATGAAACAATTTCCAGCACATTGAGTATAGCCTTGATAGACATCACCTTTAAATAACGCAAAATAGTATAAAATGTAATAATTAGTATAAACAAATTGAAAAAAAAATCATGCGTGGAGCACAGATTATGAAACAATTTCCCGCACAATGAGAATAGCCTCCATAGACATCGCCTTTAAATAACGCGAAATAGTATAAAGACGTAAACAAATTGAAAAAAAATCACGCGTTGAGCACAGATTATGAAACAATTTCCAGCACATTGAGTATAGCCTTGACAGACATCACCTTTAAATAACGCGAAATAGTATAAAATGTAATAATTAGTATAAACAAATTGAAAAAAATATCACGCTTGGAGCATAGATTGTGAAAAAATATCTAGCACATTGAAAATATTCTCAATAGACATCGCCTTTAAATATCATGGAATGGTATAAATCCGTAAACAAATTTAAAAAATCACGCGTGGAGCACAAATTATGAAACAATTTCCAGCACATTGAGAATAGATTCGATAGATATCACCTTTAAATAACGCGAAATAGTATTAATCTGTAAAAAAATTGAAAAAAAAATCACGCTTGGAGCATGGATTGTGAAACAATTTCCAGCACATTGAAAATATTCTCGATAGACATCGCCTTTAAATATCGTGGAATGGTATAAATCCGTAAACAAATTTAAAAAATCACGCGTGGAGCACAAATTATGAAACAATTTCCAGCATATTGAGAATAGATTCGATAGACATCACCTTTAAATAACGCAAAATAGTATAAATCTGTAAAAAAATTGAAAAAAAAATCACGCTTGGAGCATGGATTGTGAATCAATTTCCAGCACACTGATAATAGTCTCGAGAGACATCGCCTTTAAAAAACGCGACATAGTATAAATCCGTAAACAAATTAAAAAAAATCACGCGTGGAGCACAGATTATGAAACAATTTCCCGCACAATGAGAATAGCCTCGATAGACATCGCCTTTAAAAAACGCGACATAGTATAAATCCGTAAACAAATTTAAAAAAATCACGCGTTGACCACAGATTATGAAACAATTTCCAGCACATTGAGTATAGCCTTGATAGACATCACCTTTAAATAACGCAAAATAGTATAAAATGTAATAATTAGTATAAACAAATTGAAAAAAAAATCACGCTTGGAGCATAGATTGTGAATCAATTTCCAGCACATTGAAAATAGTCTCGATAGACATCGCCTTTAAAAACGCTACATAGTATAAATCCGTAAACAAATTCAAAAAAATCACGCGTGGAGCAAAGATTATGAAACAATTTCCCGCACAATGAGAATAGCCTCGATAGACATCGCCTTTAAGTAACGCGAAATAGTATAAAAGGTAATAATTAGTATAAACAAATTGAAAAAAAAAATCACGCTTGGAGCATAGATTGTGAATCAATTTCCAGCACATTGAAAATAGTCTCGATAGAAATCGCCTTTAAAAAACGCGACATAGTATAAATCCGTAAACAAATTCAAAAAAATCACGCGTGGAGCACAGATTATGAAACAATTTCCCGCACAATGAGAATAGCCTCGATAGACATCGCCTTTAAATAACGCGAAATAGTATAAAGACGTAAACGAATTGAAAAAAATCACGCGTTGACCACAGATTATGAAACAATTTCCAGCACATTGAGTATAGCCTTGATAGACATCACCTTTAAATAACGCAAAATAGTATAAAATGTGATAATTAGTATAAACAAATTGAAAAAAAAATCATGCGTGGAGCACAGATTATGAAACAATTTCCCGCACAATGAGAATAGCCTCCATAGACATCGCCTTTAAATAACGCGAAATAGTATAAAGACGTAAACAAATTGAAAAAAAATCACGCGTTGAGCACAGATTATGAAACAATTTCCAGCACATTGAGTATAGCCTTGACAGACATCACCTTTAAATAACGCGAAATAGTATAAAATGTAATAATTAGTATAAACAAATTGAAAAAAAAAATCACGCTTGGAGCATAGATTGTGAAAAAATATCTAGCACATTGAAAATATTCTCAATAGACATCGCCTTTAAATATCATGGAATGGTATAAATCCGTAAACAAATTTAAAAAATCACGCGTGGAGCACAAATTATGAAACAATTTCCAGCACATTGAGAATAGATTCGATAGACATCACCTTTAAATAACGCGAAGTAGTATAAATCCGTAAAAAAATTGAAAAAAAAATCACGCTTGGAGCATGGATTGTGAAACAATTTCCAGCACATTGAAAATATTCTCGATAGACATCGCCTTTAAATATCGTGGAATGGTATAAATCCGTAAACAAATTTAAAAAATCACGCGTGGAGCACAAATTATGAAACAATTTCCAGCATATTGAGAATAGATTCGATAGACATCACCTTTAAATAACGCAAAATAGTATAAATCTGTAAAAAAATTGAAAAAAAAATCACGCTTGGAGCATGGATTGTGAATCAATTTCCAGCACATTGATAATAGTCTCGAGAGACATCGCCTTTAAAAAACGCGACATAGTATAAACCCGTAAACAAATTCAAAAAAATCACGCGTGGAGCACAGATTATGAAACAATTTCCCGCACAATGAGAATAGCCTCGATAGACATCGCCTTTAAAAAACGCGACATAGTATAAATCCGTAAACAAATTCAAAAAAATCACGCGTGGAGCACAGAGTATAAAACAATTTCTCGCACAATGAGAATAGCCTCGATAGACATCGCCTTTAAATAACGCAAATTTGTCTAAAGACGTAAACAAATTGAAAAAAATCACGCGTTGACCACAGATTATGAAACAATTTCCAGCGCATTGAGTATAGCCTTGATAGACATCACCTTTAAATAACGCAA
The DNA here is from genome assembly GCA_963932465.1 of Maratus speciosus. Taxonomy (NCBI): domain Eukaryota; kingdom Metazoa; phylum Arthropoda; class Arachnida; order Araneae; family Salticidae; genus Maratus; species Maratus speciosus. Next base: position 616,738,781 of record OZ010792.1, read on the forward strand.
AATAGTATAAAATGTAATAATTAGTATAAACAAATTGAAAAAAAAATCACGCTTGGAGCATAGATTGTGAATCAATTTCCAGCACATTGAAAATAGTCTCGATAGACATCGCCTTTAAAAAACGCTACATAGTATAAATCCGTAAACAAATTCAAAAAAATCACGCGTGGAGCAAAGATTATGAAACAATTTCCCGCACAATGAGAATAGCCTCGATAGACATCGCCTTTAAGTAACGCGAAATAGTATAAAAGGTAATAATTAGTATAAACAAATTGAAAAAAAAATCACGCTTGGAGCATAGATTGTGAATCAATTTCCAGCACATTGAAAATAGTCTCGATAGAAATCGCCTTTAAAAAACGCGACATAGTATAAATCCGTAAACAAATTCAAAAAAATCACGCGTGGAGCACAGATTATGAAACAATTTCCCGCACAATGAGAATAGCCTCGATAAACATCGCCTTTAAATAATGCGAAATAGTATAAAGACGTAAACAAATTGAAAAAATCACGCGTTGACCACAGATTATGAAACAATTTCCAGCACATTGAGTATAGCCTTGATAGACATCACCTTTAAATAACGCAAAATAGTATAAAATGTAATAATTAGTATAAACAAATTGAAAAAAAAATCATGCGTGGAGCACAGATTATGAAACAATTTCCCGCACAATGAGAATAGCCTCCATAGACATCGCCTTTAAATAACGCGAAATAGTATAAAGACGTAAACAAATTGAAAAAAAATCACGCGTTGAGCACAGATTATGAAACAATTTCCAGCACATTGAGTATAGCCTTGACAGACATCACCTTTAAATAACGCGAAATAGTATAAAATGTAATAGTTAGTATAAACAAATTGAAAAAAAAAATCACGCTTGGAGCATAGATTGTGAATCAATTTCCAGCACATTGAAAATAGTCTCGATAGACATCGCCTTTAAAAAACGCTACATAGTATAAATCCGTAAACAAATTCAAAAAAATCACGCGTGGAGCAAAGATTATGAAACAATTTCCCGCACAATGAGAATAGCCTCGATAGACATCGCCTTTAAGTAACGCGAAATAGTATAAAAGGTAATAATTAGTATAAACAAATTGAAAAAAAAATCACGCTTGGAGCATAGATTGTGAATCAATTTCCAGCACATTGAAAATAGTCTCGATAGACATCGCCTTTAAAAAACGCGACATAGTATAAATCCGTAAACAAATTCAAAAAAATCACGCGTGGAGCACAGATTATGAAACAATTTCCCGCACAATGAGAATAGCCTCGATAGACATCGCCTTTAAATAACGCGAAATAGTATAAAGACGTAAACAAATTGAAAAAAATCACGCGTTGACCACAGATTATGAAACAATTTCCAGCACATTGAGTATAGCCTTGATAGACATCACCTTTAAATAACGCAAAATAGTATAAAATGTAATAATTAGTATAAACAAATTGAAAAAAAAATCATGCGTGGAGCACAGATTATGAAACAATTTCCCGCACAATGAGAATAGCCTCCATAGACATCGCCTTTAAATAACGCGGAATAGTATAAAGACGTAAACAAATTGAAAAAAAATCACGCGTTGAGCACAGATTATGAAACAATTTCCAGCACATTGAGTATAGCCTTGACAGACATCACCTTTAAATAACGCGAAATAGTATAAAATGTAATAATTAGTATAAACAAATTGAAAAAAAAAAATCACGCTTGGAGCATAGATTGTGAAAAAATATCTAGCACATTGAAAATATTCTCAATAGACATCGCCTTTAAATATCATGGAATGGTATAAATCCGTAAACAAATTTAAAAAATCACGCGTGGAGCACAAATTATGAAACAATTTCCAGCACATTGAGAATAGATTCGATAGACATCACCTTTAAATAACGCGAAATAGTATAAATCTGTAAAAAAATTGAAAAAAAAATCACGTTTGGAGCATGGATTGTGAAACAATTTCCAGCACATTGAAAATATTCTCGATAGACATCGCCTTTAAATATCGTGGAATGGTATAAATCCGTAAACAAATTTAAAAAATCACGCGTGGAGCACAAATTATGAAACAATTTCCAGCATATTGAGAATAGATTCTATAGACATCAACTTTAAATAACGCAAAATAGTATAAATCTGTAAAAAAATTGAAAAAAAAATCACGCTTGGAGCATGGATTGTGAATCAATTTCCAGCACATTGATAATAGTCTCGAGAGACATCGCCTTTAAAAAACGCGACATAGTATAAATCCGTAAACAAATTCAAAAAAATCACGCGTGGAGCACAGATTATGAAACAATTTCCCGCACAATGAGAATAGCCTCGATAGACATCGCCTTTAAAAAACGCGACATAGTATAAATCCGTAAACAAATTCAAAAAAATCACGCGTGGAGCACAGATTATAAAACAATTTCCCGCACAATGAGAATAGCCTCGATAGACATCGCCTTTAAATAACGCGAATTTGTCTAAAGACGTAAACAAATTGAAAAAAATCACGCGTTGACCACAGATTATGAAACAATTTCCAGCACGTTGAGTATAGCCTTGATAGACATCAACTTTAAATAACGCAAAATAGTATAAAATGTAATAATTAGTATAAACAAATTGAAAAAAAAATCACGCTTGGAGCATAGATTGTGAATCAATTTCCAGCACATTGAAAATAGTCTCGATAGACATCGCCTTTAAAAAACGCTACATAGTATAAATCCGTAAACAAATTCAAAAAAATCACGCGTGGAGCAAAGATTATGAAACAATTTCCCGCACAATGAGAATAGCCTCGATAGACATCGCCTTTAAGTAACGCGAAATAGTATAAAAGGTAATAATTAGTATAAACAAATTGAAAAAAAAATCACGCTTGGAGCATAGATTGTGAATCAATTTCCAGCACATTGAAAATAGTCTCGATAGACATCGCCTTTAAAAAACGCGACATATTATAAATCCGTAAACAAATTCAAAAAAATCACGCGTGGAGCACAGATTATGAAACAATTTCCCGCACAATGAGAATAGCCTCGATAGACATCGCCTTTAAATAACGCGAAATAGTATAAAGACGTAAACAAATTGAAAAAAATCACGCGTTGACCACAGATTATGAAACAATTTCCAGCACATTGAGTATAGCCTTGATAGACATCACCTTTAAATAACGCAAAATAGTATAAAATGTAATAATTAGTATAAACAAATTGAAAAAAAAATCATGCGTGGAGCACAGATTATGAAACAATTTCCCGCACAATGAGAATAGCCTCCATAGACATCGCCTTTAAATAACGCGAAATAGTATAAAGACGTAAACAAATTGAAAAAAAATCACGCGTTGAGCACAGATTATGAAACAATTTCCAGCACATTGAGTATAGCCTTGACAGACATCACCTTTAAATAACGCGAAATAGTATAAAATGTAATAATTAGTATAAACAAATTGAAAAAAAAAATCACGCTTGGAGCATAGATTGTGAAAAAATATCTAGCACATTGAAAATATTCTCAATAGACATCGCCTTTAAATATCATGGAATGGTATAAATCCGTAAACAAATTTAAAAAATCACGCGTGGAGCACAAATTATGAAACAATTTCCAGCACATTGAGAATAGATTCGATAGACATCACCTTTAAATAACGCGAAATAGTATAAATCTGTAAAAAAATTGAAAAAAAAATCACGTTTGGAGCATGGATTGTGAAACAATTTCCAGCACATTGAAAATATTCTCGATAGACATCGCCTTTAAATATCGTGGAATGGTATAAATCCGTAAACAAATTTAAAAAATCACGCGTGGAGCACAAATTATGAAACAATTTCCAGCATATTGAGAATAGATTCTATAGACATCAACTTTAAATAACGCAAAATAGTATAAATCTGTAAAAAAATTGAAAAAAAAATCACGCTTGGAGCATGGATTGTGAATCAATTTCCAGCACATTGATAATAGTCTCGAGAGACATCGCCTTTAAAAAACGCGACATAGTATAAATCCGTAAACAAATTCAAAAAAATCACGCGTGGAGCACAGATTATGAAACAATTTCCCGCACAATGAGAATAGCCTCGATAGACATCGCCTTTAAAAAACGCGACATAGTATAAATCCGTAAACAAATTCAAAAAAATCACGCGTGGAGCACAGATTATAAAACAATTTCCCGCACAATGAGAATAGCCTCGATAGACATCGCCTTTAAATAACGCGAATTTGTCTAAAGACGTAAAAAAATTGAAAAAAATCACGCGTTGACCACAGATTATGAAACAATTTCCAGCACATTGAGTATAGCCTTGATAGACATCACCTTTAAATAACGCAAAATAGTATAAAATGTAATAATTAGTATACACAAATTGAAAAAAAAAATCATGCGTGGAGCACAGATTATGAAACAATTTCCCGCCAATGAGAATAGCCTCGATAGACATCGCCTTTAAATAACGCGAAATAGTATAAAGACGTAAACAAATTGAAAAAAATTACGCGTTGAGCACAGATTATGAAACAATTTCCAGCACATTGAGTATAGCCTTGACAAACACCACCTTTAAATAACGCGAAATAGTATAAAATGTAATAATTAGTATAAACAAATTGAAAAAAAAAATCACGCTTGGAGCATAGATTGTGAAAAAATATCTAGCACATTGAAAATAGTCTCCATAGACATCACCTTTAAATAACGCGAAATAGTATAAATCTGTAAAAAAATTGACAAAAAAATCACGCTTGGAGCATGGATTGTGAAACAATTTCCAGCACATTGAAAATATTCTCGATAGACATCGCCTTTAAATATCGTGGAATGGTATAAATCCGTAAACATATTGAAAAAATCACGCGTGGAGCACAAATTATGAAACAATTTCCAGCACATTGAGAATAGCCTCGATAGACATCACCTTTAAATAACGCGAAATAGTATAAATCTGTAAAAAAATTGAAAAAAAAATCACGCTTGGAGCATGGATTGTGAAACAATTTCTCGCACAATGAGAATAGCCTCGATAGACATCGCCTTTAAAAAACGCGACATAGTATAAATCCGTAAACAAATTCAAAAAAATCACGCGTGGAGCACAGATTATAAAACAATTTCTCGCACAATGAGAATAGCCTCGATAGACATCGCCTTTAAAAAACGCGACATAGTATAAATCCGTAAACAAATTCAAAAAAATCACGCGTGGAGCACAGATTATAAAACAATTTCTCGCACAATGAGAATAGCCTCGATAGACATCGCCTTTAAATAACGCGAATTTGTCTAAAGACGTAAACAAATTGAAAAAAATCACGCGTTGACCACAGATTATGAAACAATTTCCAGCACATTGAGTATAGCCTTGATAGACATCACCTTTAAATAACGCAAAATAGTATAAAATGTAATAATTAGTATAAACAAATTGAAAAAAAAATCACGCTTGGAGCATAGATTGTGAATCAATTTCCAGCACATTGAAAATAGTCTCGATAGACATCGCCTTTAAAAAACGCTACATAGTATAAATCCGTAAACAAATTCAAAAAAATCACGCGTGGAGCAAAGATTATGAAACAATTTCCCGCAAAATGAGAATAGCCTCGATAGACATCGCCTTTAAGTAACGCGAAATAGTATAAAAGGTAATAATTAGTATAAACAAATTGAAAAAAAAATCACGCTTGGAGCATAGATTGTGAATCAATTTCCAGCACATTGAAAATAGTCTCGATAGACATCGCCTTTAAAAAACGCGACATAGTATAAATCCGTAAACAAATTCAAAAAAATCACGCGTGGAGCACAGATTATGAAACAATTTCCCGCACAATGAGAATAGCCTCGATAGACATCGCCTTTAAATAACGCGAAATAGTATAAAGACGTAAACAAATTGAAAAAAATCACGCGTTGACCACAGATTATGAAACAATTTCCAGCACATTGAGTATAGCCTTGATAGACATCACCTTTAAATAACGCAAAATAGTATAAAATGTAATAATTAGTATAAACAAATTGAAAAAAAAATCATGCGTGGAGCACAGATTATGAAACAATTTCCCGCACAATGAGAATAGCCTCCATAGACATCGCCTTTAAATAACGCGAAATAGTATAAAGACGTAAACAAATTGAAAAAAAATCACGCGTTGAGCACAGATTATGAAACAATTTCCAGCACATTGAGTATAGCCTTGACAGACATCACCTTTAAATAACGCGAAATAGTATAAAATGTAATAATTAGTATAAACAAATTGAAAAAAAAAATCACGCTTGGAGCATAGATTGTGAAAAAATATCTAGCACATTGAAAATATTCTCAATAGACATCGCCTTTAAATATCATGGAATGGTATAAATCCGTAAACAAATTTAAAAAATCACGCGTGGAGCACAAATTATGAAACAATTTCCAGCACATTGAGAATAGATTCGATAGACATCACCTTTAAATAACGCGAAATAGTATAAATCTGTAAAAAAATTGAAAAAAAAATCACGTTTGGAGCATGGATTGTGAAACAATTTCCAGCACATTGAAAATATTCTCGATAGACATCGCCTTTAAATATCGTGGAATGGTATAAATCCGTAAACAAATTAAAAAAATCACGCGTGGAGCACAAATTATGAAACAATTTCCAGCATATTGAGAATAGATTCTATAGACATCAACTTTAAATAACGCAAAATAGTATAAATCTGTAAAAAAATTGAAAAAAAAATCACGCTTGGAGCATGGATTGTGAATCAATTTCCAGCACATTGATAATAGTCTCGAGAGACATCGCCTTTAAAAAACGCGACATAGTATAAATCCGTAAACAAATTCAAAAAAATCACGCGTGGAGCACAGATTATGAAACAATTTCCCGCACAATGAGAATAGCCTCGATAGACATCGCCTTTAAAAAACGCGACATAGTATAAATCCGTAAACAAATTCAAAAAAATCACGCGTGGAGCACAGATTATAAAACAATTTCCCGCACAATGAGAATAGCCTCGATAGACATCGCCTTTAAATAACGCGAATTTGTCTGAAGACGTAAACAAATTCAAAAAAATCACGCGTTGACCACAGATTATGAAACAATTTCCAGCACATTGAGTATAGCCTTGATAGACATCACCTTTAAATAACGCAAAATAGTATAAAATGTAATAATTAGTATACACAAATTGAAAAAAAAAATCATGCGTGGAGCACAGATTATGAAACAATTTCCCGCCAATGAGAATAGCCTCGATAGACATCGCCTTTAAATAACGCGAAATAGTATAAAGACGTAAACAAATTGAAAAAAATTACGCGTTGAGCACAGATTATGAAACAATTTCCAGCACATTGAGTATAGCCTTGACAAACACCACCTTTAAATAACGCGAAATAGTATAAAATGTAATAATTAGTATAAACAAATTGAAAAAAAAAATCACGCTTGGAGCATAGATTGTGAAAAAATATCTAGCACATTGAAAATAGTCTCCATAGACATCACCTTTAAATAACGCGAAATAGTATAAATCTGTAAAAAAATTGACAAAAAAATCACGCTTGGAGCATGGATTGTGAAACAATTTCCAGCACATTGAAAATATTCTCGATAGACATCGCCTTTAAATAACGCGAAATAATATAAATCTGAAAACAAATTAAAAAAAATTACGCGTGGAGCACAGATTATGAAACAATTTCCAGCACATTGAGAATAGCCTCGATAGACATCACCTTTAAATAACGCGAAATAGTATAAATCTGTAAAAAAATTGAAAAAAAAATCACGCTTGGAGCATGGATTGTGAAACAATTTCCAGCACATTGAAAATATTCTCGATAGACATCGCCTTTAAATAACGCGAAATAGTATAAATCTGTAAATAATTTAAAAGAAATCACGCGTGGAGCACCGATTATGAAACAATTTCCACATTGAGAATAGTCTCGATAGACATCACCTTTAAAAAACGCGAAATAGTATAAATCTGAAAACAAATTCAAAAAAATCACCCGTGGAGCACAGATTGTGAAAGAATTACCAGCACATTGAGAATAGTCTCGAAAGACATCGCCTTTAAATAACGCGAAATTTTATAAAATCCGTAAACAAATTGAAAAAAAATAACGCTTGGAGCATAAATTGTGAAACAATTTCCAGCACATTGATAATAGTCTCGATAGACATCGCCTTTAAAAAACGCGACATAGTATAAATCCGTAAAAAAATTCAAAAAAATCACGCGTGCAGGACAGATTATGAAACAATTTCCCGCACAATGAGAATAGCCTCGATAGACATCGCCTTTAAATAACGCGAAATAGTATAAAATGTAATAATTAGTATAAATAAATTGAAAAAAAATCACGCTTGGAGCATAGATTGTGAATCAATTTCCAGCACATTGAAAATAGTCTCGATAGACATCGCCTTTAAAAAACGCGACATAGTATAAATCCGTAAACAAAATGAAAAAAATCACGCGTGGAGCACAGATTATGAAACAATTTCCCGCACAATGAGAATAGCCTCGATAGACATCGCGTTTAAATAACGCGAAATAGTATAAAGACTTAAACTAATTGAAAAAAATCACGCGTTGACCACAGATTATGAAACAATTTCCAGCACATTGAGTATAGCCTTGACAGACATCACCTTTAAATAACGCAAAATAGTATAAAATGTAATAATTAGTATAAACAAATTAAAAAAAAAATCACGCGTGGAGCACAGATTATGAAACAATTTCCCGCACAATGAGAATAGCCTCGATAGACATCGCCTTTAAATAACGCGAAATAGTATAAAGACGTAAACAAATTGAAAAAAATCACGCGTTGACCACAGATTATGAAACAATTTCCAGCACATTGAGTACAGCCTTGATAGACATCACCTTTAAATAACGCAAAATAGTATAAAATGTAATAATTAGTTTAAACAAATTGAAAAAAAAATCATGCGTGGAGCACAGATTATGAAACAATTTCCCGCACAATGAGAATAGCCTCCATAGACATCGCCTTTAAATAACGCGAAATAGTATAAACACGTAAAGAAATTGAAAAAAAATCACGCGTTGAGCACAGATTATGAAACAATTTCCAGCACATTGTGTATAGCCTTGACAGACATCACCTTTAAATAACGCGAAATAGTATAAAATGTAATAATTAGTATAAACAAATTGAAAAAAAAAATCACGCTTGGAGCATAGATTGTGAAAAAATATCTAGCACATTGAAAATATTCTCAATAGACATCGCCTTTAAATATCGTGGAATGGTATAAATCCGTAAACAAATTTAAAAAATCACGCGTGGAGCACAAATTATGAAACAATTTCCAGCACATTGAGAATAGCCTCGATAGACATCACCTTTAAATAACGCGAAATAGTATAAATCTGTAAAAAAATTGAAAAAAAAATCACGCTTGGAGCATGGATTGTGAAACAATTTCCAGCACATTGAAAATATTCTCAATAGACATCACCTTTAAATAACGCGAAATAGTATAAATCTGAAAACAAATTAAAAAAAATTACGCGTGGAGCACAGATTATGAAACAATTTCCAGCACATTGAGAATAGCCTCGATAGACATCACCTTTAAATAACGCGAAATAGTATAAATCTGTAAAAAAATTGAAAAAAAAATCACGCTTGGAGCATGGATTGTGAATCAATTTCCAGCACATTGATAATAGTCTCGAGAGACATCGCCTTTAAAAAACGCGACATAGTATAAATCCGTAAACAAATTCAAAAAAATCACGCGTGGAGCACAGTTTATGAAACAATTTCCCGCACAATGAGAATAGCCTCGATAGACATCGCCTTTAAAAAACGCGACATAGTATAAATCCGTAAACAAATTCAAAAAAATCACGCGTGGAGCACAGATTATAAAACAATTTCCCGCACAATGAGAATAGCCTCGATAGACATCGCCTTTAAATAACGCGAATTTGTCTAAAGACGTAAACAAATTCAAAAAAATCACGCGTTGACCACAGATTATGAAACAATTTCCAGCACATTGAGTATAGCCTTGATAGACATCACCTTTAAATAACGCAAAATAGTATAAAATGTAATAATTAGTATACACAAATTGAAAAAAAAAATCATGCGTGGAGCACAGATTATGAAACAATTTCCCGCCAATGAGAATAGCCTCGATAGACATCGCCTTTAAATAACGCGAAATAGTATAAAGACGTAAACAAATTGAAAAAATTTACGCGTTGAGCACAGATTATGAAACAATTTCCAGCACATTGAGTATAGCCTTGACAAACACCACCTTTAAATAACGCGAAATAGTATAAAATGTAATAATTAGTATAAACAAATTGAAAAAAAAAATCACGCTTGGAGCATAGATTGTGAAAAAATATCTAGCACATTGAAAATAGTCTCCATAGACATCACCTTTAAATAACGCGAAATAGTATAAATCTGTAAAAAAATTGACAAAAAAATCACGCTTGGAGCATGGATTGTGAAACAATTTCCAGCACATTGAAAATATTCTCGATAGACATCGCCTTTAAATAACGCGAAATAGTATAAATCTGAAAACAAATTAAAAAAAATTACGCGTGGAGCACAGATTATGAAACAATTTCCAGCACATTGAGAATAGCCTCGATAGACATCACCTTTAAATAACGCGAAATAGTATAAATCTGTAAAAAAATTGAAAAAAAAATCACGCTTGGAGCATGGATTGTGAAACAATTTCCAGCACATTGAAAATATTCTCGATAGACATCGCCTTTAAATAACGCGAAATAGTATAAATCTGTAAATAATTTAAAAGAAATCACGCGTGGAGCACCGATTATGAAACAATTTCCACATTGAGAATAGTCTCGATAGACATCACCTTTAAAAAACGCGAAATAGTATAAATCTGAAAACAAATTCAAAAAAATCACCCGTGGAGCACAGATTGTGAAAGAATTACCAGCACATTGAGAATAGTCTCGAAAGACATCGCCTTTAAATAACGCGAAATTTTATAAAATCCGTAAACAAATTGAAAAAAAATAACGCTTGGAGCATAAATTGTGAAACAATTTCCAGCACATTGATAATAGTCTCGATAGACATCGCCTTTAAAAAACGCGACATAGTATAAATCCGTAAAAAAATTCAAAAAAATCACGCGTGCAGGACAGATTATGAAACAATTTCCCGCACAATGAGAATAGCCTTGATAGACATCGCCTTTAAATAACGCGAAATAGTATAAAATGTAATAATTAGTATAAATAAATTGAAAAAAAATCACGCTTGGAGCATAGATTGTGAATCAATTTCCAGCACATTGAAAATAGTCTCGATAGACATCGCCTTTAAAAAACGCGACATAGTATAAATCCGTAAACAAAATGAAAAAAATCACGCGCGGAGCACAGATTATGAAACAATTTCCCGCACAATGAGAATAGCCTCGATAGACATCGCGTTTAAATAACGCGAAATAGTATAAAGACTTAAACTAATTGAAAAAAATCACGCGTTGACCACAGATTATGAAACAATTTCCAGCACATTGAGTATAGCCTTGACAGACATCACCTTTAAATAACGCAAAATAGTATAAAATGTAATAATTAGTATAAACAAATTAAAAAAAAATCACGTGTGGAGCACAGATTATGAAACAATTTCCCGCACAATGAGAATAGCCTCGATAGAACATCGCCTTTAAATAACGCGAAATAGTATAAAGACGTAAACTAATTGAAAAAAATCACGCGTTGACCACAGATTATGAAACAATTTCCAGCACATTGAGTATAGCCTTGATAGACATCACCTTTAAATAACGCAAAATAGTATAAAATGTAATAATTAGTTTAAACAAATTGAAAAAAAAATCATGCGTGGAGCACAGATTATGAAACAATTTCCCGCACAATGAGAATAGCCTCCATAGACATCGCCTTTAAATAACGCGAAATAGTATAAACACGTAAACAAATTGAAAAAAAATCACGCGTTGAGCACAGATTATGAAACAATTTCCAGCACATTGTGTATAGCCTTGACAGACATCACCTTTAAATAACGCGAAATAGTATAAAATGTAATAATTAGTATAAACAAATTGAAAAAAAAAATCACGCTTGGAGCATAGATTGTGAAAAAATATCTAGCACATTGAAAATATTCTCAATAGACATCGCCTTTAAATATCGTGGAATGGTATAAATCCGTAAACAAATTTAAAAAATCACGCGTGGAGCACAAATTATGAAACAATTTCCAGCACATTGAGAATAGCCTCGATAGACATCACCTTTAAATAACGCGAAATAGTATAAATCTGAAAACAAATTAAAAAAAATTACGCGTGGAGCACAGATTATGAAACAATTTCCAGCACATTGAGAATAGCCTCGATAGACATCACCTTTAAATAACGCGAAATAGTATAAATCTGTAAAAAAATTGAAAAAAAAATCACGCTTGGAGCATGGATTGTGAAACAATTTCCAGCACATTGAAAATATTCTCGATAGACATCGCCTTTAAATAACGCGAAATAGTATAAATCTGTAAATAATTTAAAAGAAATCACGCGTGGAGCACAGATTATGAAACAATTTCCACATTGAGAATAGTCTCGATAGACATCACCTTTAAAAAACACGAAATAGTATAAATCTGAAAACAAATTCAAAAAAATCACCCGTGGAGCACAGATTATGAAAGAATTTCCAGCACATTGAGAATAGTCTCGAAAGACATCGCCTTTAAATAACGCGAAATTTTATAAAATCCGTAAACAAATTGAAAAAAAATCACGCTTGGAGCATAAATTGTGAAACAATTTCCAGCACATTGATAATAGTCTCGATAGACATCGCCTTTAAAAAACGCGACATAGTATAAATCCGTAAACAAATTCAAAAAAATCACGCGTGCAGGACAGATTATGAAACAATTTCCCGCACAATGAGAATAGCCTCGATAGACATCGCCTTTAAATAACGCGAAATAGTATAAAATGTAATAATTAGTATAAACAAATTGAAAAAAAATCACGCTTGGAGCATAGATTGTGAATCAATTTCCAGCACATTGAAAATAGTCTCGATAGACATCGCCTTTAAAAAACGCGACATAGTATAAATCCGTAAACAAATTGAAAAAAATCACGCGTGGAGCACAGATTATGAAACAATTTCCCGCACAATGAGAATAGCCTCGATAGACATCGCGTTTAAATAACGCGAAATAGTATAAAGACTTAAACTAATTGAAAAAAATCACGCGTTGACCACAGATTATGAAACAATTTCCAGCACATTGAGTATAGCCTTGACAGGCATCACCTTTAAATAACGCAAAATAGTATAAAATGTAATAATTAGTATAAACAAATTGAAAAAAAAATCACGCTTGGAGCATAGATTGTGAATCAATTTCCAGCACATTGAAAATAGTCTCGATAGAAATCGCCTTTAAAAAACGCGACATAGTATAAATCCGTAAACAAATTCGAAAAAATCACGCGTGGAGCACAGATTATGAAACAATTTCCCGCACAATGAGAATAGCCTCGATAGACATCGCCTTTAAATAACGCGAAATAGTATAAAGACGTAAAGAAATTGAAAAAAATCACGCGTTGACCACAGATTATGAAACAATTTCCAGCACATTGAGTATAGCCTTGATAGACATCACCTTTAAATAACGCAAAATAGTATAAAATGTAATAATTAGTTTAAACAAATTGAAAAAAAAATCATGCGTGGAGCACAGATTATGAAACAATTTCCCGCACAATGAGAATAGCCTCCATAGACATCGCCTTTAAATAACGCGAAATAGTATAAACACGTAAACAAATTGAAAAAAAATCACGCGTTGAGCACAGATTATGAAACAATTTCCAGCACATTGTGTATAGCCTTGACAGACATCACCTTTAAATAACGCGAAATAGTATAAAATGTAATAATTAGTATAAACAAATTGAAAAAAAAAATCACGCTTGGAGCATAGATTGTGAAAAAATATCTAGCACATTGAAAATATTCTCAATAGACATCGCCTTTAAATATCGTGGAATGGTATAAATCCGTAAACAAATTTAAAAAATCACGCGTGGAGCACAAATTATGAAACAATTTCCAGCACATTGAGAATAGCCTCGATAGACATCACCTTTAAATAACGCGAAATAGTATAAATCTGTAAAAAAATTGAAAAAAAAATCACGCTTGGAGCATGGATTGTGAAACAATTTCCAGCACATTGAAAATATTCTCAATAGACATCACCTTTAAATAACGCGAAATAGTATAAATCTGAAAACAAATTAAAAAAAATTACGCGTGGAGCACAGATTATGAAACAATTTCCAGCACATTGAGAATAGCCTCGATAGACATCACCTTTAAATAACGCGAAATAGTATAAATCTGTAAAAAAATTGAAAAAAAAATCACGCTTGGAGCATGGATTGTGAAACAATTTCCAGCACATTGAAAATATTCTCGATAGACATCGCCTTTAAATAACGCGAAATAGTATAAATCTGTAAATAATTTAAAAGAAATCACGCGTGGAGCACAGATTATGAAACAATTTCCACATTGAGAATAGTCTCGATAGACATCACCTTTAAAAAACACGAAATAGTATAAATCTGAAAACAAATTCAAAAAAATCACCCGTGGAGCACAGATTATGAAAGAATTTCCAGCACATTGAGAATAGTCTCGAAAGACATCGCCTTTAAATAACGCGAAATTTTATAAAATCCGTAAACAAATTGAAAAAAAATCACGCTTGGAGCATAAATTGTGAAACAATTTCCAGCACATTGATAATAGTCTCGATAGACATCGCCTTTAAAAAACGCGACATAGTATAAATCCGTAAACAAATTCAAAAAAATCACGCGTGCAGGACAGATTATGAAACAATTTCCCGCACAATGAGAATAGCCTCGATAGACATCGCCTTTAAATAACGCGAAATAGTATAAAATGTAATAATTAGTATAAACAAATTGAAAAAAAATCACGCTTGGAGCATAGATTGTGAATCAATTTCCAGCACATTGAAAATAGTCTCGATAGACATCGCCTTTAAAAAACGCGACATAGTATAAATCCGTAAACAAATTGAAAAAAATCACGCGTGGAGCACAGATTATGAAACAATTTCCCGCACAATGAGAATAGCCTCGATAGACATCGCGTTTAAATAACGCGAAATAGTATAAAGACTTAAACTAATTGAAAAAAATCACGCGTTGACCACAGATTATGAAACAATTTCCAGCACATTGAGTATAGCCTTGACAGGCATCACCTTTAAATAACGCAAAATAGTATAAAATGTAATAATTAGTATAAACAAATTGAAAAAAAAATCACGCTTGGAGCATAGATTGTGAATCAATTTCCAGCACATTGAAAATAGTCTCGATAGAAATCGCCTTTAAAAAACGCGACATAGTATAAATCCGTAAACAAATTCGAAAAAATCACGCGTGGAGCACAGATTATGAAACAATTTCCCGCACAATGAGAATAGCCTCGATAGACATCGCCTTTAAATAACGCGAAATAGTATAAAGACGTAAAGAAATTGAAAAAAATCACGCGTTGACCACAGATTATGAAACAATTTCCAGCACATTGAGTATAGCCTTGATAGACATCACCTTTAAATAACGCAAAATAGTATAAAATGTAATAATTAGTTTAAACAAATTGAAAAAAAAATCATGCGTGGAGCACACATTATGAAACAATTTCCCGCACAATGAGAATAGCATCCATAGACATCGCCTTTAAATAACGCGAAATAGTATAAACACGTAAACAAATTGAAAAAAAATCACGCGTTGAGCACAGATTATGAAACAATTTCCAGCACATTGTGTATAGCCTTGACAGACATCACCTTTAAATAACGCGAAATAGTATAAAATGTAATAATTAGTATAAACAAATTGAAAAAAAAAATCACGCTTGGAGCATAGATTGTGAAAAAATATCTAGCACATTGAAAATATTCTCAATAGACATCGCCTTTAAATATCGTGGAATGGTATAAATCCGTAAACAAATTTAAAAAATCACGCGTGGAGCACAAATTATGAAACAATTTCCAGCACATTGAGAATAGCCTCGATAGACATCACCTTTAAATAACGCGAAATAGTATAAATCTGTAAAAAAATTGAAAAAAAAATCACGCTTGGAGCATGGATTGTGAAACAATTTCCAGCACATTGAAAATATTCTCAATAGACATCACCTTTAAATAACGCGAAATAGTATAAATCTGAAAACAAATTAAAAAAAATTACGCGTGGAGCACAGATTATGAAACAATTTCCAGCACATTGAGAATAGCCTCGATAGACATCACCTTTAAATAACGCGAAATAGTATAAATCTGTAAAAAAATTGAAAAAAAAATCACGCTTGGAGCATGGATTGTGAAACAATTTCCAGCACATTTAGAATATTCTCGATAGACATCGCCTTTAAATAACGCGAAATAATATAAATCTGTAAATAATTTAAAAGAAATCACGCGTGGAGCACAGATTATGAAACAATTTCCACATTGAGAATAGTCTCGATAGACATCACCTTTAAAAAACACGAAATAGTATAAATCTGAAAACAAATTCAAAAAAATCACCCGTGGAACACAGATTATGAAAGAATTTCCAGCACATTGAGAATAGTCTCGAAAGACATCGCCTTTAAATAACGCGAAATTTTATAAAATCCGTAAACAAATTGAAAAAAAATCACGCTTGGAGCATAAATTGTGAAACAATTTCCAGCACATTGATAATAGTCTCGATAGACATCGCCTTTAAAAAACGCGACATAGTATAAATCCGTAAACAAATTCAAAAAAATCACGCGTGCAGGACAGATTATGAAACAATTTCCCGCACAATGAGAATAGCCTCGATAGACATCGCCTTTAAATAACGCGAAATAGTATAAAATGTAATAATTAGTATAAACAAATTGAAAAAAAATCACGCTTGGAGCATAGATTGTGAATCAATTTCCAGCACATTGAAAATAGTCTCGATAGACATCGCCTTTAAAAAACGCGACATAGTATAAATCCGTAAACAAATTGAAAAAAATCACGCGTGGAGCACAGATTATGAAACAATTTCCAGCACAATGAGAATAGCCTCGATAGACATCGCGTTTAAATAACGCGAAATAGTATAAAGACTTAAACTAATTGAAAAAAATCACGCGTTGACCACAGATTATGAAACAATTTCCATCACATTGAGTATAGCCTTGACAGACATCACCTTTAAATAACGCAAAATAGTATAAAATGTAATAATTAGTATAAACAAATTGAAAAAAAAATCACGCTTGGAGCATAGATTGTGAATCAATTTCCAGCACATTGAAAATAGTCTCGATAGAAATCGCCTTTAAAAAACGCGACATAGTATAAATCCGTAAACAAATTCGAAAAAATCACGCGTGGAGCACAGATTATGAAACAATTTCCCGCACAATGAGAATAGCCTCGATAGACATCGCCTTTAAATAACGCGAAATAGTATAAAGACGTAAACAAATTGAAAAAAATCACGCGTTGACCACAGATTATGAAACAATTTCCAGCACATTGAGTATAGCCTTGATAGACATCACCTTTAAATAACGCAAAATAGTATAAAATGTAATAATTAGTTTAAACAAATTGAAAAAAAAATCATGCGTGGAGCACAGATTATGAAACAATTTCCCGCACAATGAGAATAGCCTCCATAGACATCGCCTTTAAATAACGCGAAATAGTATAAACACGTAAACAAATTGAAAAAAAATCACGCGATGAGCACAGATTATGAAACAATTTCCAGCACATTGTGTATAGCTTTGACAGACATCACCTTTAAATAACGCGAAATAGTATAAAATGTAATAATTAGTATAAACAAATTGAAAAAAAAAATCACGCTTGGAGCATAGATTGTGAAAAAATATCTAGCACATTGAAAATATTCTCAATAGACATCGCCTTTAAATATCGTGGAATGGTATAAATCCGTAAACAAATTTAAAAAATCACGCGTGGAGCACAAATTATGAAACAATTTCCAGCACATTGAGAATAGATTCGATAGACATCACCTTTAAATAACGCGAAATAGTATAAATCTGTAAAAAAATTGAAAAAAAAATCACGCTTGGAGCATGGATTGTGAAACAATTTCCAGCACATTGAAAATATTCTCAATAGACATCACCTTTAAATAACGCGAAATAGTATAAATCTGAAAACAAATTAAAAAAAATCACGCGTGGAGCAAAGATTATGAAACAATTTCCAGCACATTGAGAATAGCCTCGATAGACATCACCTTTAAATAACGCGAAATAGTATAAATCTGTAAAAAAATTGAAAAAAAAATCACGCTTGGAGCATGGATTGTGAAACAATTTCCAGCACATTTAGAATATTCTCGATAGACATCGCCTTTAAATAACGCGAAATAATATAAATCTGTAAATAATTTAAAAGAAATCACGCGTGGACCACAGATTACGAAACAATTTCCAGCACATTGAGAATAGTCTCGATAGACATCACCTTTAAAAAACGCGAAATAGTATAAATCCGTAAACAAATTAAAAAAAAATCACCCGTGGAGCACAGATTATGAAACAATTTCCAGCACATTGAGAATAGTCTCGAAAGACATCGCCTTTAAATAACGCGAAATTTTATAAAATCCGTAAAAAATTTGAAAAAAAAGTCACGCTTGGAGCATAAATTGTGAAACAATTTCCAGCACATTGATAATAGTCTCGATAGACATCGCCTTTAAAAAACGCGACATAGTATAAATCCGTAAACAAATTCAAAAATATCACGCGTGGAGCACAGATTATGAAACAATTTCCCGCACAATGAGAATAGCCTCGATAGACATCGCCTTTAAATAACGCGAAATAGTATAAAATGTAATAATTAGTATAAACAAATTGAAAAAAAATCACGCTTGGAGCATAGATTGTGAATCAATTTCCAGCACATTGAAAATAGTCTCGATAGACATCGCCTTTAAAAAACGCGACATAGTATAAATCCGTAAACAAATTGAAAAAAATCACGCGTGGAGCACAGATTATGAAACAATTTCCCGCACAATGAGAATAGCCTCGATAGACATCGCGTTTAAATAACGCGAAATAGTATAAAGACTTAAACTAATTGAAAAAAATCACGCGTTGACCACAGATTATGAAACAATTTCCAGCACATTGAGTATAGCCTTGACAGACATCACCTTTAAATAACGCAAAATAGTATAAAATGTAATAATTAGTATAAACAAATTGAAAAAAAAATCACGCTTGGAGCATAGATTGTGAATCAATTTCCAGCACATTGAAAATAGTCTCGATAGAAATCGCCTTTAAAAAACGCGACATAGTATAAATCCGTAAACAAATTCGAAAAAATCACGCGTGGAGCACAGATTATGAAACAATTTCCCGCACAATGAGAATAGCCTCGATAGACATCGCCTTTAAATAACGCGAAATAGTATAAAGACGTAAAGAAATTGAAAAAAATCACGCGTTGACCACAGATTATGAAACAATTTCCAGCACATTGAGTATAGCCTTGATAGACATCACCTTTAAATAACGCAAAATAGTATAAAATGTAATAATTAGTTTAAACAAATTGAAAAAAAAATCATGCGTGGAGCACACATTATGAAACAATTTCCCGCACAATGAGAATAGCATCCATAGACATCGCCTTTAAATAACGCGAAATAGTATAAACACGTAAACAAATTGAAAAAAAATCACGCGTTGAGCACAGATTATGAAACAATTTCCAGCACATTGTGTATAGCCTTGACAGACATCACCTTTAAATAACGCGAAATAGTATAAAATGTAATAATTAGTATAAACAAATTGAAAAAAAAAATCACGCTTGGAGCATAGATTGTGAAAAAATATCTAGCACATTGAAAATATTCTCAATAGACATCGCCTTTAAATATCGTGGAATGGTATAAATCCGTAAACAAATTTAAAAAATCACGCGTGGAGCACAAATTATGAAACAATTTCCAGCACATTGAGAATAGCCTCGATAGACATCACATTTAAATAACGCGAAATAGTATAAATCTGTAAAAAAATTGAAAAAAAAATCACGCTTGGAGCATGGATTGTGAAACAATTTCCAGCACATTGAAAATATTCTCAATAGATATCACCTTTAAATAACGCGAAATAGTATAAATCTGAAAACAAATTAAAAAAAATTACGCGTGGAGCACAGATTATGAAACAATTTCCAGCACATTGAGAATAGCCTCGATAGACATCACCTTTAAATAACGCGAAATAGTATAAATCTGTAAAAAAATTGAAAAAAAAATCACGCTTGGAGCATGGATTGTGAAACAATTTCCAGCACATTGAAAATATTCTCGATAGACATCGCCTTTAAATAACGCGAAATAGTATAAATCTGTAAATAATTTAAAAGAAATCACGCGTGGAGCACAGATTATGAAACAATTTCCACATTGAGAATAGTCTCGATAGACATCACCTTTAAAAAACACGAAATAGTATAAATCTGAAAACAAATTCAAAAAAATCACCCGTGGAGCACAGATTATGAAAGAATTTCCAGCACATTGAGATTAGTCTCGAAAGACATCGCCTTTAAATAACGCGAAATTTTATAAATCCGTAAACAAATTGAAAAAAAATCACGCTTGGAGCATAAATTGTGAAACAATTTCCAGCACATTGATAATAGTCTCGATAGACATCGCCTTTAAAAAACGCGACATAGTATAAATCCGTAAACAAATTCAAAAAAATCACGCGTGCAGGACAGATTATGAAAGAATTTCCCGCACAATGAGAATAGCCTCGATAGACATCGCCTTTAAATAACGCGAAATAGTATAAAATGTAATAATTAGTATAAACAAATTGAAAAAAAATCACGCTTGGAGCATAGATTGTGAATCAATTTCCAGCACATTGAAAATAGTCTCGATAGACATCGCCTTTAAAAAACGCGACATAGTATAAATCCGTAAACAAATTGAAAAAAATCACGCGTGGAGCACAGATTATGAAACAATTTCCCGCACAATGAGAATAGCCTCGATAGACATCGCGTTTAAATAACGCGAAATAGTATAAAGACTTAAACTAATTGAAAAAAATCACGCGTTGACCACAGATTATGAAACAATTTCCAGCACATTGAGTATAGCCTTGACAGACATCACCTTTAAATAACGCAAAATAGTATAAAATGTAATAATTAGTATAAACAAATTGAAAAAAAAATCACGCTTGGAGCATGGATTGTGAATCAATTTCCAGCACATTGAAAATAGTCTCGATAGAAATCGCCTTTAAAAAACGCGACATAGTATAAATCCGTAAACAAATTCGAAAAAATCACGCGTGGAGCACAGATTATGAAACAATTTCCCGCACAATGAGAATAGCCTCGATAGACATCGCCTTTAAATAACGCGAAATAGTATAAAGACGTAAACAAATTGAAAAAAATCACGCGTTGACCACAGATTATGAAACAATTTCCAGCACATTGAGTATAGCCTTGATAGACATCACCTTTAAATAACGCAAAATAGTATAAAATGTAATAATTAGTTTAAACAAATTGAAAAAAAAATCATGCGTGGAGCACAGATTATGAAACAATTTCCCGCACAATGAGAATAGCCTCCATAGACATCGCCTTTAAATAACGCGAAATAGTATAAACACGTAAACAAATTGAAAAAAAATCACGCGATGAGCACAGATTATGAAACAATTTCCAGCACATTGTGTATAGCTTTGACAGACATCACCTTTAAATAACGCGAAATAGTATAAAATGTAATAATTAGTATAAACAAATTGAAAAAAAAAATCACGCTTGGAGCATAGATTGTGAAAAAATATCTAGCACATTGAAAATATTCTCAATAGACATCGCCTTTAAATATCGTGGAATGGTATAAATCCGTAAACAAATTTAAAAAATCACGCGTGGAGCACAAATTATGAAACAATTTCCAGCACATTGAGAATAGATTCGATAGACATCACCTTTAAATAACGCGAAATAGTATAAATCTGTAAAAAAATTGAAAAAAAAATCACGCTTGGAGCATGGATTGTGAAACAATTTCCAGCACATTGAAAATATTCTCAATAGACATCACCTTTAAATAACGCGAAATAGTATAAATCTGAAAACAAATTAAAAAAAATCACGCGTGGAGCACAGATTATGAAACAATTTCCAGCACATTGAGAATAGCCTCGATAGACATCACCTTTAAATAACGCGAAATAGTATAAATCTGTAAAAAAATTGAAAAAAAAATCACGCTTGGAGCATGGATTGTGAAACAATTTCCAGCACATTTAGAATATTCTCGATAGACATCGCCTTTAAATAACGCGAAATAGTATAAATCTGTAAATAATTTAAAAGAAATCACGCGTGGACCACAGATTACGAAACAATTTCCAGCACATTGAGAATAGTCTCGATAGACATCACCTTTAAAAAACGCGAAATAGTATAAATCCGTAAACAAATTAAAAAAAAATCACCCGTGGAGCACAGATTATGAAACAATTTCCAGCACATTGAGAATAGTCTCGAAAGACATCGCCTTTAAATAACGCGAAATTTTATAAAATCCGTAAAAAATTTGAAAAAAAAGTCACGCTTGGAGCATAAATTGTGAAACAATTTCCAGCACATTGATAATAGTCTCGATAGACATCGCCTTTAAAAAACGCGACATAGTATAAATCCGTAAACAAATTCAAAAATATCACGCGTGGAGCACAGATTATGAAACAATTTCCCGCACAATGAGAATAGCCTCGATAGACATCGCCTTTAAATAACGCGAAATAGTATAAAGACGTAAACAAATTGAAAAAAATCACGCGTTGACCACAGATTATGAAACAATTTCCAGCACATTGAGTATAGCCTTGACAGACATCACCTTTAAATAACGCAAAATAGTATAAAATGTAATGATTAGTATAAACAAATTGAAAAAAAAATCACGTTTGGAGCATAGATTGTGAATCAATTTCCAGCACATTGAAAATAGTCTCGATAGACATCGCCTTTAAAAAACGCGACATAGTATAAATCCGTAAACAAATTCAAAAATATCACGCGTGGAGCACAGATTATGAAACAATTTCCCGCACAATGAGAATAGCCTCGATAGACATCGCCTTTAAATAACGCGAAATAGTATAAAGACGTAAACAAATTGAAAAAAATCACGCGTTGACCACAGATTATGAAACAATTTCCAGCACATTGAGTATAGCCTTGATAAACATCACCTTTAAATAACGCAAAATAGTATAAAATGTAATAATTAGTATAAACAAATTGAAAAAAAAATCATGCGTGGAGCACAGATTATGAAACAATTTCCCGCCAATGAGAATAGCCTCGATAGACATCGCCTTTAAATAACGCGAAATAGTATAAAGACGTAAACAAATTGAAAAAAATCACGCGTTGAGCACAGATTATGAAACAATTTCCAGCACATTGAGTATAGCCTTGACGAACATCACCTTTAAATAACGCGAAATAGTATAAAATGTAATAATTAGTATAAACAAATTGAAAAAAAAATCACGCTTGGAGCATAGCTTGTGAAAAAATATCTAGCACATTGAAAATAGTCTCGATAGACATCACCTTTAAATAACGCGAAATAGTATAAATCTGTAAAAGAATTGAAAAAAAAATCACGCTTGGAGCATGGATTGTGAAACAATTTCCAGCACATTGAAAATATTCTCGATAGACATCGCCTTTAAATATCGTGGAATGGTATAAATCCGTAAACAAATTTAAAAAAATCACGCGTGGAGCACAAATTATGAAACAATTTCCAGCACATTGAGAATAGCCTCGATAGACACCACCTTTAAATAACGCGAAATAGTATAAATCTGTAAAAAAATTGAAAAAAAAATCACGCTTGGAGCATGGATTGTGAAACAATTTCCAGCACATTGAAAAAATTCTCAATAGACATCACCTTTAAATAACGCGAAATAGTATAAATCTGTAAATAATTTAAAAGAAATCACGCGTGGAGCACAGATTATGAAACAATTTCCACATTGAGAATAGTCTCGATAGACATCACCTTTAAAAAACGCGAAATAGTATAAATCTGAAAACAAATTAAAAAAAATCACGCGTGGAGCACAGATTATGAAACAATTTCCAGCACATTGAGAATAGTCTCGAAAGACATCGCCTTTAAATAACGCGAAATTTTATAAAATCCGTAAACAAATTGAAAAAAAATCACGCTTGGAGCATAAATTGTAAAACAATTTCCAGCACATTGATAATATTCTCGATAGACATCGCCTTTAAAAAACGCGACATAGTATAAATCCGTAAACAAATTCAAAAAAATCACGCGTGGAGGACAGATTATGAAACAATTTCCCGCACAATGAGAATAGCCTCGATAGACATCGCCTTTAAATAACGCGAAATAGTATAAAATGTAATAATTAGTATAAACAAATTGAAAAAAAAATCACGCTTGGAGCATAGATTGTGAATCAATTTCCAGCACATTGAAAATAGTCTCGATAGACATCGCCTTTCAAAAACGCGACATAGTATAAATCCGTAAACAAATTGAAAAAAATCACGCGTGGAGCACAGATTATGAAACAATTTCCCGCACAATGAGAATAGCCTCGATAGACATCGCCTTTAAATAACGCGAAATAGTATAAAGACGTAAACAAATTGAAAAAAATCACGCGTTGACCACAGATTATGAAACAATTTCCAGCACATTGAGTATAGCCTTGACAGACATCACCTTTAAATAACGCAAAATAGTATAAAATGTAATAATTAGTATAAACAAATTGAAAAAAAAATCACGCTTGGAGCATAGATTGTGAATCAATTTCCAGCATATTGAAAATAGTCTCGATAGACATCGCCTTTAAAAAACGCGACATAGTATAAATCCGTAAACAAATTCAAAAAAATCACGCGTGGAGCACAGATTATGAAACAATTTCCAGCACATTGAGTATAGCCTTGACAGACATCACCTTTAAATAACGCAAAATAGTATAAAATGTAATAATTAGTATAAACAAATTGAAAAAAAAATCACGCTTGGAGCATAGATTGTGAATCAATTTCCAGCACATTGAAAATAGTCTCGATAGAAATCGCCTTTAAAAAACGCGACATAGTATAAATCCGTAAACAAATTCGAAAAAATCACGTGTGGAGCACAGATTATGAAACAATTTCCCGCACAATGAGAATAGCCTCGATAGACATCGCCTTTAAATAACGCGAAATAGTATAAAGACGTAAACAAATTGAAAAAAATCATGCGTTGACCACAGATTATGAAACTATTTCCAGCACATTGAGTATAGCCTTGATAGACATCACCTTTAAATAACGCAAAATAGTATAAAATGTAATAATTAGTATAAACAAATTGAAAAAAAAATCATGCGTGGAGCACAGATTATGAAACAATTTCCCGCACTATGAGAATAGCCTCCATAGGCATCGCCTTTAAATAACGCGAAATAGTATAAACACGTAAACAAATTGAAAAAAAATCACGCGTTGAGCACAGATTATGAAACAATTTCCAGCACATTGTGTATAGCCTTGACAGACATCACCTTTAAATAACGCGAAATAGTATAAAATGTAATAATTAGTATAAACAAATTGAAAAAAAAAATCACGCTTGGAGCATAGATTGTGAAAAAATATCTAGAACATTGAAAATATTCTCGATAGACATCACCTTTAAATAACGCGAAATAGTATAAATCTGAAAACAAATTAAAAAAAATCACGCGTGGAGCACAGATTATGAAACAATTTCCAGCACATTGAGAATAGATTCGATAGACATCACCTTTAAATAACGCGAAATAGTATAAATCTGTAAAAAAATTGAAAAAAAAATCACGCCTCGAGCATGGATTGTGAAACAATTTCCAGCACATTGAAAATATTCTCGATAGACATCGCCTTTAAATATCGTGGAATGGTATAAATCCGTAAACAAATTAAAAAAATCACGCGTGGAGCACAAATTATGAAACAATTTCCAGCACATTGAGAATAGATTCGATAGACATCACCTTTAAATAACGCGAAATAGTATAAATCTGTAAAAAAATTGAAAAAAAAATCACGCTTGGAGCATGGATTGTGAAACAATTTCCAGCACATTGAAAATATTCTCAATAGACATCACCTTTAAATAACGCGAAATAGTATAAATCTGAAAACAAATTAAAAAAAATCACGCGTGGAGCACAGATTATGAAACAATTTCCAGCACATTGAGAATAGCCTCGATAGACATCACCTTTAAATAACGCGAAATAGTATAAATCTGTAAAAAAATTGAAAAAAAAATCACGCTTGGAGCATGGATTGTGAAACAATTTCCAGCACATTTAAAATATTCTCGATAGACATCGCCTTTAAATAACGCGAAATAGTATAAATCTGTAAATAATTTAAAAGAAATCACGCGTGGACCACAGATTACGAAACAATTTCCAGCACATTGAGAATAGTCTCGATAGACATCACCTTTAAAAAACGCGAAATAGTATAAATCTGAAAACAAATTTAAAAAAATCACGCGTGGAGCACAGATTATGAAATAATTTCCAGCACATTGAGAATAGTCTCGATAGACATCACCTTTAAATAACGCGGATTAGTATAAATCCGTAAACAAATTAAAAAAAAATCACCCGTGGAGCACAGGTTATGAAACAATTTCCAGCACATTGAGAATAGTCTCGAAAGACATCGCCTTTAAATAACGCGAAATTTTATAAAATCTGTAAACAAATTGAAAAAAAAGTCATGCTTGGAGCATAAATTGTGAAACAATTTCCAGCACATTGATAATAGTCTCGATAGACATCGCCTTTAAAAAACGCGACATAGTATAAATCCGTAAACAAATTCAAAAATATCACGCGTGGAGCACAGATTATGAAACAATTTCCCGCACAATGAGAATAACCTCGATAGACATCGCCTTTAAATAACGCGAATTAGTATAAAGACGTAAACAAATTGAAAAAAATCACGCGTTGACCACAGATTATGAAACAATTTCCAGCACATTGAGTATAGCCTTGATAGACATCACCTTTAAATAACGCAAAATAGTATAAAATGTAATAATTAGTATAAACCAATTGAAAAAAAAATCATGCGTGGAGCACAGATTATGAAACAATTTCCCGCCAATGAGAATAGCCTCGATAGACATCGCCTTTAAATAACGCGAAATAGTATAAAGACGTAAACAAATTGAAAAAAATCACGCGTTGAGCACAGTTTATGAAACAATTTCCAGCACATTGAGTATAGCCTTGACGAACATCACCTTTAAATAACGCGAAATAGTATAAAATGTAATAATTAGTATAAACAAATTGAAAAAAAAATCACGCTTGGAGCATAGCTTGTGAAACAATTTCCAGCACATTGAAAATATTCTCGATAGACATCGCCTTTAAATATCGTGGAATGGTATAAATCCGTAAACAAATTTAAAAAATCACGCGCGGAGCACAAATTATGAAACAATTTCCATCACATTGAGAATAGCCTCGATAGACACCACCTTTAAATAACGCGAAATAGTATAAATCTGTAAAAAAATTGAAAAAAAAATCACGCTTGGAGCATGGATTGTGAAACAATTTCCAGCACATTGAAAAAATTCTCAATAGACATCACCTTTAAATAACGCGAAATAGTATAAATCTGAAAACAAATTTTAAAAAATCACGCGTGGAGCACAGATTATGACACAATTTCCAGCACATTGAGAATAGCCTCGATAGACATCACCTTTAAATAACGCGAAATAGTATAAATCTGTAAAAAAATTGAAAAAAAATCACGCTTGGAGCATGGATTGTGAAACAATTTCCAGCACATTGAAAATATTCTCGATAGACATCGTCTTTAAAAAACGCGACATAAAATAAATCCGTAAACAAATTCAAAAAAATCACGCGTGGAGCACAGATTATGAAACAATTTCCCGCACAATGAGAATAGCCTCGATAGACATCGCCTTTAAATAACGCGAAATAGTATAAAAGGTAATAATTAGTATAAACAAATTGAAAAAAAAATCACGCTTGGAGCATAAATTGTGAATCAATTTCCAGCACATTGAAAATAGTCTCAATAGAAATCGCCTTTAAAAAACGCGACATAGTATAAATCCGTAAACAAATTCAAAAATATCACGCGTGGAGCACAGATTATGAAACAATTTCCCGCACAATGAGAATAGCCTCGATAGACATCGCCTTTAAATAACGCGAAATAGTATAAAGATGTAAACAAATTGAAAAAAATCACGCGTTGACCACAGATTATGAAACAATTTCCAGCACATTGAGTACAGCCTTGATAGACATCACCTTTAAATAACGCAAAATAGTATAAAATGTAATAATTAGTATAAACAAATTGAAAAAAAAATCATGCGTGGAGCACAGATTATGAAACAATTTCCCGCACAATGAGAATAGCCTCCATAGACATCGCCTTTAAATAACGCGAAATAGTATAAAGACGTAAACAAATTGAAAAAAAATCACGCGTTGAGCACAGATTATGAAACAATTTCCAGCACATTGAGTATAGCCTTGACAGACATCAGCTTTAAATAACGCGAAATAGTATAAAATGTAATAATTAGTATAAACAAATTGAAAAAAAAATCACGCTTGGAGCATAGCTTGTGAAAAAATATCTAGCACATTGAAAATAGTCTCGATAGACATCACCTTTAAATAACGCTAAATAGTATAAATCTGTAAAAAAATTGAAAAAAAAAATCACGCTTGGAGCATGGATTGTGAAATAATTTCCAGCACATTGAAAATATTCTCAATAGACATCACCTTTAAATAACGCGAAATAGTATAAATCTGAAAACAAATTTAAAAAAATCACGCGTGGAGCACAGATTATGAAACAATTTTCAGCACATTGAGAATAGCCTCGATAGACATCACCTTTAAATAACGCGAAATAGTATAAATCTGTAAAAAAATTGAAAAAAAAATCACGCTTGGAGCATGGATTGTGAAACAATTTCCAGCACATTGAAAATATTCTCGATAGACATCGCCTTTAAATAACGCGAAATAGTATAAATCTGTAAATAATTTAAAAGAAATCACGCGTGGAGCACAGATTATGAAACAATTTCCACATTGAGAATAGTCTCGATAGACATCACCTTTAAAAAACGCGAAATAGTATAAATCCGTAAACAAATTAAAAAAAATCACCCGTGGAGCACAGATTATGAAACAATTTCCAGCACATTGAGAATAGTCTCGAAAGATATTGCCTTTAAATAACGCGAAATTTTATAAAATCCGTAAACAAATTGAAAAAAAAATCACGCTTGGAGCATAAATTGTGAAACAATTTCCAGCACATTGATAATAGTCTCGATAGACATCGCCTTTAAAAAACGCGACATAGTATAAATCCGTAAGCAAATTCAAAAAAATCACGCGTTGAGTACAGATTATGAAACAATTTCCCGCACAATGAGAATAGCCTCGATAGACATCGCCTTTAAATAACGCGAAATAGTATAAAATGTAATAATTATTATAAACAAATTGAAAAAAAATCACGCTTGGAGCATAGATTGTGAATCAATTTCCAGCACATTGAAAATAGTCTCGATAGACATCGCCTTTAAATAACGCGAAATAGTATAAATCTGTAAAAAAATTGAAAAAAAAAATCACGCTTGGAGCATGGATTGTGAAACAATTTCCAGCACATTGAAAATATTCTCGATAGACATCGCCTTTAAATAACGCGAAACAGTATAAATCTGTAAATAATTTAAAAGAAATCACGCGTGGAGCACAGATTATGAAACAATTTCCACATTGAGAATAGTCTCGATAGACATCACCTTTAAAAAACGCGAAATAGTATAAATCTGAAAACAAATTTAAAAAAATCACGCGTGGAGCACAGATTATGAAACAGTTTCCAGCACATTGAGAATAGTCTCGATAGACATCACCTTTAAATAACGCGGATTAGTATAAATCCGTAAACAAATTCAAAAAAATCACCCGTGGAGCACAGATTATGAAACAATTTCCAGCACATTGAGAATAGTCTCGAAAGACATCGCCTTTAAATAACGCGAAATTTTATAAAATCCGTAAACAAATTGAAAAAAAAATCACGCTTGGAGCATAAATTGTGAAACAATTTCCAGCACATTGATAATAGTCTCGATAGACATCGCCTTTAAAAAACGCGACATAGTATAAATCCGTAAACAAATTATAAAAAATCACGCGTGGAGGACAGATTATGAAACAATTTCCCGCACAATGAGAATAGCCTCGATAGACATCGCCTTTAAATAACGCGAAATAGTATAAAAGGTAATAATTAGTATAAAAATATTGAAAAAAAAATCACGCTTGGAGCATAGATTGTGAATCAATTTCCAGCACATTGAAAATAGTCTCGATAGAAATCGCCTTTAAAAAACGCGACATAGTATAAATCCGTAAACAAATTCAAAAAAATCACGCGTAGAGCACAGATTATGAAACAATTTCCCGCACAATGAGAATAGCCTCGATAGACATCGCCTTTAAATAACGCGAAATAGTATAAAGATGTAAACAAATTGAAAAAAATCACGCGTTGACCACAGATTACGAAACAATTTCCCGCACATTGAAAATAGTCTCGATAGACATCACCTTTAAATAACGCGAAATAGTATAAATCTGTAAAAAAATTGAAAAATAAATCACGCTTGTAGCATGGATTGTGAAACAATTTCCAGCACATTGAAAATATTCTCGATAGACATCGCCTTTAAATATCGTGGAATGGTATAAATTCGTAAACAAATTTAAAAAATCACGCGTGGAGCACAAATTATGAAACAATTTCCAGCACATTGAGAATAGCCTCGATAGACATCCCCTTTAAATAAAGCGAAATAGTATAAATCTGTAAAAAAATTTAAAAAAAAATCACGCTTGGAGCATGGATTGTGAAACAATTTCCAGCACATTGAAAATATTCTCAATAGACATCACCTTAAAATAACGCGAAATAGTATAAATCTGAAAACAAATTAAAAAAAAATCACGCGTGGAGCACAGATTATGAAACAATTTCCAGCACATTGAAAATAGCCTCGATAGACATCACCTTTAAATAACGCGAAATAGTATAAATCTGTAAAAAAATTGAAAAAAAATATCACGCTTGGAGCATGGATTGTGAAACAATTTCCAGCACATTGAAAATATTCTCGATAGACATCGCCTTTAAATAACGCGAAACAGTATAAATCTGTAAATAATTTAAAAGAAATCACGCGTGGAGCACAGATTATGAAACAATTTCCACATTGAGAATAGTCTCGATAGACATCACCTTTAAAAAACGCGAAATAGTATAAATCTGAAAACAAATTTAAAAAAATCACGCGCGGAGCACAGATTATGAAACAATTTCCAGCACATTGAGAATAGTCTCGATAGACATCACCTTTACATAACGCGGATTAGTATAAATCCGTAAACAAATTCAAAAAAATCACCCGTGGAGCACAGATTATGAAACAATTTCCAGCACATTGAGAATAGTCTCGAAAGACATCGCCTTTAAATAACGCGAAATTTTATAAAATCCGTAAACAAATTGAAAAAAAAATCACGCTTGGAGCATAAATTGTGAAATAATTTCCAGCACATTGAGAATAGCCTCGATAGACATCGCCTTTAAATAACGCGAAATAGTATAAATCTGAAAACAAATTTAAAAAAATCACGCGTGGAGCACAGATTATGAAACAATTTCCAGCACATTGAGAATAGCCTCGATAGACATCACCTTTAAATAACGCGAATTAGTATAAATCTGTAAAAAAATTGAAAAAAAAATCACGCTTGGAGCATGGACTGTGAAACAATTTCCAGCACATTGAAAATATTCTCGATAGACCTTTAAAAAACGCGAAATAGTATAAATCTGAAAACAAATTTTAAAAAATCACGCGTGGAGCACAGATTATGAAACAATTTCCAGCACATTGAGAATAGTCTCGATAGACATCACCTTTAAATAACGCGGATTAGTATAAATCCGTAAACAAATTCAAAAAAATCACCCGTGGAGCACAGATTATGAAACAATTTCCAGCACATTGAGAATAGTCTCGAAAGACATCGCCTTTAAATAACGCGAAATTTTATAAAATCCGTAAACAAATTGAAAAAAAAATCACGCTTGGAGCATAGATTGTGAATCAATTTCCAGCACATTGAAAATAGTCTCGATAGACATCGCCTTTCAAAAACGCGACATAGTATAAATCCGTAAACAAATTGAAAAAAATCACGCGTGGAGCACAGATTATGAAACAATTTCCCGCACAATGAGAATAGCCTCGATAGACATCGCCTTTAAATAACGCGAAATAGTATAAAGACGTAAACAAATTGAAAAAAATCACGCGTTGACCACAGATTATGAAACAATTTCCAGCACATTGAGTATAGCCTTGACAGACATCACCTTTAAATAACGTAAAATAGTATAAAATGTAATAATTAGTATAAACAAATTGAAAAAAAAATCACGCTTGGAGCATAGATTGTGAATCAATTTCCAGCACATTGAAAATAGTCTCGATAGACATCGCCTTTAAAAAACGCGACATAGTATAAATCCGTAAACAAATTAAGAAAAATCACGCGTGGAGGACAGATTATGAAACAATTTCCCGCACAATCAGAATAGCCTCGATAGACATCGCCTTTAAATAACGCGAAATAGTATAAAATGTAATAATTAGTATAAACAAATTGAAAAAAAAAATCACGCTTGGAGCATAGATTGTGAATCAATTTCCAGCACATTGAAAATAGTCTCGATAGACATCGCCTTTAAAAAACGCGACATAGTATAAATCCGTAAACAAATTAAAAAAAATCACGCGTGGAGCACAGATTATGAAACAATTTCCAGCACATTGAGTATAGCCTTGACAGACATCACCTTTAAATAACGCGAAATAGTATAAAATGTAATAATTAGTATAAACAAATTGAAAAAAAAAATCACGCTTGGAGCATAGATTATGAAAAAATATCTAGCACATTGAAAATAGTCTCGATAGACATCACCTTTAAATAACGCGAAATAGTATAAATCTGTAAAAAAATTGAAAAAAAAATCACGCTTGGAGCATGGATTGTGAAATAATTTCCAGCACATTGAAAATATTCTCAATAGACAACACCTTTAAATAACGCGAAATAGTATAAATCTGAAAACAAATTTAAAAAAATCACGCGTGGAGCACAGATTATGAAACAATTTCCAGCACATTGAGAATAGCCTCGATAGACATCACCTTTAAATAACGCGAATCAGTATAAATCTGTAAAAAAATTTAAAAAAAAATCACGCTTGGAGCATGGATTGTGAAACAATTTCCAGCACATTGAAAATATTCTCGATAGACATCGCCTTTAAATAACGCGAAATAGTATAAATCTGTAAATAATTTAAAAGAAATCACGCGTGGAGCACAGATTATGAAACAATTTCCACATTGAGAATAGTCTCGATAGACATCACCTTTAAAAAACGCGAAATAGTATAAATCCGTAAACAAATTAAAAAAAATCACCCGTGGAGCACAGATTATGAAACAATTTCCAACACATTGAGAATAGTCTCGAAAGACATTGCCTTTAAATAACGCGAAATTTTATAAAATCCGTAAACAAATTGCAAAAAAAATCACGCTTGGAGCATAAATTGTGAAACAATTTCCAGCACATTGATAATAGTCTCGATAGACATCGCCTTTAAAAAACGCGACATAGTATAAATCCGTAAGCAAATTCAAAAAAATCACGCGTGGAGTACAGATTATGAAACAATTTCCCGCACAATGAGAATAGCCTCGATAGACATCGCCTTTAAATAACGCGAAATAGTATAAAATGTAATAATTATTATAAACAAATTGAAAAAAAAATCACGCTTGGAGCATAGATTGTGAATCAATTTCCAGCACATTGAAAATAGTCTCGATAGACATCGCCTTTCAAAAACGCGACATAGTATAAATCCGTAAACAAATTGAAAAAAATCACGCGTGGAGCACAGATTATGAAACAATTTCCCGCACAATGAGAACAGCCTCGATAGACATCGCCTTTAAATAACGCGAAATAGTATAAAGAC
Source organism: Maratus speciosus (assembly GCA_963932465.1). Lineage (NCBI taxonomy): Eukaryota > Metazoa > Arthropoda > Arachnida > Araneae > Salticidae > Maratus > Maratus speciosus. The sequence continues at coordinate 616,773,285 of OZ010792.1, forward strand.
GTAAACAATTTGAAAAAAATCACGCGTTGACCACAGATTATGAAACAATTTCCAGCACATTGAGTATAGCCTTGACAGACATCACCTTTAAATAACGCAAAATAGTATAAAATGTAATAATTAGTGTAAACAAATTGAAAAAAAAATCACGCTTGGAGCATAGATTGTGAATCAATTTCCAGCACATTGAAAATAGTCTCGATAGACATCGCCTTTAAAAAACGCGACATAGTACAAATCCGTAAACAAATTAAAAAAAATCACGCGTGGAGCACAGATTATGAAACAATTTCCCGCACAATGAGAATAGCCTCGATAGACATCGCCTTTAAATAACGCGAAATAGTATAAAAGGTAATAATTAGTATAAAAAAATTGAAAAAAAAATCACGCTTGGAGCATAGATTGTGATTCAATTTCCAGCACATTGAAGATAGTCTCGATAGAAATCGCCTTTAAAAAACGCGACATAGTATAAATCCGTAAACAAATTCAAAAAAATCACGCGTGGAGCACAGATTATGAAACAATTTCCCGCACAATGAGAATAGCCTCGATAGACATCGCCTTTAAATAACGCGAAATAGTATAAAGATGTAAACAAATTGAAAAAAATCACGCGTTGACCACAGATTATGAAACAATTTCCAGCACATTGAGTATAGCCTTGATAGACATCACCTTTAAATAAAGCAAAATAGTATAAAATGTAATAATTAGTATAAACAAATTGAAAAAAAAATCACGCTTGGAGCATAGATTGTGAAAAAATATCTAGCACATTGAAAATAGTCTCGATAAATATCACCTTTAAATAACGCGAAATAGTATAAATCTGTAAAAAAATTGAAAAATAAATCACGCTTGTAGCATGGATTGTGAAACAATTTCCAGCACATTGAAAATATTCTCGATAGACATCGCCTTTAAATATCGTGGAATGGTATAAATTCGTAAACAAATTTAAAAAATCACGCGTGGAGCACAAATTATGAAACAATTTCCAGAACATTGAGAATAGCCTCGATAGACATCACCTTTAAATAAAGCGAAATAGTATAAATCTGTAAAAAAATTTAAAAAAAAATCACGCTTGGAGCATGGATTGTGAAACAATTTCCAGCACATTGAAAATATTCTCGATAGACATCGCATTTAAATAACGCGAAATAGTATAAATCTGTAAATAATTTAAAAGAAATCACGCGTGGAGCACAGATTATGAAACAATTTCCACATTGAGAATAGTTTCGATAGACATCACCTTTAAAAAACGCGAAATAGTATAAATCTGAAAACAAATTTAAAAAAATCACGCGTGGAGCACAGATTATGAAACAATTTCCCGCACAATGAGAATAGCCTCGATAGACATCGCCTTTAAATAACGCGAAATAGTATAAAGACGTAAACAAATTGAAAAAAATCACGCGTTGACCACAGATTATGAAACAATTTCCAGCACATTGAGTATAGCCTTGACAGACATCACCTTTAAATAACGCAAAATAGTATAAAATGTAATAATTAGTATAAACAAATTGAAAAAAAATCACGCTTGGAGCATAGATTGTGAATCAATTTCCAGCACATTGAAAATAGTCTCGATAGACATCGCCTTTAAAAAACGCGACATAGTATAAATCCGTAAACAAATTAAGAAAAATCACGCGTGGAGCACAGATTATGAAACAATTTCCCGCACAATGAGAATAGCCTCGATAGACATCGCCTTTAAATAACGCGAAATAGTATAAAAGGTAATAATTAGTATAAAAAAATTGAAAAAAAAATCACGCTTGGAGCATAGATTGTGATTCAATTTCCAGCACATTGAAGATAGTCTCGATAGAAATCGCCTTTAAAAAACGCGACATAGTATAAATCCGTAAACAAATTCAAAAAAATCACGCGTGGAGCACAGATTATGAAACAATTTCCCGCACAATGAGAATAGCCTCGATAGACATCGCCTTTAAATAACGCGAAATAGTATAAAGATGTAAACAAATTGAAAAAAATCACGCGTTGACCACAGATTATGAAACAATTTCCAGCACATTGAGTATAGCCTTGATAGACATCACCTTTAAATAAAGCAAAATAGTATAAAATGTAATAATTAGTATAAACAAATTGAAAAAAAAATCACGCTTGGAGCATAGATTGTGAAAAAATATCTAGCACATTGAAAATAGTCTCGATAAATATCACCTTTAAATAACGCGAAATAGTATAAATCTGTAAAAAAATTGAAAAATAAATCACGCTTGTAGCATGGATTGTGAAACAATTTCCAGCACATTGAAAATATTCTCGATAGACATCGCCTTTAAATATCGTGGAATGGTATAAATTCGTAAACAAATTTAAAAAATCACGCGTGGAGCACAAATTATGAAACAATTTCCAGAACATTGAGAATAGCCTCGATAGACATCACCTTTAAATAAAGCGAAATAGTATAAATCTGTAAAAAAATTTTAAAAAAAATCACGCTTGGAGCATGGATTGTGAAACAATTTCCAGCACATTGAAAATATTCTCGATAGACATCGCCTTTAAATAACGCGAAATAGTATAAATCTGTAAATAATTTAAAAGAAATCACGCGTGGAGCACAGATTATGAAACAATTTTCACATTGAGAATAGTTTCGATAGACATCACCTTTAAAAAACGCGAAATAGTATAAATCTGAAAACAAATTTAAAAAAATCACGCGTGGAGTACAGATTATGAAACAATTTCCCGCACAATGAGAATAGCCTCGATAGACATCGCCTTTAAATAACGCGAAATAGTATAAAGACGTAAACAAATTGAAAAAAATCACGCGTTGACCACAGATTATGAAACAATTTCCAGCACATTGAGTATAGCCTTGACAGACATCACCTTTAAATGACGCAAAATAGTATAAAATGTAATAATTAGTATAAACAAATTGAAAAAAAATCACGCTTGGAGCATAGATTGTGAATCAATTTCCAGCACATTGAAAATAGTCTCGATAGACATCGCCTTTAAAAAACGCGACATAGTATAAATCCGTAAACAAATTAAGAAAAATCACGCGTGGAGGACAGATTATGAAACAATTTCCCGCACAATCAGAATAGCCTCGATAGACATCGCCTTTAAATAACGCGAAATAGTATAAAATGTAATAATTAGTATAAACAAATTGAAAAAAGAAATCACGCTTGGAGCATAGATTGTGAATCAATTTCCAGCACATTGAAAATAGTCTCGATAGACATCGCCTTTAAAAAACGCGACATAGTATAAATCCGTAAACAAATTAAAAAAAATCACGCGTGGAGCACAGATTATGAAACAATTTCCAGCACATTGAGTATAGCCTTGACAGACATCACCTTTAAATAACGCGAAATAGTATAAAATGTAATAATTAGTATAAACAAATTGAAAAAAAAAAATCACGCTTGGAGCATAGATTATGAAAAAATATCTAGCACATTGAAAATAGTCTCGATAGACATCACCTTTAAATAACGCGAAATAGTATAAATCTGTAAAAAAATTGAAAAAAAAATCACGCTTGGAGCATGGATTGTGAAATAATTTCCAGCACATTGAAAATATTCTCAATAGACATCACCTTTAAATAACGCGAAATAGTATAAATCTGAAAACAAATTTAAAAAAATCACGCGTGGAGCACAGATTATGAAACAATTTCCAGCACATTGAGAATAGCCTCGATAGACATCACCTTTAAATAACGCGAATCAGTATAAATCTGTAAAAAAATTGAAAAAAAAATCACGCTTGGAGCATGGATTGTGAAACAATTTCCAGCACATTGAAAATATTCTCGATAGACATCGCCTTTAAATAACGCGAAATAGTATAAATCTGTAAATAATTTAAAAGAAATCACGCGTGGAGCACAGATTATGAAACAATTTCCACATTGAGAATAGTCTCGATAGACATCACCTTTAAAAAACGCGAAATAGTATAAATCCGTAAACAAATTAAAAAAAATCACCCGTGGAGCACAGATTATGAAACAATTTCCAACACATTGAGAATAGTCTCGAAAGACATTGCCTTTAAATAACGCGAAATTTTATAAAATCCGTAAACAAATTGCAAAAAAAATCACGCTTGGAGCATAAATTGTGAAACAATTTCCAGCACATTGATAATAGTCTCGATAGACATCGCCTTTAAAAACGCGACATAGTATAAATCCGTAAGCAAATTCAAAAAAATCACGCGTGGAGTACAGATTATGAAACAATTTCCCGCACAATGAGAATAGCCTCGATAGACATCGCCTTTAAATAACGCGAAATAGTATAAAATGTAATAATTATTATAAACAAATTGAAAAAAAAATCACGCTTGGAGCATAGATTGTGAATCAATTTCCAGCACATTGAAAATAGTCTCGATAGACATCGCCTTTCAAAAACGCGACATAGTATAAATCCGTAAACAAATTGAAAAAAATCACGCGTGGAGCACAGATTATGAAACAATTTCCCGCACAATGAGAACAGCCTCGATAGACATCGCCTTTAAATAACGCGAAATAGTATAAAGACGTAAACAATTTGAAAAAAATCACGCGTTGACCACAGATTATGAAACAATTTCCAGCACATTGAGTATAGCCTTGACAGACATCACCTTTAAATAACGCAAAATAGTATAAAATGTAATAATTAGTGTAAACAAATTGAAAAAAAAATCACGCTTGGAGCATAGATTGTGAATCAATTTCCAGCACATTGAAAATAGTCTCGATAGACATCGCCTTTAAAAAACGCGACATAGTACAAATCCGTAAACAAATTAAAAAAAATCACGCGTGGAGCACAGATTATGAAACAATTTCCCGCACAATGAGAATAGCCTCGATAGACATCGCCTTTAAATAACGCGAAATAGTATAAAAGGTAATAATTAGTATAAAAAAATTGAAAAAAAAATCACGCTTGGAGCATAGATTGTGATTCAATTTCCAGCACATTGAAGATAGTCTCGATAGAAATCGCCTTTAAAAAACGCGACATAGTATAAATCCGTAAACAAATTCAAAAAAATCACGCGTGGAGCACAGATTATGAAACAATTTCCCGCACAATGAGAATAGCCTCGATAGACATCGCCTTTAAATAACGCAAAATAGTATAAAATGTAATAATTAGTATAAACAAATTGAAAAAAAAATCACGCTTGGAGCATAGATTGTGAAAAAATATCTAGCACATTGAAAATAGTCTCGATAAATATCACCTTTAAATAACGCGAAATAGTATAAATCTGTAAAAAAATTGAAAAATAAATCACGCTTGTAGCATGGATTGTGAAACAATTTCCAGCACATTGAAAATATTCTCGATAGACATCGCCTTTAAATATCGTGGAATGGTATAAATTCGTAAACAAATTTAAAAAATCACGCGTGGAGCACAAATTATGAAACAATTTCCAGAACATTGAGAATAGCCTCGATAGACATCACCTTTAAATAAAGCGAAATAGTATAAATCTGTAAATAATTTAAAAGAAATCACGCGTGGAGCACAGATTATGAAACAATTTCCACATTGAGAATAGTTTCGATAGACATCACCTTTAAAAAACGCGAAATAGTATAAATCTGAAAACAAATTTAAAAAAATCACGCGTGGAGCACAGATTATGAAACAATTTCCAGCACATTGAGAATAGTCTCGATAGACATCACCTTTAAATAACGCGGATTAGTATAAATCCGTAAACAAATTAAAAAAAATCACCCGTGGAGCACAGATTATGAAACAATTTCCAGCACATTGAGAATAGTCTCGAAAGACATCGCCTTTAAATAACGCAAAATAGTATAAAATGTAATAATTAGTATAAACAAATTGAAAAAAAAATCACGCTTGGAGCATAGATTGTGAATCAATTTCCAGCACATTGAAAATAGTCTCGATAGAAATCGCCTTTAAAAAACGCGACATAGTATAAATCCGTAAACAAATTCGAAAAAATCACGCGTGGAGCACAGATTATGAAACAATTTCCCGCACAATGAGAATAGCCTCGATAGACATCGCCTTTAAATAACGCGAAATAGTATAAAGACGTAAACAAATTGAAAAAAATCACGCGTTGACCACAGATTATGAAACTATTTCCAGCACATTGAGTATAGCCTTGATAGACATCACCTTTAAATAACGCAAAATAGTATAAAATGTAATAATTAGTATAAACAAATTGAAAAAAAAATCATGCGTGGAGCACAGATTATGAAACAATTTCCCGCACTATGAGAATAGCCTCCATAGGCATCGCCTTTAAATAACGCGAAATAGTATAAACACGTAAACAAATTGAAAAAAAATCACGCGTTGAGCACAGATTATGAAACAATTTCCAGCACATTGTGTATAGCCTTGACAGACATCACCTTTAAATAACGCGAAATAGTATAAAATGTAATAATTAGTATAAACAAATTGAAAAAAAAAATCACGCTTGGAGCATAGATTGTGAAAAAATATCTAGAACATTGAAAATATTCTCAATAGACATCGCCTTTAAATATCGTGGAATGGTATAAATCCGTAAACAAATTAAAAAAATCACGCGTGGAGCACAAATTATGAAACAATTTCCAGCACATTGAGAATAGATTCGATAGACATCACCTTTAAATAACGCGAAATAGTATAAATCTGTAAAAAAATTGAAAAAAAAATCACGCTTGGAGCATGGATTGTGAAACAATTTCCAGCACATTGAAAATATTCTCAATAGACATCACCTTTAAATAACGCGAAATAGTATAAATCTGAAAACAAATTAAAAAAAATCACGCGTGGAGCACAGATTATGAAACAATTTCCAGCACATTGAGAATAGCCTCGATAGACATCACCTTTAAATAACGCGAAATAGTATAAATCTGTAAAAAAATTGAAAAAAAAATCACGCTTGGAGCATGGATTGTGAAACAATTTCCAGCACATTTAAAATATTCTCGATAGACATCGCCTTTAAATAACGCGAAATAGTATAAATCTGTAAATAATTTAAAAGAAATCACGCGTGGACCACAGATTACGAAACAATTTCCAGCACATTGAGAATAGTCTCGATAGACATCACCTTTAAAAAACGCGAAATAGTATAAATCTGAAAACAAATTTAAAAAAATCACGCGTGGAGCACAGATTATGAAATAATTTCCAGCACATTGAGAATAGTCTCGATAGACATCACCTTTAAATAACGCGGATTAGTATAAATCCGTAAACAAATTAAAAAAAAATCACCCGTGGAGCACAGGTTATGAAACAATTTCCAGCACATTGAGAATAGTCTCGAAAGACATCGCCTTTAAATAACGCGAAATTTTATAAAATCTGTAAACAAATTGAAAAAAAAGTCATGCTTGGAGCATAAATTGTGAAACAATTTCCAGCACATTGATAATAGTCTCGATAGACATCGCCTTTAAAAAACGCGACATAGTATAAATCCGTAAACAAATTCAAAAATATCACGCGTGGAGCACAGATTATGAAACAATTTCCCGCACAATGAGAATAACCTCGATAGACATCGCCTTTAAATAACGCGAATTAGTATAAAGACGTAAACAAATTGAAAAAAATCACGCGTTGACCACAGATTATGAAACAATTTCCAGCACATTGAGTATAGCCTTGATAGACATCACCTTTAAATAACGAAAAATAGTATAAAATGTAATAATTAGTATAAACCAATTGAAAAAAAAATCATGCGTGGAGCACAGATTATGAAACAATTTCCCGCCAATGAGAATAGCCTCGATAGACATCGCCTTTAAATAACGCGAAATAGTATAAAGACGTAAACAAATTGAAAAAAATCACGCGTTGAGCACAGTTTATGAAACAATTTCCAGCACATTGAGTATAGCCTTGACGAACATCACCTTTAAATAACGCGAAATAGTATAAAATGTAATAATTAGTATAAACAAATTGAAAAAAAATCACGCTTGGAGCATAGCTTGTGAAACAATTTCCAGCACATTGAAAATATTCTCGATAGACATCGCCTTTAAATATCGTGGAATGGTATAAATCCGTAAACAAATTTAAAAAATCACGCGCGGAGCACAAATTATGAAACAATTTCCATCACATTGAGAATAGCCTCGATAGACACCACCTTTAAATAACGCGAAATAGTATAAATCTGTAAAAAAATTGAAAAAAAAATCACGCTTGGAGCATGGATTGTGAAACAATTTCCAGCACATTGAAAAAATTCTCAATAGACATCACCTTTAAATAACGCGAAATAGTATAAATCTGAAAACAAATTTTAAAAAATCACGCGTGGAGCACAGATTATGACACAATTTCCAGCACATTGAGAATAGCCTCGATAGACATCACCTTTAAATAACGCGAAATAGTATAAATCTGTAAAAAAATTGAAAAAAAATCACGCTTGGAGCATGGATTGTGAAACAATTTCCAGCACATTGAAAATATTCTCGATAGACATCGCCTTTAAAAAACGCGACATAAAATAAATCCGTAAACAAATTCAAAAAAATCACGCGTGGAGCACAGATTATGAAACAATTTCCCGCACAATGAGAATAGCCTCGATAGACATCGCCTTTAAATAACGCGAAATAGTATAAAAGGTAATAATTAGTATAAACAAATTGAAAAAAAAATCACGCTTGGAGCATAAATTGTGAATCAATTTCCAGCACATTGAAAATAGTCTCAATAGAAATCGCCTTTAAAAAACGCGACATAGTATAAATCCGTAAACAAATTCAAAAATATCACGCGTGGAGCACAGATTATGAAACAATTTCCCGCACAATGAGAATAGCCTCGATAGACATCGCCTTTAAATAACGCGAAATAGTATAAAGATGTAAACAAATTGAAAAAAATCACGCGTTGACCACAGATTATGAAACAATTTCCAGCACATTGAGTACAGCCTTGATAGACATCACCTTTAAATAACGCAAAATAGTATAAAATGTAATAATTAGTATAAACAAATTGAAAAAAAAATCATGCGTGGAGCACAGATTATGAAACAATTTCCCGCACAATGAGAATAGCCTCCATAGACATCGCCTTTAAATAACGCGAAATAGTATAAAGACGTAAACAAATTGAAAAAAAATCACGCGTTGAGCACAGATTATGAAACAATTTCCAGCACATTGAGTATAGCCTTGACAGACATCACCTTTAAATAACGCGAAATAGTATAAAATGTAATAATTAGTATAAACAAATTGAAAAAAAAAATCACGCTTGGAGCATAGCTTGTGAAAAAATATCTAGCACATTGAAAATAGTCTCGATAGACATCACCTTTAAATAACGCTAAATAGTATAAATCTGTAAAAAAATTGAAAAAAAAAATCACGCTTGGAGCATGGATTGTGAAATAATTTCCAGCACATTGAAAATATTCTCAATAGACATCACCTTTAAATAACGCGAAATAGTATAAATCTGAAAACAAATTTAAAAAAATCACGCGTGGAGCACAGATTATGAAACAATTTTCAGCACATTGAGAATAGCCTCGATAGACATCACCTTTAAATAACGCGAAATAGTATAAATCTGTAAAAAAATTGAAAAAAAAATCACGCTTGGAGCATGGATTGTGAAACAATTTCCAGCACATTGAAAATATTCTCGATAGACATCGCCTTTAAATAACGCGAAATAGTATAAATCTGTAAATAATTTAAAAGAAATCACGCGTGGAGCACAGATTATGAAACAATTTCCACATTGAGAATAGTCTCGATAGACATCACCTTTAAAAAACGCGAAATAGTATAAATCCGTAAACAAATTAAAAAAAATCACCCGTGGAGCACAGATTATGAAACAATTTCCAGCACATTGAGAATAGTCTCGAAAGATATTGCCTTTAAATAACGCGAAATTTTATAAAATCCGTAAACAAATTGAAAAAAAAATCACGCTTGGAGCATAAATTGTGAAACAATTTCCAGCACATTGATAATAGTCTCGATAGACATCGCCTTTAAAAAACGCGACATAGTATAAATCCATAAGCAAATTCAAAAAAATCACGCGTTGAGTACAGATTATGAAACAATTTCCCGCACAATGAGAATAGCCTCGATAGACATCGCCTTTAAATAACGCGAAATAGTATAAAATGTAATAATTATTATAAACAAATTGAAAAAAAATCACGCTTGGAGCATAGATTGTGAATCAATTTTCAGCACATTGAAAATAGTCTCGATAGACATCGCCTTTAAATAACGCGAAATAGTATAAATCTGTAAAAAAATTGAAAAAAAAAATCACGCTTGGAGCATGGATTGTGAAACAATTTCCAGCACATTGAAAATATTCTCGATAGACATCGCCTTTAAATAACGCGAAACAGTATAAATCTGTAAATAATTTAAAAGAAATCACGCGTGGAGCACAGATTATGAAACAATTTCCACATTGAGAATAGTCTCGATAGACATCACCTTTAAAAAACGCGAAATAGTATAAATCTGAAAACAAATTTAAAAAAATCACGCGTGGAGCACAGATTATGAAACAGTTTCCAGCACATTGAGAATAGTCTCGATAGACATCACCTTTAAATAACGCGGATTAGTATAAATCCGTAAACAAATTCAAAAAAATCACCCGTGGAGCACAGATTATGAAACAATTTCCAGCACATTGAGAATAGTCTCGAAAGACATCGCCTTTAAATAACGCGAAATTTTATAAAATCCGTAAACAAATTGAAAAAAAAATCACGCTTGGAGCATAAATTGTGAAACAATTTCCAGCACATTGATAATAGTCTCGATAGACATCGCCTTTAAAAAACGCGACATAGTATAAATCCGTAAACAAATTATAAAAAATCACGCGTGGAGGACAGATTATGAAACAATTTCCCGCACAATGAGAATAGCCTCGATAGACATCGCCTTTAAATAACGCGAAATAGCATAAAAGGTAATAATTAGTATAAAAATATTGAAAAAAAAATCACGCTTGGAGCATAGATTGTGAATCAATTTCCAGCACATTGAAAATAGTCTCGATAGAAATCGCCTTTAAAAAACGCGACATAGTATAAATCCGTAAACAAATTCAAAAAAATCACGCGTAGAGCACAGATTATGAAACAATTTCCCGCACAATGAGAATAGCCTCGATAGACATCGCCTTTAAATAACGCGAAATAGTATAAAGATGTAAACAAATTGAAAAAAATCACGCGTTGACCACAGATTATGAAACAATTTCCCGCACATTGAAAATAGTCTCGATAGACATCACCTTTAAATAACGCGAAATAGTATAAATCTGTAAAAAAATTGAAAAATAAATCACGCTTGTAGCATGGATTGTGAAACAATTTCCAGCACATTGAAAATATTCTCGATAGACATCGCCTTTAAATATCGTGGAATGGTATAAATTCGTAAACAAATTTAAAAAATCACGCGTGGAGCACAAATTATGAAACAATTTCCAGCACATTGAGAATAGCCTCGATAGACATCCCCTTTAAATAAAGCGAAATAGTATAAATCTGTAAAAAAATTTAAAAAAAAATCACGCTTGGAGCATGGATTGTGAAACAATTTCCAGCACATTGAAAATATTCTCAATAGACATCACCTTAAAATAACGCGAAATAGTATAAATCTGAAAACAAATTAAAAAAAATCACGCGTGGAGCACAGATTATGAAACAATTTCCAGCACATTGAGAATAGCCTCGATAGACATCACCTTTAAATAACGCGAAATAGTATAAATCTGTAAAAAAATTGAAAAAAAATATCACGCTTGGAGCATGGATTGTGAAACAATTTCCAGCACATTGAAAATATTCTCGATAGACATCGCCTTTAAATAACGCGAAACAGTATAAATCTGTAAATAATTTAAAAGAAATCACGCGTGGAGCACAGATTATGAAACAATTTCCACATTGAGAATAGTCTCGATAGACATCACCTTTAAAAAACGCGAAATAGTATAAATCTGAAAACAAATTTAAAAAAATCACGCGTGGAGCACAGATTATGAAACAATTTCCAGCACATTGAGAATAGTCTCGATAGACATCACCTTTAAATAACGCGGATTAGTATAAATCCGTAAACAAATTCAAAAAAATCACCCGTGGAGCACAGATTATGAAACAATTTCCAGCACATTGAGAATAGTCTCGAAAGACATCGCCTTTAAATAACGCGAAATTTTATAAAATCCGTAAACAAATTGAAAAAAAAATCACGCTTGGAGCATAAATTGTGAAATAATTTCCAGCACATTGATAATAGTCTCGATAGACATCGCCTTTAAAAAACGCGACATAGTATAAATCCGTAAACAAATTATAAAAAATCACGCGTGGAGGACAGATTATGAAACAATTTCCCGCACAATCAGAATAGCCTCGATAGACATCGCCTTTAAATAACGCGAAATAGTATAAAATGTAATAATTAGTATAAACAAATTGAAAAAAAATCACGCTTGGAGCATAGATTGTGAATCAATTTCCAGCACATTGAAAATAGTCTCGATAGAAATCGCCTTTAAAAAACGCGACATAGTATAAATCCGTAAACAAATTCAAAAAAATCACGCGTGGAGCACAGATTATGAAACAATTTCCCGCACAATGAGAATAGCCTCGATAGACATCGCCTTTAAATAACGCGAAATAGTATAAATCTGAAAACAAATTTAAAAAAATCACGCGTGGAGCACAGATTATGAAACAATTTCCAGCACATTGAGAATAGCCTCGATAGACATCACCTTTAAATAACGCGAAATAGTATAAATCTGTAAAAAAATTGAAAAAAAAATCACGCTTGGAGCATGGACTGTGAAACAATTTCCAGCACATTGAAAATATTCTCGATAGACCTTTAAAAAACGCGAAATAGTATAAATCTGAAAACAAATTTTAAAAAATCACGCGTGGAGCACAGATTATGAAACAATTTCCAGCACATTGAGAATAGTCTCGATAGACATCACCTTTAAATAACGCGGATTAGTATAAATCCGTAAACAAATTCAAAAAAATCACCCGTGGAGCACAGATTATGAAACAATTTCCAGCACATTGAGAATAGTCTCGAAAGACATCGCCTTTAAATAACGCGAAATTTTATAAAATCCGTAAACAAATTGAAAAAAAAATCACGCTTGGAGCATAGATTGTGAATCAATTTCCAGCACATTGAAAATAGTCTCGATAGACATCGCCTTTCAAAAACGCGACATAGTATAAATCCGTAAACAAATTGAAAAAAATCACGCGTGGAGCACAGATTATGAAACAATTTCCCGCACAATGAGAATAGCCTCGATAGACATCGCCTTTAAATAACGCGAAATAGTATAAAGACGTAAACAAATTGAAAAAAATCACGCGTTGACCACAGATTATGAAACAATTTCCAGCACATTGAGTATAGCCTTGACAGACATCACCTTTAAATAACGCAAAATAGTATAAAATGTAATAATTAGTATAAACAAATTGAAAAAAAAATCACGCTTGGAGCATAGATTGTGAATCAATTTCCAGCACATTGAAAATAGTCTCGATAGACATCGCCTTTAAAAAACGCGACATAGTATAAATCCGTAAACAAATTAAGAAAAATCACGCGTGGAGGACAGATTATGAAACAATTTCCCGCACAATCAGAATAGCCTCGATAGACATCGCCTTTAAATAACGCGAAATAGTATAAAATGTAATAATTAGTATAAACAAATTGAAAAAAAAAATCACGCTTGGAGCATAGATTATGAAAAAATATCTAGCACATTGAAAATAGTCTCGATAGACATCACCTTTAAATAACGCGAAATAGTATAAATCTGTAAAAAAATTGAAAAAAAAATCACGCTTGGAGCATGGATTGTGAAATAATTTCCAGCACATTGAAAATATTCTCAATAGACATCACCTTTAAATAACGCGAAATAGTATAAATCTGAAAACAAATTTAAAAAAATCACGCGTGGAGCACAGATTATGAAACAATTTCCAGCACATTGAGAATAGCCTCGATAGACATCACCTTTAAATAACGCGAATCAGTATAAATCTGTAAAAAAATTGAAAAAAAAATCACGCTTGGAGCATGGATTGTGAAACAATTTCCAGCACATTGAAAATATTCTCGATAGACATCGCCTTTAAATAACGCGAAATAGTATAAATCTGTAAATAATTTAAAAGAAATCACGCGTGGAGCACAGATTATGAAACAATTTCCACATTGAGAATAGTCTCGATAGACATCACCTTTAAAAAACGCGAAATAGTATAAATCCGTAAACAAATTAAAAAAAATCACCCGTGGAGCACAGATTATGAAACAATTTCCAACACATTGAGAATAGTCTCGAAAGACATTGCCTTTAAATAACGCGAAATTTTATAAAATCCGTAAACAAATTGCAAAAAAAATCACGCTTGGAGCATAAATTGTGAAACAATTTCCAGCACATTGATAATAGTCTCGATAGACATCGCCTTTAAAAAACGCGACATAGTATAAATCCGTAAGCAAATTCAAAAAAATCACGCGTGGAGTACAGATTATGAAACAATTTCCCGCACAATGAGAATAGCCTCGATAGACATCGCCTTTAAATAACGCGAAATAGTATAAAATGTAATAATTGTTATAAACAAATTGAAAAAAAAATCACGCTTGGAGCATAGATTGTGAATCAATTTCCAGCACATTGAAAATAGTCTCGATAGACATCGCCTTTCAAAAACGCGACATAGTATAAATCCGTAAACAAATTGAAAAAAATCACGCGTGGAGCACAGATTATGAAACAATTTCCCGCACAATGAGAATAGCCTCGATAGACATCGCCTTTAAATAACGCGAAATAGTATAAAGACGTAAACAATTTGAAAAAAATCACGCGTTGACCACAGATTATGAAACAATTTCCAGCACATTGAGTATAGCCTTGACAGACATCACCTTTAAATAACGCAAAATAGTATAAAATGTAATAATTAGTGTAAACAAATTGAAAAAAAAATCACGCTTGGAGCATAGATTGTGAATCAATTTCCAGCACATTGAAAATAGTCTCGATAGACATCGCCTTTAAAAAACGCGACATAGTAGAAATCCGTAAACAAATTCAAAAAAATCACGCGTGGAGCACAGATTATGAAACAATTTCCCGCACAATGAGAATAGCCTCGATAGACATCGCCTTTAAATAACGCGAAATAGTATAAAAGGTAATAATTAGTATAAAAAAATTGAAAAAAAAATCACGCTTGGAGCATAGATTGTGATTCAATTTCCAGCACATTGAAGATAGTCTCGATAGAAATCGCCTTTAAAAAACGCGACATAGTATAAATCCGTAAACAAATTCAAAAAAATCACGCGTGGAGCACAGATTATGAAACAATTTCCCGCACAATGAGAATAGCCTCGATAGACATCGCCTTTAAATAACGCGAAATAGTATAAAGATGTAAACAAATTGAAAAAAATCACGCGTTGACCACAGATTATGAAACAATTTCCAGCACATTGAGTATAGCCTTGATAGACATCACCTTTAAATAACGCAAAATAGTATAAAATGTAATAATTAGTATAAACAAATTGAAAAAAAAATCACGCTTGGAGCATAGATTGTGAAAAAATATCTAGCACATTGAAAATAGTCTCGATAAATATCACCTTTAAATAACGCGAAATAGTATAAATCTGTAAAAAAATTGAAAAATAAATCACGCTTGTAGCATGGATTGTGAAACAATTTCCAGCACATTGAAAATATTCTCGATAGACATCGCCTTTAAATATCGTGGAATGGTATAAATTCGTAAACAAATTTAAAAAATCACGCGTGGAGCACAAATTATGAAACAATTTCCAGAACATTGAGAATAGCCTCGATAGACATCACCTTTAAATAAAGCGAAATAGTATAAATCTGTAAAAAAATTTTTAAAAAAATCACGCTTGGAGCATGGATTGTGAAACAATTTCCAGCACATTGAAAATATTCTCGATAGACATCGCCTTTAAATAACGCGAAATAGTATAAATCTGTAAATAATTTAAAAGAAATCACGCGTGGAGCACAGATTATGAAACAATTTCCACATTGAGAATAGTTTCGATAGACATCACCTTTAAAAAACGCGAAATAGTATAAATCTGAAAACAAATTTAAAAAAATCACGCGTGGAGCACAGATTATGAAACAATTTCCAGCACATTGAGAATAGTCTCGATAGACATCACCTTTAAATAACGCGGATTAGTATAAATCCGTAAACAAATTAAAAAAAATCACCCGTGGAGCACAGATTATGAAACAATTTCCAGCACATTGAGAATAGTCTCGAAAGACATCGCCTTTAAATAACGCGAAATTTTATAAAATCCGTAAACAAATTGAAAAAAAAATCACGCTTGGAGCATAGATTGTGAATCAATTTCCAGCACATTGAAAATAGTCTCGATAGACATCGCCTTTCAAAAACGCGACATAGTATAAATCCGTAAACAAATTGAAAAAAATCACGCGTGGAGCACAGATTATGAAACAATTTCCCGCACAATGAGAATAGCCTCGATAGACATCGCCTTTAAATAACGCGAAATAGTATAAAGACGTAAACAAATTGAAAAAAATCACGCGTTGACCACAGATTATGAAACAATTTCCAGCACATTGAGTATAGCCTTGACAGACATCACCTTTAAATAACGCAAAATAGTATAAAATGTAATAATTAGTGTAAACAAATTGAAAAAAAAATCACGCTTGGAGCATAGATTGTGAATCAATTTCCAGCACATTGAAAATAGTCTCGATAGACATCGCCTTTAAAAAACGCGACATAGTACAAATCCGTAAACAAATTAAAAAAAATCACGCGTGGAGCACAGATTATGAAACAATTTCCCGCACAATGAGAATAGCCTCGATAGACATCGCCTTTAAATAACGCGAAATAGTATAAAAGGTAATAATTAGTATAAAAAAATTGAAAAAAAAAATCACGCTTGGAGCATAGATTGTGATTCAATTTCCAGCACATTGAAGATAGTCTCGATAGAAATCGCCTTTAAAAAACGCGACATAGTATAAATCCGTAAACAAATTCAAAAAAATCACGCGTGGAGCACAGATTATGAAACAATTTCCCGCACAATGAGAATAGCCTCGATAGACATCGCCTTTAAATAACGCGAAATAGTATAAAGATGTAAACAAATTGAAACAAATCACGCGTTGACCACAGATTATGAAACAATTTCCAGCACATTGAGTATAGCCTTGATAGACATCACCTTTAAATAACGCAAAATAGTATAAAATGTAATAATTAGTATAAACAAATTGAAAAAAAAATCACGCTTGGAGTTGTGAAAAAATATCTAGCACATTGAAAATAGTCTCGATAAATATCACCTTTAAATAACGCGAAATAGTATAAATCTGTAAATAATTTAAAAGAAATCACGCGTGGAGCACAGATTATGAAACAATTTCCACATTGAGAATAGTCTCGATAGACATCACCTTTAAAAAACGCGAAATAGTATAAATCTGAAAACAAATTTTAAAAAATCACGCGTGGAGCACAGATTATGAAACAATTTCCAGCACATTGAGAATAGCCTCGATAGACATCACCTTTAAATAAAGCGAAATAGTATAAATCTGTAAAAAAAATTTTAAAAAAATCACGCTTGGAGCATGGATTGTGAAACAATTTCCAGCACATTGAAAATATTCGCAATAGACATCACTTTTAAATAACGCGAAATAGTATAAATCTGAAAACAAATTAAAAAAAATCACGCGTGGAGCACAGATTATGAAACATTTTCCAGCACATTGAGAATAGCCTCGATAGACATCACCTTTAAATAACGCGAAATAGTATAAATCTGTAAAAAAATTGAAAAAAAAATCACGCTTGGAGCATGGACTGTGAAACAATTTCCAGCACATTGAAAATATTCTCGATAGACCTTTAAAAAACGCGAAATAGTATAAATCTGAAAACAAATTTTAAAAAATCACGCGTGGAGCACAGATTATGAAACAATTTCCAGCACATTGAGAATAGTCTCGATAGACATCACCTTTAAATAACGCGGATTAGTATAAATCCGTAAACAAATTCAAAAAAATCACCCGTGGAGCACAGATTATGAAACAATTTCCAGCACATTGAGAATAGTCTCGAAAGACATCGCCTTTAAATAACGCGAAATTTTATAAAATCCGTAAACAAATTGAAAAAAAAATCACGCTTGGAGCATAGATTGTGAATCAATTTCCAGCACATTGAAAATAGTCTCGATAGACATCGCCTTTCAAAAACGCGACATAGTATAAATCCGTAAACAAATTGAAAAAAATCACGCGTGGAGCACAGATTATGAAACAATTTCCCGCACAATGAGAATAGCCTCGATAGACATCGCCTTTAAATAACGCGAAATAGTATAAAGACGTAAACAAATTGAAAAAAATCACGCGTTGACCACAGATTATGAAACAATTTCCAGCACATTGAGTATAGCCTTGACAGACATCACCTTTAAATAACGCAAAATAGTATAAAATGTAGTAATTAGTATAAACAAATTGAAAAAAAAATCACGCTTGGAGCATAGATTGTGAATCAATTTCCAGCACATTGAAAATAGTCTCGATAGACATCGCCTTTAAAAAACGCGACATAGTATAAATCCGTAAACAAATTAAGAAAAATCACGCGTGGAGGACAGATTATGAAACAATTTCCCGCACAATCAGAATAGCCTCGATAGACATCGCCTTTAAATAACGCGAAATAGTATAAAATGTAATAATTAGTATAAAAAAATTGAAAAAAAAAATCACGCTTGGAGCATAGATTGTGAATCAATTTCCAGCACATTGAAAATAGTCTCGATAGACATCGCCTTTAAAAAACGCGACATAGTATAAATCCGTAAACAAATTAAAAAAAATCACGCGTGGAGCACAGATTATGAAACAATTTCCAGCACATTGAGTATAGCCTTGACAGACATCACCTTTAAATAACGCGAAATAGTATAAAATGTAATAATTAGTATAAACAAATTGAAAAAAAAAATCACGCTTGGAGCATAGATTATGAAAAAATATCTAGCACATTGAAAATAGTCTCGATAGACATCACCTTTAAATAACGCGAAATAGTATAAATCTGTAAAAAAATTGAAAAAAAAATCACGCTTGGAGCATGGATTGTGAAATAATTTCCAGCACATTGAAAATATTCTCAATAGACATCACCTTTAAATAACGCGAAATAGTATAAATCTGAAAACAAATTTAAAAAAATCACGCGTGGAGCACAGATTATGAAACAATTTCCAGCACATTGAGAATAGCCTCGATAGACATCACCTTTAAATAACGCGAATCAGTATAAATCTGTAAAAAAATTGAAAAAAAAATCACGCTTGGAGCATGGATTGTGAAACAATTTCCAGCACATTGAAAATATTCTCGATAGACATCGCCTTTAAATAACGCGAAATAGTATAAATCTGTAAATAATTTAAAAGAAATCACGCGTGGAGCACAGATTATGAAACAATTTCCACATTGAGAATAGTCTCGATAGACATCACCTTTAAAAAACGCGAAATAGTATAAATCCGTAAACAAATTAAAAAAAATCACCCGTGGAGCACAGATTATGAAACAATTTCCAACACATTGAGAATAGTCTCGAAAGACATTGCCTTTAAATAACGCGAAATTTTATAAAATCCGTAAACAAATTGCAAAAAAAATCACGCTTGGAGCATAAATTGTGAAACAATTTCCAGCACATTGATAATAGTCTCGATAGACATCGCCTTTAAAAAACGCGACATAGTATAAATCCGTAAGCAAATTCAAAAAAATCACGCGTGGAGTACAGATTATGAAACAATTTCCCGCACAATGAGAATAGCCTCGATAGACATCGCCTTTAAATAACGCGAAATAGTATAAAATGTAATAATTGTTATAAACAAATTGAAAAAAAAATCACGCTTGGAGCATAGATTGTGAATCAATTTCCAGCACATTGAAAATAGTCTCGATAGACATCGCCTTTCAAAAACGCGACATAGTATAAATCCGTAAACAAATTGAAAAAAATCACGCGTGGAGCACAGATTATGAAATAATTTCCCGCACAATGAGAATAGCCTCGATAGACATCGCCTTTAAATAACGCGAAATAGTATAAAGACGTAAACAATTTGAAAAAAATCACGCGTTGACCACAGATTATGAAACAATTTCCAGCACATTGAGTATAGCCTTGACAGACATCACCTTTAAATAACGCAAAATAGTATAAAATGTAATAATTAGTGTAAACAAATTGAAAAAAAAATCACGCTTGGAGCATAGATTGTGAATCAATTTCCAGCACATTGAAAATAGTCTCGATAGACATCGCCTTTAAAAAACGCGACATAGTACAAATCCGTAAACAAATTCAAAAAAATCACGCGTGGAGCACAGATTATGAAACAATTTCCCGCACAATGAGAATAGCCTCGATAGACATCGCCTTTAAATAACGCGAAATAGTATAAAAGGTAATAATTAGTATAAAAAAATTGAAAAAAAAATCACGCTTGGAGCATAGATTGTGATTCAATTTCCAGCACATTGAAGATAGTCTCGATAGAAATCGCCTTTAAAAAACGCGACATAGTATAAATCCGTAAACAAATTCAAAAAAATCACGCGTGGAGCACAGATTATGAAACAATTTCCCGCACAATGAGAATAGCCTCGATAGACATCGCCTTTAAATAACGCGAAATAGTATAAAGATGTAAACAAATTGAAAAAAATCACGCGTTGACCACAGATTATGAAACAATTTCCAGCACATTGAGTATAGCCTTGATAGACATCACCTTTAAATAACGCAAAATAGTATAAAATGTAATAATTAGTATAAACAAATTGAAAAAAAAATCACGCTTGGAGCATAGATTGTGAAAAAATATCTAGCACATTGAAAATAGTCTCGATAAATATCACCTTTAAATAACGCGAAATAGTATAAATCTGTAAAAAAATTGAAAAATAAATCACGCTTGTAGCATGGATTGTGAAACAATTTCCAGCACATTGAAAATATTCTCGATAGACATCGCCTTTAAATATCGTGGAATGGTATAAATTCGTAAACAAATTTAAAAAATCACGCGTGGAGCACAAATTATGAAACAATTTCCAGAACATTGAGAATAGCCTCGATAGACATCACCTTTAAATAAAGCGAAATAGTATAAATCTGTAAAAAAATTTAAAAAAAAATCACGCTTGGAGCATGGATTGTGAAACAATTTCCAGCACATTGAAAATATTCTCGATAGACATCGCCTTTAAATAACGCGAAATAGTATAAATCTGTAAATAATTTAAAAGAAATCACGCGTGGAGCACAGATTATGAAACAATTTCCACATTGAGAATAGTTTCGATAGACATCACCTTTAAAAAACGCGAAATAGTATAAATCTGAAAACAAATTTAAAAAAATCACGCGTGGAGCACAGATTATGAAACAATTTCCAGCACATTGAGAATAGTCTCGATAGACATCACCTTTAAATAACGCGGATTAGTATAAATCCGTAAACAAATTAAAAAAAATCACCCGTGGAGCACAGATTATGAAACAATTTCCAGCACATTGAGAATAGTCTCGAAAGACATCGCCTTTAAATAACGCGAAATTTTATAAAATCCGTAAACAAATTGAAAAAAAAATCACGCTTGGAGCATAGATTGTGAATCAATTTCCAGCACATTGAAAATAGTCTCGATAGACATCGCCTTTCAAAAACGCGACATAGTATAAATCCGTAAACAAATTGAAAAAAATCACGCGTGGAGCACAGATTATGAAACAATTTCCCGCACAATGAGAATAGCCTCGATAGACATCGCCTTTAAATAACGCGAAATAGTATAAAGACGTAAACAAATTGAAAAAAATCACGCGTTGACCACAGATTATGAAACAATTTCCAGCACATTGAGTATAGCCTTGACAGACATCACCTTTAAATAACGCAAAATAGTATAAAATGTAATAATTAGTGTAAACAAATTGAAAAAAAAATCACGCTTGGAGCATAGATTGTGAATCAATTTCCAGCACATTGAAAATAGTCTCGATAGACATCGCCTTTAAAAAACGCGACATAGTACAAATCCGTAAACAAATTCAAAAAAATCACGCGTGGAGCACAGATTATGAAACAATTTCCCGCACAATGAGAATAGCCTCGATAGACATCGCCTTTAAATAACGCGAAATAGTATAAAGACGTAAACAAATTGAAAAAAATCACGCGTTGACCACAGATTATGAAACAATTTCCCGCACAATGAGAATAGCCTCGATAGACATCGCCTTTAAATAACGCGAAATAGTATAAAAGGTAATAATTAGTATAAAAAAATTGAAAAAAAAAATCACGCTTGGAGCATAGATTGTGATTCAATTTCCAGCACATTGAAGATAGTCTCGATAGAAATCGCCTTTAAAAAACGCGACATAGTATAAATCCGTAAACAAATTCAAAAAGATCACGCGTGGAGCACAGATTATGAAACAATTTCCACATTGAGAATAGTCTCGATAGACATCACCTTTAAAAAACGCGAAATAGTATAAATCTGAAAACAAATTTTAAAAAATCACGCGTGGAGCACAGATTATGAAACAATTTCCAGCACATTGAGAATAGCCTCGATAGACATCACCTTTAAATAAAGCGAAATAGTATAAATCTGTAAAAAAATTTTTAAAAAAATCACGCTTGGAGCATGGATTGTGAAACAATTTCCAGCACATTGAAAATATTCGCAATAGACATCACTTTTAAATAACGCGAAATAGTATAAATCTGAAAACAAATTTAAAAAAATCACGCGTGGAGCACAGATTATGAAACATTTTCCAGCACATTGAGAATAGCCTCGATAGACATCACCTTTAAATAACGCGAAATAGTATAAATCTGTAAAAAAATTGAAAAAAAAAATCACGCTTGGAGCATGGATTGTGAAACAATTTCCAGCACATTGAAAATATTCTCGATAGACATCGCCTTTAAATAACGCGAAATAGTATAAATCTGTAAATAATTTAAAAGAAATCACGCGTGGAGCACAGATTATGAAACAATTTCCACATTGAGAATAGTCTCGATAGACATCACCTTTAAAAAACGCGAAATAGTATAAATCTGAAAACAAATTTAAAAAAATCACGCGTGGAGCACAGATTATGAAACAATTTCCAGCACATTGAGAATAGTCTCGATAGACATCACCTTTAAATAACGTGGATTAGTATAAATCCGTAAACAAATTCAAAAAAATCACCCGTGGAGCACAGATTATGAAACAATTTCCAGCACATTGAGAATAGTCTCGAAAGACATCGCCTTTAAATAACGCGAAATTTTATAAAATCCGTAAACAAATTGAAAAAAAAATCACGCTTGGAGCATAAATTGTGAAACAATTTCCAGCACATTGATAATAGTCTCGATAGACATCGCCTTTAAAAAACGCGACATAGTATAAATCCGTAAACAAATTAAAAAAAATCACGCGTGGAGGACAGATTATGAAACAATTTCCCGCACAATCAGAATAGCCTCGATAGACATCGCCTTTAAATAACGCGAAATAGTATAAAATGTAATAATTAGTATAAACAAATTGAAAAAAAAATCACGCTTGGAGCATAGATTGTGAATCAATTTCCAGCACATTGAAAATAGTCTCGATAGAAATCGCCTTTAAAAAACGCGACATAGTATAAATCCGTAAACAAATTCAAAAAAATCACGCGTGGAGCACAGATTATGAAACAATTTCCAGCACATTGAGTATAGCCTTGACAGACATCACCTTTAAATAACGCGAAATAGTATAAAATGAAATAATTAGTATAAACAAATTGAAAAAAAATGACGCTTGGAGCATAGATTGTGAAAAAATATCTAGCACATTGAAAATAGTCTCGATAGACATCACCTTTAAATAACGCGAAATAGTATAAATCTGTAAAAAAATTGAAAAAAAATCACGCTTGGAGCATGGATTGTGAAACAATTTCCAGCACATTGAAAATATTCTCGATAGACATCGCCTTTAAATATCGTGGAATGGTATAAATCCGTAAACAAATTTAAAAAATCACGCGTGGAGCACAAATTATGAAACAATTTCCAGCACATTGAGAATAGCCTCGATAGACATCACCTTTAAATAAAGCGAAATAGTATAAATCTGTAAAAAAATTGAAAAAAAAATCACGCTTGGAGCATGGATTGTGAAACAATTTCCAGCACATAGAAAATATTCTCAATAGACATCACCTTTAAATAACGCGAAATAGTATAAATCTGAAAACAAATTTAAAAAAATCACGCGTGGAGCACAGATTATGTAACAATTTCCAGCACATTGAGAATAGCCTCGATAGACATCACCTTTAAATAACGCGAAATAGTATAAATCTGTAAAAAAATTGAAAAAAAAATCACGCTTGGAGCATGGACTGTGAAACAATTTCCAGCACATTGAAAATATTCTCGATAGACCTTTAAAAAACGCGAAATAGTATAAATCTGAAAACAAATTTAAAAAAATCACGCGTGGAGCACAGATTATGAAACAATTTCCAGCACATTGAGAATAGTCTCGATAGACATCACTTTTAAATAACGCGGATTAGTATAAATCCGTAAACAAATTCAAAAAAATCACCCGTGGAGCACAGATTATGAAACAATTTCCAGCACATTGAGAATATTCTCGAAACACATCGCCTTTAAATAACGCGAAATTTTATAAAATCCGTAAACAAATTGAAAAAAAAATCACGCTTGGAGCATAGATTGTGAATCAATTTCCAGCACATTGAAAATAGTCTCGATAGACATCGCCTTTCAAAAACGCGACATAGTATAAATCCGTAAACAAATTGAAAAAAATCACGCGTGGAGCACAGATTATGAAACAATTTCCCGCACAATGAGAATAGCCTCGATAGACATCGCCTTTAAATAACGCGAAATAGTATAAAGACTTAAACAAATTGAAAAAAATCACGCGTTGACCACAGATTATGAAACAATTTCCAGCACATTGAGTATAGCCTTCACAGACATCACCTTTAAATAACGCAAAATAGTATAAAATGTAATAATTAGTATAAACAAATTGATAAAAAATCACGCTTAGAGCATAGATTGTGAATCAATTTCCAGCACATTGAAAATAGTCTCGATAGACATCGCCTTTAAAAAACGCAACATAGTATAAATCCGTAAACAAATTCAAAAAAATCACGCGTGGAGCACAGATTATGAAACAATTTCCCGCACAATGAGAATAGCCTCGATAGACATCGCCTTTAAATAACGCGAAATAGTATAAAAGGTAATAATTAGTATAAACAAATTGAAAAAAAAATCATGCGTGGAGCATAGATTATGAAACAATTTCCAGCACATTGAATATAGCCTTGATAGACATCACCTGTAAATAACTCAAAATAGTATAAAATGTAATAATTAGTATAAACAAATTGAAAAAAAAATCATGCGTGGAGCACAGATTATGAAACAATTTCCCGCACAATGAGAATAGCCTCCATAGACATCGCCTTTAAATAACGCGAAATAGTATAAAGACGTAAACAAATTGAAAAAAAATCACGCGTTGAGCACAGATTATGAAACAATTTCCAGCACATTGAGTATAGCCTTGACAGACATCACCTTTAAATAACGCGAAATAGTATAAATCTATAAAAAAATTGAAAAAAAAATCACGCTTGGAGCATGGATTGTGAAACAATTTCCAGCACATTGAAAATATTCTCGATAGACATCGCCTTTAAATAACGCGAAATAGTATAAATCTGTAAATAATTTAAAAGAAATCACGCGTGGAGCACAGATTATGAAACAATTTCCACATTGAGAATAGTCTCGATAGACATCACCTTTAAATAACGCGGATTAGTATAAATCCGTAAACAAATTCGAAAAAATCACCCGTGGAGCACAGATTATGAAACAATTTCCAGCACATTGAGTATAGCCTTGACAGACATCACCTTTAAATAACGCGAAATAGTATAAAATGTAATAATTAGTATAAACAAATTGAAAAAAAAAATCACGCTTGGAGCATAGATTATGAAAAAATATCTAGCACATTGAAAATAGTCTCGATAGACATCACCTTTAAATAACGCGAAATAGTATAAATCTGTAAAAAAATTGAAAAAAAAATCACGCTTGGAGCATGGATTGTGAAATAATTTCCAGCACATTGAAAATATTCTCAATAGACATCACCTTTAAATAACGCGAAATAGTATAAATCTGAAAACAAATTTAAAAAAATCACGCGTGGAGCACAGATTATGAAACAATTTCCAGCACATTGAGAATAGCCTCGATAGACATCACCTTTAAATAACGCGAATCAGTATAAATCTGTAAAAAAATTGAAAAAAAAATCACGCTTGGAGCATGGATTGTGAAACAATTTCCAGCACATTGAAAATATTCTCGATAGACATCGCCTTTAAATAACGCGAAATAGTATAAATCTGTAAATAATTTAAAAGAAATCACGCGTGGAGCACAGATTATGAAACAATTTCCACATTGAGAATAGTCTCGATAGACATCACCTTTAAAAAACGCGAAATAGTATAAATCCGTAAACAAATTAAAAAAAATCACCCGTGGAGCACAGATTATGAAACAATTTCCAACACATTGAGAATAGTCTCGAAAGACATTGCCTTTAAATAACGCGAAATTTTATAAAATCCGTAAACAAATTGCAAAAAAAATCACGCTTGGAGCATAAATTGTGAAACAATTTCCAGCACATTGATAATAGTCTCGATAGACATCGCCTTTAAAAAACGCGACATAGTATAAATCCGTAAGCAAATTCAAAAAAATCACGCGTGGAGTACAGATTATGAAACAATTTCCCGCACAATGAGAATAGCCTCGATAGACATCGCCTTTAAATAACGCGAAATAGTATAAAATGTAATAATTGTTATAAACAAATTGAAAAAAAAATCACGCTTGGAGCATAGATTGTGAATCAATTTCCAGCACATTGAAAATAGTCTCGATAGACATCGCCTTTCAAAAACGCGACATAGTATAAATCCGTAAACAAATTGAAAAAAATCACGCGTGGAGCACAGATTATGAAATAATTTCCCGCACAATGAGAATAGCCTCGATAGACATCGCCTTTAAATAACGCGAAATAGTATAAAGACGTAAACAATTTGAAAAAAATCACGCGTTGACCACAGATTATGAAACAATTTCCAGCACATTGAGTATAGCCTTGACAGACATCACCTTTAAATAACGCAAAATAGTATAAAATGTAATAATTAGTGTAAACAAATTGAAAAAAAAATCACGCTTGGAGCATAGATTGTGAATCAATTTCCAGCACATTGAAAATAGTCTCGATAGACATCGCCTTTAAAAAACGCGACATAGTACAAATCCGTAAACAAATTCAAAAAAATCACGCGTGGAGCACAGATTATGAAACAATTTCCCGCACAATGAGAATAGCCTCGATAGACATCGCCTTTAAATAACGCGAAATAGTATAAAAGGTAATAATTAGTATAAAAAAATTGAAAAAAAAATCACGCTTGGAGCATAGATTGTGATTCAATTTCCAGCACATTGAAGATAGTCTCGATAGAAATCGCCTTTAAAAAACGCGACATAGTATAAATCCGTAAACAAATTCAAAAAAATCACGCGTGGAGCACAGATTATGAAACAATTTCCCGCACAATGAGAATAGCCTCGATAGACATCGCCTTTAAATAACGCGAAATAGTATAAAGATGTAAACAAATTGAAAAAAATCACGCGTTGACCACAGATTATGAAACAATTTCCAGCACATTGAGTATAGCCTTGATAGACATCACCTTTAAATAACGCAAAATAGTATAAAATGTAATAATTAGTATAAACAAATTGAAAAAAAAATCACGCTTGGAGCATAGATTGTGAAAAAATATCTAGCACATTGAAAATAGTCTCGATAAATATCACCTTTAAATAACGCGAAATAGTATAAATCTGTAAAAAAATTGAAAAATAAATCACGCTTGTAGCATGGATTGTGAAACAATTTCCAGCACATTGAAAATATTCTCGATAGACATCGCCTTTAAATATCGTGGAATGGTATAAATTCGTAAACAAATTTAAAAAATCACGCGTGGAGCACAAATTATGAAACAATTTCCAGAACATTGAGAATAGCCTCGATAGACATCACCTTTAAATAAAGCGAAATAGTATAAATCTGTAAAAAAATTTAAAAAAAAATCACGCTTGGAGCATGGATTGTGAAACAATTTCCAGCACATTGAAAATATTCTCGATAGACATCGCCTTTAAATAACGCGAAATAGTATAAATCTGTAAATAATTTAAAAGAAATCACGCGTGGAGCACAGATTATGAAACAATTTCCACATTGAGAATAGTTTCGATAGACATCACCTTTAAAAAACGCGAAATAGTATAAATCTGAAAACAAATTTAAAAAAATCACGCGTGGAGCACAGATTATGAAACAATTTCCAGCACATTGAGAATAGTCTCGATAGACATCACCTTTAAATAACGCGGATTAGTATAAATCCGTAAACAAATTAAAAAAAATCACCCGTGGAGCACAGATTATGAAACAATTTCCAGCACATTGAGAATAGTCTCGAAAGACATCGCCTTTAAATAACGCGAAATTTTATAAAATCCGTAAACAAATTGAAAAAAAAATCACGCTTGGAGCATAGATTGTGAATCAATTTCCAGCACATTGAAAATAGTCTCGATAGACATCGCCTTTCAAAAACGCGACATAGTATAAATCCGTAAACAAATTGAAAAAAATCACGCGTGGAGCACAGATTATGAAACAATTTCCCGCACAATGAGAATAGCCTCGATAGACATCGCCTTTAAATAACGCGAAATAGTATAAAGACGTAAACAAATTGAAAAAAATCACGCGTTGACCACAGATTATGAAACAATTTCCAGCACATTGAGTATAGCCTTGACAGACATCACCTTTAAATAACGCAAAATAGTATAAAATGTAATAATTAGTGTAAACAAATTGAAAAAAAAATCACGCTTGGAGCATAGATTGTGAATCAATTTCCAGCACATTGAAAATAGTCTCGATAGACATCGCCTTTAAAAAACGCGACATAGTACAAATCCGTAAACAAATTCAAAAAAATCACGCGTGGAGCACAGATTATGAAACAATTTCCCGCACAATGAGAATAGCCTCGATAGACATCGCCTTTAAATAACGCGAAATAGTATAAAGACGTAAACAAATTGAAAAAAATCACGCGTTGACCACAGATTATGAAACAATTTCCCGCACAATGAGAATAGCCTCGATAGACATCGCCTTTAAATAACGCGAAATAGTATAAAAGGTAATAATTAGTATAAAAAAATTGAAAAAAAAAATCACGCTTGGAGCATAGATTGTGATTCAATTTCCAGCACATTGAAGATAGTCTCGATAGAAATCGCCTTTAAAAAACGCGACATAGTATAAATCCGTAAACAAATTCAAAAAGATCACGCGTGGAGCACAGATTATGAAACAATTTCCACATTGAGAATAGTCTCGATAGACATCACCTTTAAAAAACGCGAAATAGTATAAATCTGAAAACAAATTTTAAAAAATCACGCGTGGAGCACAGATTATGAAACAATTTCCAGCACATTGAGAATAGCCTCGATAGACATCACCTTTAAATAAAGCGAAATAGTATAAATCTGTAAAAAAATTTTTAAAAAAATCACGCTTGGAGCATGGATTGTGAAACAATTTCCAGCACATTGAAAATATTCGCAATAGACATCACTTTTAAATAACGCGAAATAGTATAAATCTGAAAACAAATTTAAAAAAATCACGCGTGGAGCACAGATTATGAAACATTTTCCAGCACATTGAGAATAGCCTCGATAGACATCACCTTTAAATAACGCGAAATAGTATAAATCTGTAAAAAAATTGAAAAAAAAAATCACGCTTGGAGCATGGATTGTGAAACAATTTCCAGCACATTGAAAATATTCTCGATAGACATCGCCTTTAAATAACGCGAAATAGTATAAATCTGTAAATAATTTAAAAGAAATCACGCGTGGAGCACAGATTATGAAACAATTTCCACATTGAGAATAGTCTCGATAGACATCACCTTTAAAAAACGCGAAATAGTATAAATCTGAAAACAAATTTAAAAAAATCACGCGTGGAGCACAGATTATGAAACAATTTCCAGCACATTGAGAATAGTCTCGATAGACATCACCTTTAAATAACGTGGATTAGTATAAATCCGTAAACAAATTCAAAAAAATCACCCGTGGAGCACAGATTATGAAACAATTTCCAGCACATTGAGAATAGTCTCGAAAGACATCGCCTTTAAATAACGCGAAATTTTATAAAATCCGTAAACAAATTGAAAAAAAAATCACGCTTGGAGCATAAATTGTGAAACAATTTCCAGCACATTGATAATAGTCTCGATAGACATCGCCTTTAAAAAACGCGACATAGTATAAATCCGTAAACAAATTAAAAAAAATCACGCGTGGAGGACAGATTATGAAACAATTTCCCGCACAATCAGAATAGCCTCGATAGACATCGCCTTTAAATAACGCGAAATAGTATAAAATGTAATAATTAGTATAAACAAATTGAAAAAAAAATCACGCTTGGAGCATAGATTGTGAATCAATTTCCAGCACATTGAAAATAGTCTCGATAGAAATCGCCTTTAAAAAACGCGACATAGTATAAATCCGTAAACAAATTCAAAAAAATCACGCGTGGAGCACAGATTATGAAACAATTTCCAGCACATTGAGTATAGCCTTGACAGACATCACCTTTAAATAACGCGAAATAGTATAAAATGAAATAATTAGTATAAACAAATTGAAAAAAAATGACGCTTGGAGCATAGATTGTGAAAAAATATCTAGCACATTGAAAATAGTCTCGATAGACATCACCTTTAAATAACGCGAAATAGTATAAATCTGTAAAAAAATTGAAAAAAAATCACGCTTGGAGCATGGATTGTGAAACAATTTCCAGCACATTGAAAATATTCTCGATAGACATCGCCTTTAAATATCGTGGAATGGTATAAATCCGTAAACAAATTTAAAAAATCACGCGTGGAGCACAAATTATGAAACAATTTCCAGCACATTGAGAATAGCCTCGATAGACATCACCTTTAAATAAAGCGAAATAGTATAAATCTGTAAAAAAATTGAAAAAAAAATCACGCTTGGAGCATGGATTGTGAAACAATTTCCAGCACATAGAAAATATTCTCAATAGACATCACCTTTAAATAACGCGAAATAGTATAAATCTGAAAACAAATTTAAAAAAATCACGCGTGGAGCACAGATTATGTAACAATTTCCAGCACATTGAGAATAGCCTCGATAGACATCACCTTTAAATAACGCGAAATAGTATAAATCTGTAAAAAAATTGAAAAAAAAATCACGCTTGGAGCATGGACTGTGAAACAATTTCCAGCACATTGAAAATATTCTCGATAGACCTTTAAAAAACGCGAAATAGTATAAATCTGAAAACAAATTTAAAAAAATCACGCGTGGAGCACAGATTATGAAACAATTTCCAGCACATTGAGAATAGTCTCGATAGACATCACTTTTAAATAACGCGGATTAGTATAAATCCGTAAACAAATTCAAAAAAATCACCCGTGGAGCACAGATTATGAAACAATTTCCAGCACATTGAGAATATTCTCGAAACACATCGCCTTTAAATAACGCGAAATTTTATAAAATCCGTAAACAAATTGAAAAAAAAATCACGCTTGGAGCATAGATTGTGAATCAATTTCCAGCACATTGAAAATAGTCTCGATAGACATCGCCTTTCAAAAACGCGACATAGTATAAATCCGTAAACAAATTGAAAAAAATCACGCGTGGAGCACAGATTATGAAACAATTTCCCGCACAATGAGAATAGCCTCGATAGACATCGCCTTTAAATAACGCGAAATAGTATAAAGACTTAAACAAATTGAAAAAAATCACGCGTTGACCACAGATTATGAAACAATTTCCAGCACATTGAGTATAGCCTTCACAGACATCACCTTTAAATAACGCAAAATAGTATAAAATGTAATAATTAGTATAAACAAATTGATAAAAAATCACGCTTAGAGCATAGATTGTGAATCAATTTCCAGCACATTGAAAATAGTCTCGATAGACATCGCCTTTAAAAAACGCAACATAGTATAAATCCGTAAACAAATTCAAAAAAATCACGCGTGGAGCACAGATTATGAAACAATTTCCCGCACAATGAGAATAGCCTCGATAGACATCGCCTTTAAATAACGCGAAATAGTATAAAAGGTAATAATTAGTATAAACAAATTGAAAAAAAAATCATGCGTGGAGCATAGATTATGAAACAATTTCCAGCACATTGAATATAGCCTTGATAGACATCACCTGTAAATAACTCAAAATAGTATAAAATGTAATAATTAGTATAAACAAATTGAAAAAAAAATCATGCGTGGAGCACAGATTATGAAACAATTTCCCGCACAATGAGAATAGCCTCCATAGACATCGCCTTTAAATAACGCGAAATAGTATAAAGACGTAAACAAATTGAAAAAAAATCACGCGTTGAGCACAGATTATGAAACAATTTCCAGCACATTGAGTATAGCCTTGACAGACATCACCTTTAAATAACGCGAAATAGTATAAATCTATAAAAAAATTGAAAAAAAAATCACGCTTGGAGCATGGATTGTGAAACAATTTCCAGCACATTGAAAATATTCTCGATAGACATCGCCTTTAAATAACGCGAAATAGTATAAATCTGTAAATAATTTAAAAGAAATCACGCGTGGAGCACAGATTATGAAACAATTTCCACATTGAGAATAGTCTCGATAGACATCACCTTTAAATAACGCGGATTAGTATAAATCCGTAAACAAATTCGAAAAAATCACCCGTGGAGCACAGATTATGAAACAATTTCCAGCACATTGAGAATAGTCTCGTAAGACATCGCCTGTAAATAAAGCGAAATTTTATAAAATCCGTAAACAAATTGAAAAAAAAATCACGCTTGGAGCATAAATTGTGAAACAATTTCCAGCACATTGATAATAGTCTCGATAGACATCGCCTTTAAAAAACGCGAAATAGTATAAATCCGTAAACAAATTCAAAAAAATCACTCGTGGAGGACAGATTATGAAACAATTTCCCGCACAATGAGAATAGCCTCGATAGACATCGCCTTTAAATAACGCGAAATAGTATAAAATGTAATAATTAGTATAAACAAATTGGAAAAAAAATCACGCTTGGAGCATAGATTGCGAATCAATTTCCAGCACATTGAAAACAGTCTCGATAGACATCGCCTTTCAAAAACGCGACATAGTATAAATCCGTAAAAAAATTGAAAAAAATCACGCGTGGAGCACAGATTATGAAACAATTTCCCGCACAATGAGAATAGCCTCGATAGACATCGCCTTTAAAAAACGCGACATAGTATGAATCCGTAAACAAATTCAAAAAAATCACGCGTTGAGCACAGATTATGAAACAATTTCCCGCACAATGAGAATAGCCTCGATAGACATCGCCTTTAAATAACGCGAAATAGTATAAAAGGTAATAATTAGTATAAACAAATTGAAAAAAAATCACGCTTGGAGCATAGATTGTGAATCAATTTCCAGCACATTGAAAATAGTCTCGATAGAAATCGCCTTTAAAAAACGCGACATAGTATAAATCCGTAAACAAATTTTAAAAAATCACGCGTGGAGCACAGATTATGAAACAATTTCCCGCACAATGAAAATAGCCTCGATAGACATCGCCTTTAAATAACGCGAAATAGTATAAAGATGTAAACAAATTGAAAAAAATCTCGCGTTGACCACAGATTATGAAACAATTTCCAGCACATTGAGTACAGCCTTGATAAACATCACCTTTAAATAACGCAAAATAGTATAAAATGTAATAATTAGTATAAACAAATTGAAAAAAAAATTATGCGTGGAGCAAAGATTATGAAACAATTTCCCGCACAATGAGAATAGCCTCGATAGACATCGCCTTTAAATAACGCGAAATAGTATAAAGATGTAAACAAATTGAAAAAAATCTCGCGTTGACCACAGATTATGAAACAATTTCCAGCACATTGAGTATAGCCTTGACAAACATCACCTTTAAATAACGCGAAATAGTATAAAATGTAATAATTAGTATAAACAAATTGAAAAAAAAATCCCGCTTCGAGCATAGATTGTGAAAAAATATCTAGCACATTGAAAATAGTCTCGATAGACATCACCTTTAAATAACAAGAAATAGTATAAATCTGTAAAAAAATTGAAAAAAAAATCACGCTTGGAGCATGGATTGGGAAACAATTTCCAGCACTTTGAAAATATTCTCGATAGACATCGCCTTTAAATATCGTGGAATGGTATAAATCCGTAAACAAATTTAAAAAATCACGCGTGGAGCACAAATTATGAAACAATTTCCAGCACATTGATAATAGCCTCGAAAGACATCGCCTTTAAATAACGCGAAATTTTATAAAATCCGTAAACAAATTGAAAAAAACATCACGCTTGGAGCATAAATTGTGAAACAATTTCCAGCACATTGATAATAGTCTCGATAGACATCGCCTTTAAAAAACGCGACACAGTATAAATCCGTAAACAAATTCAAAAAAATCACGCGTGGAGCACAGATTATGAAACAATTTCTCGCACAATGAGAATAGCCTCGATAGACATCGCCTTTAAATAACGCGAAATAGTATAAATCCGTAAACAAATTCAAAAAAATCACCCGTGGAGCAGAGATTATG
This sequence comes from Maratus speciosus, assembly GCA_963932465.1. NCBI lineage: Eukaryota > Metazoa > Arthropoda > Arachnida > Araneae > Salticidae > Maratus > Maratus speciosus. Next base: position 616,808,516 of record OZ010792.1, read on the forward strand.
AAACAATTTCCAGCACATTGAGAATAGTCTCGATAGACATCACCTTTAAATAACGCGGATTAGTATAAATCCGTAAACAAATTCAAAAAAATCACGCGTGGAGCACAGATTATGAAACAATTTCTCGCACAATGAGAATAGCCTCGATAGACATCGCCTTTAAATAACGCGAAATAGTATAAATCCGTAAACAAATTCAAAAAAATCACCCGTGGAGCACAGATTATGAAACAATTTCCAGCACATTGAGAATAGTCTCGATAGACATCACCTTTAAATAACGCGGATTAGTATAAATCCGTAAACAAATTCAAAAATATCACGCGTGGAGCACAGATTATGAAACAATTTCTCTCACAATGAGAATAGCCTCGATAGACATCGCCTTTAAATAAAGCGAAATAGTATAAATCCGTAAACAAATTCAAAAAAATCACCCGTGGAGCACAGATTATGAAACAATTTCCAGCACATTGAGAATAGTCTCGAAAGACATCGCCTTTAAATAACGCGAAATTTTATAAAATCCGTAAACAAATTGAAAAAAAAATCACGCTTGGAGCATAAATTGTGAAGCAATTTCCAGCACATTGATAATAGTCTCGATAGACATCGCCTTTAAAAAACGCGACATAGTATAAATCCGTAAACAAATTCAAAAAAATCACGCGTGGAGGACAGATTATGAAACAATTTCCCGCACAATGAGAATAGCCTCGATAGACATCGCCTTTAAATAACGCGAAATAGTATAAAATGTAATAATTAGTATAAACAAATTGAAAAAAAAATCACGCTTGGAGCATAGATTGTGAATATATTTCCAACAAATTGAAAATAGTCTCGATAGACATCGCCTTTCAAAAACGCGACATAGTATAAATCCGTAAACAAATTGAAAAAAATCACGCGTGGAGCACAGATTATGAAACAATTTCCCGCACAATGAGAATAGCCTCGATAGACATCGCCTTTAAATAACGCGAAATAGTATAAAGACGTAAACAAATTGAAAAAAATCACGCGTTGACCACAGAATATGAAACAATTTCCAGCACATTGAGTATAGCCTTGACAGACATCACCTTTAAATAACGCAAAATAGTATAAAATGTAATAATTAGTATAAACAAATTGAAAAAAAAATCACGCTTGGAGCATAGATTGTGAATCAATTTCCAGCACATTGAAAATAGTCTCGATAGACATCGCCTTTAAAAAACGCAACATAGTATAAATCCGTAAACAAATTCAAAAAAATCACGCGTGGAGCACAGATTATGAAACAATTTCCCGCACAATGAGAATAGCCTCGATAGACATCGCCTTTAAATAACGCGAAATAGTATAAAAGGTAATAATTAATATAAACAAATTGAAAAAAAAATCACGCTTGGAGCATAGATTGTGAATCAATTTCCAGCACATTGAAAATAGTCTCGATAGACATCGCCTTTAAAAAACGCAACATAGTATAAATCCGTAAACAAATTCAAAAAAATCACCCGTGGAGCACAGATTATGAAACAATTTCCAGCACATTGAGAATAGTCTCGTAAGACATCGCCTTTAAATAAAGCGAAATTTTATAAAATCCGTAAACAAATTGAAAAAAAAATCACGCTTGGAGCATAAATTGTGAAACAATTTCCAGCACATTGATAATAGTCTCGATAGACATCGCCTTTAAAAAACGCGAAATAGTATAAATCCGTAAACAAATTCAAAAAAATCACTCGTGGAGGACAGATTATGAAACAATTTCCCGCACAATGAGAATAGCCTCGATAGACATCGCCTTTAAATAACGCGAAATAGTATAAAATGTAATAATTAGTATAAACAAATTGGAAAAAAAATCACGCTTGGAGCATAGATTGCGAATCAATTTCCAGCACATTGAAAATAGTCTCGATAGACATCGCCTTTCAAAAACGCGACATAGTATAAATCCGTAAAAAAATTGAAAAAAATCACGCGTGGAGCACAGATTATGAAACAATTTCCCGCACAATGAGAATAGCCTCGATAGACATCGCCTTTAAAAAACGCGACATAGTATAAATCCGTAAACAAATTCAAAAAAATCACGCGTGGAGCACAGATTATGAAACAATTTCCCGCACAATGAGAATAGCCTTGAAAGACATCACCTTTAAATAACGCGAAATAGTATAAAATGTAATAATTAGTATAAACAAATTGAAAAAAATATCACGCTTGGAGCATAGATTGTGAAAAAATATCTAGCACATTGAAAATAGTCTCGATAGACATCACCTTTAAATAACGCGAAATAGTATAAATCTGTAAAAAAATTGAAAAAAAAATCACGCTTGGAGCATGGATTGTGAAACAATTTCCCGCACAATGAAACTAGCCTCGATAGACATCGCCTTTAAATAACGCGAAATAGTATAAATCCGTAAACAAATTCAAAAAAATCACCCGTGGAGCACAGATTATGAAACAATTTCCAGCACATTGAGAATAGTCTCGATAGACATCACCTTTAAATAACGCGGATTAGTATAAATCCGTAAACAAATTCAAAAAAATCACGCGTGGAGCACAGATTATGAAACAATTTCTCGCATAATGAGAATAGCCTCGATAGACATCGCCTTTAAATAACGCGAAATAGTATAAATCCGTAAACAAATTCAAAAAAATCACCCGTGGAGCACAGATTATGAAACAATTTCCAGCACATTGAGAATAGTCTCGATAGACATCACCTTTAAATAACGCGGATTAGTATAAATCCGTAAACAAATTCAAAAATATCACGCGTGGAGCACAGATTATGAAACAATTTCTCTCACAATGAGAATAGCCTCGATAGACATCGCCTTTAAATAAAGCGAAATAGTATAAATCCGTAAACAAATTCAAAAAAATCACCCGTGGAGCACAGATTATGAAACAATTTCCAGCACATTGAGAATAGTCTCGAAAGACATCGCCTTTAAATAACGCGAAATTTTATAAAATCCGTAAACAAATTGAAAAAAAAATCACGCTTGGAGCATAAATTGTGAAACAATTTCCAGCACATTGATAATAGTCTCGATAGACATCGCCTTTAAAAAACGCGACATAGTATAAATCCGTAAACAAATTCAAAAAAATCACGCGTGGAGGACAGATTATGAAACAATTTCCCGCACAATGAGAATAGCCTCGATAGACATCGCCTTTAAATAACGCGAAATAGTATAAAATGTAATAATTAGTATAAACAAATTGAAAAAAAAATCACGCTTGGAGCATAGATTGTGAATCAATTTCCAGCACATTGAAAATAGTCTCGATAGACATCGCCTTTCAAAAACGCGACATAGTATAAATCCGTAAACAAATTGAAAAAAATCACGCGTGGAGCACAGATTATGAAACAATTTCCCGCACAATGAGAATAGCCTCGATAGACATCGCCTTTAAATAACGCGAAATAGTATAAAGACGTAAACAAATTGAAAAAAATCACGCGTTGACCACAGAATATGAAACAATTTCCAGCACATTGAGTATAGCCTTGACAGACATCACCTTTAAATAACGCAAAATAGTATAAAATGTAATAATTAGTATAAACAAATTGAAAAAAAAAATCACGCTTGGAGCATAGATTGTGAATCAATTTCCAGCACATTGAAAATAGTCTCGATAGACATCGCCTTTAAAAAACGCAACATAGTATAAATCCGTAAACAAATTCAAAAAAATCACGCGTGGAGCACAGATTATGAAACAATTTCCCGCACAATGAGAATAGCCTCGATAGACATCGCCTTTAAATAACGCGAAATAGTATAAAAGGTAATAATTAGTATAAACAAATTGAAAAAAAAATCACGCTTGGAGCATAGATTGTGAATCAATTTCCAGCACATTGAAAATAGTCTCGATAGAAATCGCCTTTAAAAAACGCAACATAGTATAAATCCGTAAACAAATTCAAAAAAATCACGCGTGGAGCACAGATTATGAGACAATTTCCCGCACAATGAGAATAGCCTTGACAGATATCACCTTTAAATAATGCGAAATAGTATAAAATGTAATAATTAGTATAAACAAATTGAAAAAAATATCACGCTTGGAGCATAGATTGTGAAAAAATATCTAGCACATTGAAAATAGTCTCGATAGACATCACCTTTAAATAACGCGAAATAGTATAAATCTGTAAAAAAATTGAAAAAAAAATCACGCTTGGAGCATGGATTGTGAAACAATTTCCCGCACAATGAAAATAGCCTCGATAGACATCGGCTTTAAATAACGCGAAATAGTATAAAGATGTAAACAAATTGAAAAAAATCTCGCGTTGACCACAGATTATGAAACAATTTCCAGCACATTGAGTACAGCCTTGATAAACATCACCTTTAAATAACGCAAAATAGTATAAAATGTAATAATTAGTATAAACAAATTGAAAAAAAAATCATGCGTGGAGCACAGATTATGAAACAATTTCCCGCACAATGAGAATAGCCTCGATAGACATCGCCTTTAAATAACGCGAAATAGTATAAAGATGTAAACAAATTGAAAAAAATCTCGCGTTGACCACAGATTATGAAACAATTTCCAGCACATTGAGTATAGCCTTGACAAACATCACCTTTAAATAACGCGAAATAGTATAAAATGTAATAATTAGTATAAACAAATTAAAAAAAAAATCCCGCTTGGAGCATAGATTGTGAAAAAATATCTAGCACATTGAAAATAGTCTCGATAGACATCACCTTTAAATAACAAGAAATAGTATAAATCTGTAAAAAAATTGAAAAAAAATCACGCTTGGAGCATGGATTGGGAAACAATTTCCAGCACATTGATAATAGCCTCGAAAGACATCGCCTTTAAATAACGCGAAATTTTATAAAATCCGTAAACAAATTGAAAAAAACATCACGCTTGGAGCACAGATTATGAAACAATTTCTCGCACAATGAGAATAGCCTCGATAGACATCACCTTTAAATAACGCGGATTAGTATAAATCCGTAAACAAATTCAAAAAAATCACGCGTGGAGCACAGATTATGAAACAATTTCTCGCACAATGAGAATAGCCTCGATAGACATCGCCTTTAAATAACGCGAAATAGTATAAATCCGTAAACAAATTCAAAAAAATCACCCGTGGAGCACAGATTATGAAACAATTACCAGCACATTGAGAATAGTCTCGATAGACATCACCTTTAAATAACGCGGATTAGTATAAATCCGTAAACAAATTCAAAAATATCACGCGTGGAGCACAGATTATGAAACAATTTCTCTCACAATGAGAATAGCCTCGATAGACATCGCCTTTAAATAAAGCGAAATAGTATAAATCCGTAAACAAATTCAAAAAAATCACCCGTGGAGCACAGATTATGAAACAATTTCCAGCACATTGAGAATAGTCTCGAAAGACATCGCCTTTAAATAACGCGAAATTTTATAAAATCCGTAAACAAATTGAAAAAAAAATCACGCTTGGAGCATAAATTGTGAAACAATTTCCAGCACATTGATAATAGTCTCGATAGACATCGCCTTTAAAAAACGCGACATAGTATAAATCCGTAAACAAATTCAAAAAAATCACGCGTGGAGGACAGATTATGAAACAATTTCCCGCACAATGAGAATAGCCTCGATAGACATCGCCTTTAAATAACGCGAAATAGTATAAAATGTAATAATTAGTATAAACAAATTGAAAAAAAAATCACGCTTGGAGCATAGATTGTGAATCAATTTCCAGCACATTGAAAATAGTCTCGATAGACATCGCCTTTCAAAAACGCGACATAGTATAAATCCGTAAACAAATTGAAAAAAATTCACGCGTGGAGCACAGATTATGAAACAATTTCCCGCACAATGAGAATAGCCTCGATAGACATCGCCTTTAAATAACGCGAAATAGTATAAAGACGTAAACAAATTGAAAAAAATCACGCGTTGACCACAGAATATGAAACAATTTCCAGCACATTGAGTATAGCCTTGACAGACATCACCTTTAAATAACGCAAAATAGTATAAAATGTAAAAATTAGTATAAACAAATTGAAAAAAAAATCACGCTTGGAGCATAGATTGTGAATCAATTTCCAGCACATTCAAAATAGTCTCGATAGACATCGCCTTTAAAAAACGCAACATAGTATAAATCCGTAAACAAATTCAAAAAAATCACGCGTGGAGCACAGATTATGAAACAATTTCCCGCACAATGAGAATAGCCTCGATAGACATCGCCTTTAAATAACGCGAAATAGTATAAAAGGTAATAATTAGTATAAACAAATTGAAAAAAAAATCACGCTTGGAGCATAGATTGTGAATCAATTTCCAGCACATTGAAAATAGTCTCGATAGAAATCGCCTTTAAAAAACGCAACATAGTATAAATCCGTAAACAAATTCAAAAAAATCACGCGTGGAGCACAGATTATGAAACAATTTCCCGCACAATGAGAATAGCCTTGACAGACATCACCTTTAAATAACGCGAAATAGTATAAAATGTAATAATTAGTATAAACAAATTGAAAAAAAAATCACGCTTGGAGCATAGATTGTGAAAAAATATCTAGCACATTGAAAATAGTCTCGATAGACATCACCTTTAAATAACGCGAAATAGTATAAATCTGTAAAAAAATTGAAAAAAAAATCACGCTTGGAGCATGGATTGTGAAACAATTTCCAGCACATTGAAAATATTCTCGATAGACATCGCCTTTAAATAACGCGAAATAGTATAAAGACGTAAACAAATTGAAAAAAATCACGCGTTGACCACAGATTATGAAACAATTTCCAGCACATTGAGTATAGCCTTGACAGACAACACCTTTAAATAACGCGAAATAGTATAAAATGTAATAAATAGTATAAACAAATTGAAAAAAAAATCACGCTTGGAGCATAGATTGTGAAAAAATATCTAGCACATTGAAAATAGTCTCGATAGACATCACCTTTAAATAACGCGAATTAGTATAAATCTGTAAAAAAATTGAAAAATAAATCACGCTTGGAGCATGGATTGTGAAACAATTTCCAGCACATTGAAAATATTCTCGATAGACATCGCCTTTAAATATCGTGGAATGGTATAAAGACGTAAACAAATTGAAAAAAATCACGCGTTGACCACAGATTATGAAACAATTTCCAGCACATTGAGTATAGCCTTGACAGACATCACCTTTAAATAACGCAAAATAGCATAAAATGTAATAATTAGTATAAACAAATTGAAAAAAAAAATCACGCTTGGAGCATAGATTGTGAATCAATTTCCAGCACATTGAAAATAGTCTCGATAGACATCGCCTTTAAAAAACGCGACATAGCATAAATCCGTAAACAAATTCAAAAAAATCACGCGTTGAGCACAGATTATGAAACAATTTCCCGCACAATGAGAATAGCCTCGATAGACATCGCCTTTAAATAACGCGAAATAGTATAAAGATGTAAACAAATTGAAAAAAAATCTCGCGTTGACCACAGATTATGAAACAATTTCCAGCACATTGAGTATAGCCTTGATAGACATCACCTTTAAATAACGCAAAATAGTATAAAATGTAATAATTAGTATAAACAAATTGAAAAAAAAATCATGCGTGGAGCACAGATTATGAAACAATTTCCCGCACAATGAAAATAGCCTCGATAGACATCGCCTTTAAATAACGCGAAATAGTATAAAGATGTAAACAAATTGAAAAAAATCTCGCGTTGACCACAGATTATGAAACAATTTCCAGCACATTGAGTATAGCCTTGACAAACATCACCTTTAAATAACGCGAAATAGTATAAAATGTAATAATTAGTATAAAAAAATTGAAAAAAAAATCACGCTTGGAGCATGGATTGGGAAACAATTTCCAGCACATTGAAAATATTCTCGATAGACATCGCCTTTAAATATCGTGGAATGGTGTAAATCCGTAAACAAATTTAAAAAATCACGCGTGGAGCACAAATTATGAAACAATTTCCAGCACATTGAGAATAGCCTCGATAGACACCACCTTTAAATAACGCGAAATAGTATAAATCTGTAAAAAAATTGAAAAAAAAATCACGCTTTGAGCATGGATTGTGAAACAATTTTCAGCACATTGAAAATATTCTCAATAGACATCACCTTTATATAACGCGAAATAGTATAAATCTGAAAACAAATTTAAAAAAAGCACGCGTGGAGCACAGATTATGAAACAATTTACAGCACATTGAGAATAGTCTCGAAAGACATCGCCTTTAAATAACGCGAAATTTTATAAAATCCGTAAACAAATTGAAAACAAATCACGCTTGGAACATAAATTGTGAAACAATTTCCAGCACATTGATAATAGTCTCGATAGACATCGCCTTTAAATATCGTGGAATGGTATAAATCCGTAAACAAATTTAAAAAATCACGCGTGGAGCACAGATTATGAAACAATTTCTCGCACAATGAGAATAGCCTCGATAGACATCGCCTTTAAATAACGCGAAATAGTATAAAATGTAATAATTAGTATAAACAAATTGAAAAAAAAATCATGCGTGGAGCACAGATTGTGAAACAATTTCCCGCACAATGAAAATAGCCTCGATAGACATCGCCTTTAAAAAACGCGACATAGTATAAAGATGTAAACAAATTGAAAAAAATCACGCATTGACCACAGATTATGAAACAATTTCCAGCACATTGAGTATAGCCTTGACAGACATCACCTTTAAATAACGCGAAATAGTATAAAATGTAATAATTAGTATAAACAAATTGAAAAAAAAATCCCGCTTGGAGCATAGATTGTGAAAAAATATTTAGCACATTGAAAATAGTCTCGATAGACATCACCTTTAAATAACGCGAAATAGTATAAATCTGTAAAAAAATTGAAAAAAAAATCACGCTTGGAGCATGGATTGTGAAACAATTTCCAGCACATTGAAAATATTCTCGATAGACATCGCCTTTAAATATCGTGGAATGGTATAAATCCGTAAACAAATTTAAAAAATCACGCGTGGAGCACAAATTATGAAACAATTTCCAGCACATTGAGAATAGCCTCGATAGACATCACCTTTAAATAACGCGAAATAGTATAAATCTGTAAAAAAATTGAATAAAAATCACGCTTGGAGCATGGATTCTGAAACAATTTCCAGCACATTGAAAATATTCTCAATAGACATCACCTTTAAATAACGCGAAATAGTATAAATCTGAAAACAAATTAAAAAAAATCACGCGTGGAGCACAGATTATGAAACAATTTCCCGCACAATGAGAATAGCCTCGATAGACATCGCCTTTAAATAACGCGAAATAGTATAAAGACGTAAACAAATTGAAAAAAATCACGCGTTGACCACAGATTATGAAACAATTTCCAGCACTTTGAGTATAGCCTTGACAGACATCACCTTTAAATAACGCAAAATAGTATAAAATGTAATAATTAGTATAAACAGATTGAAAAAAAAATCACGCTTGGAGCGTAGATTGTGAATCAATTTCCAGCACATTGAAAATAGTCTCGATAGACATCGCCTTTAAAAAACGCGACATAGTATAAATCCGTAAACAAATTCAAAAAAATCACGCGTTGAGCACAGATTATGAAACAATTTCCCGCACAATGAGAATAGCCTCGATAGACATCGCCTTTAAATAACGCGAAATAGTATAAAAGGTAATAATTAGTATAAACAAATTGAGAAAAAAATCACGCTTGGAGCATACATTGTGAATCAATTTCCAGCACATTGAAAATAGTCTCGATAGACCTTTAAAAAACGCGACATAGTATAAATCCGTAAACAAATTCAAAAAAATCACGCGTGGAGCACAGATTATGAAACAATTTCCCGCACAATGAAAATAGCCTCGATAGACATCGCCTTTAAATAACGCGAAATAGTATAAAGATGTAAACAAATTGAAAAAAAATCTCGCGTTGACCACAGATTATGAAACAATTTCCAGCACATTGAGTATAGCCTTGACAAACATCACCTTTAAATAACGCGAAATAGTATAAAATGTAATAATTAGTATAAACAAATTGAAAAAAAAATCCCGCTTGGAGCATAGATTGTGAAAAAATATCTAGCACATTGAAAATAGTCTTGATAGACATCACCTTTAAATAACAAGAAATAGTATAAATCTGTAAAAAAATTGAAAAAAAAATCACGCTTGGAGCATGGATTGGGAAACAATTTCCAGCACATTGAAAATATTCTCGATAGACATCGCCTTTAAATATCGTGGAATGGTATAAATCCGTAAACAAATTAAAAAAATCACGCGTGGAGCACAAATTATGAAACAATTTCCAGCACATTGAGAATAGCCTCGATAGACACCACCTTTAAATAACGCGAAATAGTATAAATCTGTAAAAAAATTGAAAAAAAAATCACGCTTGGAGCATGGATTGTGAAACAATTTTCAGCACGTTGAAAATATTCTCAATAGACATCACCTTTATATAACGCGAAATAGTATAAATCTGAAAACAAATTTAAAAAAATCACGCGTGGAGCACAGATTATGAAACAATTTACAGCACATTGAGAATAGTCTCGAAAGACATCGCCTTTAAATAACGCGAAATTTTATAAAATCCGTAAACAAATTGAAAAAAAATCACGCTTGGAGCATAAATTGTGAAACAATTTCCAGCACATTGATAATAGTCTCGATAGACATCGCCTTTAAAAAACGCGACATAGTATAAATCCGTAAACAAATTCAAAAATATCACGCGTGGAGCACAGATTATGAAACAATTTCTCGCACAATGAGAATAGCCTCGATAGACATCGCCTTTAAATAACGCGAAATAGTATAAAATGTAATAATTAGTATAAACAAATTGAAAAAAAAATCACGCTTGGAGCATGGATTGTGAATCAATTTCCAGCACATTGAAAATAGTCTCGATAGACATAGCCTTTAAAAAACGCGACATAGTATAAATCCGTAAACAAATTGAAAAAAATCACGCGTGGAGCACAGATTATGAAACAATTTCCCGCACAATGAGAATAGCCTCGATAGACATCGCCTTTAAATAACGCGAAATAGTATAAAGACGTAAACAAATAGAAAAAAATCACGCGTTGACCACAGATTATGAAACAATTTCCAGCACATTGAGTATAGCCTTGACAGACATCACCTTTAAATAACGCAAAATAGTATAAAATGTAATAATTAGTATAAACAAATTGAAAAAAAAATCACGCTTGGAGCATAGATTGTGAATCAATTTCCAGCACATTGAAAATAGTCTCGATAGACATCGCCTTTAAAAAACACGACATAGTATAAATCCGTAAACAAATTCAAAAAAATCACGCGTGGAGCACAGATTATAAAACAATTTCCCGCACAATGAGAATAGCCTCGATAGACATCGCCTTTAAATAACGCGAATTAGTATAAAGACGTAAACAAATTGAAAAAAATCACGCGTTGACCACAGATTATGAAACAATTTCCAGCACATTGAGTATAGCCTTGATAGACATCACCTTTAAATAACGCAAAATAGTATAAAATGTAATAATTAGTATAAACAAATTGAAAAAAAAATCATGCGTGGAGCACAGATTATGAAACAATTTCCCGCACAATGAGAATAGCCTCGATAGACATCGCCTTTAAATAACGCGAAATAGTATAAAGACGTAAACAAATTGAAAAAAATCACGCGTTGAGCACAGATTATGAAACAATTTCCAGCACATTGAGTATAGCCTTGACAGACATCACCTTTAAATAACGCGAAATAGTATAAAATGTAATAATTAGTATAAACAAATTGAAAAAAAATCACGCTTGGAGCATAGATTGTGAATAAATATCTAGCACATTGAAAATAGTGTCGATAGACATCACATTTAAATAACGCGAAATAGTATAAATCTGTAAAAAAATTGAAAAAAAAATCACGCTTGGAGCATGGATTGTGAAACAATTTCCAGCACATTGAAAATATTCTCGATAGACATCGCCTTTAAATATCGGGAATGGTATAAATCCGTAAACAAATTTAAAATATCACGCGTGGAGCACAAATTATGAAACAATTTCCAGCACATTGAGAATTACCTCGATAGACATCACCTTTAAATAACGCGAAATAGTATAAATCTGTAAAAAAATTGAAAAAAAAAATCACTCTTGGAGCATGGATTGTGAAACAATTTCCAGCACATTGAAAATATTCTCAATAGACATCACTTTAAATAACGCGAAATAGTATAAATCTGAAAACAAATTTTAAAAAATCACGCGTGGAGCAAAGATTATGAAACAATTTCCAGCACATTGAGAATAGCCTCGATAGACATCACCTTTAAATAACGCGAAATAGTATAAAAGGTAATAATTAGTATAAACAAATTGAAAAAAAAATCACGCTTGGAGCATAGATTGTGAATCAATTTCCAGCACATTGAAAATAGTCTCGATAGAAATCGCCTTTAAAAAACGCGACATAGTATAAATCCGTAAACAAATTCAAAAATATCACGCGTGGAGCACAGATTATGAAACAATTTCCCGCACAATGAAAATAGCCTCGATAGACATCGCCTTTAAATAACGCAAAATAGTATAAAATGTAATAATTAGTATAAACAAATTGAAAAAAAAATCATGCGTGGAGCATAGATTATGAAACAATTTCCCGCACAATGAGAATAGCCTCGATAGACATCGCCTTTAAATAACGCGAAATAGTATAAAGACGTAAACAAATTGAAAAAAATCACGCGTTGAGCACAGATTATGAAACAATTTCCAGCACATTGAGTATAGCCTTGACAGACATCACCTTTAAATAACGCGAAATAGTATAAAATGTAATAATTAGTATAAACAAATTGAAAAAAAATCACGCTTGGAGCATAGATTGTGAATAAATATCTAGCACATTGAAAATAGTGTCGATAGACATCACATTTAAATAACGCGACATAGTATAAATCCGTAAACAAATTAAAAAAAATCACGCGTGGAGCACAGATTATGAAACAATTTCTCGCACAATGAGAATAGCCTCGATAGACATCGCCTTTAAATAACGCGAAATAGTATAAAATGTAATAATTAGTATAAACAAATTGAAAAAAAAATCACGCTTGGAGCATAGATTGTGAATCAATTTCCAGCACATTGAAAATAGTCTCGATAGACATCGCCTTTAAAAAACGCGACATAGTATAAAGATGTAAACAAATTGAAAAAAATCACGCGTTGACCACAGATTATGAAACAATTTCCAGCACATTGAGTATAGCCTTGACAGACATCACCTTTAAATAACGCGAAATAGTATAAAATGTAATAATTAGTATAAACAATTTGAAAAAAAAAATCCCGCTTGGAGCATAGATTGTGAAAAAATATCTAGCACATTGAAAATAGTCTCGATAGACATCACCTTTAAATAACGCGAATTAGTATAAATCTGTAAAAAAATTGAAAAAAAAAATCACGCTTGGAGCATGGATTGTGAAACAATTTCCAGCACATTGAAAATATTCTCGATAGACATCGCCTTTAAATAACGCGAAATAGTATAAATCTGTAAAAAAATTGAATAAAAATCACGCTTGGAGCATGGATTCTGAAACAATTTCCAGCACATTGAAAATATTCTCAATAGACATCACCTTTAAATAACGCGAAATAGTATAAATCTGAAAACAAATTAAAAAAAATTACGCGTGGAGCACAAATTATGAAACAATTTCCAGCACATTGAGAATAGCCTCGATAGACATCACCTTTAAATAACGCGAAATAGTATAAATATTCAAAAAAATTGAATAAAAATCACGCTTGGAGCATGGATTCTGAAACAATTTCCAGCACATTGAAAATATTCTCAATAGACATCACCTTTAAATAACGCGAAATAGTATAAATCTGAAAACAAATTAAAAAAAATTACGCGTGGAGCACAGATTATGAAACAATTTCCCGCACAATGAGAATAGCCTCGATAGACATCGCCTTTAAATAACGCGAAATAGTATAAAGACGTAAACAAATTGAAAAAAATCACGCGTTGACCACAGATTATGAAACAATTTCCAGCACATTGAGTATAGCCTTGACAGACATAACCTTTAAATAACGCAAAATAGTATAAAATGTAATAATTAGTATACACAAATTGAAAAAAAAATCACGCTTGGAGCATAGATTGTGAATCAATTTCCAGCACATTGAAAATAGTCTCGATAGACATCGCCTTTAAAAAACGCGAAATAGTATAAATCCGTAAACAAATTCAAAAAAATCACGCGTTGAGCACAGATTATGAAACAATTTCCCGCACAATGAGAATAGCCTCGATAGACATCGCCTTTAAATAACGCGAAATAGTATAAAAGGTAATAATTAGTATAAACAAATTGAGAAAAAAATCACGCTTGGAGCATACATTGTGAATCAATTTCCAGCACATTGAAAATAGTCTCGATAGACCTTTAAAAAACGCGACATAGTATAAATCCGTAAACAAATTGAAAAAAATCACGCGTGGAGCACAGATTATGAAACAATTTCCCGCACAATGAGAATAGCCTCGATAGACATCGCCTTTAAATAACGCGAAATAGTATAAAGACGTAAACAAATTGAAAAAAATCACGCGTTGACCACAGATTATGAAACAATTTCCAGCACATTGAGTATAGCCTTGACAGACATCACCTTTAAATAACGCAAAATAGTATAAAATGTAATAATTAGTATAAACAAATTGAAAAAAAAATCACGCTTGGAGCATAGATTGTGAATCAATTTCCAGCACATTGAAAATAGTCTCGATAGACATCGCCTTTAAAAAACACGACATAGTATAAATCCGTAAACAAATTCAAAAAAATCACGCGTGGAGCACAGATTATAAAACAATTTCCCGCACAATGAGAATAGCCTCGATAGACATCGCCTTTAAATAACGCGAATTAGTATAAAGACGTAAACAAATTGAAAAAAATCACGCGTTGACCACAGATTATGAAACAATTTCCAGCACATTGAGTATAGCCTTGATAGACATCAGCTTTAAATAACGCAAAATAGTATAAAATGTAATAATTAGTATAAACAAATTGAAAAAAAAATCATGCGTGGAGCACAGATTATGAAACAATTTCCCGCACAATGAGAATAGCCTCGATAGACATCGCCTTTAAATAACGCGAAATAGTATAAAGACGTAAACAAATTGAAAAAAATCACGCGTTGAGCACAGATTATGAAACAATTTCCAGCACATTGAGTATAGCCTTGACAGACATCACCTTTAAATAACGCGAAATAGTATAAAATGTAATAATTAGTATAAACAAATTGAAAAAAAATCACGCTTGGAGCATAGATTGTGAATAAATATCTAGCACATTGAAAATAGTGTCGATAGACATCACATTTAAATAACGCGAAATAGTATAAATCTGTAAAAAAATTGAAAAAAAATCACGCTTGGAGCATGGATTGTGAAACAATTTCCAGCACATTGAAAATATTCTCGATAGACATCGCCTTTAAATATCGTGGAATGGTATAAATCCGTAAACAAATTTAAAAAATCACGCGTGGAGCACAAATTATGAAACAATTTCCAGCACATTGAGAATAGCCTCGATAGACATCACCTTTAAATAACGCGAAATAGTATAAAATGTAATAATTAGTATAAACAAATTGAAAAAAAATCACGCTTGGAGCATAGATTGTGAATAAATATCTAGCACATTGAAAATAGTGTCGATAGACATCACATTTAAATAACGCGAAATAGTATAAATCTGTAAAAAAATTGAAAAAAAAAATCACGCTTGGAGCATGGATTGTGAAACAATTTCCAGCACATTGAAAATATTCTCGATAGACATCGCCTTTAAATATCGGGAATGGTATAAATCCGTAAACAAATTTAAAATATCACGCGTGGAGCACAAATTATGAAACAATTTCCAGCACATTGAGAATTACCTCGATAGACATCACCTTTAAATAACGCGAAATAGTATAAATCTGTAAAAAAATTGAAAAAAAAATCACTCTTGGAGCATGGATTGTGAAACAATTTCCAGGACATTGAAAATATTCTCAATAGACATCACTTTAAATAACGCGAAATAGTATAAATCTGAAAACAAATTTTAAAAAATCACGCGTGGAGCAAAGATTATGAAACAATTTCCAGCACATTGAGAATAGCCTCGATAGACATCACCTTTAAATAACGCGAAATAGTATAAAAGGTAATAATTAGTATAAACAAATTGAAAAAAAAATCACGCTTGGAGCATAGATTGTGAATCAATTTCCAGCACATTGAAAATAGTCTCGATAGAAATCGCCTTTAAAAAACGCGACATAGTATAAATCCGTAAACAAATTCAAAAATATCACGCGTGGAGCACAGATTATGAAACAATTTCCCGCACAATGAAAATAGCCTCGATAGACATCGCCTTTAAATAACGCAAAATAGTATAAAATGTAATAATTAGTATAAACAAATTGAAAAAAAAATCATGCGTGGAGCATAGATTATGAAACAATTTCCCGCACAATGAGAATAGCCTCGATAGACATCGCCTTTAAATAACGCGAAATAGTATAAAGACGTAAACAAATTGAAAAAAATCACGCGTTGAGCACAGATTATGAAACAATTTCCAGCACATTGAGTATAGCCTTGACAGACATCACCTTTAAATAACGCGAAATAGTATAAAATGTAATAATTAGTATAAACAAATTGAAAAAAAATCACGCTTGGAGCATAGATTGTGAATAAATATCTAGCACATTGAAAATAGTGTCGATAGACATCACATTTAAATAACGCGACATAGTATAAATCCGTAAACAAATTAAAAAAAATCACGCGTGGAGCACAGATTATGAAACAATTTCTCGCACAATGAGAATAGCCTCGATAGACATCGCCTTTAAATAACGCGAAATAGTATAAAATGTAATAATTAGTATAAACAAATTGAAAAAAAAATCACGCTTGGAGCATAGATTGTGAATCAATTTCCAGCACATTGAAAATAGTCTCGATAGACATCGCCTTTAAAAAACGCGACATAGTATAAAGATGTAAACAAATTGAAAAAAATCACGCGTTGACCACAGATTATGAAACAATTTCCAGCACATTGAGTATAGCCTTGACAGACATCACCTTTAAATAACGCGAAATAGTATAAAATGTAATAATTAGTATAAACAATTTGAAAAAAAAAATCCCGCTTGGAGCATAGATTGTGAAAAAATATCTAGCACATTGAAAATAGTCTCGATAGACATCACCTTTAAATAACGCGAATTAGTATAAATCTGTAAAAAAATTGAAAAAAAAATCACGCTTGGAGCATGGATTGTGAAACAATTTCCAGCACATTGAAAATATTCTCGATAGACATCGCCTTTAAATAACGCGAAATAGTATAAATCTGTAAAAAAATTGAATAAAAATCACGCTTGGAGCATGGATTCTGAAACAATTTCCAGCACATTGAAAATATTCTCAATAGACATCACCTTTAAATAACGCGAAATAGTATAAATCTGAAAACAAATTTAAAAAAATTACGCGTGGAGCACAAATTATGAAACAATTTCCAGCACATTGAGAATAGCCTCGATAGACATCACCTTTAAATAACGCGAAATAGTATAAATATTCAAAAAAATTGAATAAAAATCACGCTTGGAGCATGGATTCTGAAACAATTTCCAGCACATTGAAAATATTCTCAATAGACATCACCTTTAAATAACGCGAAATAGTATAAATCTGAAAACAAATTAAAAAAAATTACGCGTGGAGCACAGATTATGAAACAATTTCCCGCACAATGAGAATAGCCTCGATAGACATCGCCTTTAAATAACGCGAAATAGTATAAAGACGTAAACAAATTGAAAAAAATCACGCGTTGACCACAGATTATGAAACAATTTCCAGCACATTGAGTATAGCCTTGACAGACATAACCTTTAAATAACGCAAAATAGTATAAAATGTAATAATTAGTATACACAAATTGAAAAAAAAATCACGCTTGGAGCATAGATTGTGAATCAATTTCCAGCACATTGAAAATAGTCTCGATAGACATCGCCTTTAAAAAACGCGAAATAGTATAAATCCGTAAACAAATTCAAAAAAATCACGCGTTGAGCACAGATTATGAAACAATTTCCCGCACAATGAGAATAGCCTCGATAGACATCGCCTTTAAATAACGCGAAATAGTATAAAAGGTAATAATTAGTATAAACAAATTGAGAAAAAAATCACGCTTGGAGCATACATTGTGAATCAATTTCCAGCACATTGAAAATAGTCTCGATAGACCTTTAAAAAACGCGACATAGTATAAATCCGTAAACAAATTGAAAAAAATCACGCGTGGAGCACAGATTATGAAACAATTTCCCGCACAATGAGAATAGCCTCGATAGACATCGCCTTTAAATAACGCGAAATAGTATAAAGACGTAAACAAATTGAAAAAAATCACGCGTTGACCACAGATTATGAAACAATTTCCAGCACATTGAGTATAGCCTTGACAGACATCACCTTTAAATAACGCAAAATAGTATAAAATGTAATAATTAGTATAAACAAATTGAAAAAAAAATCACGCTTGGAGCATAGATTGTGAATCAATTTCCAGCACATTGAAAATAGTCTCGATAGACATCGCCTTTAAAAAACACGACATAGTATAAATCCGTAAACAAATTCAAAAAAATCACGCGTGGAGCACAGATTATAAAACAATTTCCCGCACAATGAGAATAGCCTCGATAGACATCGCCTTTAAATAACGCGAATTAGTATAAAGACGTAAACAAATTGAAAAAAATCACGCGTTGACCACAGATTATGAAACAATTTCCAGCACATTGAGTATAGCCTTGATAGACATCAGCTTTAAATAACGCAAAATAGTATAAAATGTAATAATTAGTATAAACAAATTGAAAAAAAAATCATGCGTGGAGCACAGATTATGAAACAATTTCCCGCACAATGAGAATAGCCTCGATAGACATCGCCTTTAAATAACGCGAAATAGTATAAAGACGTAAACAAATTGAAAAAAATCACGCGTGTAGCACAGATTATGAAACAATTTCCAGCACATTGAGTATAGCCTTGACAGACATCACCTTTAAATAACGCGAAATAGTATAAAATGTAATAATTAGTATAAACAAATTGAAAAAAAATCACGCTTGGAGCATAGATTGTGAATAAATATCTAGCACATTGAAAATAGTGTCGATAGACATCACATTTAAATAACGCGAAATAGTATAAATCTGTAAAAAAATTGAAAAAAAATCACGCTTGGAGCATGGATTGTGAAACAATTTCCAGCACATTGAAAATATTCTCGATAGACATCGCCTTTAAATATCGTGGAATGGTATAAATCCGTAAACAAATTTAAAAAATCACGCGTGGAGCACAAATTATGAAACAATTTCCAGCACATTGAGAATAGCCTCGATAGACATCACCTTTAAATAACGCGAAATAGTATAAATCTGTAAAAAAATTGAAAAAAAAATCACTCTTGGAGCATGGATTGTGAAACAATTTCCAGCACATTGAAAATATTCTCAATAGACATCACTTTAAATAACGCGAAATAGTATAAATCTGAAAACAAATTGAAAAAAATCACGCGTTGACCACAGATTATGAAACAATTTCCAGCACATTGAGTATAGCCTTGATAGACATCACCTTTAAATAACGCAAAATAGTATAAAATGTAATAATTAGTATAAACAAATTGAAAAAAAAATCATGCGTGGAGCACAGATTATGAAACAATTTCCCGCACAATGAAAATAGCCTCGATAGACATCGCCTTTAAATAACGCAGAATAGTATGAAATGTAATAATTAGTATAAACAAATTGAAAAAAAAATCATGCGTGGAGCACAGATTATGAAACAATTTCCTGCACAATGAGAATAGCCTCGATAGACATCGCCTTTAAATAACGCGAAATAGTATAAAGATGTAAACAAATTGAAAAAAATCTCGCGTTGACCACAGATTATGAAACAATTTCCAGCACATTGAGTATAGCCTTGATAGACATCACCTTTAAATAACGCAAAATAGTATAAAATGTAATAATTAGTATAAACAAATTGAAAAAAAAATCATGCGTGGAGCACAGATTATGAAACAATTTCCCGCACAATGAGAATAGCCTCGATAGACATCGCCTTTAAAAAACGCGACATAGTATAAAGATGTAAACAAATTGAAAAAAATCACGCATTGACCACAGATTATGAAACAATTTCCAGCACATTGAGTATAGCCTTGACAGACATCACCTTTAAATAACGCGAAATAGTATAAAATGTAATAATTAGTATAAACAAATTGAAAAAAAATCACGCTTGGAGCATAGATTGTGAATAAATATCTAGCACATTGAAAATAGTGTCGATAGACATCACATTTAAATAACGCGACATAGTATAAATCCGTAAACAAATTCAAAAAAATCACGCGTGGAGCACAGATTATGAAACAATTTCTCGCACAATGAGAATAGCCTCGATAGACATCGCCTTAAATAACGCGAAATAGTATAAAATGTAATAATTAGTATAAACAAATTGAAAAAAAAATCACGCTTGGAGCATAGATTGTGAATCAATTTCCAGCACATTGAAAATAGTCTCGATAGACATCGCCTTTAAAAAACGCGACATAGTATAAAGATGTAAACAAATTGAAAAAAATCACGCATTGACCACAGATTATGAAACAATTTCCAGCACATTGAGTATAGCCTTGACAGACATCACCTTTAAATAACGCGAAATAGTATAAAATGTAATAATTAGTATAAACAAATTGAAAAAAAAATCCCGCTTGGAGCATAGATTGTGAAAAAATATCTAGCACATTGAAAATAGTCTCGATAGACATCACCTTTAAATAACGCGAAATAGTATAAATCTGAAAACAAATTTAAAAAAAGCACGCGTGGAGCACAGATTATGAAACAATTTACAGCACATTGAGAATAGTCTCGAAAGACATCGCCTTTAAATAACGCGAAATTTTATAAAATCCGTAAACAAATTGAAAACAAATCACGCTTGGAACATAAATTGTGAAACAATTTCCAGCACATTGATAATAGTCTCGATAGACATCGCCTTTAAAAAACGCGACATAGTATAAATCCGTAAACAAATTCAAAAAAATCACGCGTGGAGGACAGATTATGAAACAATTTCCCGCACAATGAGAATAGCCTCGATAGACATCGCCTTTAAATAACGCGAAATAGTATAAAATGTAATAATTAGTATAAACAAATTGAAAAAAAAATCACGCTTGGAGCATAGATTGTGAATATATTTCCAGCACATTGATAATAGTCTCGATAGACATCGCCTTTAAAAAACGCGACATAGTATAAATCCGTAAACAAATTCAAAAAAATCACGCGTGGAGGACAGATTATGAAACAATTTCCCGCACAATGAGAATAGCCTCGATAGACATCGCCTTTAAATAACGCGAAATAGTATAAAATGTAATAATTAGTATAAACAAATTGAAAAAAAAATCACGCTTGGAGCATAGATTGTGAATATATTTCCAACAAATTGAAAATAGTCTCGATAGACATCGCCTTTCAAAAACGCGACATAGTATAAATCCGTAAACAAATTGAAAAAAATCACGCGTGGAGCACAGATTATGAAACAATTTCCCGCACAATGAGAATAGCCTCGATAGACATCGCCTTTAAATAACGCGAAATAGTATAAAGACGTAAACAAATTGAAAGAAATCACGCGTTGACCACAGATTATGAAACAATTTCCAGCACATTGAATATAGCCTTGACAGACATCACCTTTAAATAACGCAAAATAGTATAAAATGTAATAATTAGTATACACAAATTGAAAAAAAAATCACGCTTGGAGCATAGATTGTGAATCAATTTCGGGCACATTGAAAATATTCTCGATAGACATCGCCTTTAAATATCGTGGAATGGTATAAATCCGTAAACAAATTTAAAAAATCACGCGTGGAGCACAAATTATGAAACAATTTCCAGCACATTGAGAATAGCCTCGATAGACATCACCTTTAAATAACGCGAAATAGTATAAATCTGTAAAAAAATTGAATAAAAATCACGCTTGGAGCATGGATTCTGAAACAATTTCCAGCACATTGAAAATATTCTCAATAGACATCACCTTTAAATAACGCGAAATAGTATAAATCTGAAAACAAATTTAAAAAAATCACGCGTGGAGCACAGATTATGAAACAATTTCCCGCACAATGAGAATAGCCTCGATAGACATCGCCTTTAAATAACGCGAAATAGTATAAAGACGTAAACAAATTGAAAAAAATCACGCGTTGACCACAGATTATGAAACAATTTCCAGCACATTGAGTATAGCCTTGACAGACATCACCTTTAAATAACGCAAAATAGTATAAAATGTAATAATTAGTATACACAAATTGAAAAAAAAATCACGCTTGGAGCATAGATTGTGAATCAATTTCGAGCACATTGAAAATAGTCTCGATAGACATCGCCTTTAAAAAACGCGAAATAGTATAAATCCGTAAACAAATTCAAAAAAATCACGCGTTGAGCACAGATTATGAAACAATTTCCCGCACAATGAGAATAGCCTCGATAGACATCGCCTTTAAATAACGCGAAATAGTATAAAAGGTAATAATTAGTATAAACAAATTGAGAAAAAAATCACGCTTGGAGCATACATTGTGAATCAATTTCCAGCACATTGAAAATAGTCTCGATAGACCTTTAAAAAACGCGACATTGTACAAATCCGTAAACAAATTCAAAAAAATCACGCGTGGAGCACAGATTATGAAACAATTTCCCGCACAATGAATATAGCCTCGATAGACATCGCCTTTAAATAACGCGAAATAGTATAAAGATGTAAACAAATTGAAAAAAAATCTCGCGTTGACCACAGATTATGAAACAATTTCCAGCACATTGAGTATAGCCTTGATAGACATCACCTTTAAATAACGCAAAATAGTATAAAATGTAATAATTAGTATAAAGAAATTGAAAAAAAAATCATGCGTGGAGCACAGATTATGAAACAATTTCCCGCACAATGAAAATAGCCTCGATAGACATCGCCTTTAAATAACGCGAAATAGTATAAAGATGTAAACAAATTGAAAAAAATCTCGCGTTAACCACAGATTATGAAACAATTTCGAGCACATTGAGTATAGCCTTGACAAACATCACCTTTAAATAACGCGAAATAGTATAAAATGTAATAATTAGTATAAACAAATTGAAAAAAAAATCCCGCTTGGAGCATAGATTGTGAAAAAATATCTAGCACATTGAAAATAGTCTCGATAGACATCACCTTTAAATAACAAGAAATAGTATAAATCTGTAAAAAAATTGAAAAAAAAATCACGCTTGGAGCATGGATTGGGAAACAATTTCCAGCACATTGAAAATATTCTCGATAGACATCGCCTTTAAATATCGTGGAATGGTATAAATCCGTAAACAAATTTAAAAAATCACGCGTGGAGCACAAATTATGAAACAATATCCAGCACATTGAGAATAGCCTCGATAGACACCACCTTTAAATAACGCGAAATAGTATAAATCTGTAAAAAAATTGAAAAAAAAATCACGCTCGGAGCACAGATTATGAAACAATTTACAGCACATTGAGAATAGTCTCGAAAGACATCGCCTTTAAATAACGCGAAATTTTATAAAATCCGTAAACAAATTGAAAAAAAATCACGCTTGGAGCATAAATTGTGAAACAATTTCCAGCACATTGATAATAGTCTCGATAGACATCGCCTTTAAAAAACGCGAAATAGTATAAATCCGTAAACAAATTCAAAAAAATCACGCGTTGAGCACAGATTATGAAACAATTTCTCGCACAATGAGAATAGCCTCGATAGACATCGCCTTTAAATAACGCGAAATAGTATAAAATGTAATAATTAGTATAAACAAATTGAAAAAAAAATCACGCTTGGAGCATAGATTGTGAATCAATTTCCAGCACATTGAAAATAGTCTCGATAGACATCGCCTTTAAAAAACGCGACATAGTATAAATCCGTAAACAAATTGAAAAAAATCACGCGTGGAGCACAGATTATGAAACAATTTCCCGCACAATGAGAATAGCCTCGATAGACATCGCCTTTAAATAACGCGAAATAGTATAAAGACGTAAACAAATTGAAAAAAATCACGCGTTGACCACAGATTATGAAACAATTTCCAGCACATTGAGTATAGCCTTGACAGACATCACCTTTAAATAACGCAAAATAGTATAAAATGTAATAATTAGTATAAACAAATTGAAAAAAAAATCACGCTTGGAGCATAGATTGTGAATCAATTTCCAGCACATTGAAAATAGTCTCGATAGACATCGCCTTTAAAAAACGCGACATAGTATAAATCCGTAAACAAATTCAAAAAAATCACGCGTGGAGCACAGATTATGAAACAATTTCCCGCACAATGAGAATAGCCTCGATAGACATCGCCTTTAAATAACGCGAAATAGTATAAAGATGTAAACAAATTGAAAAAAATCTCGCGTTGACCACAGATTATGAAACAATTTCCAGCACATTGAGTATAGCCTTGATAGACATCACCTTTAAATAACGCAAAATAGTATAAAATGTAATAATTAGTATAAACAAATTGAAAAAAAATCACGCTTGGAGCATAGATTGTGAATAAATATCTAGCACATTGAAAATAGTGTCGATAGACATCACCTTTAAATAACGCGAATTAGTATAAATCTGTAAAAAAATTGAAAAAAAAATCACGCTTGGAGCATGGATTGTGAAACAATTTCCAGCACATTGAAAATATTCTCGATAGACATCGCCTTTAAATAACGCGAAATAGTATAAATCTGTAAAAAAATTGAATAAAAATCACGCTTGGAGCATGGATTCTGAAACAATTTCCAGCACATTGAAAATATTCTCAATAGACATCACCTTTAAATAACGCGAAATAGTATAAATCTGAAAACAAATTAAAAAAAATTACGCGTGGAGCACAAATTATGAAACAATTTCCAGCACATTGAGAATAGCCTCGATAGACATCACCTTTAAATAACGCGAAATAGTATAAATCTTCAAAAAAATTGAATAAAAATCACGCTTGGAGCATGGATTCTGAAACAATTTCCAGCACATTGAAAATATTCTCAATAGACATCACCTTTAAATAACGCGAAATAGTATAAATCTGAAAACAAATTAAAAAAAATTACGCGTGGAGCACAGATTATGAAACAATTTCCCGCACAATGAGAATAGCCTCGATAGACATCGCCTTTAAATAACGCGAAATAGTATAAAGACGTAAACAAATTGAAAAAAATCACGCGTTGACCACAGATTATGAAACAATTTCCAGCACATTGAGTATAGCCTTGACAGACATAACCTTTAAATAACGCAAAATAGTATAAAATGTAATAATTAGTATACACAAATTGAAAAAAAAATCACGCTTGGAGCATAGATTGTGAATCAATTTCCAGCACATTGAAAATAGTCTCGATAGACATCGCCTTTAAAAAACGCGAAATAGTATAAATCCGTAAACAAATTCAAAAAAATCACGCGTTGAGCACAGATTATGAAACAATTTCCCGCACAATGAGAATAGCCTCGATAGACATCGCCTTTAAATAACGCGAAATAGTATAAAAGGTAATAATTAGTATAAACAAATTGAGAAAAAAATCACGCTTGGAGCATACATTGTGAATCAATTTCCAGCACATTGAAAATAGTCTCGATAGACCTTTAAAAAACGCGACATAGTATAAATCCGTAAACAAATTGAAAAAAATCACGCGTGGAGCACAGATTATGAAACAATTTCCCGCACAATGAGAATAGCCTCGATAGACATCGCCTTTAAATAACGCGAAATAGTATAAAGACGTAAACAAATTGAAAAAAATCACGCGTTGACCACAGATTATGAAACAATTTCCAGCACATTGAGTATAGCCTTGACAGACATCACCTTTAAATAACGCAAAATAGTATAAAATGTAATAATTAGTATAAACAAATTGAAAAAAAAATCACGCTTGGAGCATAGATTGTGAATCAATTTCCAGCACATTGAAAATAGTCTCGATAGACATCGCCTTTAAAAAACACGACATAGTATAAATCCGTAAACAAATTCAAAAAAATCACGCGTGGAGCACAGATTATAAAACAATTTCCCGCACAATGAGAATAGCCTCGATAGACATCGCCTTTAAATAACGCGAATTAGTATAAAGACGTAAACAAATTGAAAAAAATCACGCGTTGACCACAGATTATGAAACAATTTCCAGCACATTGAGTATAGCCTTGATAGACATCACCTTTAAATAACGCAAAATAGTATAAAATGTAATAATTAGTATAAACAAATTGAAAAAAAAATCATGCGTGGAGCACAGATTATGAAACAATTTCCCGCACAATGAGAATAGCCTCGATAGACATCGCCTTTAAATAACGCGAAATAGTATAAAGACGTAAAGAAATTGAAAAAAATCACGCGTTGAGCACAGATTATGAAACAATTTCCAGCACATTGAGTATAGCCTTGACAGACATCACCTTTAAATAACGCGAAATAGTATAAAATGTAATAATTAGTATAAACAAATTGAAAAAAAATCACGCTTGGAGCATAGATTGTGAATAAATATCTAGCACATTGAAAATAGTGTCGATAGACATCACATTTAAATAACGCGAAATAGTATAAATCTGTAAAAAAATTGAAAAAAAATCACGCTTGGAGCATGGATTGTGAAACAATTTCCAGCACATTGAAAATATTCTCGATAGACATCGCCTTTAAATATCGTGGAATGGTATAAATCCGTAAACAAATTTAAAAAATCACGCGTGGAGCACAAATTATGAAACAATTTCCAGCACATTGAGAATAGCCTCGATAGACATCACCTTTAAATAACGCGAAATAGTATAAATCTGTAAAAAAATTGAAAAAAAAATCACTCTTGGAGCATGGATTGTGAAACAATTTCCAGAACATTGAAAATATTCTCAATAGACATCACTTTAAATAACGCGAAATAGTATAAATCTGAAAACAAATTGAAAAAAATCACGCGTTGACCACAGATTATGAAACAATTTCCAGCACATTGAGTATAGCCTTGACAGACATCACCTTTAAATAACGCGAAATAGTATGAAATGTAATAATTAGTATAAACAAATTGAAAAAAAATCACGCTTGGAGCATAGATTGTGAATAAATATCTAGCACATTGAAAATAGTGTCGATAGACATCACATTTAAATAACGCGACATAGTATAAATCCGTAAACAAATTCAAAAAAATCACGCGTGGAGCACAGATTATGAAACAATTTCTCGCACAATGAGAATAGCCTCGATAGACATCGCCTTTAAATAACGCGAAATAGTATAAAATGTAATAATTAGTATAAACAAATTGAAAAAAAAATCACGCTTGGAGCATAGATTGTGAATCAATTTCCAGCACATTGAAAATAGTCTCGATAGACATCGCCTTTAAAAAACGCGACATAGTATAAAGATGTAAACAAATTGAAAAAAATCACGCGTTGACCACAGATTATGAAACAATTTCCCGAACAATGAGAATAGCCTCGATAGACATCGCCTTTAAATAACGCGAAATAGTATAAAGACGTAAACAAATTGAAAGAAATCACGCGTTGACCACAGATTATGAAACAATTTCCAGCACATTGAATATAGCCTTGACAGACATCACCTTTAAATAACGCAAAATAGTATAAAATGTAATAATTAGTATACACAAATTGAAAAAAAAATCACGCTTGGAGCATAGATTGTGAATCAATTTCGGGCACATTGAAAATATTCTCGATAGACATCGCCTTTAAATATCGTGGAATGGTATAAATCCGTAAACAAATTTAAAAAATCACGCGTGGAGCACAAATTATGAAACAATTTCCAGCACATTGAGAGTAGCCTCGATAGACATCACCTTTAAATAACGCGAAATAGTATAAATCTGTAAAAAAATTGAATAAAAATCACGCTTGGAGCATGGATTCTGAAACAATTTCCAGCACATTGAAAATATTCTCAATAGACATCACCTTTAAATAACGCGAAATAGTATAAATCTGAAAACAAATTTAAAAAAATCACGCGTGGAGCACAGATTATGAAACAATTTCCCGCACAATGAGAATAGCCTCGATAGACATCGCCTTTAAATAACGCGAAATAGTATAAAGACGTAAACAAATTGAAAAAAATCACGCGTTGACCACAGATTATGAAACAATTTCCAGCACATTGAGTATAGCCTTGACAGACATCACCTTTAAATAACGCAAAATAGTATAAAATGTAATAATTAGTATACACAAATTGAAAAAAAAATCACGCTTGGAGCATAGATTGTGAATCAATTTCGAGCACATTGAAAATAGTCTCGATAGACATCGCCTTTAAAAAACGCGAAATAGTATAAATCCGTAAACAAATTCAAAAAAATCACGCGTTGAGCACAGATTATGAAACAATTTCCCGCACAATGAGAATAGCCTCGATAGACATCGCCTTTAAATAACGCGAAATAGTATAAAAGGTAATAATTAGTATAAACAAATTGAGAAAAAAATCACGCTTGGAGCATACATTGTGAATCAATTTCCAGCACATTGAAAATAGTCTCGATAGACCTTTAAAAAACGCGACATTGTACAAATCCGTAAACAAATTCAAAAAAATCACGCGTGGAGCACAGATTATGAAACAATTTCCCGCACAATGAATATAGCCTCGATAGACATCGCCTTTAAATAACGCGAAATAGTATAAAGATGTAAACAAATTGAAAAAAAATCTCGCGTTGACCACAGATTATGAAACAATTTCCAGCACATTGAGTATAGCCTTGATAGACATCACCTTTAAATAACGCAAAATAGTATAAAATGTAATAATTAGTATAAACAAATTGAAAAAAAAATCATGCGTGGAGCACAGATTATGAAACAATTTCCCGCACAATGAAAATAGCCTCGATAGACATCGCCTTTAAATAACGCGAAATAGTATAAAGATGTAAACAAATTGAAAAAAATCTCGCGTTAACCACAGATTATGAAACAATTTCGAGCACATTGAGTATAGCCTTGACAAACATCACCTTTAAATAACGCGAAATAGTATAAAATGTAATAATTAGTATAAACAAATTGAAAAAAAAATCCCGCTTGGAGCATAGATTGTGAAAAAATATCTAGCACATTGAAAATAGTCTCGATAGACATCACCTTTAAATAACAAGAAATAGTATAAATCTGTAAAAAAATTGAAAAAAAAATCACGCTTGGAGCATGGATTGGGAAACAATTTCCAGCACATTGAAAATATTCTCGATAGACATCGCCTTTAAATATCGTGGAATGGTATAAATCCGTAAACAAATTTAAAAAATCACGCGTGGAGCACAAATTATGAAACAATATCCAGCACATTGAGAATAGCCTCGATAGACACCACCTTTAAATAACGCGAAATAGTATAAATCTGTAAAAAAATTGAAAAAAAAATCACGCTCGGAGCACAGATTATGAAACAATTTACAGCACATTGAGAATAGTCTCGAAAGACATCGCCTTTAAATAACGCGAAATTTTATAAAATCCGTAAACAAATTGAAAAAAAATCACGCTTGGAGCATAAATTGTGAAACAATTTCCAGCACATTGATAATAGTCTCGATAGACATCGCCTTTAAAAAACGCGAAATAGTATAAATCCGTAAACAAATTCAAAAAAATCACGCGTTGAGCACAGATTATGAAACAATTTCTCGCACAATGAGAATAGCCTCGATAGACATCGCCTTTAAATAACGCGAAATAGTATAAAATGTAATAATTAGTATAAACAAATTGAAAAAAAAATCACGCTTGGAGCATAGATTGTGAATCAATTTCCAGCACATTGAAAATAGTCTCGATAGACATCGCCTTTAAAAAACGCGACATAGTATAAATCCGTAAACAAATTGAAAAAAATCACGCGTGGAGCACAGATTATGAAACAATTTCCCGCACAATGAGAATAGCCTCGATAGACATCGCCTTTAAATAACGCGAAATAGTATAAAGACGTAAACAAATTGAAAAAAATCACGCGTTGACCACAGATTATGAAACAATTTCCAGCACATTGAGTATAGCCTTGACAGACATCACCTTTAAATAACGCAAAATAGTATAAAATGTAATAATTAGTATAAACAAATTGAAAAAAAAATCACGCTTGGAGCATAGATTGTGAATCAATTTCCAGCACATTGAAAATAGTCTCGATAGACATCGCCTTTAAAAAACGCGACATAGTATAAATCCGTAAACAAATTCAAAAAAATCACGCGTGGAGCACAGATTATGAAACAATTTCCCGCACAATGAGAATAGCCTCGATAGACATCGCCTTTAAATAACGCGAAATAGTATAAAAGGTAATAATTAGTATAAACAAATTGAAAAAAAAATCACGCTTGGAGCATAGATTGTGAATCAATTTCCAGCACATTGAAAATAGTCTCAATAGAAATCGCCTTTAAAAAACGCGACATAGTATAAATCCGTAAACAAATTCAAAAAAAATCACGCGTGGAGCACAGATTATGAAACAATTTCCCGCACAATGAGAATAGCCTCGATAGACATCGCCTTTAAATAACGCGAAATAGTATAAAGATGTAAACAAATTGAAAAAAATCACGCGTTGACCACAGATTATGAAACAATTTCCAGCACATTGAGTACAGCCTTGATAGACATCACCTTTAAATAACGCGAAATAGCATAAAATGTAATAATTAGTAAAAACAAATTGAAAAAAAAATCACGCTTGGAGCATAGATTGTGAAAAAATATCTAGCACATTGAAAATAGTCTCGATAGACATCACCTTTAAATAACGCGAAATAGTATAAATCTGTAAAAAAATTGAAAAAAAAATCACGCTTGGAGCATGGAGTGTGAAATAATTTCCAGCACATTGAAAATATTCTCAATAGACATCACCTTTAAATAACGCGAAATAGTATAAATCTGAAAACAAATTAAAAAAAATCACGCGTGGAGCACAGATTGTGAAACAATTTCCAGCACAATGAGAATAGCCTCCATAGACATCGCCTTTAAATAACGCGAAATAGTATAAAGACGTAAAAAATTGAAAAAAAATCACGCGTTGAGCACAGATTATGAAACAATTTCCGGCACATTGAGTATAGCCTTGACAGACATCACCTTTAAATAACGCGAAATAGTATAAAATGTAATAATTAGTATAAACAAATTGAAAAAAAATCACGCTTGGAGCATAGATTGTGAAAAAATATCTAGCACATTGAAAATAGTCTCGATAGACATCACCTTTAAATAACGCGAAATAGTATAAATCTGTAAAAAAATTGAAAAAAAAATCACGCTTGGAGCATGGATTGTGGAACAATTTCCAGCACATTGAAAATATTCTCGATAGACATCGCCTTTAAATAACGCGAAATAGTATAAATCTGTAAATAATTTAAAAGAAATCACGCGTGGAGCACAGATTATGAAACAATTTCCACATTGAGAATAGTCTCGATAGACATCATCTTTAAAAAACGCGAAATAGTATAAATCTGAAAACAAATTTAAAAAAATCACGCGTGGAGCACAGCTTATGAAACAATTTCCAGCACATTGAGAATAGTCTCGATAGACATCACCTTTAAATAACGCGGATTAGTATAAATCCGTAAACAAATTCAAAAAAATCGTCCGTGGAGCACAGATTATGAAACAATTTCCAGCACATTGAAAATAGTCTCGATAGACATCGCCTTTAAAAAACGCGACATAGTATAAATCCGTAAACAAATTCAAAAAAATCACGCGTTGAGCACAGATTATGAAACAATTTCCCGCACAATGAGAATAGCCTCGATAGACATCGCCTTTAAATAACGCGAAATAGTATAAAAGGTAATAATTAGTATAAACAAATTGAAAAAAAAAATCACGCTTGGAGCATAGATTGTGAATCAATTTCCAGCACATTGAAAATAGTCTCGATAGAAATCGCCTTTAAAAAACGCGACATAGTATAAATCCGTAAACAAATTCAAAAAAATCACGCGTGGAGCACAGATTATGAAACAATTTCCCGCACAATGAAAATAGCCTCGATAGACATCGCCTTTAAATAACGCGAAATAGTATAAAGATGTAAACAAATTGAAAAAAATCTCGCGTTGACCACAGATTATGAAACAATTTCCAGCACATTGAGTACAGCCTTGATAGACATCACCTTTAAATAACGCAAAATAGTATAAAATGTAATAATTAGTATAAACAAATTGAAAAAAAAATCCCGCTTGGAGCATAGATTGTGAAAAAATATCTAGCACATTGAAAATAGTCTCGATAGACATCACCTTTAAATAACAAGAAATAGTATAAATCTGTAAAAAAATTGAAAAAAAAATCACGCTTGGAGCATGGATTGTGAAATAATTTCCAGCACATTGAAAATATTCTCAATAGACATCACCTTTAAATAACGCGAAATAGTATAAATCTGAAAACAAATTTAAAAAAATCACGCGTGGAGCACAGATTGTGAAACAATTTCCAGCACAATGAGAATAGCCTCCATAGACATCGCCTTTAAATAACGCGAAATAGTATAAAGACGTAAACAAATTGAAAAAAAATCACGCGTTGAGCACAGATTATGAAACAATTTCCGGCACATTGAGTATAGCCTTGACAGACATCACCTTTAAATAACGCGAAATAGTATAAAATGTAATAATTAGTATAAACAAATTGAAAAAAAATCACGCTTGGAGCATGGATTGGGAAACAATTTCCAGCACATTGAAAATATTCTCGATAGACATCGCCTTTAAATATCGTGGAATGGTATAAATCCGTAAACAAATTTAAAAAATCACGCGTGGAGCACAAATTATGAAACAATTTCCAGCACATTGAGAATAGCCTCGAAAGACATCGCCTTTAAATAACGCGAAATTTTATAAAATCCGTAAACAAATTGAAAAAAAAATCACTCTTGGAGCATAAATTGTGAAACAATTTCCAGCACATTGATAATAGTCTCGATAGACATCGCCTTTAAAAAACGCGACATAGTATAAATCCGTAAACAAATTCAAAAAAATCACGCGTGGAGCACAGATTATGAAACAATTTCTCGGACAATGAGAATAGCCTCGATAGACATCGCCTTTAAATAACGCGAAATAGTATAAATCCGTAAACAAATTCAAAAAAATCACCCGTGGAGCACAGATTATGAAACAATTTCCAGCACATTGAGAATAATCTCGATAGACATCACCTTTAAATAACGCGGATTAGTATAAATCCGTAAACGCGAAATAGTATAAATCCGTAAACAAATTCAAAAAAACCACCCGTGGAGCACAGATTATGAAACAATTTCCAGCACATTGAGAATAGTCTCGAAAGACATCGCCTTTAAATAACGCGAAATTTTATAAAATCCGTAAACAAATTGAAAAAAAAATCACGCTTGTAGCATAAATTGTGAAACAATTTCCAGCACATTGATAATAGTCTCGATAGACATCGCCTTTAAAAAACGCGACATAGTATAAATCCGTAAACAAATTCAAAAAAATCACGCGTGGAGGACAGATTATGAAACAATTTCCCGCACAATGAGAATAGCCTCGATAGACATCGCCTTTAAATAACGCGAAATAGTATAAAATGTAATAATTAGTATAAACAAATTGAAAAAAAAATCACGCTTGGAGCATAGATTGTGAATCAATTTCCAGCACATTGAAAATAGTCTCGATAGACATCGCCTTTCAAAAACGCGACATAGTATAAATCCGTAAACAAATTGAAAAAAATCACGCGTGGAGCACAGATTATGAAACAATTTCTCGCACAATGAGTATAGCCTCGATAGACATCGCCTTTAAATAACGCGAAATAGTATAAATCCGTAAACAAATTCAAAAAAATCACCCGTGGAGCACAGATTATGAAACAATTTCCATCACATTGAGAATAGTCTCGATAGACATCACCTTTAAATAACGCGGATTAGTATAAATCCGTAAACAAATTCAAAAAAATCACCCGTGGAGCACAGATTATGAAACAAGTTCCAGCACATTGAGAATAGTCTCGAAAGACATCGCCTTTAAATAACGCGAAATTTTATAAAATCCTTAAACAAATTGAAAAAAAAATCACA
This sequence comes from Maratus speciosus, assembly GCA_963932465.1. Classification (NCBI taxonomy): domain Eukaryota; kingdom Metazoa; phylum Arthropoda; class Arachnida; order Araneae; family Salticidae; genus Maratus; species Maratus speciosus. Next base: position 616,843,086 of record OZ010792.1, read on the forward strand.
CTTGTAGCATAAATTGTGAAACAATTTCCAGCACATTGATAATAGTCTCGATAGACATCGCCTTTAAAAAACGCGACATAGTATAAATCCGTAAACAAATTCAAAAAAATCACGCGTGGAGGACAGATTATGAAACAATTTCCCGCACAATGAGAATAGCCTCGATAGACATCGCCTTTAAATAACGCGAAATAGTATAAAATGTAATAATTAGTATAAACAAATTGAAAAAAAAATCACGCTTGGAGCATAGAGTGTGAATCAATTTCCAGCACATTGAAAATAGTCTCGATAGACATCGCCTTTCAAAAACGCGACATAGTATAAATCCGTAAACAAATTGAAAAAAATCACGCGTGGAGCACAGATTATGAAACAATTTCCCGCACAATGAGAATAGCCTCGATAGACATCGCCTTTAAATAACGCGAAATAGTATAAAGACGTAAACAAATTGAAAAAAATCACGCGTTGACCACAGAATATGAAACAATTTCCAACACATTGAGTATAGCCTTGACAGACATCACCTTTAAATAACGCAAAATAGTATAAAATGTAATAATTAGTATAAACAAATTGAAAAAAAAATCACGCTTGGAGCATAGATTGTGAATCAATTTCCAGCACATTGAAAATAGTCTCGATAGACATCGCCTTTAAAAAACGCAACATAGTATAAATCCGTAAACAAATTCAAAAAAATCACGCGTGGAGCACAGATTATGAAACAATTTCCCACACAATGAGAATAGCCTCGATAGACATCGCCTTTAAATAACGCGAAATAGTATAAAAGGTAATAATTAGTATAAACAAATTGAAAAAAAAATCACGCTTGGAGCATAGATTGTGAATCAATTTCCAGCACATTGAAAATAGTCTCGATAGAAATCGCCTTTAAAAAACGCGACATAGTATAAATCCGTAAACAAATTCAAAAAAATCACGCGAGGAGCACAGATTAGGAAACAATTTCCCGCACAATGAGAATAGCCTCGATAGACATCGCCTTTAAATAACGCGAAATAGTATAAAGATGTAAACAAATTGAAAAAAAAATCACGCGTTGACCACAGATTATGAAACAATTTCCAGCACATTGAGTATAGCCTTGACAGACATCACCTTTAAATAACGCGAAATAGTATAAAATGTAATAATTAGTATAAACAAATTGAAAAAAAAATCATGCTTGGAGCATAGATTGTGAAAAAATATCTAGCACATTGAAAATAGTCTCGATAGACATCAACTTTAAATAACGCGAAATAGTATAAATCTGTAAAAAAATTTTTTAAAAAATCACGCTTGGAGCATGGATTGTGAAACAATTTCCAGCACATTGAAAATATTCTCGATAGACATCGCCTTTAAATATCGTGGAATGGTATAAATCCGTAAACAAATTTAAAAAATCACGCGTGGAGCACAAATTATGAAACAATTTCCAGCACATTGAGAATAGCCTCGATAGACATCACCTTTAAATAACGCGAAATAGTATAAATCTGTAAAAAAATTGAATAAAAATCACGCTTGGAGCATGGATTCTGAAACAATTTCCAGCACATTGAAAATATTCTCAATAGACATCACCTTTAAATAACGCGAAATAGTATAAATCTGAAAACAAATTAAAAAAAATCATGCGTGGAGCACAGATTATGAAACAATTTCCCGCACAATGAGAATAGCCTCGATAGACATCGCCTTTAAATAACGCGAAATAGTATAAAGACGTAAACAAATTGAAAAAAATCACGCGTTGACCACAGATTATGAAACAATTTCCAGCACATTGATTATAGCCTTGACAGACATCACCTTTAAATAACGCAAAATAGTATAAAATGTAATAATTAGTATAAACAAATTGAAAAAAAAATCACGCTTGGAGCATAGATTGTGAATCAATTTCCAGCACATTGAAAATAGTCTCGATAGACATCGCCTTTAAAAAAGGCGACATAGTATAAATCCGTAAACAAATTCAAAAAAATCACGCGTTGAGCACAGATTATGAAACAATTTCCCGCACAATGAGAATAGCCTCGATAGACATCGCCTTTAAATAACGCGAAATAGTATAAAAGGTAATAATTAGTATAAACAAATTGAGAAAAAAATCACGCTTGGAGCATACATTGTGAATCAATTTCCAGCACATTGAAAATAGTCTCGATAGACCTTTAAAAAACGCGACATAGTATAAATCCGTAAACAAATTCAAAAAAATCACGCGTGGAGCACAGATTATGAAACAATTTCCAGCACATTGAGTATAGCCTTGATAGACATCACCTTTAAATAACGCAAAATAGTAGAAAATGTAATAATTAGTATAAACAAATTGAAAAAAAAATCATGCGTGGAGCACAGATTATGAAACAATTTCCCGCACAATGAAAATAGCCTTGATAGACATCACCTTTAAATAACGCAAAATAGTATAAAATGTAATAATTAGTATAAACAAATTGAAAAAAAAATCCCGCTTGGAGCATAGATTGTGAAAAAATATCTAGCACATTGAAAATAGTCTTGATAGACATCACCTTTAAATAACAAGAAATAGCATAAATCTGTAAAAAAATTGAAAAAAAAAATCACGCTTGGAACATGGATTGGGAAACAATTTCCAGCACATTGAAAATATTCTCGATAGACATCGCCTTTAAATATCGTGGAATGGTATAAATCCTTAAACAAATTTAAAAAATCACGCGTGGAGCACAAATTATGAAACAATTTCCAGCACATTGAGAATAGCCTCGATAGACACCACCTTTAAATAACGCGAAATAGTATAAATCTGTAAAAAAATTGAAAAAAAAATCACGCTTGGAGCATGGATTGTGAAAAAATTTCCAGCACATTGAAAATATTCTCAATAGACATCACCTTTATATAACGCGAAATAGTATAAATCTGAAAACAAATTTAAAAAAATCACGCGTGGAGCACAGATTATGAAACAATTTACAGCACATTGAGAATAGTCTCGAAAGACATCGCCTTTAAATAACGCGAAATTTTATAAAATCCGTAAACAAATTGAAAAAAAAATCACGCTTGGAGAATAAATTGTGAAACAATTTCCAGCACATTGATAATAGTCTCGATAGACATCGCCTTTAAATAACGCGAAATAGTATAAATCTGTAAAAAAATTGAAAAAAAAATCACGCTTGGAGCATGGATTGTGAAACAATTTCCAGCACATTGAAAATATTCTCGATAGACATCGCCTTTAAATAACGCGAAATAGTATAAAATGTAATAATTAGTATAAACAAATTGAAAAAAAAATCACGCTTGGAGCATAGATTGTGAATCAATTTCCAGCACATTGAAAATAGTCTCGATAGACATCGCCTTTAAAAAACGCGAAATAGTATAAAGACGTAAACAAATTGAAAAAAATCACGCGTTGACCACAGATTATGAAACAATTTCCAGCACATTGAGTATAGCCTTGACAGACATCACCTTTAAATAACGCAAAATAGTATAAAATGTAATAATTAGTATAAACAAATTGAAAAAAAAATCACGCTTGGAGCACAGATTGTGAATCAATTTCCAGCACATTGAAAATAGTCTCGATAGAAATCGCCTTTATAAAACGCGACATAGTATAAATCCGTAAACAATTTCAAAAAAATCACGCGTGGAGCACAGATTATGAAACAATTTCCCGCACAATGAAAATAGCCTCGATAGACATCGCCTTTAAATAACGCGAAATTTTATAAAATCCGTAAACAAATTGAAAAAAATCACGCGTTGACCACAGATTATGAAACAATTTCCAGCACATTGAGTACAGCCTTGATAGACATCACCTTTAAATAACGCAAAATAGTATAAAATGTAATAATTAGTATAAACAAATTGAAAAAAAAATCATGCGTGGAGCACAGATTATGAAACAATTTCCCGCACAATGAGAATAGCCTCGATAGACATCGCCTTTAAATAACGCGAAATAGTATAAAGATGTAAACAAATTGAAAAAAATCTCGCGTTGACCACAGATTATGAAACAATTTCCAGCACATTGAGTATAGCCTTGACAAACATCACCTTTAAATAACGCGAAATAGTATAAAATGTAATAATTAGTATAAACAAATTGAAAAAAATATCCCGCTTGGAGCATAGATTGTGAAAAAATATCTAGCACATTGAAATTAGTCTCGATAGACATCACCTTTAAATAACAAGAAATAGTATAAATCTGTAAAAAAATTGAAAAAAAATCACGCTTGGAGCATGGATTGGGAAACAATTTCCAGCACATTGAAAATATTCTCGATAGACATCGCCTTTAAATATCGTGGAATGGTATAAATCCGTAAACAAATTTAAAAAATCACGCGTGGAGCACAAATTATGAAACAATTTCCAGCACATTGATAATAGTCTCGATAGACATCGCCTTTAAAAAACGCGACATAGTATAAATCCGTAAACAAATTCAAAAAAATCACGCGTGGAGCACAGATTATGAAACAATTTCTCGCACAATGAGAATAGCCTCGATAGACATCGCCTTTAAATAACGCGAAATAGTATAAATCCGTAAACAAATTCAAAAAAATCACCCGTGGAGCACAGATTATGAAACAATTTCCAGCACATTGAGAATAGTCTCGATAGACATCACCTTTAAATAACGCGGATTAGTATAAATCCGTAAACAAATTCAAAAAAATCACGCGTGGAGCACAGATTATGAAACAATTTCTCGCACAATGAGAATAGCCTCGATAGACATCGCCTTTAAATAACGCGAAATAGTATAAAATCCGTAAACAAATTGAAAAAAAAATCACGCTTGGAGCATAAATTGTGAAACAATTTCCAGCACATTGATAATAGTCTCGATAGACATCGCCTTTAAAAAACGCGACATAGTATAAATCCGTAAACAAATTCAAAAAAATCACGCGTGGAGGACAGATTATGAAACAATTTCCCGCACAATGAGAATAGCCTCGATAGACATCGCCTTTAAATAACGCGAAATAGTATAAAATGTAATAATTAGTATAAACAAATTGAAAAAAAAATCACGCTTGGAGCATACATTGTGAATCAATTTCCAGCACATTGAAAATAATCTCGATAGACATCGCCTTTCAAAAACGCGACATAGTATAAATCCGTAAACAAATTGAAAAAAATCACGCGTGGAGCACAGATTATGAAACAATTTCCCGCACAATGAGAATAGCCTCGATAGACATCGCCTTTAAATAACGCGAAATAGTATAAAGACGTAAACAAATTGAAAAAAATCACGCGTTGACCACAGAATATGAAACAATTTCCCGCACAATGAGAATAGCCTCGATAGACATCGCCTTTAAATAACGCGAAATAGTATAAAAGGTAATAATTAGTATAAACACATTGAAAAAAAAATCACGCTTGGAGCATAGATTGTGAATCAATTTCCAGCACATTGAAAATAGTCTCGATAGAAATCGCCTTTAAAAAACGCGACATAGTATAAATCCGTAAACAAATTCAAAAAAATCACGCGTGGAGCACAGATTATGAAACAATTTCCCGCACAATGAGAATAGCCTCGATAGACATCGCCTTTAAATAACGCGAAATAGTATAAAGATGTAAACAAATTGAAAAAAAATCACGCGTTGACCACAGATTATGAAACAATTTCCAGCACATTGAGTATAGCCTTGACAGACATCACCTTTAAATAACGCGAAATATTATAAAATGTAATAATTATTATAAACAAATTGAAAAAAAAATCACGCTTGGAGCATAGATTGTGAAAAAATATCTAGCACATTGAAAATAGTCTCGATAGACATCACCTTTAAATAACGCGAAATAGTATAAATCTGTAAAAAAATTGAATAAAAATCACGCTTGGAGCATGGATTCTGAAACAATTTACAGCACATTGAAAATATTCTCAATAGACATCACCTTTAAATAACGCGAAATAGTATAAATCTGAAAACAAATTTAAAAAAATCACGCGTGGAGCACAGATTATGAAACAATTTCCCGCACAATGAGAATAGCCTCGATAGACATCGCCTTTAAATAACGCGAAATAGTATAAAGACGTAAACAAATTGAAAAAAATCACGCGTTGACCACAGATTATGAAACAATTTCCAGCACATTGAGTATAGCCTTGACAGACATCACCTTTAAATAACGCAAAATAGTATAAAATGTAATAATTAGTATAAACAAATTGAAAAAAAAATCACGCTTGGAGCATAGATTGTGAATCAATTTCCAGCACCTTGAAAATAGTCTCGATAGACATCGCCTTTAAAAAACGCGACATAGTATAAATCCGTAAACAAATTCAAAAAAATCACGCGTTGAGCACAGATTATGAAACAATTTCCCGCACAATGAGAATAGCCTCGATAGACATCGCCTTTAAATAACGCGAAATAGTATAAAAGGTAATAATTAGTATAAACAAATTGAGAAAAAAATCACGCTTGGAGCATACATTGTGAATCAATTTCCAGCACATTGAAAATAGTCTCGATAGACCTTTAAAAAACGCGACATAGTATAAATCCGTAAACAAATTCAAAAAAATCACGCGTGGAGCACAGATTATGAAACAATTTCCCGCACAATGAAAATAGCCTCGATAGACATCACCTTTAAATAACAAGAAATAGTATAAATCTGTAAAAAAATTTAAAAAAAATCACGCTTGGAGCATGGATTGGGAAACAATTTCCAGCACATTGAAAATATTCTCGATAGACATCGCCTTTAAATATCGTGGAAAGGTATAAATCCGTAAACAAATTTAAAAAATCACGCGTGGAGCACAAATTATGAAACAATTTCCAGCACATTGAGAATAGCCTCGATAGACACCACTTTTAAATAACGCGAAATAGTATAAATCTGTAAAAAAATTGAAAAAAAAATCACGCTTGGAGCATGGATTGTGAAACAATTTCCAGCACATTGAAAATATTCTCAATAGACATCACCTTTATATAACGCGAAATAGTATAAATCTGAAAACAAATTTAAAAAAATCACGCGTGGAGCACAGATTATGAAACAATTTACAGCACATTGAGAATAGTCTCGAAAGACATCGCCTTTAAATAACGCGAAATTTTATGAAATCCGTAAACAAATTGAAAAAAAAATCACGCTTGGAGTATAAATTGTGAAACAATTTCCAGCACATTGATAATAGTCTCGATAGACCTTTAAAAAACGCGACATAGTATAAATCCGTAAACAAATTCAAAAAAATCACGCGTGGAGCACAGATTATGAAACAATTTCCCGCACAATGAAAATAGCCTCGATAGACATCGCCTTTAAATAACGCGAAATAGTATAAAGATGTAAACAAATTGAAAAAAAATCTCGCGTTGACCACAGATTATGAAACAATTTCCAGCATATTGAGTATAGCCTTGATAGACATCACCTTTAAATAACGCAAAATAGTATAAAATGTAATAATTAGTATAAACAAATTGAAAAAAAAATCATGCGTGGAGCACAGATTATGAAACAATTTCCCGCACAATGAAAATAGCCTTGATAGACATCACCTTTAAATAACGCAAAATAGTATAAAATGTAATAATTAGTATAAACAAATTGAAAAAAAAATCCCACTTGGAGCATAGATTGTGAAAAAATATCTAGCACATTGAAAATAGTCTCGATAGACATCACCTTTAAATAACAAGAAATAGTATAAATCTGTAAAAAAATTTAAAAAAAATCACGCTTGGAGCATGGATTGGGAAACAATTTCTAGCACATTGAAAATATTCTCGATAGACATCGCCTTTAAATATCGTGGAATGGTATAAATCCGTAAACAAATTTAAAAAATCACGCGTGGAGCACAAATTATGAAACAATTTCCAGCACATTGAGAATAGCCTCGATAGACACCACATTTAAATAACGCGAAATAGTATAAATCTGTAAAAAAATTGAAAAAAAAATCACGCTTGGAGCATGGATTGTGAAACAATTTCCAGCACATTGAAAATATTCTCAATAGACATCACCTTTATATAACGCGAAATAGTATAAATCTGAAAACAAATTTTAAAAAATCACGCGTGGAGCACAGATTATGAAACAATTTACAGCACATTGAGAATAGTCTCGAAAGACATCGCCTTTAAATAACGCGAAATTTTATGAAATCCGTAAACAAATTGGAAAAAAAATCACGCTTGGAGTATAAATTGTGAAACAATTTCCAGCACATTGATAATAGTCTCGATAGACATCGCCTTTAAAAAACGCGACATAGTATAAATCCGTAAACAAATTCAAAAAAATCACGCGTGGAGCACAGATTATGAAACAATTTCTCGCACAATGAGAATAGCCTCGATAGACATCGCCTTTAAATAACGTGAAATAGTATAAAATGTAATAATTAGTATAAACAAATTGAAAAAAAATCACGCTTGGAGCATAGATTGTGAATCAATTTCCAGCACATTGATAATAGTCTCGATAGACATCGCCTTTAAAAAACGCGACATAGTATAAATCCGTAAACAAATTCAAAAAAATCACGCGTGGAGGACAGATTATGAAATAATTTCCTGCACAATGAGAATAGCCTCGATAGACATCGCCTTTAAATAACGCGAAATAGTATAAAATGTAATAATTAGTATAAACAAATTGAAAAAAAAATCACGCTTGGAGCATAGATTGTGAATCAATTTCCAGCACATTGAAAATAGTCTCGATAGACATCGCCTTTAAAAAACGCAACATAGTATAAATCCGTAAACAAATTCAAAAAAATCACGCGTGGAGCACAGATTATGAAACAATTTCCCGCACAATGAGAATAGCCTCGATAGACATCGCCTTTAAATAACGCGAAATAGTATAAAAGGTAATAATTAGTATAAACAAATTGAAAAAAAAATCACGCTTGGAGCATAGATTGTGAATCAATTTCCAGCACATTGAAAATAGTCTCGATAGAAATCGCCTTTAAAAAACGCGACATAGTATAAATCCGTAAACAAATTCAAAAAAATCACGCGTGGAGCACAGATTATGAAACAATTTCCCGCACAATGAGAATAGCCTCGATAGACATCGCCTTTAAATAACGCGAAATAGTATAAAGATGTAAACAAATTGAAAAAAAATCACGCGTTGACCACAGATTATGAAACAATTTCCAGCACATTGAGTATAGCCTTGACAGACATCACCTTTAAATAACGCGAAATAGTATAAAATGTAATAATTAGTATAAACAAATTGAAAAAAAAATCACGCTTGGAGCATAGATTGTGAAAAAATATCTAGCACATTGAAAATAGTCTCGATAGACATCACCTTTAAATAACGCGAAATAGTATAAATCTGTAAAAAAATTGAAAAAAAAATCACGCTTGGAGCATGGATTGTGAAACAATTTCCAGCACATTGAAAATATTCTCGATAGACATCGCCTTTAAATATCGTGGAATGGTAGAAATCCGTAAACAAATTTAAAAAATCACGCGTGGAGCACAAATTATGAAACAATTTCCAGCACATTGAGAATAGCCTCGATAGACATCACCTTTAAATAACGCGAAATAGTATAAATCTGTAAAAAAATTGAATAAAAATCAAGCTTGGAGCATGGATTCTGAAACAATTTCCAGCACATTGAAAATATTCTCAATAGACATCACCTTTAAATAACGCGAAATAGTATAAATCTGAAAACAAATTAAAAAAATCACGCGTGGAGCACAGATTATGAAACAATTTCCCGCACAATGAGAATAGCCTCGATAGACATCGCCTTTAAATAACGCGAAATAGTATAAAGACGTAAACAAATTGAAAAAAATCACGCGTTGACCACAGATTATGAAACAATTTCCAGCACATTGAGTATAGCCTTGACAGACATCACCTTTAAATAACGCAAAATAGTATAAAATGTAATAATTAGTATAAACAAATTGAAAAAAAAATCACGCTTGGAGCATAGATTGTGAATCAATTTCCAGCACCTTGAAAATAGTCTCGATAGACATCGCCTTTAAAAAACGCGACATAGTATAAATCCGTAAACAAATTCAAAAAAATCACGCGTTGAGCACAGATTATGAAACAATTTCCCGCACAATGAGAATAGCCTCGATGGACATCGCCTTTAAATAACGCGAAATAGTATAAAAGGTAATAATTAGTATAAACAAATTGAGAAAAAAATCACGCTTGGAGCATACATTGTGAATCAATTTCCAGCACATTGAAAATAGTCTCGATAGACCTTTAAAAAACGCGACATAGTATAAATCCGTAAACAAATTCAAAAAAATCACGCGTGGAGCACAGATTATGAAACAATTTCCCGCACAATGAAAATAGCCTCGATAGACATCGCCTTTAAATAACGCGAAATAGTATAAAGATGTAAACAAATTGAAAAAAAATCTCGCGTTGACCACAGATTATGAAACAATTTCCAGCACATTGAGTATAGCCTTGATAGACATCACCTTTAAATAACGCAAAATAGTATAAAATGTAATAATTAGTATAAACAAATTGAAAAAAAAATCATGCGTGGAGCACAGATTATGAAACAATTTCCCGCACAATGAAAATAGCCTTGATAGACATCACCTTTAAATAACGCAAAATAGTATAAAATGTAATAATTAGTATAAACAAATTGAAAAACAAATCCCGCTTGGAGCATAGATTGTGAAAAAATATCTAGCACATTGAAAATAGTCTCGATAGACATCACATTTAAATAACAAGAAATAGTATAAATCTGTAAAAAAATTAAAAAAAAATCACGCTTGGAGCATGGATTGGGAAACAATTTCCAGCACATTGAAAATATTCTCGATAGACATCGCCTTTAAATATCGTGGAATGGTATAAATCCGTAAACAAATTTAAAAAATCACGCGTGGAGCACAAATTATGAAACAATTTCGAGCACATTGAGAATAGCCTCGATAGACACCACCTTTAAATAACGCGAAATAGTATAAATCTGTAAAAAAATTGAAAAAAAAATCACGCTTGGAGCATGGATTGTGAAACAATTTCCAGCACATTGAAAATATTCTTAATAGACATCACCTTTATATAACGCGAAATAGTATAAATCTGAAAACAAATTTAAAAAAATCACGCGTGGAGCACAGATTATGAAACAATTTACAGCACATTGAGAATAGTCTCGAAAGACATCGCCTTTAAATAACGCGAAATTTTATAAAATCCGTAAACAAATTGAAAAAAAAATCACGCTTGGAGCATAAATTGTGAAACAATTTCCAGCACATTGATAATAGTCTCGATAGACATCGCCTTTAAAAAACGCGACATAGTATAAATCCGTAAACAAATTAAAAAAAATCACGCGTGGAGCACAGATTATGAAACAATTTCTCGCACAATGAGAATAGCCTCGATAGACATCGCCTTTAAATAACGCGAAATAGTATAAAATGTAATAATTAGTATAAACAAATTGAAAAAAAATCACGCTTGGAGCATAGATTGTGAATCAATTTCCAGCACATTGAAAATAGTCTCGATAGACATCGCCTTTAAAAAACGCGAAATAGTATAAAGACGTAAACAAATTGAAAAAAATCACGCGTTGACCACAGATTATGAAACAATTTCCAGCACATTGAGTATAGCCTTGACAGACATCACCTTTAAATAACGCAAAATAGTATAAAATGTAATAATTAGTATAAACAAATTGAAAAAAAAAATCACGCTTGGAGCATAGATTGTGAATCAATTTCCAGCACATTGAAAATAGTCTCGATAGACATCGCCTTTAAAAAACGCGACATAGTATAAATCCGTAAACAAATTCAAAAAAATCACGCGTGGAGCACAGATTATAAAACAATTTCCCGCACAATGAGAATAGCCTCGATAGACATCGCCTTTAAATAACGCGAATTAGTATAAAGACGTAAACAAATTGAAAAAAAATCACGCGTTGACCACAGATTATGAAACAATTTCCAGCACATTGAGTATAGCCTTGATAGACATCACCTTTAAATAACGCAAAATAGTATAAAATGTAATAATTAGTATAAACAAATTGAAAAAAAAATCATGCGTGGAGTACAGATTATGAAACAATTTCCCGCACAATGAGAATAGCCTCGATAGACATCGCCTTTAAATAACGCGAAATAGTATAAAGACGTAAACAAATTGAAAAAAATCACGCGTTGAGCACAGATTATGAAACAATTTCCAGCACATTGAGTATAGCCTTGACAGACATCACCTTTAAATAACGCGAAATAGTATAAAATGTAATAATTAGTATAAACAAATTGAAAAAAAATCACGCTTGGAGCATAGATTGTGAATAAATATCTAGCACATTGAAAATAGTGTCGATAGACATCACATTTAAATAACGCGAACTAGTATAAATCTGTAAAAAAATTGAAAAAAAAAATCACGCTTGGAGCATGGATTGTGAAACAATTTCCAGCACATTGAAAATATTCTCGATAGACATCGCCTTTAAATATCGTGGAATGGTATAAATCCGTAAACAAATTTAAAAAATCACGCGTGGAGCACAAATTATGAAACAATTTCCAGCACATTGAGAATAGCCTCGATAGACATCACCTTTAAATAACGCGAAATAGTATAAATCTGTAAAAAAATTGAAAAAAAAATCACTCTTGGAGCATGGATTGTGAAACAATTTCCAGCACATTGAAAATATTCTCAATAGACATCACCTTTAAATAACGCGAAATAGTATAAATCTGAAAACAAATTTAAAAAAATCACGCGTGGAGCAAAGATTATGAAACAATTTCCAGCACATTGAGAATAGCCTCGATAGACATCACCTTTAAATAACGCGAAATAGTATAAAAGGTAATAATTAGTATAAACAAATTGAAAAAAAAATCACGCTTGGAGCATAGATTGTGAATCAATTTCCAGCACATTGAAAATAGTTTCGATAGAAATCGCCTTTAAAAAACGCGACATAGTATAAATCCGTAAACAAATTCAAAAAAATCACGCGTGGAGCACAGATTATGAAACAATTTCCCGCACAATGAGAATAGCCTCGATAGACATCGCCTTTAAATAACGCGAAATAGTATAAAGATGTAAACAAATTGAAAAAAATCTCGCGTTGACCACAGATTATGAAACAATTTCCAGCACATTGAGTATAGCCTTGACAAACATCACGCTTAAATAACGCGAAATAGTATAAAATGTAATAATTAGTATAAACAAATTGAAAAAAAAATCCCGCTTGGAGCGATTGTGAAAAAATATCTAGCACATTGAAAATAGTCTCGATAGACATCGCCTTTAAAAAACGCGACATAGTATAAATCCGTAAACAAATTGAAAAAAATCACGCGTGGAGCACAGATTATGAAACAATTTCCCGCACAATGAGAATAGCCTCGATAGACATCGCCTTTAAATAACGCGAAATAGTATAAAGACGTAAACAAATTGAAAAAAATCACGCGTTGACCACAGATTATGAAACAATTTCCAGAACATTGAGTATAGCCTTGACAGACATCACCTTTAAATAACGCAAAATAGTATAAAATGTAATAATTAGTATAAACAAATTGAAAAAAAAATCACGCTTGGAGCATAGATTGTGAATCAATTTCCAGCACATTGAAAATAGTCTCCATAGACATCGCCTTTAAAAAACGCGACATAGTATAAATCCGTAAACAAATTCAAAAAAATCACGCGTGGAGCACAGATTATAAAACAATTTCCCGCACAATGAGAATAGCCTCGATAGACATCGCCTTTAAATAACGCGAATTAGTATAAAGACGTAAACAAATTGAAAAAAATCACGCGTTGACCACAGATTATGAAACAATTTCCAGCACATTGAGTATAGCCTTGACAGACATCACCTTTAAATAACGCGAAATAGTATAAAATGTAATAATTAGTATAAACAAATTGAAAAAAAATCACGCTTGGAGCATAGATTGTGAAAAAATATCTAGCACATTGAAAATAGTGTCGATAGACATCACATTTAAATAACGCGAAATAGTATAAATCTGTAAAAAAATTGAAAAAAAAATCACGCTTAGAGCATGGATTGTGAAACAATTTCCAGGACATTGAAAATATTCTCGATAGACATCGCCTTTAAATATCGTGGAATGGTATAAATCCGTAAACAAATTTAAAAAATCACGCGTGGAGCACAAATTATGAAACAATTTCCAGCACATTGAGAATAGCCTCGATAGACATCACCTTTAAATAACGCGAAATAGTATAAATCTGTAAAAAAATTGAATAAAAATCACGCTTGGAGCATGGATTCTGAAACAATTTCCAGCACATTGAAAATATTCTCAATAGACATCACCTTTAAATAACGCGAAATAGTATAAATCTGAAAACAAATTAAAAAAATCACGCGTGGAGCACAGATTATGAAACAATTTCCCGCACAATGAGAATAGCCTCGATAGACATCGCCTTTAAATAACGCGAAATAGTATAAAGACGTAAACAAATTGAAAAAAATCACGCGTTGACCACAGATTATGAAACAATTTCCAGCACATTGAGTATAGCCTTGACAGACATCACCTTTAAATAACGCAAAATAGTATAAAATGTAATAATTAGTATAAACAAATTGAAAAAAATTCACGCTTGGAGCATAGATTGTGAAAAAATATCTAGCACATTGAAAATAGTGTCGATAGACATCACATTTATATAACGCGAAATAGTATAAATCTGTAAAAAAATTGAAAAAAAAATCACGCTTAGAGCATGGATTGTGAAACAATTTCCAGCACATTGAAAATATTCTCGATAGACATCGCCTTTAAATATCGTGGAATGGTATATATCCGTAAACAAATTTAAAAAATCACGCGTGGAGCACAAATTATGAAACAATTTCCAGCACATTGAGAATAGCCTCGATAGACATCACCTTTAAATAACGCAAAATAGTATAAAATGTAATAATTAGTATAAACAAATTGAAAAAAAAATCATGCGTGGAGTACAGATTATGAAACAATTTCCCGCACAATGAGAATAGCCTCGATAGACATCGCCTTTAAATAACGCGAAATAGTATAAAGACGTAAACAAATTGAAAAAAATCACGCGTTGAGCACAGATTATGAAACAATTTCCAGCACATCGAGTATAGCCTTGACAGACATCACCTTTAAATAACGCGAAATAGTATAAAATGTAATAATTAGTATAAACAAATTGAAAAAAAATCACGCTTGGAGCATAGATTGTGAATAAATATCTAGCACATTGAAAATAGTGTCGATAGACATCACATTTAAATAACGCGAACTAGTATAAATCTGTAAAAAAATTGAAAAAAAAAATCACGCTTGGAGCATGGATTGTGAAACAATTTCCAGCACATTGAAAATATTCTCGATAGACATCGCCTTTAAATATCGTGGAATGGTATAAATCCGTAAACAAATTTAAAAAATCACGCGTGGAGCACAAATTATGAAACAATTTCCAGCACATTGAGAATAGCCTCGATAGACATCACCTTTAAATAACGCGAAATAGTATAAATCTGTAAAAAAATTGAAAAAAAAATCACTCTTGGAGCATGGATTGTGAAACAATTTCCAAAACATTGAAAATATTCTCAATAGACATCACCTTTAAATAACGCGAAATAGTATAAATCTGAAAACAAATTTAAAAAAATCACGCGTGGAGCAAAGATTATGAAACAATTTCCAGCACATTGAGAATAGCCTCGATAGACATCACCTTTAAATAACGCGAAATAGTATAAAAGGTAATAATTAGTATAAACAAATTGAAAAAAAAATCACGCTTGGAGCATAGATTGTGAATCAATTTCCAGCACATTGAAAATAGTCTCGATAGAAATCGCCTTTAAAAAACGCGACATAGTATAAATCCGTAAACAAATTCAAAAAAATCACGCGTGGAGCACAGATTATGAAACAATTTCCCGCACAATGAGAATAGCCTCGATAGACATCGCCTTTAAATAACGCGAAATAGTATAAAGATGTAAACAAATTGAAAAAAATCTCGCGTTGACCACAGATTATGAAACAATTTCCAGCACATTGAGTATAGCCTTGACAAACATCACGCTTAAATAACGCGAAATAGTATAAAATGTAATAATTAGTATAAACAAATTGAAAAAAAAATCCCGCTTGGAGCGATTGTGAAAAAATATCTAGCACATTGAAAATAGTCTCGATAGACATCGCCTTTAAAAAACGCGACATAGTATAAATCCGTAAACAAATTGAAAAAAATCACGCGTGGAGCACAGATTATGAAACAATTTCCCGCACAATGAGAATAGCCTCGATAGACATCGCCTTTAAATAACGCGAAATAGTATAAAGACGTAAACAAATTGAAAAAAATCACGCGTTGACCACAGATTATGAAACAATTTCCAGAACATTGAGTATAGCCTTGACAGACATCACCTTTAAATAACGCAAAATAGTATAAAATGTAATAATTAGTATAAACAAATTGAAAAAAAAATCACGCTTGGAGCATAGATTGTGAATCAATTTCCAGCACATTGAAAATAGTCTCGATAGACATCGCCTTTAAAAAACGCGACATAGTATAAATCCGTAAACAAATTCAAAAAAATCACGCGTGGAGCACAGATTATAAAACAATTTCCCGCACAATGAGAATAGCCTCGATAGACATCGCCTTTAAATAACGCGAATTAGTATAAAGACGTAAACAAATTGAAAAAAATCACGCGTTGACCACAGATTATGAAACAATTTCCAGCACATTGAGTATAGCCTTGACAGACATCACCTTTAAATAACGCGAAATAGTATAAAATGTAATAATTAGTATAAACAAATTGAAAAAAAATCACGCTTGGAGCATAGATTGTGAAAAAATATCTAGCACATTGAAAATAGTGTCGATAGACATCACATTTAAATAACGCGAAATAGTATAAATCTGTAAAAAAATTGAAAAAAAAATCACGCTTAGAGCATGGATTGTGAAACAATTTCCAGGACATTGAAAATATTCTCGATAGACATCGCCTTTAAATATCGTGGAATGGTATAAATCCGTAAACAAATTTAAAAAATCACGCGTGGAGCACAAATTATGAAACAATTTCCAGCACATTGAGAATAGCCTCGATAGACATCACCTTTAAATAACGCGAAATAGTATAAATCTGTAAAAAAATTGAATAAAAATCACGCTTGGAGCATGGATTCTGAAACAATTTCCAGCACATTGAAAATATTCTCAATAGACATCACCTTTAAATAACGCGAAATAGTATAAATCTGAAAACAAATTAAAAAAATCACGCGTGGAGCACAGATTATGAAACAATTTCCCGCACAATGAGAATAGCCTCGATAGACATCGCCTTTAAATAACGCGAAATAGTATAAAGACGTAAACAAATTGAAAAAAATCACGCGTTGACCACAGATTATGAAACAATTTCCAGCACATTGAGTATAGCCTTGACAGACATCACCTTTAAATAACGCAAAATAGTATAAAATGTAATAATTAGTATAAACAAATTGAAAAAAAATCACGCTTGGAGCATAGATTGTGAAAAAATATCTAGCACATTGAAAATAGTGTCGATAGACATCACATTTAAATAACGCGAAATAGTATAAATCTGTAAAAAAATTGAAAAAAAAATCACGCTTAGAGCATGGATTGTGAAACAATTTCCAGCACATTGAAAATATTCTCGATAGACATCGCCTTTAAATATCGTGGAATGGTATATATCCGTAAACAAATTTAAAAAATCACGCGTGGAGCACAAATTATGAAACAATTTCCAGCACATTGAGAATAGCCTCGATAGACATCACCTTTAAATAACGCGAAATAGTATAAATCTGTAAAAAAATTGAATAAAAATCACGCTTGGAGCATGGATTCTGAAACAATTTCCAGCACATTGAAATTATTCTCAATAGACATCGCCTTTAAATAACGCGAAATAGTATAAATCTGAAAACAAATTAAAAAAATCACGCGTGGAGCACAGATTATGAAACAATTTCCCGCACAATGAGAATAGCCTCGATAGACATCGCCTTTAAATAACGCGAAATAGTATAAAGACGTAAACAAATTGAAAAAAATCACGCGTTGACCACAGATTATGAAACAATTTCCAGCACATTGAGTATAGCCTTGACAGACATCACCTTTAAATAACGCAAAATAGTATAAAATGTAATAATTAGTATAAACAAATTGAAAAAAAAATCACGCTTGGAGCATAGATTGTGAATCAATTTCCAGCACCTTGAAAATAGTCTCGATAGACATCGCCTTTAAAAAACGCGACATAGTATAAATCCGTAAACAAATTCAAAAAAATCACGCGTTGAGCACAGATTATGAAACAATTTCCCGCACAATGAGAATAGCCTCGATGGACATCGCCTTTAAATAACGCGAAATAGTATAAAAGGTAATAATTAGTATAAACAAATTGAGAAAAAAATCACGCTTGGAGCATACATTGTGAATCAATTTCCAGCACATTGAAAATAGTCTCGATAGACCTTTAAAAAACGCGACATAGTATAAATCCGTAAACAAATTCAAAAAAATCACGCGTTGAGCACAGATTATGAAACAATTTCCAGCACATTGAGTATAGCCTTGATAGACATCACCTTTAAATAACGCAAAATAGTATAAAATGTAATAATTAGTATAAACAAATTGAAAAAAAAATCATGCGTGGAGCACAGATTATGAAACAATTTCCCGCACAATGAAAATAGCCTTGATAGACATCACCTTTAAATAACGCAAAATAGTATAAAATGTAATAATTAGTATAAACAAATTGAAAAAAAAATCCCGCTTGGAGCATAGATTGTGAAAAAATATCTAGCACATTGAAAATAGTCTCGATAGACATCACCTTTAAATAACAAGAAATAGTATAAATCTGTAAAAAAATTAAAAAAAAAATCACGCTTGGAGCATGGATTGGGAAACAATTTCCAGCACATTGAAAATATTCTCGATAGACATCGCCTTTAAATATCGTGGAATGGTATAAATCCGTAAACAAATTTAAAAAATCACGCGTGGAGCACAAATTATGAAACAATTTCCAGCACATTGAGAATAGCCTCGATAGACACCACCTTTAAATAACGCGAAATAGTATAAATCTGTAAAAAAATTGAAAAAAAAAATCACCCTTGGAGCATGGATTGTGAAACAATTTCCAGCACATTGAAAATATTCTTAATAGACATCACCTTTATATAACGCGAAATAGTATAAATCTGAAAACAAATTTAAAAAAATCACGCGTGGAGCACAGATTATGAAACAATTTACAGCACATTGAGAATAGTCTCGAAAGACATCGCCTTTAAATAACGCGAAATTTTATAAAATCCGTAAACAAATTGAAAAAAAAATCACGCTTGGAGCATAAATTGTGAAACAATTTCCAGCACATTGATAATAGTCTCGATAGACATCGCCTTTAAAAAACGCGACATAGTATAAATCCGTAAACAAATTCAAAAAAATCACGCGTGGAGCACAGATTATGAAACAATTTCTCGCACAATGAGAATAGCCTCGATAGACATCGCCTTTAAATAACGCGAAATAGTATAAAATGTAATAATTAGTATAAACAAATTGAAAAAAAATCACGCTTGGAGCATAGATTGTGAATCAATTTCCAGCACATTGAAAATAGTCTCGATAGACATCGCCTTTAAAAAACGCGAAATAGTATAAAGACGTAAACAAATTGAAAAAAATCACGCGTTGACCACAGATTATGAAACAATTTCCAGCACATTGAGTATAGCCTTGACAGACATCACCTTTAAATAACGCAAAATAGTATAAAATGTAATAATTAGTATAAACAAATTGAAAAAAAAATCACGCTTGGAGCATAGATTGTGAATCAATTTCCAGCACATTGAAAATAGTCTCGATAGACATCGCCTTTAAAAAACGCGACATAGTATAAATCCGTAAACAAATTCAAAAAAATCACGCGTGGAGCACAGATTATAAAACAATTTCCCGCACAATGAGAATAGCCTCGATAGACATCGCCTTTAAATAACGCGAATTAGTATAAAGACGTAAACAAATTGAAAAAAAATCACGCGTTGACCACAGATTATGAAACAATTTCCAGCACATTGAGTATAGCCTTGATAGACATCACCTTTAAATAACGCAAAATAGTATAAAATGTAATAATTAGTATAAACAAATTGAAAAAAAAATCATGCGTGGAGTACAGATTATGAAACAATTTCCCGCACAATGAGAATAGCCTCGATAGACATCGCCTTTAAATAACGCGAAATAGTATAAAGACGTAAACAAATTGAAAAAAATCACGCGTTGAGCACAGATTATGAAACAATTTCCAGCACATTGAGTATAGCCTTGACAGACATCACCTTTAAATAACGCGAAATAGTATAAAATGTAATAATTAGTATAAACAAATTGAAAAAAAATCACGCTTGGAGCATAGATTGTGAATAAATATGTAGCACATTGAAAATAGTGTCGATAGACATCACATTTAAATAACGCGAAATAGTATAAATCTGTAAAAAAATTGAAAAAAAAATCACGCTTGGAGCATGGATTGTGAAACAATTTCCAGCACATTGAAAATATTCTCGATAGACATCGCCTTTAAATATCGTGGAATGGTATAAATCCGTAAACAAATTTAAAAAATCACGCGTGGAGCACAAATTATGAAACAATTTCCAGCACATTGAGAATAGCCTCGATAGACATCACCTTTAAATAACGCGAAATAGTATAAATCTGAAAACAAATTTAAAAAAATCACGCGTGGAGCAAAGATTATGAAACAATTTCCAGCACATTGAGAATAGCCTCGATAGACATCACCTTTAAATAACGCGAAATAGTATAAAAGGTAATAATTAGTATAAACAAATTGAAAAAAAAATCACGCTTGGAGCATAGATTGTGAATCAATTTCCAGCACATTGAAAATAGTCTCGATAGAAATCGCCTTTAAAAAACGCGACATAGTATAAATCCGTAAACAAATTCAAAAAAATCACGCGTGGAGCACAGATTATGAAACAATTTCCCGCACAATGAGAATAGCCTCGATAGACATCGCCTTTAAATAACGCGAAATAGTATAAAGATGTAAACAAATTGAAAAAAATCTCGCGTTGACCACAGATTATGAAACAATTTCCAGCACATTGAGTATAGCCTTGACAAACATCACCCTTAAATAACGCGAAATAGTATAAAATGTAATAATTAGTATAAACAAATTGAAAAAAAATTCCCGCTTGGAGCGATTGTGAAAAAATATCTAGCACATTGAAAATAGTCTCGATAGACATCGCCTTTAAAAAACGCGACATAGTATAAATCCGTAAACAAATTGAAAAAAATCACGCGTGGAGCACAGATTATGAAACAATTTCCCGCACAATGAGAATAGCCTCGATAGACATCGCCTTTAAATAACGAGAAATAGTATAAAGACGTAAACAAATTGAAAAAAATCACGCGTTGACCACAGATTATGAAACAATTTCCAGAACATTGAGTATAGCCTTGACAGACATCACCTTTAAATAACGCAAAATAGTATAAAATGTAATAATTAGTATAAACAAATTGAAAAAAAAATCACGCTTGGAGCATAGATTGTGAATCAATTTCCAGCACATTGAAAATAGTCTCGATAGACATCGCCTTTAAAAAACGCGACATAGTATAAATCCGTAAACAAATTCAAAAAAATCACGCGTGGAGCACAGATTATAAAACAATTTCCCGCACAATGAGAATAGCCTCGATAGACATCGCCTTTAAATAACGCGGATTAGTATAAAGACGTAAACAAATTGAAAAAAATCACGCGTTGACCACAGATTATGAAACAATTTCCAGCACATTGAGTATAGCCTTGACAGACATCACCTTTAAATAACGCGAAATAGTATAAAATGTAATAATTAGTATAAACAAATTGAAAAAAAATCACGCTTGGAGCATAGATTGTGAAAAAATATCTAGCACATTGAAAATAGTGTCGATAGACATCACATTTAAATAACGCGAAATAGTATAAATCTGTAAAAAAATTGAAAAAAAAATCACGCTTAGAGCATGGATTGTGAAACAATTTCCAGCCCATTGAAAATATTCTCGATAGACATCGCCTTTAAATAACGCGAAATAGTATAAATCTGAAAACAAATTTAAAAAAATCACGCGTGGAGCACAGATTATGAAACAATTTCCAGCACATTGAGAATAGCCTCGATAGACATCACCTTTAAATAACGCGAAATAGTATAAATCTGTAAAAAAATTGAAAAAAAATCACGCTTAGAGCATGGAATTTGAAACAATTTCCAGAACATTGAAAATATTCTCGATAGACATCGCCTTTAAATAACGCGAAATAGTATAAATCTGTAAATATTTTAAAAGAAATCACGCGTGGAGCACAGATTATGAAACAATTTCCACATTGAGAATAGTCTCGATAGACATCACCTTTAAAAAACGCGAAATAGTATAAATCTGAAAACAAATTTAAAAAAATCACGCGTGGAGCACAGATTATGAAACAATTTACAGCACATTGAGAATAGTCTCGAAAGACATCGCCTTTAAATAACGCGAAATTTTATAAAATCCGTAAACAAATTGAAAAAAAAATCACGCTTGGAGCATAAATTGTGAAACAATTTCCAGCACATTGATAATAGTCTCGATAGACATCGCCTTTAAAAAACGCGACATAGTATAAATCCGTAAACAAATTCAAAAAAATCACGCGTGGAGCACAGATTATGAAACAATTTCTCGCACAATGAGAATAGCCTCGATAGACATCGCCTTTAAATAACGCGAAATAGTATAAAATGTAATAATTAGTATAAACAAATTGAAAAAAAATCACGCTTGGAGCATAGATTGTGAATCAATTTCCAGCACATTGAAAATAGTCTCGATAGACATCGCCTTTAAAAAACGCGAAATAGTATAAAGACGTAAACAAATTGAAAAAAATCACGCGTTGACCACAGATTATGAAACAATTTCCAGCACATTGAGTATAGCCTTGACAGACATCACCTTTAAATAACGCAAAATAGTATAAAATGTAATAATTAGTATAAACAAATTGAAAAAAAAATCACGCTTGGAGCATAGATTGTGAATCAATTTCCAGCACATTGAAAATAGTCTCGATAGACATCGCCTTTAAAAAACGCGACATAGTATAAATCCGTAAACAAATTCAAAAAAATCACGCGTGGAGCACAGATTATAAAACAATTTCCCGCACAATGAGAATAGCCTCGATAGACATCGCCTTTAAATAACGCGAATTAGTATAAAGACGTAAACAAATTGAAAAAAAATCACGCGTTGACCACAGATTATGAAACAATTTCCAGCACATTGAGTATAGCCTTGATAGACATCACCTTTAAATAACGCAAAATAGTATAAAATGTAATAATTAGTATAAACAAATTGAAAAAAAAATCATGCGTGGAGTACAGATTATGAAACAATTTCCCGCACAATGAGAATAGCCTCGATAGACATCGCCTTTAAATAACGCGAAATAGTATAAAGACGTAAACAAATTGAAAAAAATCACGCGTTGAGCACAGATTATGAAACAATTTCCAGCACATTGAGTATAGCCTTGACAGACATCACCTTTAAATAACGCGAAATAGTATAAAATGTAATAATTAGTATAAACAAATTGAAAAAAAATCACGCTTGGAGCATAGATTGTGAATAAATATGTAGCACATTGAAAATAGTGTCGATAGACATCACATTTAAATAACGCGAAATAGTATAAATCTGTAAAAAAATTGAAAAAAAAATCACGCTTGGAGCATGGATTGTGAAACAATTTCCAGCACATTGAAAATATTCTCGATAGACATCGCCTTTAAATATCGTGGAATGGTATAAATCCGTAAACAAATTTAAAAAATCACGTGTGGAGCACAAATTATGAAACAATTTCCAGCACATTGAGAATAGCCTCGATAGACATCACCTTTAAATAACGCGAAATAGTATAAATCTGAAAACAAATTTAAAAAAATCACGCGTGGAGCAAAGATTATGAAACAATTTCCAGCACATTGAGAATAGCCTCGATAGACATCACCTTTAAATAACGCGAAATAGTATAAAAGGTAATAATTAGTATAAACAAATTGAAAAAAAAATCACGCTTGGAGCATAGATTGTGAATCAATTTCCAGCACATTGAAAATAGTCTCGATAGAAATCGCCTTTAAAAAACGCGACATAGTATAAATCCGTAAACAAATTCAAAAAAATCACGCGTGGAGCACAGATTATGAAACAATTTCCCGCACAATGAGAATAGCCTCGATAGACATCGCCTTTAAATAACGCGAAATAGTATAAAGATGTAAACAAATTGAAAAAAATCTCGCGTTGACCACAGATTATGAAACAATTTCCAGCACATTGAGTATAGCCTTGACAAACATCACCCTTAAATAACGCGAAATAGTATAAAATGTAATAATTAGTATAAACAAATTGAAAAAAAAATCCCGCTTGGAGCGATTGTGAAAAAATATCTAGCACATTGAAAATAGTCTCGATAGACATCGCCTTTAAAAAACGCGACATAGTATAAATCCGTAAACAAATTGAAAAAAATCACGCGTGGAGCACAGATTATGAAACAATTTCCCGCACAATGAGAATAGCCTCGATAGACATCGCCTTTAAATAACGAGAAATAGTATAAAGACGTAAACAAATTGAAAAAAATCACGCGTTGACCACAGATTATGAAACAATTTCCAGAACATTGAGTATAGCCTTGACAGACATCACCTTTAAATAACGCAAAATAGTATAAAATGTAATAATTAGTATAAACAAATTGAAAAAAAAATCACGCTTGGAGCATAGATTGTGAATCAATTTCCAGCACATTGAAAATAGTCTCGATAGACATCGCCTTTAAAAAACGCGACATAGTATAAATCCGTAAACAAATTCAAAAAAATCACGCGTGGAGCACAGATTATAAAACAATTTCCCGCACAATGAGAATAGCCTCGATAGACATCGCCTTTAAATAACGCGGATTAGTATAAAGACGTAAACAAATTGAAAAAAATCACGCGTTGACCACAGATTATGAAACAATTTCCAGCACATTGAGTATAGCCTTGACAGACATCACCTTTAAATAACGCGAAATAGTATAAAATGTAATAATTAGTATAAACAAATTGAAAAAAAATCACGCTTGGAGCATAGATTGTGAAAAAATATCTAGCACATTGAAAATAGTGTCGATAGACATCACATTTAAATAACGCGAAATAGTATAAATCTGTAAAAAAATTGAAAAAAAAATCACGCTTAGAGCATGGATTGTGAAACAATTTCCAGCCCATTGAAAATATTCTCGATAGACATCGCCTTTAAATAACGCGAAATAGTATAAATCTGAAAACAAATTTAAAAAAATCACGCGTGGAGCACAGATTATGAAACAATTTCCAGCACATTGAGAATAGCCTCGATAGACATCACCTTTAAATAACGCGAAATAGTATAAATCTGTAAAAAAATTGAAAAAAAATCACGCTTAGAGCATGGAATTTGAAACAATTTCCAGCACATTGAAAATATTCTCGATAGACATCGCCTTTAAATAACGCGAAATAGTATAAATCTGTAAATATTTTAAAAGAAATCACGCGTGGAGCACAGATTATGAAACAATTTCCACATTGAGAATAGTCTCGATAGACATCACCTTTAAAAAACGCGAAATAGTATAAATCTGAAAACAAATTTAAAAAAATCACGCGTGGAGCACAGATTATGAAACAATTTCCAGCACATTGAGAATAGTCTCGAAAGACATCGCCTTTAAATAACGCGAAATTTTATAAAATCCGTAAACAAATTGAAAAAAAATCACGCTTGGAGCATAAATTGTAAAACAATTTCCAGCACATTGATAATATTCTCGATAGACATCGCCTTTAAATAACGCGAAATAGTATAAAGATGTAAACAAATTGAAAAAAAATCTCGCGTTGACCACAGATTATGAAACAATTTCCAGCATATTGAGTATAGCCTTGATAGACATCACCTTTAAATAACGCAAAATAGTATAAAATGTAATAATTAGTATAAACAAATTGAAAAAAAAATCATGCGTGGAGCACAGATTATGAAACAATTTCCCGCACAATGAAAATAGCCTTGATAGACATCACCTTTAAATAACGCAAAATAGTATAAAATGTAATAATTAGTATAAACAAATTGAAAAAAAAATCCCGCATGGAGCATAGATTGTGAAAAAATATCTAGCACATTGAAAATAGTCTCGATAGACATCACCTTTAAATAACAAGAAATAGTATAAATCTGTAAAAAAATAAAAAAAAAATCACGCTTTGAGCATGGATTGTGAAACAATTTCCAGCACATTGAAAATATTCTCGATAGACATCGCCTTTAAATATCGTGTAATGGTATAAATCCGTAAACAAATTTAAAAAATCACGCGTGGAGCACAAATTATGAAACAATTTCCAGCACATTGAGAATAGCCTCGATAGACACCACTTTTAAATAACGCGAAATAGTATAAATCTGTAAAAAAATTGAAAAAAAAATCACGCTTGGAGCATGGATTGTGAAACAATTTCCAGCACATTGAAAATATTCTCAATAGACATCACCTTTATATAACGCGAAATAGTATAAATCTGAAAACAAAATTAAAAAAATTACGCGTGGAGCACAGATTATGAAACAATTTACAGCACATTGAGAATAGTCTCGAAAGACATCGCCTTTAAATAACGCGAAATTTTATGAAATCCGTAAACAAATTGAAAAAAAAATCACGCTTGGAGTATAAATTGTGAAACAATTTCCAGCACATTGATAATAGTCTCGATAGACCTTTAAAAAACGCGACATAGTATAAATCCGTAAACAAATTCAAAAAAATCACGCGTGGAGCACAGATTATGAAACAATTTCCCGCACAATGAAAATAGCCTCGATAGACATCGCCTTTAAATAACGCGAAATAGTATAAAGATGTAAACAAATTGAAAAAAAATCTCGCGTTGACCACAGATTATGAAACAATTTCCAGCATATTGATTATAGCCTTGATAGACATCACCTTTAAATAACGCAAAATAGTATAAAAAGTAATAATTAGTATAAACAAATTGAAAAAAAAATCATGCGTGGAGCACAGATTATGAAACAATTTCCCGCACAATGAAAATAGCCTTGATAGACATCACCTTTAAATAACGCAAAATAGTATAAAATGTAATAATTAGTATAAACAAATTGAAAAAAAAATCCCGCTTGGAGCATAGATTGTGAAAAAATATCTAGCACATTGAAAATAGTCTCGATAGACATCACCTTTAAATAACAAGAAATAGTATAAATCTGTAAAAAAATTTTAAAAAAATCACGCTTGGAGCATGGATTGGGAAACAATTTCTAGCACATTGAAAATATTCTCGATAGACATCGCCTTTAAATATCGTGGAATGGTATAAATCCGT
The DNA here is from genome assembly GCA_963932465.1 of Maratus speciosus. Lineage (NCBI taxonomy): Eukaryota > Metazoa > Arthropoda > Arachnida > Araneae > Salticidae > Maratus > Maratus speciosus. The sequence goes on from OZ010792.1 coordinate 616,870,859, forward strand.
AAACAAATTTAAAAAATCACGCGTGGAGCACAAATTATGAAACAATTTCCAGCACATTGAGAATAGCCTCGATAGACACCACCTTTAAATAACGCGAAATAGTATAAATCTGTAAAAAAATTGAAAAAAAAATCACGCTTGGAGCATGGATTGTGAAACAATTTCCAGCACATTGAAAATATTCTCAATAGACATCACCTTTATATAACGCGAAATAGTATAAATCTGAAAACAAATTTAAAAAAATCACGCGTGGAGCACAGATTATGAAACAATTTACAGCACATTGAGAATAGTCTCGAAAGACATCGCCTTTAAATAACGCGAAATTTTATGAAATCCGTAAACAAATTGAAAAAAAAATCACGCTTGGAGTATAAATTGTGAAACAATTTCCAGCACATTGATAATAGTCTCGATAGACATCGCCTTTAAAAAACGCGACATAGTATAAATCCGTAAACAAATTCAAAAAAATCACGCGTGGAGCACAGATTATGAAACAATTTCTCGCACAATGAGAATAGCCTCGATAGACATCGCCTTTAAATAACGCGAAATAGTATAAAATGTAATAATTAGTATAAACAAATTGAAAAAAAAATCACGCTTGGAGCATAGATTGTGAATCAATTTCCAGCACATTGATAATAGTCTCGATAGACATCGCCTTTAAAAAACGCGACATAGTATAAATCCGTAAACAAATTCAAAAAAATCACGCGTGGAGGACAGATTATGAAACAATTTCCCGCACAATGAGAATAGCCTCGATAGACATCGCCTTTAAATAACGCGAAATAGTATAAAATGTAATAATTAGTATAAACAAATTGAAAAAAAAATCACGCTTGGAGCATAGATTGTGAATCAATTTCCAGCACATTGAAAATAGTCTCGATAGACATCGCCTTTCAAAAACGCGACATAGTATAAATCCGTAAACAAATTGAAAAAAATCACGCGTGGAGCACAGATTATGAAACAATTTCCCGCACAATGAGAATAGCCTCGATAGACATCGCCTTTAAATAACGCGAAATAGTATAAAGACGTAAACAAATTGAAAAAAATCACGCGTTGACCACAGAATATGAAACAATTTCCAGCACATTGAGTATAGCCTTGACAGACATCACCTTTAAATAACGCAAAATAGTATAAAATGTAATAATTAGTATAAACAAATTGAAAAAAAAATCACGCTTGGAGCATAGATTGTGAATCAATTTCCAGCACATTGAAAATAATCTCGATAGACATCGTCTTTAAAAAACGCAACATAGTATAAATCCGTAAACAAATTCAAAAAAATCACGCGTGGAGCACAGATTATGAAACAATTTCCCGCACAATGAGAATAGCCTCGATAGACATCGCCTTTAAATAACGCGAAATAGTATAAAAGGTAATAATTAGTATAAACAAATTGAAAAAAAAATCACGCTTGGAGCATAGATTGTGAATCAATTTCCAGCACATTGAAAATAGTCTCGATAGAAATCGCCTTTAAAAAACGCGACATAGTATAAATCCGTAAACAAATTCAAAAAAATCACGCGTGGAGCACAGATTATGAAACAATTTCCCGCACAATGAGAATAGCCTCGATAGACATCGCCTTTAAATAACGCGAAATAGTATAAAGATGTAAACAAATTGAAAAAAAATCACGCGTTGACCACAGATTATGAAACAATTTCCAGCACATTGAGTATAGCCTTGACAGACATCACCTTTAAATAACGCGAAATAGTATAAAATGTAATAATTAGTATAAACAAATTGAAAAAAAAATCACGCTTGGAGCATAGATTGTGAAAAAATATCTAGCACATTGAAAATAGTCTCGATAGACATCACCTTTAAATAACGCGAAATAGTATAAATCTGTAAAAAAATTGAAAAAAAAATCACGCTTGGAGCATGGATTGTGAAACAATTTCCAGCACATTGAAAATATTCTCGATAGACATCGCCTTTAAATATCGTGGAATGGTATAAATCCGTAAACAAATTTAAAAAATCACGCGTGGAGCACAAATTATGAAACAATTTCCATCACATTGAGAATAGCCTCGATAGACATCACCTTTAAATAACGCGAAATAGTATAAATCTGTAAAAAAATTGAATAAAAATCACGCTTGGAGCATGGATTCTGAAACAATTTCCAGCACATTGAAAATATTCTCAATAGACATCAGATTTAAATAACGCGAAATAGTATAAATCTGAAAACAAATTAAAAAAATCACGCGTGGAGCACAGATTATGAAACAATTTCCCGCACAATGAGAATAGCCCCGATAGACATCGCCTTTAAATAACGCGAAATAGTATAAAGACGTAAACAAATTGAAAAAAATCACGCGTTGACCACAGATTATGAAACAATTTCCAGCACATTGAGTATAGCCTTGACAGACATCACCTTTAAATAACGCAAAATAGTATAAAATGTAATAATTAGTATAAACAAATTGAAAAAAAAATAAGCTTGGTGCTGGAAATTGTGAATCAATTTCCAGCACCTTGAAAATAGTCTCGATAGACATCGCCTTTAAAAAACGCGACATAGTATAAATCCGTAAACAAATTCAAAAAAATCACGCGTTGAGCACAGATTATGAAACAATTTCCCGCACAATGAGAATAGCCTCGATGGACATCGCCTTTAAATAACGCGAAATAGTATAAAAGGTAATAATTAGTATAAACAAATTGAGAAAAAAATCACGCTTGGAGCATACATTGTGAATCAATTTCCAGCACCTTGAAAATAGTCTCGATAGACATCGCCTTTAAAAAACGCGACATAGTATAAATCCGTAAACAAATTCAAAAAAATCACGCGTGGAGCACAGATTATGAAACAATTTCCCGCACAATGAAAATAGCCTCGATAGACATCGCCTTTAAATAACGCGAAATAGTATAAAGATGTAAACAAATTGAAAAAAAATCTCGCGTTGACCACAGATTATGAAACAATTTCCAGCACATTGAGTATAGCCTTGATAGACATCACCTTTAAATAACGCAAAATAGTATAAAATGTAATAATTAGTATAAACAAATTGAAAAAAAAATCATGCGTGGAGCACAGATTATGAAACAATTTCCCGCACAATGAAAATAGCCTTGATAGACATCACCTTTAAATAACGCAAAATAGTATAAAATGTAATAATTAGTATAAACAAATTGAAAAAAAATTCCGGCTTGGAGCATAGATTGTGAAAAAATATCTAGCACATTGAAAATAGTCTCGATAGAGATCACCTTTAAATAACAAGAAATAGTATAAATCTGTAAAAAAATTTAAAAAAAATCACGCTTGGAGCATGGATTGGGAAACAATTTCCAGCACATTGAAAATATTCTCGATAGACATCGCCTTTAAATATCGTGGAATGGTATAAATCCGTAAACTAATTTAAAAAATCACGCGTGGAGCACAAATTATGAAACAATTTCCAGCACATTGAGAATAGCCTCGATAGACACCACCTTTAAATAACGCGAAATAGTATAAATCTGTAAAAAAATTGAAAAAAAAAAATCACGCTTGGAGCATGGATTGTGAAACAATTTCCAGCACATTGAAAATATTCTTAATAGACATCACCTTTATATAACGCGAAATAGTATAAATCTGAAAACAAATTTAAAAAAATCACGCGTGGAGCACAGATTATGAAACAATTTACAGCACATTGAGAATAGTCTCGAAAGACATCGCCTTTAAATAACGCGAAATTTTATAAAATCCGTAAACAAATTGAAAAAAAAATCACGCTTGGAGCATAAATTGTGAATCAATTTCCAGCACATTGATAATAGTCTCGATAGACATCGCCTTTAAAAAACGCGAAATAGTATAAAGACGTAAACAAATTGAAAAAAATCACGTGTTGACCACAGATTATGAAACAATTTCCAGCACATTGAGTATAGCCTTGACAGACATCACCTTTAAATAACGCAAAATAGTATAAAATGTAATAATTAGTATAAACAAATTGAAAAAAAAATCACGCTTGGAGCATAGATTGTGAATCAATTTCCAGCACATTGAAAATAGTCTCGATAGACATCGCCTTTAAAAAACGCGACATAGTATAAATCCGTAAACAAATTCAAAAAAATCACGCGTGGAGCACAGATTATAAAACAATTTCCCGCACAATGAGAATAGCCTCGATAGACATCGCCTTTAAATAACGCGAATTAGTATAAAGACGTAAACAAATTGAAAAAAATCACGCGTTGACCACAGATTATGAAACAATTTCCAGCACATTGAGTATAGCCTTGATAGACATCACCTTTAAATAACGCAAAATAGTATAAAATGTAATAATTAGTATAAACAAATTGAAAAAAAAATCATGCGTGGAGTACAGATTATGAAACAATTTCCTGCACAATGAGAATAGCCTCGATAGACATCGCCTTTAAATAACGCGAAATAGTATAAAGACGTAAACAAATTGAAAAAAATCACGCGTTGAGCACAGATTATGAAACAATTTCCAGCACATTGAGTATAGCCTTGACAGACATCACCTTTAAATAACGCGAAATAGTATAAAATGTAATAATTAGTATAAACAAATTGAAAAAAAATCACGCTTGGAGCATAGATTGTGAATAAATATCTAGCACATTGAAAATAGTGTCGATAGACATCACATTTAAATAACGCGAAATAGTATAAATCTGTAAAAAAATTGAAAAAAAAATCACGCTTGGAGCATGGATAGTGAAACAATTTCCAGCACATTGAAAATATTCTCGATAGACATCGCCTTTAAATATCGTGGAATGGTATAAATCCGTAAACAAATTTAAAAAATCACGCGTGGAGCACAAATTATGAAACAATTTCCAGCACATTGAGAATAGCCTCGATAGACATCACCTTTAAATAACGCGAAATAGTATAAATCTGTAAAAAAATTGAAAAAAAATCACTCTTGGAGCATGGATTGTGAAACAATTTCCAGCACATTGAAAATATTCTCAATAGACATCACCTTTAAATAACGCGAAATAGTATAAATCTGAAAACAAATTTAAAAAAATCACGCGTGGAGCAAAGATTATGAAACAATTTCCAGCACATTGAGAATAGCCTCGATAGACATCACCTTTAAATAACGCGAAATAGTATAAAAGGTAATAATTAGTATAAACAAATTGAAAAAAAAATCACGCTTGGAGCATAGATTGTGAATCAATTTCCAGCACATTGAAAATAGTCTCGATAGAAATCGCCTTTAAAAAACGCGACATAGTATAAATCCGTAAACAAATTCAAAAAAATCACGCGTGGAGCACAGATTATGAAACAATTTCCCGCACAATGAGAATAGCCTCGATAGACATCGCCTTTAAATAACGCGAAATAGTATAAAGATGTAAACAAATTGAAAAAAATCTCGCGTTGACCACAGATTATGAAACAATTTCCAGCACATTGAGTATAGCCTTGACAAACATCACCCTTAAATAACGCGAAATAGTATAAAATGTAATAATTAGTATAAACAAATTGAAAAAAAAATCCCGCTTGGAGCGATTGTGAAAAAATATCTAGCACATTGAAAATAGTCTCGATAGACATCGCCTTTAAAAAACGCGACATAGTATAAATCCGTAAACAAATTCAAAAAAATCACGCGAGGAGGACAGATTATGAAACAATTTCCCGCACAATGAGAATAGCCTCGATAGACATCGCCTTTAAATAACGCGAAATAGTATAAAATGTAATAATTAGTATAAACAAATTGAAAAAAAAATCACGCTTGGAGCATAGATTGTGAATCAATTTCCAGCACATTGAAAATAGTCTCGATAGACATCGCCTTTAAAAAACGCGACATAGTATAAATCCGTAAACAAATTCAAAAAAATCACGCGTGGAGCACAGATTATGAAACAATTTCCCGCACAATGAGAACAGCCTCGATAGACATCGCCTTTAAATAACGCGAAATAGTATAAAAGGTAATAATTAGTATAAACATATTGAAAAAAAAATCACGCTTGGAGCATAGATTGTGAATCAATTTCCAGCACATTGAGTATAGCCTTGACAGACATCACCTTTAAATAACGCGAAATAGTATAAAATGTAATAATTAGTATAAACAAATTGAAAAAAAAATCACGCTTGGAGCATAGATTGTGAAAAAATATCTAGCACATTGAAAATAGTCTCGATAGACATCACCTTTAAATAACGCGAAATAGTATAAATCTGTAAAAAAATTGAAAAAAAAATCACGCTTGGAGCATGGATTGTGAAATAATTTCCAGCACATTGAAAATATTCTCAATAGACATCACCTTTAAATAACGCGAAATAGTATAAATCTGTAAAAAAATTGAAAAAAAAATCACGCTTGGAGCATGGATTGTGAAACAATTTCCAGCACATTGAGAATATTCTCGATAGACATCGCCTTTAAAAAACGCGAAATTTTATAAAATCCGTAAACAAATTGAAAAAAAAATCACGCTTGGAGCATAAATTGTGAAACAATTTCCAGCACATTGATAATAGTCTCGATAGACATCGCCTTTAAAAAACGCGACATAGTATAAATCCGTAAACAAATTCAAAAAAATCACGCGTGGAGTACAGATTATGAAACAATTTCCCGCACAATGAGAATAGCCTCGATAGACATCGCCTTTAAATAACGCGAAATAGTATAAAATGTAATAATTACTATAAACAAATTGAAAAAAAAATCACGCTTGGAGCATAGATTGTGAATCAATTTCCAGCACATTGAAAATAGTCTCGATAGACATCGCCTTTCAAAAACGCGACATAGTATAAATCCGTAAACAAATTGAAAAAAATCACGCGTGGAGCACAGATTATGAAACAATTTCCCGCACAATGAGAATAGCCTCGATAGACATCGCCTTTAAATAACGCGAAATAGTATAAAGACGTAAACAAATTGAAAAAAATCACGCGTTGACCACAGAATATGAAACAATTTCCAGCACATTGAGTATAGCCTTGACAGACATCACCTTTAAATAACGCAAAATAGTATAAAATGTAATAATTAGTATAAACAAATTGAAAAAAAAATCACGCTTGGAGCATAGATTGTGAATCAATTTCCAGCACATTGAAAATAATCTCGATAGACATCGTCTTTAAAAAACGCAACATAGTATAAATCCGTAAACAAATTCAAAAAAATCACGCGTGGAGCACAGATTATGAAACAATTTCCCGCACAATGAGAATAGCCTCGATAGACATCGCCTTTAAATAACGCGAAATAGTATAAAAGGTAATAATTAGTATAAACAAATTGAAAAAAAAATCACGCTTGGAGCATAGATTGTGAATCAATTTCCAGCACATTGAAAATAGTCTCGATAGAAATCGCCTTTAAAAAACGCGACATAGTATAAATCCGTAAACAAATTCAAAAAAATCACGCGTGGAGCACAGATTATGAAACAATTTCCCGCACAATGAGAATAGCCTCGATAGACATCGCCTTTAAATAACGCGAAATAGTATAAAGATGTAAACAAATTGAAAAAAAATCACGCGTTGACCACAGATTATGAAACAATTTCCAGCACATTGAGTATAGCCTTGACAGACATCACCTTTAAATAACGCGAAATAGTATAAAATGTAATAATTAGTATAAACAAATTGAAAAAAAAATCACGCTTGGAGCATAGATTGTGAAAAAATATCTAGCACATTGAAAATAGTCTCGATAGACATCACCTTTAAATAACGCGAAATAGTATAAATCTGTAAAAAAATTGAAAAAAAAATCACGCTTGGAGCATGGATTGTGAAACAATTTCCAGCACATTGAAAATATTCTCGATAGACATCGCCTTTAAATATCGTGGAATGGTATAAATCCGTAAACAAATTTAAAAAATCACGCGTGGAGCACAAATTATGAAACAATTTCCATCACATTGAGAATAGCCTCGATAGACATCACCTTTAAATAACGCGAAATAGTATAAATCTGTAAAAAAATTGAATAAAAATCACGCTTGGAGCATGGATTCTGAAACAATTTCCAGCACATTGAAAATATTCTCAATAGACATCAGATTTAAATAACGCGAAATAGTATAAATCTGAAAACAAATTAAAAAAATCACGCGTGGAGCACAGATTATGAAACAATTTCCCGCACAATGAGAATAGCCCCGATAGACATCGCCTTTAAATAACGCGAAATAGTATAAAGACGTAAACAAATTGAAAAAAATCACGCGTTGACCACAGATTATGAAACAATTTCCAGCACATTGAGTATAGCCTTGACAGACATCACCTTTAAATAACGCAAAATAGTATAAAATGTAATAATTAGTATAAACAAATTGAAAAAAAAAATAAGCTTGGTGCTGGAAATTGTGAATCAATTTCCAGCACCTTGAAAATAGTCTCGATAGACATCGCCTTTAAAAAACGCGACATAGTATAAATCCGTAAACAAATTCAAAAAAATCACGCGTTGAGCACAGATTATGAAACAATTTCCCGCACAATGAGAATAGCCTCGATGGACATCGCCTTTAAATAACGCGAAATAGTATAAAAGGTAATAATTAGTATAAACAAATTGAGAAAAAAATCACGCTTGGAGCATACATTGTGAATCAATTTCCAGCACCTTGAAAATAGTCTCGATAGACATCGCCTTTAAAAAACGCGACATAGTATAAATCCGTAAACAAATTCAAAAAAATCACGCGTGGAGCACAGATTATGAAACAATTTCCCGCACAATGAAAATAGCCTCGATAGACATCGCCTTTAAATAACGCGAAATAGTATAAAGATGTAAACAAATTGAAAAAAAATCTCGCGTTGACCACAGATTATGAAACAATTTCCAGCACATTGAGTATAGCCTTGATAGACATCACCTTTAAATAACGCAAAATAGTATAAAATGTAATAATTAGTATAAACAAATTGAAAAAAAAATCATGCGTGGAGCACAGATTATGAAACAATTTCCCGCACAATGAAAATAGCCTTGATAGACATCACCTTTAAATAACGCAAAATAGTATAAAATGTAATAATTAGTATAAACAAATTGAAAAAAAATTCCGGCTTGGAGCATAGATTGTGAAAAAATATCTAGCACATTGAAAATAGTCTCGATAGAGATCACCTTTAAATAACAAGAAATAGTATAAATCTGTAAAAAAATTTAAAAAAAATCACGCTTGGAGCATGGATTGGGAAACAATTTCCAGCACATTGAAAATATTCTCGATAGACATCGCCTTTAAATATCGTGGAATGGTATAAATCCGTAAACTAATTTAAAAAATCACGCGTGGAGCACAAATTATGAAACAATTTCCAGCACATTGAGAATAGCCTCGATAGACACCACCTTTAAATAACGCGAAATAGTATAAATCTGTAAAAAAATTGAAAAAAAAAATCACGCTTGGAGCATGGATTGTGAAACAATTTCCAGCACATTGAAAATATTCTTAATAGACATCACCTTTATATAACGCGAAATAGTATAAATCTGAAAACAAATTTAAAAAAATCACGCGTGGAGCACAGATTATGAAACAATTTACAGCACATTGAGAATAGTCTCGAAAGACATCGCCTTTAAATAACGCGAAATTTTATAAAATCCGTAAACAAATTGAAAAAAAAATCACGCTTGGAGCATAAATTGTGAATCAATTTCCAGCACATTGATAATAGTCTCGATAGACATCGCCTTTAAAAAACGCGAAATAGTATAAAGACGTAAACAAATTGAAAAAAATCACGTGTTGACCACAGATTATGAAACAATTTCCAGCACATTGAGTATAGCCTTGACAGACATCACCTTTAAATAACGCAAAATAGTATAAAATGTAATAATTAGTATAAACAAATTGAAAAAAAAATCACGCTTGGAGCATAGATTGTGAATCAATTTCCAGCACATTGAAAATAGTCTCGATAGACATCGCCTTTAAAAAACGCGACATAGTATAAATCCGTAAACAAATTCAAAATAATCACGCGTGGAGCACAGATTATAAAACAATTTCCCGCACAATGAGAATAGCCTCGATAGACATCGCCTTTAAATAACGCGAATTAGTATAAAGACGTAAACAAATTGAAAAAAATCACGCGTTGACCACAGATTATGAAACAATTTCCAGCACATTGAGTATAGCCTTGATAGACATCACCTTTAAATAACGCAAAATAGTATAAAATGTAATAATTAGTATAAACAAATTGAAAAAAAAATCATGCGTGGAGTACAGATTATGAAACAATTTCCTGCACAATGAGAATAGCCTCGATAGACATCGCCTTTAAATAACGCGAAATAGTATAAAGACGTAAACAAATTGAAAAAAATCACGCGTTGAGCACAGATTATGAAACAATTTCCAGCACATTGAGTATAGCCTTGACAGACATCACCTTTAAATAACGCGAAATAGTATAAAATGTAATAATTAGTATAAACAAATTGAAAAAAAATCACGCTTGGAGCATAGATTGTGAATAAATATCTAGCACATTGAAAATAGTGTCGATAGACATCACATTTAAATAACGCGAAATAGTATAAATCTGTAAAAAAATTGAAAAAAAAATCACGCTTGGAGCATGGATAGTGAAACAATTTCCAGCACATTGAAAATATTCTCGATAGACATCGCCTTTAAATATCGTGGAATGGTATAAATCCGTAAACAAATTTAAAAAATCACGCGTGGAGCACAAATTATGAAACAATTTCCAGCACATTGAGAATAGCCTCGATAGACATCACCTTTAAATAACGCGAAATAGTATAAATCTGTAAAAAAATTGAAAAAAAATCACTCTTGGAGCATGGATTGTGAAACAATTTCCAGCACATTGAAAATATTCTCAATAGACATCACCTTTAAATAACGCGAAATAGTATAAATCTGAAAACAAATTTAAAAAAATCACGCGTGGAGCAAAGATTATGAAACAATTTCCAGCACATTGAGAATAGCCTCGATAGACATCACCTTTAAATAACGCGAAATAGTATAAAAGGTAATAATTAGTATAAACAAATTGAAAAAAAAATCACGCTTGGAGCATAGATTGTGAATCAATTTCCAGCACATTGAAAATAGTCTCGATAGAAATCGCCTTTAAAAAACGCGACATAGTATAAATCCGTAAACAAATTCAAAAAAATCACGCGTGGAGCACAGATTATGAAACAATTTCCCGCACAATGAGAATAGCCTCGATAGACATCGCCTTTAAATAACGCGAAATAGTATAAAGATGTAAACAAATTGAAAAAAATCTCGCGTTGACCACAGATTATGAAACAATTTCCAGCACATTGAGTATAGCCTTGACAAACATCACCCTTAAATAACGCGAAATAGTATAAAATGTAATAATTAGTATAAACAAATTGAAAAAAAAATCCCGCTTGGAGCGATTGTGAAAAAATATCTAGCACATTGAAAATAGTCTCGATAGACATCGCCTTTAAAAAACGCGACATAGTATAAATCCGTAAACAAATTCAAAAAAATCACGCGAGGAGGACAGATTATGAAACAATTTCCCGCACAATGAGAATAGCCTCGATAGACATCGCCTTTAAATAACGCGAAATAGTATAAAATGTAATAATTAGTATAAACAAATTGAAAAAAAAATCACGCTTGGAGCATAGATTGTGAATCAATTTCCAGCACATTGAAAATAGTCTCGATAGACATCGCCTTTAAAAAACGCGACATAGTATAAATCCGTAAACAAATTCAAAAAAATCACGCGTGGAGCACAGATTATGAAACAATTTCCCGCACAATGAGAACAGCCTCGATAGACATCGCCTTTAAATAACGCGAAATAGTATAAAAGGTAATAATTAGTATAAACATATTGAAAAAAAAATCACGCTTGGAGCATAGATTGTGAATCAATTTCCAGCACATTGAGTATAGCCTTGACAGACATCACCTTTAAATAACGCGAAATAGTATAAAATGTAATAATTAGTATAAACAAATTGAAAAAAAAATCACGCTTGGAGCATAGATTGTGAAAAAATATCTAGCACATTGAAAATAGTCTCGATAGACATCACCTTTAAATAACGCGAAATAGTATAAATCTGTAAAAAAATTGAAAAAAAAATCACGCTTGGAGCATGGATTGTGAAATAATTTCCAGCACATTGAAAATATTCTCAATAGACATCACCTTTAAATAACGCGAAATAGTATAAATCTGTAAAAAAATTGAAAAAAAAATCACGCTTGGAGCATGGATTGTGAAACAATTTCCAGCACATTGAGAATATTCTCGATAGACATCGCCTTTAAAAAACGCGAAATTTTATAAAATCCGTAAACAAATTGAAAAAAAAATCACGCTTGGAGCATAAATTGTGAAACAATTTCCAGCACATTGATAATAGTCTCGATAGACATCGCCTTTAAAAAACGCGACATAGTATAAATCCGTAAACAAATTCAAAAAAATCACGCGTGGAGTACAGATTATGAAACAATTTCCCGCACAATGAGAATAGCCTCGATAGACATCGCCTTTAAATAACGCGAAATAGTATAAAATGTAATAATTACTATAAACAAATTGAAAAAAAAATCACGCTTGGAGCATAGATTGTGAATCAATTTCCAGCACATTGAAAATAGTCTCGATAGACATCGCCTTTCAAAAACGCGACATAGTATAAATCCGTAAACAAATTGAAAAAAATCACGCGTGGAGCACAGATTATGAAACAATTTCCCGCACAATGAGAATAGCCTCGATAGACATCGCCTTTAAATAACGCGAAATAGTATAAAGACGTAAACAAATTGAAAAAAATCACGCGTTGACCACAGATTATGAAACAATTTCCAGCACATTGAGTATAGCCTTGACAGACATCACCTTTAAATAACGCAAAATAGTATAAAATGTAATAATTAGTGTAAACAAATTGAAAAAAAAATCACGCTTGGAGCATAGATTGTGAATCAATTTCCAGCACATTGAAAATAGTCTCGATAGACATCGCCTTTAAAAAACGCGACATAGTATAAATCCGTAAACAAATTCAAAAAAATCACGCGTAGAGCACAGATTATGAAACAATTTCCCGCACAATGAGAATAGCCTCGATAGACATCGCCTTTAAATAACGCGAAATAGTATAAAGATGTAAACAAATTGAAAAAAATCACGCGTTGAGCACAGATTTTGAAACAATTTCCAGAACATTGAGTATAGCCTTGACAGACATCACCTTTAAATAACGCGAAATAGTATAAAATGTAATAATTAGTATAAACAAATTGAAAAAAAATCACGCTTGGAGCATAGTTTGTGAAAAAATATCTAGCACATTGAAAATAGTCTCGACAGACATCACCTTTAAATAACGCAAAATAGTATAAATCTGTAAAAAAATTGAAAAAAAAATCACGCTTGTAGCATGGATTGTGAAACAATTTCCAGCACATTGAAAATATTCTCGATAGACATCGCCTTTAAATATCGTGGAATGGTATAAATTCGTAAACAAATTTAAAAAATCACGCGTGGAGCACAAATTATGAAACAATTTCCAGCACATTAAGAATTGCCTCGATAGATATCACCTTTAAATAAAGCGAAATAGTATAAATCTGTAAAAAAATTGAAAAAAAAATCACGCTTGGAGCATGGATTGTGAAACAATTTCCAGCACATTGAAAATATTCTCAATAGACATCACCTTTAAATAACGCGAAATAGTATAAATCTGAAAACAAATTTAAAAAAATCACGCGTGGAGCACAGATTATGAAACAATTTCCAGCACATTGAGAATAGCCTCGATAGACATCACCTTTAAATAACGCGAAATAGTATAAATCTGTAAAAAAATTGAAAAAAAAATCACGCTTGGGGCATAGATTGTGAATCAATTTCCAGCACATTGAAAATAGTCTCGATAGACATCGCCTTTAAAAAACGCGACATAGTATAAATCCGTAAACAAATTCAAAAAAATCACGCGTGGAGCACAGATTATGAAACAATTTCCCGCACAATGAGAATAGCCTCGATAGACATCGCCTTTAAATAACGCGAAATAGTATAAAAGGTAATAATTAGTATAAACAAATTGAAAAAAAAATCACGCTTGGAGCATAGATTGTGAATCAATTTCCAGCACATTGAAAATAGTCTCGATAGAAATCGCCTTTAAAAAACGCGACATAGTATAAATCCGTAAACAAATTCAAAAAAATCACGCATGGAGCACAGATTATGAAACAATTTCCCGCACAATGAGAATAGCCTCGATAGACATCGCCTTTAAATAACGCGAAATAGTATAAAGATGTAAACAAATTGAAAAAAATCACGCGTTGACCACAGATTATGAAACTATTTCCAGCACATTGAGTATAGCCTTGATGGGCATCACCTTTAAATAACGCAAAATAGTATAAAATGTAATAATTAGTATAAACAAATTGAAAAAAAAATCATGCGTGGAGCACAGATTATGAAAACATTTCCCGCACAATGAGAATAGCCTCCATAGACATCGCCTTTAAATAACGCGAAATAGTATAAAGATGTAAACAAATTGAAAAAAATCACGCGTTGAGCACAGATTTTGAAACAATTTCCAGAACATTTAGTATAGCCTTGACAGACATCACCTTTAAATAACGCGAAATAGTATAAAATGTAATAATTAGTATAAACAAATTGAAAAAAAAATCACGCTTGGAGCATAGATTGTGAAAACATATCTAGCACATTGAAAATAGTCTCGATAGACATCACCTTTAAATAACGCAAAATAGTATAAATCTGTAAAAAAATTGAAAAAAAAATCACGCTTGTAGCATGGATTGTGAAACAATTTCCAGCACATTGAAAATATTCTCGATAGACATCGCCTTTAAATATCGTGGAATGGTATAAATTCGTAAACAAATTTAAAAAATCACGCGTGGAGCACAAATTATGAAACAATTTCCAGCACATTGAGAATTGCCTCGATAGATATCACCTTTAAATAAAGCGAAATAGTATAAATCTGTAAAAAAATTGAAAAAAAAATCACGCATGGAGCATGGATTGTGAAACAATTTCCAGCACATTGAAAATATTCTCAATAGACATCACCTTTAAATAACGCGAAATAGTATAAATCTGAAAACAAATTAAAAAAAATCACGCGTGGAGCACAGATTATGAAACAATTTCCAGCACATTGAGAATAGCCTCGATAGACATCACCTTTAAATAAAGCGAAATAGTATAAATCTGTAAAAAAATTGAAAAAAAAATCACGCTTGGAGCATGGATTGTGAAACAATTTCCAGCACATTGAAAATATTCTCGATAGACATCGCCTTTAAATAACGCGAAATAGTATAAATCTGTAAATAATTTAAAAGAAATCACGCGTGGAGCACAGATTATGAAACAATTTCCACATTGAGAATAGTCTCGATAGACATCACCTTTAAATAACGCGAAATTTTATAAAATCCGTAAACAAATTGAAAAAAAAATCACGCTTGGAGCATAAATTGTGAAACAATTTCCAGCACATTGATAATAGTCTCGATAGACATCGCCTTTAAAAAAAGCGACATAGTATAAATCCGAAAACAAATTCAAAAAAATCACGCGTGGAGTACAGATTATGAAACAATTTCCCGCACAATGAGAATAGCCTCGATAGACATCGCCTTTAAATAACGCGAAATAGTATAAAATGTAATAATTATTATAAACAAATTGAAAAAAAATCACGCTTGGAGCATAGATTGTGAATCAATTTCCAGCACATTGAAAATAGTCTCGATAGACATCGCCTTTAAAAAAAGCGACATAGTATAAATCCGAAAACAAATTCAAAAAAATCACGCGTGGAGTACAGATTATGAAACAATTTCCCGCACAATGAGAATAGCCTCGATAGACATCGCCTTTAAATAACGCGAAATAGTATAAAATGTAATAATTATTATAAACAAATTGAAAAAAAATCACGCTTGGAGCATAGATTGTGAATCAATTTCCAGCACATTGAAAATATTCTCGATAGACATCGCCTTTAAATATCGTGGAATGGTATAAATTCGTAAACAAATTTAAAAAATCACGCGTGGAGCACAAATTATGAAACAATTTCCAGCACATTGAGAATTGCCTCGATAGATATCACCTTTAAATAAAGCGAAATAGTATAAATCTGTAAAAAAATTGAAAAAAAAATCACGCATGGAGCATGGATTGTGAAACAATTTCCAACACATTGAAAATATTCTCAATAGACATCACCTTTAAATAACGCGAAATAGTATAAATCTGAAAACAAATTAAAAAAAATCACGCGTGGAGCACAGATTATGAAACAATTTCCAGCACATTGAGAATAGCCTCGATAGACATCACCTTTAAATAAAGCGAAATAGTATAAATCTGTAAAAAAATTGAAAAAAAAATCACGCTTGGAGCATGGATTGTGAAACAATTTCCAGCACATTGAAAATATTCTCGATAGACATCGCCTTTAAATAACGCGAAATAGTATAAATCTGAAAACAAATTTAAAAAAATCACGCGTGGAGCACAGATTATGAAACAATTTCCAGCACATTGAGAATACTCTCGAAAGACATCGCCTTTAAATAACGCGAAATTTTATAAAATCCGTAAACAAATTGAAAAAAAAATCACGCTTGGAGCATAAATTGTGAAACAATTTCCAGCACATTGATAATAGTCTCGATAGACATCGCCTTTAAAAAAAGCGACATAGTATAAATCCGAAAACAAATTCAAAAAAATCACGCGTGGAGTACAGATTATGAAACAATTTCCCGCACAATGAGAATAGCCTCGATAGACATCGCCTTTAAATAACGCGAAATAGTATAAAATGTAATAATTATTATAAACAAATTGAAAAAAAATCACGCTTGGAGCATAGATTGTGAATCAATTTCCAGCACATTGAAAATAGTCTCGATAGACATCGCCTTTAAAACGCGACATAGTATAAATCCGTAAACAAATTGAAAAAAATCACGCGTGGAGCACAGATTATGAAACAATTTCCCGCACAATGAGAATAGCCTCGATAGACATCGCCTTTAAATAACGCGAAATAGTATAAAGACGTAAACAAATTGAAAAAAATCACGCGTTGACCACAGATTATGAAACAATTTCCAGCACATTGAGTATAGCCTTGACAGATATCACCTTTAAATAACGCAAAATAGTATAAAATGTAATAATTAGTGTAAACAAATTGAAAAAAAAATCACGCTTGGAGCATAGATTGTGAAAAAATATCTAGCACATTGAAAATAGTCTCGATAGATATCACCTTTAAATAACGCGAAATAGTATAAATCTGTAAAAAAATTGAAAACAAATCACGCTTGGAGCATGGATTGTGAAACAATTTCCAGCACATTGAAAATATTCTCGATAGACATCGCCTTTAAATATCGTGGAATGGTATAAATCCGTAAACAAATTTAAAAAATCACGCGTGGAGCACAAATTGTGAAACAATTTCCAGCACATTGAGAATAGCCTCGATAGACATCACCTTTAAATAAAGCGAAATAGTATAAATCTGTAAAAAAATTGAAAAAAAAATCACTCTTGGAGCATGGATTGTGAAACAATTTCCAGCACATTGAAAATATTCTCAATAGACATCACCTTTAAATAACGCGAAATAGTATAAATCTGAAAACAAATTTAAAAAAATCACGCGTGGAGCCCAGATTATGAAACAATTTCCAGCACATTGAGAATAGTCCCGATAGACATCACCTTTAAATAACGCGGATTAGTATAAATCCGTAAACAAATTCAAAAAAATCACCCGTGGAGCACAGATTATGAAACAATTTCCAGCACATTGAGAATAGTCTCGAAAGACATTGCCTTTAAATAACGCGAAATTTTATAAAATCCGTAAACAAATTGAAAAAAAAAATCACGCTTGGAGCATAAATTGTGAAACAATTTCCAGCACATTGATAATAGTCTCGATAGACATCGCCTTTAAAAAACGCGACATAGTATAAATTCGAAAACAAATTCAAAAAAATCACGCGTGGAGTACAGATTATGAAACAATTTCCCGCACAATGAGAATAGCCTCGATAGACATCGCCTTTAAATAACGCGAAATAGTATAAAATGTAATAATTATTATAAACAAATTGAAAAAAAATCACGCTTGGAGCATAGATTGTGAATCAATTTCCAGCACATTGAAAATAGTCTCGATAGACATCGCCTTTCAAAAACGCGACATAGTATAAATCCGTAAACAAATTGAAAAAAATCACGCGTGGAGCACAGATTATGAAACAATTTCCCGCACAATGAGAATAGCCTCGATAGACATCGCCTTTAAATAACGCGAAATAGTATAAAGACGTAAACAAATTGAAAAAAATCACGCGTTGACCACAGATTATGAAACAATTTCCAGCACATTGAGTATAGCCTTGACAGATATCACCTTTAAATAACGCAAAATAGTATAAAATGTAATAATTAGTGTAAACAAATTGAAAAAAAAATCACGCTTGGAGCATAGATTGTGAATCAATTTCCAGCACATTGAAAATAGTCTCGATAGACATCGCCTTTAAATAACGCGAAATAGTATAAAAGGTAATAATTAGTATAAACAAATTGAAAAAAAATCACGCTTGGAGCATAGATTGTGAATCAATTTCCAGCACATTGAAAATAGTCTCGATAGAAATCGCCTTTAAAAAACGCGACATAGTATAAATCCGTAAACAAATTCAAAAAAATCACGCGTGGAGCACAGATTATGAAACAATTTCCCGCACAATGAGAATAGCCTCGATAGACATCGCCTTTAAATAACGCGAAATAGTATAAAGATGTAAACAAATTGAAAAAAATCACGCGTTGACCACAGATTATGAAACTATTTCCAGCACATTGAGTATAGCCTTGATAGGCATCACCTTTAAATAACGCAAAATAGTATAAAATGTAATAATTAGTATAAACAAATTGAAAAAAAAATCATGCGTGGAGCACAGATTATGAAACCATTTCCCGCACAATGAGAATAGCCTCCATAGACATCGCCTTTAAATAACGCGAAATAGTATAAAGATGTAAACAAATTGAAAAAAATCACGCGTTGAGCACAGATTTTGAAACAATTTCCAGAACATTGAGTATAGCCTTGACAGACATCACCTTTAAATAACGCGAAATAGTATAAAATGTAATAATTAGTATAAACAAATTGAAAAAAAATCACGCTTGGAGCGTAGATTGTGAAAAAATATCTAGCACATTGAAAATAGTCTCGATAGACATCACCTTTAAATAACGCAAAATAGTATAAATCTGTAAAAAAATTGAAAAAAAAATCACGCTTGTAGCATGGATTGTGAAACAATTTCCAGCACATTGAAAATATTCTCGATAGACATCGCCTTTAAATATCGTGGAATGGTATAAATTCGTAAACAAATTTAAAAAATCACGCGTGGAGCACAAATTATGAAACAATTTCCAGCACATTGAGAATTGCCTCGATAGATATCACCTTTAAATAAAGCGAAATAGTATAAATCTGTAAAAAAATTGAAAAAAAAATCACGCTTGGAGCATGGATTGTGAAACAATTTCCAGCACATTGAAAATATTCTCAATAGACATCACCTTTAAATAACGCGAAATAGTATAAATCTGAAAACAAATTTAAAAAAATCACGCGTGGAGCACAGATTATGAAACAATTTCCAGCACATTGAGAATAGCCTCGATAGACATCACCTTTAAATAACGCGAAATAGTATAAATCTGTAAAAAAATTGAAAAAAAAATCACGCTTGGAGCATGGATTGTGAAACAATTTCCAGCACATTGAAAATATTCTCGATAGACATCGCCTTTAAATAACGCGAAATAGTATAAATCTGTAAATAATTTAAAAGAAATCACGCGTGGAGCACAGATTATGAAACAATTTCCACATTGAGAATAGTCTCGATAGACATCACCTTTAAAAAACGCGAAATAGTATAAATCTGAAAACAAATTTAAAAAAATCACGCGTGGAGCACATATTATGAAACAATTTCCAGCACATTGAGAATAGTCTCGATAGACATCACGTTTAAATAACGCGGATTAGTATAAATCCGTAAACAAATTAAAAAAAATCACCCGTGGAGCACAGATTATGAAACAATTTCCAGCACATTGAGAATACTCTCGAAAGACATCGCCTTTAAATAACGCGAAATTTTATAAAATCCGTAAGCAAATTGAATAAAAAATCACGCTTGGAGCATAAATTGTGAAACAATTTCCAGCACATTGATAATAGTCTCGATAGACATCGCCTTTAAAAAAAGCGACATAGTATAAATCCGTAAACAAATTCAAAAAAATCACGCGTGGAGGACAGATTATGAAACAATTTCCCGCACAATGAGAATAGCCTCGATAGACATCGCCTTTAAATAACGCGAAATAGTATAAAAGGTAATAATTAGTATAAACAAATTGAAAAAAAAATCACGCTTGGAGCATAGATTGTGAATCAATTTCCAGCACATTGAAAATAGTCTCGATAGAAATCGCCTTTAAAAAACGCGACATAGTATAAATCCGTAAACAAATTCAAAAAAATCACGCGTGGAGACGCGTGGATTATGAAACAATTTCCCGCACAATGAGAATAGCCTCGATAGACATCGCCTTTAAATAACGCGAAATAGTATAAAGATGTAAACAAATTGAAAAAAATCACGCGTTGACCACAGATTATGAAACAATTTCCAGCACACTGAGTATAGCCTTGATAGACATCACCTTTAAATAACGCAAAATAGTATAAAATGTAATAATTAGTATAAACAAATTGAAAAAAAAATCATGCGTGGAGCACAGATTATGAAACAATTTCCCGCACAATGAGAAAAGCCTCGATAGACATCGCCTTTAAATAACGCGAAATAGTATAAAGACGTAAACAAATTGAAAAAAAATCACGCGTTGAGCACAGATTATGAAACAATTTCCAGCACATTGAGTATAGCCTTGACAGACATCACCTTTAAATAACGCGAAATAGTGTAAAATTAAATAATTGGTATAAACAAATAGAAAAAAAATCACGCTTGGAGCATAGATTGTGAAAAAATATCTAGCACATTGAAAATAGTCTCGATAGATATCACCTTTAAATAACGCGAAATAGTATAAATCTGTAAAAAAATTGAAAAAAAATCACGCTTGGAGCATGGATTGTGAAACAATTTCCAGCACATTGAAAATATTCTCGATAGACATCGCCTTTAAATATCGTTAAATGGTATAAATCCGTAAACAAATTTAAAAAATCACGCGTGGAGCACAAATTATGAAACAATTTCCAGCACATTGAGAATAGCCTCGATAGATATCACCTTTAAATAAAGCGAAATAGTATAAATCTGTAAAAAAATTGAAAAAAAAATCACGCTTGGAGCATGGATTGTGAAACAATTTCCAGCACATTGAAAATATTCTCAATAGACATCACCTTTAAATAACGCGAAATAGTATAAATCTGAAAACAAATTTTAAAAAATCACGCGGGGAGCACAGATTATGAAACAATTTCCAGCACATTGAGAATAGTCTCGATAGACATCACCTTTAAATAACGCGGATTAGTATAAATCCGTAAACAAATTCAAAAAAATCACCCGTGGAGCACAGATTATGAAACAATTTCCAGCACATTGAGAATAGTCTCGAAAGACATCGCCTTTAAATAACGCGAAATTTTATAAAATCCGTAAACAAATTGAAAAAAAAATCACGCTTGGAGCATAAATTGTGAAACAATTTCCAGCACATTGATAATAGTCTCGATAGACATCGCCTTTAAAAAACGCGACATAGTATAAATCCGTAAACAAATTGAAAAAAATCACGCGTGGAGCACAGATTATGAAACAATTTCCCGCACAATGAGAATAGCCTCGATAGACATCGCCTTTAAATAACGCGAAATAGTATAAAGACGTAAACAAATTGAAAAAAAATCACGCGTTGACCACAGATTATGAAACAATTTCCAGCACATTGAGTATAGCCTTGACAGACATCACCTTTAAATAACGCAAAATAGTATAAAATGTAATAATTAGTATAAACAAATTGAAAAAAAAAATCACGCTTGGAGCATAGATTGTGAATCAATTTCCAGCACATTGAAAATAGTCTCGATAGACATCGCCTTTAAAAAACGCAACATAGTATAAATCCGTAAACAAATTCAAAAAAATCACGCGTGGAGCACAGATTATGAAACAATTTCCCGCACAATGAGAATAGCCTCGATAGACATCGCCTTTAAATAACGCGAAATAGTATAAAAGGTAATAATTAGTATAAACAAATTGAAAAAAAAATCACGCTTGGAGCATAGATTGTGAATCAATTTCCAGCACATTGAAAATAGTCTCGATAGAAATCGCCTGTAAAAAACGCGACATAGTATAAATCCGTAAACAAATTCAAAATAATCACGCGTGGAGCACAGATTATGAAACAATTTCCCGCACAATGAGAATAGCCTCGATAGACATCGCCTTTATATAACGCGAAATAGTATAAAGATGTAAACTAATTGAAAAAAATCACGCGTTGACCACAGATTATGAAACAATTTCCAGCACATTGAGTATAGCCTTGATAGACATCACCTTTAAATAACGCAAAATAGTATAAAATGTAATAATTAGTATAAACAAATTGAAAAAAAAATCATGCGTGGAGCACAGATTATGAAACAATTTCCCGCACAATGAGAATAGCCTCCATAGACATCGCCTTTAAATAACGCGAAATAGTATAGAGACGTAAACAAATTGAAAAAAATCACGCGCTGAGCACAGATTATGAAACAATTTCCAGCACATTGAGTATAGCCTTGACAGACATCACCTTTAAATAACGCGAAATAGTATAAAATGTAATAATTAGTATAAACAAATTGAAAAAAAATCACGCTTGGAGCATAGATTGTGAAAAAATATCTAGCACATTGAAAATAGTCTCGATAGACATCACCTTTAAATAACGCAAAATAGTATAAATCTGTAAAAAAATTGAAAAAAAAATCACGCTTGGAGCATGGATTGTGAAACAATTTCCAGCACATTGAAAATATTCTCGATAGACATCGCCTTTAAATAACGCGAAATAGTATAAATCTGTAAATAATTTAAAAGAAATCACGCGTGGAGCACAGATTATGAAACAATTTCCACATTGAGAATAGTCTCGATAGACATCACCTTTAAAAAACGCGAAACAGTATAAATCTGAAAACAAATTTAAAAAAATCACGCGTGGAGCACAGATTATAAAACAATTTCCACATTGAGAATAGTCTCGATAGACATCACCTTTAAAAAACGCGAAATAGTATAAATCTGAAAACAAATTTAAAAAAATCACGCGTGGAGCACAGATTATGAAACAATTTCCAGCACATTGAGAATAGTCTCGATAGACATCACCTTTAAATAACGCGAATTAGTATAAATCCGTAAACAAATTCAAAAAAATCACCCGTGGAGCACAGATTATGAAACAATTTCCAGCACATTGAGAATACTCTCGAAAGACATCGCCTTTAAATAACGCGAAATTTTATAAAATCCGTAAACAAATTGAAAAAAAAATCACGCTTGGAGCATAGATTGTGAATCAATTTCCAGCACATTGAAAATAGTCTCGATAGAAATCGCCCTTAAAGAACGCGACATAGTATAAATCCGTAAACAAATTCAAAAAAATCACGCGTGGAGCACAGATTATGAAACAATTTCCCGCACAATGAGAATAGCCTTGATAGACATCACCTTTAAATAACGCAAAATAGTATAAAATTAAATAATTGGTATAAACAAATTGAAAAAAAATCACGCTTGGAGCATAGATTGTGAAAAAATATCTAGCACATTGAAAATAGTCTCGATAGATATCACCTTTAAATAACGCGAAATAGTATAAATCTGTAAAAAAATTGAAAAAAAATCACGCTTGGAGCATGGGTTGTGAAACAATTTCCAGCACATTGAAAATATTCTCGATAGACATCGCCTTTAAATATCGTGGAATGGTATAAATCCGTAAACAAATTTAAAAAATCACGCGTGGAGCACAAATTATGAAACAATTTCCAGCACATTGAGAATAGCCTCGATAGACATCACCTTTAAATAAAGCGAAATAGTATAAATCTGTAAAAAAATTGAAAAAAAAATCACGCTTGGAGCATGGATTGTGAAACAATTTCCAGCACATTGAAAATATTCTCAATAGACATCACCTTTAAATAACGCGAAATAGTATAAATCTGAAAACAAATTTAAAAAAATCACGCCTGGAGCACAGATTATGAAACAATTTCCAGCACATTGAGTATAGCCTTGACAGACATCACCTTTAAATAACGCGAAATAGTGTAAAATTAAATAATTGGTATAAACAAATTGAAAAAAAATCACGCTTGGAGCATAGATTGTGAAAAAATATCTAGCACATTGAAAATAGTCTCGATAGATATCACCTTTAAATAACGCGAAATAGTATAAATCTGTAAAAAAATTGAAAAAAAATCACGCTTGGAGCATGGATTGTGAAACAATTTCCAGCACATTGAAAATATTCTCGATAGACATCGCCTTTAAATATCGTGGAATGGTATAAATCCGTAAACAAATTTAAAAAATCACGAGTGGAGCACAAATTATGAAACAATTTCCAGCACATTGAGAATAGCCTCGATAGACATCACCTTTAAATAAAGCGAAATAGTATAAATCTGTAAAAAAATTGAAAAAAAATCACGCTTGGAGCATGGATTTTGAAACAATTTCCAGCACATTGAAAATATTCTCAATAGACATCACCTTTAAATAACGCGAAATAGTATAAATCTGAAAACAAATTTAAAAAAATCACGCGTGGAGCACAGATTATGAAACAATTTCCAGCACATTGAGAATAGCCTCGATAGACATCACCTTTAAATAACGCGAAATAGTATAAATCTGTAAAAAAATTGAAAAAAAAATCACGCTTGGAGCATGGACTGTGAAACAATTTCCAGCACATTGAAAATATTCTCGATAGACCTTTAAAAAACGCGAAATAGTATAAATCTGAAAACAAATTTTAAAAAATCACGCGTGGAGCACAGATTATGAAACAATTTCCAGCACATTGAGAATAGTCTCGATAGACATCACCTTTAAATAACGCGGATTAGTATAAATCCGTAAACAAATTCAAAAAAATCACCCGTGGAGCACAGATTATGAAACAATTTCCAGCACATTGAGTATAGCCTTGACAGACATCACCTTTAAATAACGCGAAATAGTATAAAATGTAATAATTAGTATAAACAAATTGAAAAAAAATCACGCTTGGAGCATAGATTGTGAAAAAATATCTAGCACATTGAAAATAGTCTCGATAGACATCACCTTTAAATAACGCAAAATAGTATAAATCTGTAAAAAAATTGAAAAAAAAATCACGCTTGTAGCATGGATTGTGAAACAATTTCCAGCACATTGAAAATATTCTCGATAGACATCGCCTTTAAATATTGTGGAATGGTATAAATTCGTAAACAAATTTAAAAAATCACGCGTGGAGCACAAATTATGAAACAATTTCCAGCACATTGAGAATTGCCTCGATAGATATCACCTTTAAATAAAGCGAAATAGTATAAATCTGTAAAAAAATTGAAAAAAAAATCACGCTTGGAGCATGGATTGTGAAACAATTTCCAGCACATTGAAAATATTCTCAATAGACATCACCTTTAAATAACGCGAAATAGTATAAATCTGAAAACAAATTTAAAAAAATCACGCGTGGAGCACAGATTATGAAACAATTTCCAGCACATTGAGAATAGCCTCGATAGACATCACCTTTAAATAACGCGAAATAGTATAAATCTGAAAACAAATTTAAAAAAATCACGCGTGGAGCACAGATTATGAAAAAATTTCCAGCACATTGAGAATAGTCTCGATAGACATCACCTTTAATAACGCTGATTAGTATAAATCCGTAAACAAATTCAAAAAAATCACCCGTGGAGCACAGATTATGAAACAATTTCCAGCACATTGAGAATACTCTCGAAAGACATCGCCTTTAAATAACGCGAAATTTTATAAAATCCGTAAACAAATTGAAAAAAAAATCACGCTTGGAGCATAAATTGTGAAACAATTTCCAGCACATTGATAATAGTCTCCATAGACATCGCCTTTAAAAAAAGCGACATAGTATAAATCTGAAAACAAATTCAAAAAAATCACGCGTGGAGACGCGTGGATTATGAAACAATTTCCCGCACAATGAGAATAGCCTCGATAGACATCGCCTTTAAATAACGCGAAATAGTATAAAGATGTAAACAAATTGAAAAAAATCACGCGTTGACCACAGATTATGAAACAATATCCAGCACACTGAGTATAGCCTTGATAGACATCACCTTTAAATAACGCAAAATAGTATAAAATGTAATAATTAGTATAAACAAATTGAAAAAAAAATCATGCGTGGAGCACAGATTATGAAAAAATTTCCAGCACATTGAGAATAGCCTTGACAGACATCACCTTTAA
The DNA here is from genome assembly GCA_963932465.1 of Maratus speciosus. Taxonomy (NCBI): domain Eukaryota; kingdom Metazoa; phylum Arthropoda; class Arachnida; order Araneae; family Salticidae; genus Maratus; species Maratus speciosus. The sequence goes on from OZ010792.1 coordinate 616,897,658, forward strand.
ATAACGCGAAATAGTGTAAAATTAAATAATTGGTATAAAAAAATTGAAAAAAAATCACGCTTGGAGCATAGATTGTGAAAAAATATCTAGCACATTGAAAATAGTCTCGATAGATATCACCTTTAAATAACGCGAAATAGTATAAATCTGTAAAAAAATTGAAAAAAAATCACGCTTGGAGCATGGATTGTGAAACAATTTCCAGCACATTGAAAATATTCTCAATAGACATCACCTTTAAATAACGCGAAATAGTATAAATCTGAAAACAAATTCAAAAAAATCACGCGTGGAGACGCGTGGATTATGAAACAATTTCCCGCACAATGAGAATAGCCTCGATAGACATCGCCTTTAAATAACGCGAAATAGTATAAAGATGTAAACAAATTGAAAAAAAATCACGCTTGGAGCATGGATTGTGAAACAATTTCCAGCACATTGAAAATATTCTCAATAGACATCACCTTTAAATAACGCGAAATAGTATAAATCTGAAAACAAATTCAAAAAAATCACGCGTGGAGACGCGTGGATTATGAAACAATTTCCCGCACAATGAGAATAGCCTCGATAGACATCGCCTTTAAATAACGCGAAATAGTATAAAGATGTAAACAAATTGAAAAAAATCACGCGTTGACCACAGATTATGAAACAATATCCAGCACACTGAGTATAGCCTTGATAGACATCACCTTTAAATAACGCAAAATAGTATAAAATGTAATAATTAGTATAAACAAATTGAAAAAAAATCATGCGTGGAGCACAGATTATGAAAAAATTTCCAGCACATTGAGTATAGCCTTGACAGACATCACGTTTAAATAACGCGAAATAGTGTAAAATTAAATAATTGGTATAAACAAATTGAAAAAAAATCACGCTTGGAGCATAGATTGTGAAAATATATCTAGCACATTGAAAATAGTCTCGATAGATATCACCTTTAAATAACGCGAAATAGTATAAATCTGTAAAAAAATTGAAAAAAAATCACGCTTGGAGCATGGATTGTGAAACAATTTCCAGCACATTGAAAATATTCTCAATAGACATCACCTTTAAATAACGCGAAATAGTATAAATCTGAAAACAAATTCAAAAAAATCACGCGTGGAGACGCGTGGATTATGAAACAATTTCCCGCACAATGAGAATAGCCTCGATAGACATCGCCTTTAAATAACGCGAAATAGTATAAAGATGTAAACAAATTGAAAAAAATCACGCGTTGACCACAGATTATGAAACAATATCCAGCACACTGAGTATAGCCTTGATAGACATCACCTTTAAATAACGCAAAATAGTATAAAATGTAATAATTAGTATAAACAAATTGAAAAAATAATCATGCGTGGAGCACAGATTATGAAAAAATTTCCAGCACATTGAGTATAGCCTTGACAGACATCACCTTTAAATAACGCGAAATAGTGTAAAATTAAATAATTGGTATAAACAAGTTGAAAAAAAATCACGCTTGGAGCATAGATTGTGAAAAAATATCTAGCACATTGAAAATAGTCTCGATAGATATCACCTTTAAATAACGCGAAATAGTATAAATCTGTAAAAAAATTGAAAAAAAATCACGCTTGGAGCATGGATTGTGAAACAATTTCCAGCACATTGAAAATATTCTCGATAGACATCGCCTTTAAATATCGTGGAATGGTATAAATCCGTAAACAAATTTAAAAAATCACGCGTGGAGCACAAATTATGAAACAATTTCCAGCACATTGAGAATAGCCTCGATAGACATCACCTTTAAATAAAGCGAAATAGTATAAATCTGTAAAAAAATTGAAAAAAAAATCACGCTTGGAGCATGGATTGTGAAACAATTTCCAGCACATTGAAAATATTCTCAATAGACATCACCTTTAAATAACGCGAAATAGTATAAATCTGAAAACAAATTTAAAAAAATCACGCGTGGAGCACAGATTATGAAACAATTTCCAGCACATTGAGTATAGCCTTGACAGACATCACCTTTAAATAACGCGAAATAGTGTAAAATTAAATAATTGGTATAAACAAATTGAAAAAAAATCACGCTTGGAGCATAGATTGTGAAAAAATATCTAGCACATTGAAAATAGTCTCGATAGATATCACCTTTAAATAACGCGAAATAGTATAAATCTGTAAAAAAATTGAAAAAAAATCACGCTTGGAGCATGGATTGTGAAACAATTTCCAGCACATTGAAAATATTCTCGATAGACATCGCCTTTAAATATCATGGAATGGTATAAATCCGTAAACAAATTTAAAAAATCACGCGTGGAGCACAAATTATGAAACAATTTCCAGCACATTGAGAATAGCCTCGATAGACATCACCTTTAAATAAAGCGAAATAGTATAAATCTGTAAAAAAATTGAAAAAAAAATCACGCTTGGAGCATGGATTGTGAAACAATTTCCAGCACATTGAAAATATTCTCAATAGACATCACCTTTATATAACGCGAAATAGTATAAATCTGAAAACAAATTTTAAAAAATCACGCGTGGAGCACAGATTATGAAACAATTTCCAGCACATTGAGAATAGCCTCGATAGACATCACCTTTAAATAACGCGAAATAGTATAAATCTGTAAAAAAATTGAAAAAAAAATCACGCTTGGAGCATGGACTGTGAAACAATTTCCAGCACATTGAAAATATTCTCGATAGACCTTTAAAAAACGCGAAATAGTATAAATCTGAAAACAAATTTTAAAAAATCACGCGTGGAGCACAGATTATGAAACAATTTCCAGCACATTGAGAATAGTCTCGATAGACATCACCTTTAAATAACGCGGATTAGTATAAATCCGTACACAAATTCAAAAAAATCACCCGTGGAGCACAGATTATGAAACAATTTCCAGCACTTTGAGAATAGTCTCGAAAGACATCGCCTTTAAATAACGCGAAATTTTATAAAATCCGTAAACAAATTGAAAAAAAAATCACGCTTGGAGCATAAATTGTGAAACAATTTCCAGCACATTGATAATAGTCTCGATAGACATCGCCTTTAAAAAACGCGACATAGTATAAATCCGTAAACAAATTGAAAAAAATCACGCGTGGAGCACAGATTATGAATCAATTTCCCGCACAATGAGAATAGCCTCGATAGACATCGCCTTTAAATAACGCGAAATAGTATAAAGACGTAAACAAATTGAAAAAAAATCACGCGTTGACCACAGATTATGAAACAATTTCCAGCACATTGAGTATAGCCTTGACAGACATCACCTTTAAATAACGCAAAATAGTATAAAATGTAATAATTAGTATAAACAAATTGAAAAAAAAAATCACGCTTGGAGCATAGATTGTGAATCAATTTCCAGCACATTGAAAATAGTCTCGATAGACATCGCCTTTAAAAAACGCAACATAGTATAAATCCGTAAACAAATTCAAAAAAATCACGCGTGGAGCACAGATTATGAAACAATTTCCCGCACAATGAGAATAGCCTCGATAGACATCGCCTTTAAATAACGCGAAATAGTATAAAAGGTAATAATTAGTATAAACAAATTGAAAAAAAAATCACGCTTGGAGCATAGATTGTGAATCAATTTCCAGCACATTGAAAATAGTCTCGATAGAAATCGCCTGTAAAAAACGCGACATAGTATAAATCCGTAAACAAATTCAAAAAAATCACGCGTGGAGCACAGATTATGAAACAATTTCCCGCACAATGAGAATAGCCTCGATAGACATCGCCTTTATATAACGCGAAATAGTATAAAGATGTAAACAAATTGAAAAAAATCACGCGTTGACCACAGATTATGAAACAATTTCCAGCACATTGAGTATAGCCTTGATAGACATCACCTTTAAATAACGCAAACGAGTATAAAATGTAATAATTAGTATAAACAAATTGAAAAAAAAATCATGCGTGGAGCACAGATTATGAAACAATTTCCCGCACAATGAGAATAGCCTCCATAGACATCGCCTTTAAATAACGCGAAATAGTATAGAGACGTAAACAAATTGAAAAAAAATCACGCGCTGAGCACAGATTATGAAACAATTTCCAGCACATTGAGTATAGCCTTGACAGACATCACCTTTAAATAACGCGAAATAGTATAAAATGTAAGAATTAGCATAAACAAATTGAAAAAAAATCACGCTTGGAGCATAGATTGTGAAAAAATATCTAGCACATTGAAAATAGTCTCGATAGACATCACCTTTAAATAACGCAAAATAGTATAAATCTGTAAAAAAATTGAAAAAAAAATCACGCTTGGAGCATGGATTGTGAAACAATTTCCAGCACATTGAAAATATTCTCGATAGACATCGCCTTTAAATAACGCGAAATAGTATAAATCTGTAAATAATTTAAAAGAAATCACGCGTGGAGCACAGATTATGAAACAATTTCCACATTGAGAATAGTCTCGATAGACATCACATTTAAAAAACGCGAAACAGTATAAATCTGAAAACAAATTTAAAAAAATCACGCGTGGAGCACAGATTATGAAACAATTTCCACATTGAGAATAGTCTCGATAGACATCACCTTTAAAAAACGCGAAATAGTATAAATCTGAAAACAAATTTAAAAAAATCACGCGTGGAGCACAGATTATGAAACAATTTCCAGCACATTGAGAATAGTCTCGATAGACATCACCTTTAAATAACGCGGATTAGTATAAATCCGTAAACAAATTCAAAAAAATCACTCGTGGAGCACAGATTATGAAACAATTTCCAGCACATTGAGAATACTCTCGAAAGACATCGCCTTTAAATAACGCGAAATTTTATAAAATCCGTAAACAAATTGAAAAAAAAAATCACGCTTGGAGCATAGATTGTGAATCAATTTCCAGCACATTGAAAATAGTCTCGATAGAAATCGCCCTTAAAGAACGCGACATAGTATAAATCCGTAAACAAATTCAAAACAATCACGCGTGGAGCACAGATTATGAAACAATTTCCCGCACAATGAGAATAGCCTTGATAGACATCACCTTTAAATAACGCAAAATAGTATAAAATTAAATAATTGGTATAAACAAATTGAAAAAAAATCACGCTTGGAGCATAGATTGTGAAAAAATATCTAGCACATTGAAAATAGTCTCGATAGATATCACCTTTAAATAACGCGAAATAGTATAAATCTGTAAAAAAATTGAAAAAAAATCACGCTTGGAGCATGGGTTGTGAAACAATTTCCAGCACATTGAAAATATTCTCGATAGACATCGCCTTTAAATATCGTGGAATGGTATAAATCCGTAAACAAATTTAAAAAATCACGCGTGGAGCACAAATTATGAAACAATTTCCAGCACATTGAGAATAGCCTCGATAGACATCACCTTTAAATAAAGCGAAATAGTATAAATCTGTAAAAAAATTGAAAAAAAAATCACGCTTGGAGCATGGATTGTGAAACAATTTCCAGCACATTGAAAATATTCTCAATAGACATCACCTTTAAATAACGCGAAATAGTATAAATCTGAAAACAAATTTAAAAAAATCACGCGTGGAGCACAGATTATGAAACAATTTCCAGCACATTGAGTATAGCCTTGACAGACATCACCTTTAAATAACGCGAAATAGTGTAAAATTAAATAATTGGTATAAACAAATTGAAAAAAAATCACGCTTGGAGCATAGATTGTGAAAAAATATCTAGCACATTGAAAATAGTCTCGATAGATATCACCTTTAAATAACGCGAAATAGTATAAATCTGTAAAAAAATTGAAAAAAAATCACGCTTGGAGCATGGATTGTGAAACAATTTCCAGCACATTGAAAATATTCTCGATAGACATCGCCTTTAAATATCGTGGAATGGTATAAATCCGTAAACAAATTTAAAAAATCACGCGTGGAGCACAAATTATGAAACAATTTCCAGCACATTGAGAATAGCCTCGATAGACATCACCTTTAAATAAAGCGAAATAGTATAAATCTGTAAAAAAATTGAAAAAAAATCACGCTTGGAGCATGGATTGTGAAACAATTTCCAGCACATTGAAAATATTCTCGATAGACCTTTAAAAAACGCGAAATAGTATAAATCTGAAAACAAATTTTAAAAAATCACGCGTGGAGCACAGATTATGAAACAATTTCCAGCACATTGAGAATAGTCTCGATAGACATCACCTTTAAATAACGCGGATTAGTATAAATCCGTAAACAAATTCAAAAAAATCACCCGTGGAGCACAGATTATGAAACAATTTCCAGCACATTGAGAATAGTCTCGAAAGACATCGCCTTTAAATAACGCGAAATTTTATAAAATCCGTAAACAAATTGAAAAAAATCACGCGTGGAGCACAGATTATGAAACAATTTCCCGCACAATGAGAATAGCCTCGATAGACATCGCCTTTAATTAACGCGAAATAGTATAAAGACGTAAACAAATTGAAAAAAAATCACGCGTTGACCACAGATTATGAAACAATTTCCAGCACATTGAGTATAGCCTTGACAGACATCACCTTTAAATAACGCGAAATAGTATAAAATGTAATAATTAGTATAAACAAATTGAAAAAAAATCACGCTTGGAGCATAGATTGTGAAAAAATATCTAGCACATTGAAAATAGTCTCGATAGACATCACCTTTAAATAACGCAAAATAGTATAAATCTGTAAAAAAATTGAAAAAAAAATCACGCTTGTAGCATGGATTGTGAAACAATTTCCAGCACATTGAAAATATTCTCGATAGACATCGCCTTTAAATATCGTGGAATGGTATAAATTCGTAAACAAATTTAAAAAATCACGCGTGGAGCACAAATTATGAAACAATTTCCAGCACATTGAGAATTGCCTCGATAGATATCACCTTTAAATAAAGCGAAATAGTATAAATCTGTAAAAAAATTGAAAAAAAAATCACGCTTGGAGCATGGATTGTGAAACAATTTCCAGCACATTGAAAATATTCTCAATAGACATCACCTTTAAATAACGCGAAATAGTATAAATCTGAAAACAAATTTAAAAAAATCACGCGTGGAGCACAGATTATGAAACAATTTCCAGCACATTGAGAATACCCTCGATAGACATCACCTTTAAATAACGCGAAATAGTATAAATCTGAAAACAAATTTAAAAAAATCACGCGTGGAGCACAGATTATGAAAAAATTTCCAGCACATTGAGAATAGTCTCGATAGACATCACGTTTAATAACGCTGATTAGTATAAATCCGTAAACAAATTCAAAAAAATCACCCGTGGAGCACAGATTATGAAACAATTTCCAGCACATTGAGAATACTCTCGAAAGACATCGCCTTTAAATAACGCGAAATTTTATAAAATCCGTAAACAAATTGAAAAAAAAATCACGCTTGGAGCATAAATTGTGAAACAATTTCCAGCACATTGATAATAGTCTCGATAGACATCGCCTTTAAAAAAAGCGACATAGTATAAATCCGTAAACAAATTCAAAAAAATCACGCGTGGAGACGCGTGGATTATGAAACAATTTCCCGCACAATGAGAATAGCCTCGATAGACATCGCCTTTAAATAACGCGAAATAGTATAAAGATGTAAACAAATTGAAAAAAATCACGCGTTGACCACAGATTATGAAACAATATCCAGCACACTGAGTATAGCCTTGATAGACATCACCTTTAAATAACGCAAAATAGTATAAAATGTAATAATTAGTATAAACAAATTGAAAAAAAAATCATGCGTGGAGCACAGATTATGAAAAAATTTCCAGCACATTGAGTATAGCCTTGACAGACATCACCTTTAAATAACGCGAAATAGTGTAAAATTAAATAATTGGTATAAACAAATTGAAAAAAAATCACGCTTGGAGCATAGATTGTGAAAAAATATCTAGCACATTGAAAATAGTCTCGATAGATATCACCTTTAAATAACGCGAAATAGTATAAATCTGTAAAAAAATTGAAAAAAAATCACGCTTGGAGCATGGATTGTGAAACAATTTCCAGCACATTGAAAATATTCTCGATAGACATCGCCTTTAAATATCGTGGAATGGTATAAATCCGTAAACAAATTTAAAAAATCACGCGTGGAGCACAAATTATGAAACAATTTCCAGCACATTGAGAATAGCCTCGATAGACATCACCTTTAAATAAAGCGAAATAGTATAAATCTGTAAAAAAATTGAAAAAAAAATCACGCTTGGAGCATGGATTGTGAAACAATTTCCAGCACATTGAAAATATTCTCAATAGACATCACCTTTAAATAACGCGAAATAGTATAAATCTGAAAACAAATTTAAAAAAATCACGCGTGGAGCACAGATTATGAAACAATTTCCAGCACATTGAGTATAGCCTTGACAGACATCACCTTTAAATAACGCGAAATAGTGTAAAATTAAATAATTGGTATAAACAAATTGAAAAAAAATCACGCTTGGAGCATAGATTGTGAAAAAATATCTAGCACATTGAAAATAGTCTCGATAGATATCACCTTTAAATAACGCGAAATAGTATAAATCTGTAAAAAAATTGAAAAAAAATCACGCTTGGAGCATGGATTGTGAAACAATTTCCAGCACATTGAAAATATTCTCGATAGACATCGCCTTTAAATATCATGGAATGGTATAAATCCGTAAACAAATTTAAAAAATCACGCGTGGAGCACAAATTATGAAACAATTTCCAGCACATTGAGAATAGCCTCGATAGACATCACCTTTAAATAAAGCGAAATAGTATAAACCTGTAAAAAAATTGAAAAAAAAATCACGCTTGGAGCATGGATTGTGAAACAATTTCCAGCACATTGAAAATATTCTCAATAGACATCACCTTTAAATAACGCGAAATAGTATAAATCTGAAAACAAATTTAAAAAAATCACGCGTGGAGCACAGATTATGAAACAATTTCCAGCACATTGAGAATAGCCTCGATAGACATCACCTTTAAATAACGCGAAATAGTATAAATCTGTAAAAATATTGAAAAAAAAATCACGCTTGGAGCATGGACTGTGAAACAATTTCCAGCACATTGAAAATATTCTCGATAGACCTTTAAAAAACGCGAAATAGTATAAATCTGAAAACAAATTTTAAAAAATCACGCGTGGAGCACAGATTATGAAACAATTTCCAGCACATTGAGAATAGTCTCGATAGACATCACCTTTAAATAACGCGGATTAGTATAAATCCGTACACAAATTCAAAAAAATCACCCGTGGAGCACAGATTATGAAACAATTTCCAGCACATTGAGAATAGTCTCGAAAGACATCGCCTTTAAATAACGCGAAATTTTATAAAATCCGTAAACAAATTGAAAAAAAAATCACGCTTGGAGCATAAATTGTGAAACAATTTCCAGCACATTGATAATAGTCTCGATAGACATCGCCTTTAAAAAACGCGACATAGTATAAATCCGTAAACAAATTGAAAAAAATCACGCGTGGAGCACAGATTATGAAACAATTTCCCGCACAATGAGAATAGCCTCGATAGACATCGCCTTTAAATAACGCGAAATAGTATAAAGACGTAAACAAATTGAAAAAAAATCACGCGTTGACCAGAGATTATGAAACAATTTCCAGCACATTGAGTATAGCCTTGACAGACATCACCTTTAAATAACGCAAAATAGTATAAAATGTAATAATTAGTATAAACAAATTGAAAAAAAAAATCACGCTTGGAGCATAGATTGTGAATCAATTTCCAGCACATTGAAAATAGTCTCGATAGACATCGCCTTTAAAAAACGCAACATAGTATAAATCCGTAAACAAATTCAAAAAAATCACGCGTGGAGCACAGATTATGAAACAATTTCCCGCACAATGAGAATAGCCTCGATAGACATCGCCTTTAAATAACGCGAAATAGTATAAAAGGTAATAATTAGTATAAACAAATTGAAAAAAAAATCACGCTTGGAGCATAGATTGTGAATCAATTTCCAGCACATTGAAAATAGTCTCGATAGAAATCGCCTGTAAAAAACGCGACATAGTATAAATCCGTAAACAAATTCAAAAAAATCACGGGTGGAGCACAGATTATGAAACAATTTCCCGCACAATGAGAATAGCCTCGATAGACATCGCCTTTATATAACGCGAAATAGTATAAAGATGTAAACAAACTGAAAAAAATCACGCGTTGACCACAGATTATGAAACAATTTCCAGCACATTGAGTATAGCCTTGATAGACATCACCTTTAAATAACGCAAAATAGTATAAAATGTAATAATTAGTATAAACAAATTGAAAAAAAATCATGCGTGGAGCACAGATTATGAAACAATTTCCCGCACAATGAGAATAGCCTCCATAGACATCGCCTTTAAATAACGCGAAATAGTATAAAGACGTAAACAAATTGAAAAAAAATCACGCGTTGAGCACAGATTATGAAACAATTTCCAGCACATTGAGTATAGCCTTGACAGACATCACCTTTAAATAACGCGAAATAGTATAAAATGTAATAATTAGTATAAACAAATTGAAAAAAAAATCACGCTTGGAGCATAGATTGTGAAAAAATATCTAGCACATTGAAAATAGTCTCGATAGACATCACCTTTAAATAACGCGAAATAGTATAAATCTGTAAAAAAATTGAAAAAAAAAATCACGCTTGGAGCATGGATTGTGAAACAATTTCCAGCACATTGAAAATATTCTCAATAGACATCACCTTTAAATAACGCGAAATAGTATAAATCTGAAAACAAATTAAAAAAAATCACGCGTGGAGCACAGATTATGAAACAATTTCCAGCACATTGCGAATAGCCTCGATAGACATCACCTTTAAATAACGCGAAATAGTATAAATCTGTAAAAAAATTGAAAAAAAAAATCACGCTTGGAGCATGGATTGTGAAACAATTTCCAGCACATTGAAAATATTCTCGATAGACATCGCCTTTAAATAACGCGAAATAGTATAAATCTGTAAATAGTTTAAAAGAAATCACGCGTGGAGCACAGATTATGAAACAATTTCCACATTGAGAATAGTCTCGATAGACATCACCTTTAAAAACCGCGAAATAGTATAAATCTGAAAACAAATTTAAAAAAATCACGCTTGGAGCACAGATTATGAAACAATTTCCAGCACATTGAGAATATAGTCTCGATAGACATCACCTTTAAATAACGCGGATTAGTATAAATCCGTAAACAAATTCAAAAAAATCACCCGTGGAGCACAGATTATGAAACAATTTCCAGCACATTGAGAATAGCCTCGATAGACATCACCTTTAAATAACGCGAAATAGTATAAATCTGAAAACAAATTTTAAAAAATCACGCGTGGAGCACAGATTATGAAACAATTTCCAGCACATTGAGAATAGTCTCGATAGACATCACGTTTAATAACGCTGATTAGTATAAATCCGTAAACAAATTCAAAATAATCACCCGTGGAGCACAGATTATGAAACAATTTCCAGCACATTGAGAATACTCTCGAAAGACATCGCCTTTAAATAACGCGAAATTTTATAAAATCCGTAAACAAATTGAAAAAAAAAATCACGCTTGGAGCATAAATTGTGAAACAATTTCCAGCACATTGATAATAGTCTCGATAGACATCGCCTTTAAAAAAAGCGACATAGTATAAATCCGTAAACAAATTCAAAAAAATCACGCGTGGAGGACAGATTATGAAACAATTTCCCGCACAATGAGAATAGCCTCGATAGACATCGCCTTTAAATAACGCGAAATAGTATAAAAGGTAATAATTAGTATAAACAAATTGAAAAAAAAATCACGCTTGGAGCATAGATTGTGAATCAATTTCCAGCACATTGAAAATAGTCTCGATAGAAATCGCCTTTAAAAAACGCGACATAGTATAAATCCGTAAACAAATTCAAAAAAATCACGCGTGGAGACGCGTGGATTATGAAACAATTTCCCGCACAATGAGAATAGCCTCGATAGACATCGCCTTTAAATAACGCGAAATAGTATAAAGATGTAAACAAATTGAAAAAAATCACGCGTTGACCACAGATTATGAAACAATTTCCAGCACACTGAGTATAGCCTTGATAGACATCACCTTTAAATAACGCAAAATAGTATAAAATGTAATAATTAGTATAAACAAATTGAAAAAAAAATCATGCGTGGAGCACAGATTATGACAATTTCCCGCACAATGAGAAAAGCCTCGTTAGACATCGCCTTTAAATAACGCGAAATAGTATAAAGACGTAAACAAATTGAAAAAAAATCACGCGTTGAGCACAGATTATGAAACAATTTCCAGCACATTGAGTATAGCCTTGACAGACATCACCTTTAAATAACGCGAAATAGTGTAAAATTAAATAATTGCTATAAACAAATTGAAAAAAAATCACGCTTGGAGCATAGATTGTGAAAAAATATCTAGCACATTGAAAATATTCTCGATAGATATCACCTTTAAATAACGCGAAATAGTATAAATCTGTAAAAAAATTGAAAAAAAATCACGCTTGGAGCATGGATTGTGAAACAATTTCCAGCACATTGAAAATATTCTCGATAGACATCGCCTTTAACTATCGTGGAATGGTATAAATCCGTAAACAAATTTAAAAAATCACGCGTGGAGCACAAATTATGAAACAATTTCCAGCACATTGAGAATAGCCTCGATAGACATCACCTTTAAATAAAGCGAAATAGTATAAATCTGTAAAAAAATTGAAAAAAAAATTACGCTTGGAGCATGGATTGTGAAACAATTTCCAGCACATTGAAAATATTCTTAATAGACATCACCTTTAAATAACGCGAAATAGTATAAATCTGAAAACAAATTTAAAAAAATCACGCGTGGAGCACAGATTATGAAACAATTTCCAGCACATTGAGTATAGCCTTGACAGACATCACCTTTAAATAACGCGAAATAGTGTAAAATTAAATAATTGGTATAAACAAATTGAAAAAAAATCACGCTTGGAGCATAGATTGTGAAAAAATATCTAGCACATTGAAAATAGTCTCGATAGATATCGCCTTTAAATATCATGGAATGGTATAAATCCGTAAACAAATTTAAAAAATCACGCGTGGAGCACAAATTATGAAACAATTTCCAGCACATTGAGAATAGCCTCGATAGACATCACCTTTAAATAAAGCGAAATAGTATAAATCTGTAAAAAAATTGAAAAAAAAATCACGCTTGGAGCATGGATTGTGAAACAATTTCCAGCACATTGAAAATATTCTCGATAGACATCGCCTTTAAATATCATGGAATGGTATAAATCCGTAAACAAATTTAAAAAATCACGCGTGGAGCACAAATTATGAAACAATTTCCAGCACATTGAGAATAGCCTCGATAGACATCACCTTTAAATAAAGCGAAATAGTATAAATCTGTAAAAAAATTGAAAAAAAAATCACGCTTGGAGCATGGATTGTGAAACAATTTCCAGCACATTGAAAATATTCTCAATAGACATCACCTTTAAATAACGCGAAATAGTATAAATCTGAAAACAAATTTAAAATATCACGCGTGGAGTACAGATTATGAAACAATTTCCAGCACATTGAGAATAGCCTCGATAGACATCACCTTTAAATAACGCGAAATAGTATAAATCTGTAAAAAAATTGAAAAAAAAATCACGCTTGGAGCATGGACTGTGAAACAATTTCCAGCACATTGAAAATATTCTCGATAGACCTTTAAAAAACGCGAAATTGTATAAATCTGAAAACAAATTTTAAAAAATCACGCGTGGAGCACAGATTATGAAACAATTTCCAGCACATTGAGAATAGTCTCGATAGACATCACCTTTAAATAACGCGGATTAGTATAAATCCGTAAACAAATTCAAAAAAATCACCCGTGGAGCACAGATTATGAAACAATTTCCATCACATTGAGAATAGTCTCGAAAGACATCGCCTTTAAATAACGCGAAATTTTATAAAATCCGTAAACAAATTGAAAAAAAAATCACGCTTGGAGCATAAATTGTGAAACAATTTCCAGCACATTGATAATAGTCTCGATAGACATCGCCTTTAAAAAACGCGACATAGTATAAATCCGTAAACAAATTGAAAAAAATCACGCGTGGAGCACAGATTATGAAACAATTTCCCGCACAATGAGAATAGCCTCGATAGACATCGCCTTTAAATAACGCGAAATAGTATAAAGACGTAAACAAATTGAAAAAAAATCACGCGTTGACCACAGATTATGAAACAATTTCCAGCACATTGAGTATAGCCTTGACAGACATCACCTTTAAATAACGCAAAATAGTATAAAATGTAATAATTAGTATAAACAAATTGAAAAAAAAAATCACGCTTGGAGCATAGATTGTGAATCAATTTCCAGCACATTGAATATAGTCTCGATAGACATCGCCTTTAAAAAACGCAACATAGTATAAATCCGTAAACAAATTCAAAAAAATCACGCGTGGAGCACAGATTATGAAACAATTTCCCGCACAATGAGAATAGCCTCGATAGACATCGCCTTTAAATAACGCGAAATAGTATAAAGACGTAAACAAATTGAAAAAAAATCACGCGTTGACCACAGATTATGAAACAATTTCCCGCACAATGAGAATAGCCTCGATAGACATCGCCTTTAAATAACGCGAAATAATATAAAAGGTAATAATTAGTATAAACAAATTGAAAAAAAAATCACGCTTGGAGCATAGATTGTGAATCAATTTCCAGCACATTGAAAATAGTCTCGATAGACATCACCTTTAAATAACGCGAAATAGTATAAATCTGTAAAAAAATTGAAAAAAAAAATCACGCTTGGAGCATGGATTGTGAAACAATTTCCAGCACATTGAAAATATTCTCAATAGACATCACCTTTAAATAACGCGAAATAGTATAAATCTGAAAACAAATTTAAAAAAATCACGCGTGGAGCACAGATTATGAAACAATTTCCAGCACATTGCGAATAGCCTCGATAGACATCACCTTTAAATAACGCGAAATAGTATAAATCTGTAAAAAAATTGAAAAAAAAATCACGCTTGGAGCATGGATTGTGAAACAATTTCCAGCACATTGAAAATATTCTCGATAGACATCGCCTTTAAATAACGCGAAATAGTATAAATCTGTAAATAGTTTAAAAGAAATCACGCGTGGAGCACAGATTATGAAACAATTTCCACATTGAGAATAGTCTCGATAGACATCACCTTTAAAAAACGCGAAATAGTATAAATCTGAAAACAAATTTAAAAAAATCACGCTTGGAGCACAGATTATGAAACAATTTCCAGCACATTGAGAATATAGTCTCGATAGACATCACCTTTAAATAACGCGGATTAGTATAAATCCGTAAACAAATTCAAAAAAATCACCAGTGGAGCACAGATTATGAAACAATTTCCAGCACATTGAGAATAGTCTCGAAAGACATCGCCTTTAAATAACGCGAAATTTTATAAAATCCGTAAACAAATTGAAAAAAAATCACGCTTGGAGCATAGATTATGAAACAATTTCCAGCACATTGATAATAGTCTCGATAGACATCGCCATTAAAAAACAAGACATAGTATAAATCCGTAAACAAATTCAATAAAATCACTCGTGGAGGACAGATTATGAAACAATTTCCCGCACAATGAGAATAAACTCGATAGACATCGCCTTTAAATAACGCGAAATAGTATAAAATGTAATAATTAGTATAAACAAATTGAAAAAAAAATCACGCTTGGAGCATAGATTGTGAATCAATTTCCAGCACATTGAAAATAGTCTCGATAGACATCGCCTTTCAAAAACGCGACATAGTATAAATCCGTAAACAAATTGAAAAAAATCACGCGTGGAGCACAGATTATGAAACAATTTCCAGCACATTGAGAATAGCCTCGATAGACATCACCTTTAAATAACGCGAAATAGTATAAATCTGTAAAAAAATTGAAAAAAAAAATCACGCTTGGAGCATGGATTGTGAAACAATTTCCAGCACATTGAAAATATTCTCAATAGACATCACCTTTAAATAACGCGAAATAGTATAAATCTGAAAACAAATTAAAAAAAATCACGCGTGGAGCACAGATTATGAAACAATTTCCAGCACATTGCGAATAGCCTCGATAGACATCACCTTTAAATAACGCGAAATAGTATAAATCTGTAAAAAAATTGAAAAAAAAATCACGCTTGGAGCATGGATTGTGAAACAATTTCCAGCACATTGAAAATATTCTCGATAGACATCGCCTTTAAATAACGCGAAATAGTATAAACCTGTAAATAGTTTAAAAGAAATCACGCGTGGAGCACAGATTATGAAACAATTTCCACATTGAGAATAGTCTCGATAGACATCACCTTTAAAAAACGCGAAATAGTATAAATCTGAAAACAAATTTAAAAAAATCACGCTTGGAGCACAGATTATGAAACAATTTCCAGCACATTGAGAATATAGTCTCGATAGACATCACCTTTAAATAACGCGGATTAGTATAAATCCGTAAACAAATTCAAAAAAATCACCAGTGGAGCACAGATTATGAAACAATTTCCAGCACATTGAGAATAGTCTCGAAAGACATCGCCTTTAAATAACGCGAAATTTTATAAAATCCGTAAACAAATTGAAAAAAAATCACGCTTGGAGCATAGATTAGGAAACAATTTCCAGCACATTGATAATAGTCTCGATAGACATCGCCATTAAAAAACAAGACATAGTATAAATCCGTAAACAAATTCAATAAAATCACTCGTGGAGGACAGATTATGAAACAATTTCCCGCACAATGAGAATAAACTCGATAGACATCGCCTTTAAATAACGCGAAATAGTATAAAATGTAATAATTAGTATAAACAAATTGAAAAAAAAATCACGCTTGGAGCATAGATTGTGAATCAATTTCCAGCACATTGAAAATAGTCTCGATAGACATCGCCTTTCAAAAACGCGACATAGTATAAATCCGTAAACAAATTGAAAAAAATCACGCGTGGAGCACAGATTATGAAACAATTTCCCGCACAATGAGAATAGCCTCGATAGACATCGCCTTTAAATAAGGCGAAATAGTATAAAGACGTAAACAAATTGAAAAAAATCTCGCGTTGACCACAGATTATGAAACAATTTCCAGCACATTGAGTATAGCCTTGATAGACATCACCTTTAAATAACGCGAAATAGTATAAAGATGTAAACAAATTGAAAAAAATCTCCCGTTGACCACAGATTATGAAACAATTTCCAGCACATTGAGTATAGCCTTGACAAACATCACCTTTAAATAACGCGAAATAGTATAAATCTGTAAAAAAATTGAAAAAAAAATCACGCTTGGAGCATGGATTGTGAAACAATTTCCAGCACATTGAGAATAGTCTCGAAAGACATCGCCTTTAAATAACGCGAAATTTTATAAAATCCGTAAACAAATTGAAAAAAAAATCACGCTTGGAGCATAAATTGTGAAACAATTTCCAGCACATTGATAATAGTCTCGATAGACATCGCCTTTAAAAAACGCGACATAGTATAAATCCGTAAACAAATTGAAAAAAATCACGCGTGGAGCACAGATTATGAAACAATTTCCCGCACAATGAGAATAGCCTCGATAGACATCGCCTTTAAATAACGCGAAATAGTATAAAGACGTAAACAAATTGAAAAAAAATCACGCGTTGACCACAGATTATGAAACAATTTCCAGCACATTGAGTATAGCCTTGACAGACATCACCTTTAAATAACGCAAAATAGTATAAAATGTAATAATTAGTATAAACAAATTGAAAAAAAAAATCACGCTTGGAGCATAGATTGTGAATCAATTTCCAGCACATTGAATATAGTCTCGATAGACATCGCCTTTAAAAAACGCAACATAGTATAAATCCGTAAACAAATTCAAAAAAATCACGCGTGGAGCACAGATTATGAAACAATTTCCCGCACAATGAGAATAGCCTCGATAGACATCGCCTTTAAATAACGCGAAATAGTATAAAGACGTAAACAAATTGAAAAAAAATCACGCGTTGACCACAGATTATGAAACAATTTCCCGCACAATGAGAATAGCCTCGATAGACATCGCCTTTAAATAACGCGAAATAATATAAAAGGTAATAATTAGTATAAACAAATTGAAAAAAAAATCACGCTTGGAGCATAGATTGTGAATCAATTTCCAGCACATTGAAAATAGTCTCGATAGACATCACCTTTAAATAACGCGAAATAGTATAAATCTGTAAAAAAATTGAAAAAAAAATCACGCTTGGAGCATGGATTGTGAAACAATTTCCAGCACATTGAAAATATTCTCAATAGACATCACCTTTAAATAACGCGAAATAGTATAAATCTGAAAACAAATTAAAAAAAATCACGCGTGGAGCACAGATTATGAAACAATTTCCAGCACATTGCGAATAGCCTCGATAGACATCACCTTTAAATAACGCGAAATAGTATAAATCTGTAAAAAAATTGAAAAAAAAATCACGCTTGGAGCATGGATTGTGAAACAATTTCCAGCACATTGAAAATATTCTCGATAGACATCGCCTTTAAATAACGCGAAATAGTATAAATCTGTAAATAGTTTAAAAGAAATCACGCGTGGAGCACAGATTATGAAACAATTTCCACATTGAGAATAGTCTCGATAGACATCACCTTTAAAAAACGCGAAATAGTATAAATCTGAAAACAAATTTAAAAAAATCACGCTTGGAGCACAGATTATGAAACAATTTCCAGCACATTGAGAATATAGTCTCGATAGACATCACCTTTAAATAACGCGGATTAGTATAAATCCGTAAACAAATTCAAAAAAATCACCAGTGGAGCACAGATTATGAAACAATTTCCAGCACATTGAGAATAGTCTCGAAAGACATCGCCTTTAAATAACGCGAAATTTTATAAAATCCGTAAACAAATTGAAAAAAAATCACGCTTGGAGCATAGATTATGAAACAATTTCCAGCACATTGATAATAGTCTCGATAGACATCGCCATTAAAAAACAAGACATAGTATAAATCCGTAAACAAATTCAATAAAATCACTCGTGGAGGACAGATTATGAAACAATTTCCCGCACAATGAGAATAAACTCGATAGACATCGCCTTTAAATAACGCGAAATAGTATAAAATGTAATAATTAGTATAAACAAATTGAAAAAAAAATCACGCTTGGAGCATAGATTGTGAATCAATTTCCAGCACATTGAAAATAGTCTCGATAGACATCGCCTTTCAAAAACGCGACATAGTATAAATCCGTAAACAAATTGAAAAAAATCACGCGTGGAGCACAGATTATGAAACAATTTCCCGCACAATGAGAATAGCCTCGATAGACATCGCCTTTAAATAAGGCGAAATAGTATAAAGACGTAAACAAATTGAAAAAAATCTCGCGTTGACCACAGATTATGAAACAATTTCCAGCACATTGAGTATAGCCTTGATAGACATCACCTTTAAATAACGCAAAATAGTATAAAATGTAATAAGTAGTATAAACAAATTGAAAAAAAAATCATGCGTGGAGCACAGATTATGAAACAATTTCCCGCACAATGAGAATAGCCTCGATAGACATCGCCTTTAAATAACGCGAAATAGTATAAAGATGTAAACAAATTGAAAAAAATCTCGCGTTGACCACAGATTATGAAACAATTTCCAGCACATTGAGTACTGCCTTGACAAACATCACCTTTAAATAACGCGAAATAGTATAAAATGTAATAATTAGTATAAACAAATTGAAAAAAATATCCCGCTTGGAGCATAGATTGTGAAAAAATATCTAGCACATTGAAAATAGTCTCGATAGACATTACCTTTAAATAACAAGAAATAGTATAAATCTGTAAAAAAATTGAAAAAAAATCACGCTTGGAGCATGGATTGGGAAACAATTTCCAGCACATTGAAAATATTCTCGATAGACATCGCCTTTAAATATCGTGGAATGGTATAAATCCGTAAACAAATTTAAAAAATCACGCGTGGAGCACAAATTATGAAACAATTTCCAGCACATTGAGAATAGCCTCGATAGACACCACCTTTAAATAACGCGAAATAGTATAAATCTGTAAAAAAATTGAAAAAAATCACGCTTGGAGCATGGATTGTGAAACAATTTCCAGCACATTGAAAATATTCTCAATAGACATCACCTTTATATAACGCGAAATAGTATAAATCTGAAAGCAAATTAAAAAAAATCACGCGTGGATCACAGATTATGAAACAATTTACAGCACATTGAGAATAGTCTCGAAAGACATCGCCTTTAAATAACGCGGAATTATATAAAATCCGTAAACAAATTGAAAAAAAAATCACGCTTGGAGCATAAATTGTGAAACAATTTCCAGCACATTGATAATAGTCTCGATAGACATCGCCTTTAAAAAACGC
Source organism: Maratus speciosus (assembly GCA_963932465.1). Taxonomy (NCBI): domain Eukaryota; kingdom Metazoa; phylum Arthropoda; class Arachnida; order Araneae; family Salticidae; genus Maratus; species Maratus speciosus. Next base: position 616,918,222 of record OZ010792.1, read on the forward strand.
GACATAGTATAAATCCGTAAACAAATTCAAAAAAATCACGCGTGGAGCACAGATTATGAAACAATTTCTCGCACAATGAGAATAGCCTCGATAGACATCGCCTTTAAATAACGCGAAATAGTATGAATCCGTAAACAAATTCAAAAAAATCACCCGTGGAGCACAGATTATGAAACAATTTCCAGCACATTGAGAATAGTCTCGATAGACATCACCTTTAAATAACGCGGATTAGTATAAATCCGTAAACAAATTAAAAAAAATCACGCGCGGAGCACAGATTATGAAACAATTTCTCGCACAATGAGAATAGCCTCGATAGACATCGCCTTTAAATAACGCGAAATAGTATAAATCCGTAAACAAATTCAAAAAAATCACCCGTGGAGCACAGATTATGAAACAATTTCCAGCACATTGAGAATAGTCTCGAAAGACATCGCCTTTAAATAACGCGAAATTTTATAAAATCCGTAAACAAATTGAAAAAAAAATCACGCTTGGAGCATAAATTGTGAAACAATTTCCAGCACATTGATAATAGTCTCGATAGACATCGCCTTTAAAAAACGCGACATAGTATAAATCCGTAAACAAATTCAAAAAAATCACGCGTGGAGGACAGATTATGAAACAATTTCCCGCACAATGAGAATAGCCTCGATAGACATCGCCTTTAAATACGCGAAATAACGCGAAATAGTATAAAATGTAATAATTAGTATAAACAAATTGAAAAAAAAATCACGCTTGGAGCATAGATTGTGAATCAATTTCCAGCACATTGAAAATAGTCTCGATAGACATCGCCTTTAAAAAACGCAACATAGTATAAATCCGTAAACAAATTCAAAAAAATCATGCGTGGAGCACAGATTATGAAACAATTTCCCGCACAATGAGTATAGCCTCGATAGACATCGCCTTTAAATAACGCGAAATAGTATAAAGACGGTAACAAATTGAAAAAAATCACACGTTGACCACAGATTATGAAACAATTTCCAGCACATTGAGTATAGCCTTGACAGACATCACCTTTAAATAAGGCAAAATAGTATAAAATGTAATAATTAGTATAAACAAATTGAAAAAAAAATCACGCTTGGAGCATAGATTGTGAATCAATTTCCAGCACATTGAAAATAGTCTCGATAGACATCGCCTTTAAAAAACGCAACATAGTATAAATCCGTAAACAAATTCAAAAAAATCACGCGTGGAGCACAGATTATGAAACAATTTCCCGCACAATGAGTATAGCCTCGATAGACATCGCCTTTAAATAACGCGAAATAGTATAAAAGGTAATAATTAGTATAAACAAATTGAAAAAAAAAATCACGCTTGGAGCATAGATTATGAAACAATTTCCCGCACAATGAGAATAGCCTCGATAGACATCGCCTTTAAATAACGCGAAATAGTATAAAGACGTAAACAAATTGAAAAAAAATCACGCGTTGACCACAGATTATGAAACAATTTCCCGCACAATGAGAATAGCCTCGATAGACATCGCCTTTAAATAACGCGAAATAATATAAAAGGTAATAATTAGTATAAACAAATTGAAAAAAAAATCACGCTTGGAGCATAGATTGTGAATCAATTTCCAGCACATTGAAAATAGTCTCGATAGACATCACCTTTAAATAACGCGAAATAGTATAAATCTGTAAAAAAATTGAAAAAAAAAATCACGCTTGGAGCATGGATTGTGAAACAATTTCCAGCACATTGAAAATATTCTCAATAGACATCACCTTTAAATAACGCGAAATAGTATAAATCTGAAAACAAATTTAAAAAAATCACGCGTGGAGCACAGATTATGAAACAATTTCCAGCACATTGCGAATAGCCTCGATAGACATCACCTTTAAATAACGCGAAATAGTATAAATCTGTAAAAAAATTGAAAAAAAAATCACGCTTGGAGCATGGATTGTGAAACAATTTCCAGCACATTGAAAATATTCTCGATAGACATCGCCTTTAAATAACGCGAAATAGTATAAATCTGTAAATAGTTTAAAAGAAATCACGCGTGGAGCACAGATTATGAAACAATTTCCACATTGAGAATAGTCTCGATAGACATCACCTTTAAAAAACGCGAAATAGTATAAATCTGAAAACAAATTTAAAAAAATCACGCTTGGAGCACAGATTATGAAACAATTTCCAGCACATTGAGAATATAGTCTCGATAGACATCACCTTTAAATAACGCGGATTAGTATAAATCCGTAAACAAATTCAAAAAAATCACCAGTGGAGCACAGATTATGAAACAATTTCCAGCACATTGAGAATAGTCTCGAAAGACATCGCCTTTAAATAACGCGAAATTTTATAAAATCCGTAAACAAATTGAAAAAAAATCACGCTTGGAGCATAGATTATGAAACAATTTCCAGCACATTGATAATAGTCTCGATAGACATCGCCATTAAAAAACAAGACATAGTATAAATCCGTAAACAAATTCAATAAAATCACTCGTGGAGGACAGATTATGAAACAATTTCCCGCACAATGAGAATAAACTCGATAGACATCGCCTTTAAATAACGCGAAATAGTATAAAATGTAATAATTAGTATAAACAAATTGAAAAAAAAATCACGCTTGGAGCATAGATTGTGAATCAATTTCCAGCACATTGAAAATAGTCTCGATAGACATCGCCTTTCAAAAACGCGACATAGTATAAATCCGTAAACAAATTGAAAAAAATCACGCGTGGAGCACAGATTATGAAACAATTTCCAGCACATTGAGAATAGCCTCGATAGACATCACCTTTAAATAACGCGAAATAGTATAAATCTGTAAAAAAATTGAAAAAAAAAATCACGCTTGGAGCATGGATTGTGAAACAATTTCCAGCACATTGAAAATATTCTCAATAGACATCACCTTTAAATAACGCGAAATAGTATAAATCTGAAAACAAATTAAAAAAAATCACGCGTGGAGCACAGATTATGAAACAATTTCCAGCACATTGCGAATAGCCTCGATAGACATCACCTTTAAATAACGCGAAATAGTATAAATCTGTAAAAAAATTGAAAAAAAAATCACGCTTGGAGCATGGATTGTGAAACAATTTCCAGCACATTGAAAATATTCTCGATAGACATCGCCTTTAAATAACGCGAAATAGTATAAATCTGTAAATAGTTTAAAAGAAATCACGCGTGGAGCACAGATTATGAAACAATTTCCACATTGAGAATAGTCTCGATAGACATCACCTTTAAAAAACGCGAAATAGTATAAATCTGAAAACAAATTTAAAAAAATCACGCTTGGAGCACAGATTATGAAACAATTTCCAGCACATTGAGAATATAGTCTCGATAGACATCACCTTTAAATAACGCGGATTAGTATAAATCCGTAAACAAATTCAAAAAAATCACCAGTGGAGCACAGATTATGAAACAATTTCCAGCACATTGAGAATAGTCTCGAAAGACATCGCCTTTAAATAACGCGAAATTTTATAAAATCCGTAAACAAATTGAAAAAAAATCACGCTTGGAGCATAGATTATGAAACAATTTCCAGCACATTGATAATAGTCTCGATAGACATCGCCATTAAAAAACAAGACATAGTATAAATCCGTAAACAAATTCAATAAAATCACTCGTGGAGGACAGATTATGAAACAATTTCCCGCACAATGAGAATAAACTCGATAGACATCGCCTTTAAATAACGCGAAATAGTATAAAATGTAATAATTAGTATAAACAAATTGAAAAAAAAATCACGCTTGGAGCATAGATTGTGAATCAATTTCCAGCACATTGAAAATAGTCTCGATAGACATCGCCTTTCAAAAACGCGACATAGTATAAATCCGTAAACAAATTGAAAAAAATCACGCGTGGAGCACAGATTATGAAACAATTTCCCGCACAATGAGAATAGCCTCGATAGACATCGCCTTTAAATAAGGCGAAATAGTATAAAGACGTAAACAAATTGGAAAAAATCTCGCGTTGACCACAGATTATGAAACAATTTCCAGCACATTGAGTATAGCCTTGATAGACATCACCTTTAAATAACGCGAAATAGTATAAAGATGTAAACAAATTGAAAAAAATCTCCCGTTGACCACAGATTATGAAACAATTTCCAGCACATTGAGTATAGCCTTGACAAACATCACCTTTAAATAACGCGAAATAGTATAAATCTGTAAAAAAATTGAAAAAAAAATCACGCTTGGAGCATGGATTGTGAAACAATTTCCAGCACATTGAGAATAGTCTCGAAAGACATCGCCTTTAAATAACGCGAAATTTTATAAAATCCGTAAACAAATTGAAAAAAAAATCACGCTTGGAGCATAAATTGTGAAACAATTTCCAGCACATTGATAATAGTCTCGATAGACATCGCCTTTAAAAAACGCGACATAGTATAAATCCGTAAACAAATTGAAAAAAATCACGCGTGGAGCACAGATTATGAAACAATTTCCCGCACAATGAGAATAGCCTCGATAGACATCGCCTTTAAATAACGCGAAATAGTATAAAGACGTAAACAAATTGAAAAAAAATCACGCGTTGACCACAGATTATGAAACAATTTCCAGCACATTGAGTATAGCCTTGACAGACATCACCTTTAAATAACGCAAAATAGTATAAAATGTAATAATTAGTATAAACAAATTGAAAAAAAAAATCACGCTTGGAGCATAGATTGTGAATCAATTTCCAGCACATTGAATATAGTCTCGATAGACATCGCCTTTAAAAAACGCAACATAGTATAAATCCGTAAACAAATTCAAAAAAATCACGCGTGGAGCACAGATTATGAAACAATTTCCCGCACAATGAGAATAGCCTCGATAGACATCGCCTTTAAATAACGCGAAATAGTATAAAGACGTAAACAAATTGAAAAAAAATCACGCGTTGACCACAGATTATGAAACAATTTCCCGCACAATGAGAATAGCCTCGATAGACATCGCCTTTAAATAACGCGAAATAATATAAAAGGTAATAATTAGTATAAACAAATTGAAAAAAAAATCACGCTTGGAGCATAGATTGTGAATCAATTTCCAGCACATTGAAAATAGTCTCGATAGACATCACCTTTAAATAACGCGAAATAGTATAAATCTGTAAAAAAATTGAAAAAAAAAATCACGCTTGGAGCATGGATTGTGAAACAATTTCCAGCACATTGAAAATATTCTCAATAGACATCACCTTTAAATAACGCGAAATAGTATAAATCTGAAAACAAATTTAAAAAAATCACGCGTGGAGCACAGATTATGAAACAATTTCCAGCACATTGCGAATAGCCTCGATAGACATCACCTTTAAATAACGCGAAATAGTATAAATCTGTAAAAAAATTGAAAAAAAAATCACGCTTGGAGCATGGATTGTGAAACAATTTCCAGCACATTGAAAATATTCTCGATAGACATCGCCTTTAAATAACGCGAAATAGTATAAATCTGTAAATAGTTTAAAAGAAATCACGCGTGGAGCACAGATTATGAAACAATTTCCACATTGAGAATAGTCTCGATAGACATCACCTTTAAAAAACGCGAAATAGTATAAATCTGAAAACAAATTTAAAAAAATCACGCTTGGAGCACAGATTATGAAACAATTTCCAGCACATTGAGAATATAGTCTCGATAGACATCACCTTTAAATAACGCGGATTAGTATAAATCCGTAAACAAATTCAAAAAAATCACCAGTGGAGCACAGATTATGAAACAATTTCCAGCACATTGAGAATAGTCTCGAAAGACATCGCCTTTAAATAACGCGAAATTTTATAAAATCCGTAAACAAATTGAAAAAAAATCACGCTTGGAGCATAGATTATGAAACAATTTCCAGCACATTGATAATAGTCTCGATAGACATCGCCATTAAAAAACAAGACATAGTATAAATCCGTAAACAAATTCAATAAAATCACTCGTGGAGGACAGATTATGAAACAATTTCCCGCACAATGAGAATAAACTCGATAGACATCGCCTTTAAATAACGCGAAATAGTATAAAATGTAATAATTAGTATAAACAAATTGAAAAAAAAATCACGCTTGGAGCATAGATTGTGAATCAATTTCCAGCACATTGAAAATAGTCTCGATAGACATCGCCTTTCAAAAACGCGACATAGTATAAATCCGTAAACAAATTGAAAAAAATCACGCGTGGAGCACAGATTATGAAACAATTTCCCGCACAATGAGAATAGCCTCGATAGACATCGCCTTTAAATAAGGCGAAATAGTATAAAGACGTAAACAAATTGAAAAAAATCTCGCGTTGACCACAGATTATGAAACAATTTCCAGCACATTGAGTATAGCCTTGATAGACATCACCTTTAAATAACGCAAAATAGTATAAAATGTAATAAGTAGTATAAACAAATTGAAAAAAAAATCATGCGTGGAGCACAGATTATGAAACAATTTCCCGCACAATGAGAATAGCCTCGATAGACATCGCCTTTAAATAACGCGAAATAGTATAAAGATGTAAACAAATTGAAAAAAATCTCGCGTTGACCACAGATTATGAAACAATTTCCAGCACATTGAGTACTGCCTTGACAAACATCACCTTTAAATAACGCGAAATAGTATAAAATGTAATAATTAGTATAAACAAATTGAAAAAAATATCCCGCTTGGAGCATAGATTGTGAAAAAATATCTAGCACATTGAAAATAGTCTCGATAGACATTACCTTTAAATAACAAGAAATAGTATAAATCTGTAAAAAAATTGAAAAAAAATCACGCTTGGAGCATGGATTGGGAAACAATTTCCAGCACATTGAAAATATTCTCGATAGACATCGCCTTTAAATATCGTGGAATGGTATAAATCCGTAAACAAATTTAAAAAATCACGCGTGGAGCACAAATTATGAAACAATTTCCAGCACATTGAGAATAGCCTCGATAGACACCACCTTTAAATAACGCGAAATAGTATAAATCTGTAAAAAAATTGAAAAAAATCACGCTTGGAGCATGGATTGTGAAACAATTTCCAGCACATTGAAAATATTCTCAATAGACATCACCTTTATATAACGCGAAATAGTATAAATCTGAAAGCAAATTAAAAAAAATCACGCGTGGATCACAGATTATGAAACAATTTACAGCACATTGAGAATAGTCTCGAAAGACATCGCCTTTAAATAACGCGGAATTATATAAAATCCGTAAACAAATTGAAAAAAAAATCACGCTTGGAGCATAAATTGTGAAACAATTTCCAGCACATTGATAATAGTCTCGATAGACATCGCCTTTAAAAAACGCGACATAGTATAAATCCGTAAACAAATTCAAAAAAATCACGCGTGGAGCACAGATTATGAAACAATTTCTCGCACAATGAGAATAGCCTCGATAGACATCGCCTTTAAATAACGCGAAATAGTATGAATCCGTAAACAAATTCAAAAAAATCACCCGTGGAGCACAGATTATGAAACAATTTCCAGCACATTGAGAATAGTCTCGATAGACATCACCTTTAAATAACGCGGATTAGTATAAATCCGTAAACAAATTAAAAAAAATCACGCGCGGAGCACAGATTATGAAACAATTTCTCGCACAATGAGAATAGCCTCGATAGACATCGCCTTTAAATAACGCGAAATAGTATAAATCCGTAAACAAATTCAAAAAAATCACCCGTGGAGCACAGATTATGAAACAATTTCCAGCACATTGAGAATAGTCTCGAAAGACATCGCCTTTAAATAACGCGAAATTTTATAAAATCCGTAAACAAATTGAAAAAAAAATCACGCTTGGAGCATAAATTGTGAAACAATTTCCAGCACATTGATAATAGTCTCGATAGACATCGCCTTTAAAAAACGCGACATAGTATAAATCCGTAAACAAATTCAAAAAAATCACGCGTGGAGGACAGATTATGAAACAATTTCCCGCACAATGAGAATAGCCTCGATAGACATCGCCTTTAAATACGCGAAATAACGCGAAATAGTATAAAATGTAATAATTAGTATAAACAAATTGAAAAAAAAATCACGCTTGGAGCATAGATTGTGAATCAATTTCCAGCACATTGAAAATAGTCTCGATAGACATCGCCTTTAAAAAACGCAACATAGTATAAATCCGTAAACAAATTCAAAAAAAATCATGCGTGGAGCACAGATTATGAAACAATTTCCCGCACAATGAGTATAGCCTCGATAGACATCGCCTTTAAATAACGCGAAATAGTATAAAGACGGTAACAAATTGAAAAAAATCACACGTTGACCACAGATTATGAAACAATTTCCAGCACATTGAGTATAGCCTTGACAGACATCACCTTTAAATAAGGCAAAATAGTATAAAATGTAATAATTAGTATAAACAAATTGAAAAAAAAATCACGCTTGGAGCATAGATTGTGAATCAATTTCCAGCACATTGAAAATAGTCTCGATAGACATCGCCTTTAAAAAACGCAACATAGTATAAATCCGTAAACAAATTCAAAAAAATCACGCGTGGAGCACAGATTATGAAACAATTTCCCGCACAATGAGTATAGCCTCGATAGACATCGCCTTTAAATAACGCGAAATAGTATAAAAGGTAATAATTAGTATAAACAAATTGAAAAAAAAAATCACGCTTGGAGCATAGATTGTGAATCAATTTCCAGCACATTGAAAATAGTCTCGATAGAAATCGCCTTTAAAAAACGCGACATAGTATAAATCCGTAAACAAATTCAAAAAAATCACCCGTGGAGCACAGATTATGAAACAATTTCCCGCACAATGAGAATAGCCTCGATAGATATCGCCTTTAAATAACGCGAAATAGTATAAAGATGTAAACAAATTGAAAAAAATTACGCGTTGACCACAGATTATGAAACAATTTCCAGCATATTGAGTATAGCCTTGATAGACATCACCTTTAAATAACGCAAAATAGTATAAAATGTAATAATTAGTATAAACAAATTGAAAAAAAATCATGCGTGGAGCACAGATTATGAAACAATTTCCCGCACAATGAGAATAGCCTCCATAGACATCGCCTTTAAATAACGCGAAATAGTATAAAGACGTAAACAAATTGAAAAAAAATCACGCGTTGAGCACAGATTATGAAACAATTTCCAGCACATTTAAAATTTTCTCGATAGACATCGCCTTTAAATATCGTGGAATGGTATAAATCCGTAAACAAATTTAAAAAATCACGCGTGGAGCACAGATTATGAAACAATTTCTCGCACAATGAGAATAGCCTCGATAGACATCGCCTTTAAATAACGCGAAATAGTATAAATCCGTAAACAAATTAAAAAAAATCACCCGTGGAGCACAGATTATGAAACAATTTCCAGCACATTGAGAATAGTCACGAAAGACATCGCCTTTAAAAAACGCGAAATTTTATAAAATCCGTAAACAAATTGAAAAAAAAATCACGCTTGGAGCATAAATTGTGAAACAATTTCCAGCACATTGATAATAGTCTCGATAGACATCGCGTTTAAAAAACGCGACATAGTATAAATGCGTAAACAAATTCAAAAAAATCACGCGTGGAGGACAGATTATGAAACAATTTCCCGCACAATGAGAATAGCCTCGATAGACATCGCCTTTAAATAACGCGAAATAGTATAAAATGTAATAATTAGCATAAACAAATTGAAAAAAAAATCACGCTTGGAGCATAGATTGTGAATCAATTTCCAGCACATTGAAAATAGTCTCGATAGACATCGCCTTTCAAAAACGCGACATAGTATAAATCCGTAAACAAATTGAAAAAAATCACGCGTGGAGCACAGATTATGAAACAATTTCCCGCACAATGAGAATAGCCTCGATAGACATCGCCTTTAAATAACGCGAAATAGTATAAAAACGGTAACAAATTGAAAAAAATCACGCGTTGACCACAGATTATGAAACAATTTCCAGCACATTGAGTATAGCCTTGACAGACATCACCTTTAAATAACGCAAAATAGTATAAAATGTAATAATTAGTATAAACAAATTGAAAAAAAAATCATGCTTGGAGCATAGATTGTGAATCAATTTCCAGCACATTGAAAATAGTCTCGATAGACATCGCCTTTAAAAAACGCAACATAGTATAAATCCGTAAACAAATTAAAAAAAATCACGCGTGGAGCACAGATTATGAAACAATTTCCCGCACAATGAGAATAGCCTCGATAGACATCGCATTTAAATAACGCGAAATAGTATAAAAGGTAATAATTAGTATAAACAAATTGAAAAAAAAATCACGCTTGGAGCATAGATTGTGAATCAATTTCCAGCACATTGAAAATAGTCTCGATAGACATCGCCTTTAAAAAACGCAACATAGTATAAATCCGTAAACAAATTCAAAAAAATCACGGGTGGAGCACAGATTATGAAACAATTTCCCGCACAATGAGAATAGCCTCGATAGACATCGCCTTTAAATAACGCGAAATAGTATAAACATGTAAACAAATTGAAAAAAATCACGCGTTGACCACAGATTATGAAACAATTTCCAGCACATTGAGTATAGCCTTGATAGACATCACCTTTAAATAACGCAAAATAGTATAAAATGTAATAATTAGTATAAACAAATTGAAAAAAAATCATGCGTGGAGCACAGATTATGAAACAATTTCCCGCAAAATGAGAATAGCCTCCATAGACATCGCCTTTAAATAACGCGAAATGGTATAAAGACGTAAACAAATTGAAAAAAAATCACGCGTTGAGCACAGATTATGAAACAATTTCCAGCACATTGAGTATAGCCTTGACAGACATCACCTTTAAATAACGCGAAATAGTATAAAATGTAATAATTAGTATAAACAAATTGAAAAAAAAATCACGCTTGGAGCATAGATTGTGAAAAAATATCTAGCACATTGAAAATAGTCTCGATAGACATCACCTTTAAATAACGCGAAATAGTATAAATCTGTAAAAAAATTGAAAAAAAAATCACGCTTGGAGCATGGATTGTGAAACAATTTCCAGCACATTGAAAATATTCTCGATAGACATCGCCTTTTAATATAGTGGAATGGTATAAATCCGTAAACAAATTTAAAAAATCACGCGTGGAGCACAAATTATGAAACAATTTCCAGCACATTGAGAATAGCCTCGATAGACATCACCTTTAAATAACGCGAAATAGTATAAATCTGTAAAAAAATTGAAAAAAAATCACGCTTGGAGCATGGATTGTGAAACAATTTCCAGCACATTGAAAATATTCTCGATAGACATCGCCTTTAAATAACGCGAAATAGTATAAATCTGTAAATAATTTAAAAGAAATCACGCGTGGAGCACAGATTATGAAACAATTTCCACATTGAGAATAGTCTCGATAGACATCACCTTTAAAAAACGCGAAATAGTATAAATCTGAAAACAAATTTAAAAAAATCACCCGTGGAACACAGATTATGAAACAATTTCCAGCACATTGAGAATAGTCTCGAAAGACATCGCCTTTAAATAACAAGAAATAGTATAAATCTGTAAAAAAATTGAAAAAAAAATCACGCTTGGAGCATGGATTGGGAAACAATTTCCAGCACATTGAAAATATTCTCGATAGACATCGCCTTTAAATATCGTGGAATGGTATAAATCCGTAAACAAATTTAAAAAATCAGGCGTGGAGCACAAATTATGAAATAATTTCCAGCACATTGAGAATAGCCTCGAAAGACATCGCCTTTAAATAACGCGAAATTTTATAAAATCCGTAAACAAATTGAAAAAAAAAATCACGCTTGGAGCATAAATTGTGAAACAATTTCCAGCACATTGAAAATAGTCTCGATAGACATCGCCTTTAAAAAACGCGACATAGTATAAATCCGTAAACAAATTGAAAAAAATCACGCGTGGAGCACAGATTATGAAACAATTTCCCGCACAATGAGAATAGCCTCGATAGACATCGCCTTTAAATAACGCGAAATAGTATAAAGACGTAAACAAATTGAAAAAAATCACGCGTTGACCACAGATTATGAAACAATTTCCAGCACATTGAGTATAGCCTTGAGAGACATCACCTTTAAATAACGCAAAATAGTATAAACTGTAATAATTAGTATAAACAAATTGAAAAAAAAATCACGCTTGGAGCATAGATTATGAATCAATTTCCAGCACATTGAAAATAGTCTCGATAGAAATCGCCTTTAAAAAACGCGACATAGTATAAATCCGTAAACAAATTCAAAAAAATCACGCGTGGAGCACAGATTATGAAACAATTTCCAGCACATTGAGTATAGCCTTGACAGACATCACCTTTAAATAACGCGAAATAGTATAAAATGTAATAATTAGTATAAACAAATTGAAAAAAAAATCACGCTTGGAGCATAGATTGTGAAAAAATATCTAGCACATTGAAAATAGTCTCGATAGACATCACCTTTAAATAACGCGAAATAGTATAAATCTGTAAAAAAATTGAAAAAAAAATCACGCTTGGAGCATGGATTGTGAAACAATTTCCAGCACATTGAAAATATTCTCGATAGACATCGCCTTTTAATATCGTGGAATGGTATAAATCCGTAAACAAATTTAAAAAATCACGCGTGGAGCACAAATTATGAAACAATTTCCATATTGAGAATAGTCTCGATAGACATCACCTTTAAAAAACGCGAAATAGTATAAATCTGAAAACAAATTTAAAAAAATCACGCGTGGAGCACAGATTATGAAACAATTTCCAGCACATTGAGAATAGTCTCGATAGACATCACCTTTATATAACGCGAAAGAGTATAAATCTGTAAAAAAATTGAAAAAAAATCACGCTTGGAGCATGGATTGGGAAACAATTTCCAGCACATTGAAAATATTCTCGTGGAGCACAAATTATGAAACAATTTCCAGCACATTGAGAATAGCCTCGATAGACATCACCTTTAAATAACGCGAAATATTATAAATCTGTAAAAAAATTGAAAAAAAAAATCACTCTTGGAGCATGGATTGTGAAACAATTTCCAGCACATTGAAAATATTCTCAATAGACATCACCTTTATATAACGCGAAAGAGTATAAATCTGAAAACAAATTAAAAAAAATCACGCGTGGAGCATAGATTATGAAACAATTTACAGCACATTGAGAATAGTCTCGAAAGACATCGCCTTTAAATAACGCGAAATTTTATAAAATCCGTAAACAAATTGAAAAAAAAATGACGCTTGGAGCATAAATTGTGAAACAATTTCCAGCACATTGATAATAGTCTCGATAGACATCGCCTTTAAAAAACGCGACATAGTATAAATCCGTAAACAAATTCAAAAAAATCACGCGTGGAGCACAGATTATGAAACAATTTCTCGCACAATGAGAATAGCCTCGATAGACATCGCTTTTAAATAACGCGAAATAGTATAAAATGTAGTAATTAGTATAAACAAATTGAAAAAAAATCACGCTTGGAGCATAGATTGTGAATCAATTTCCAGCACATTGAAAATAGTCTCGATAGACATCGCCTTTAAAAAACGCGACATAGTATAAATCCGTAAACAAATTGAAAAAAATCACGCGTTGACCACAGATTATGAAACAATTTCCAGCACATTGAGTATAGCCTTGACAGACATCACCTTTAAATAACGCAAAATAGTATAAAATGTAATAATTAGTATAAACAAATTGAAAAAAAAATCACGCTTTGAGCATAGATTGTGAATCAATTTCCAGCACATTGAAAATAGTCTCGATAGAAATCGCCTTTAAAAAACGCGACATAGTATGAAATGTAATAATTAGTATAAACAAATTGAAAAAAAAATCATGCGTGGAGCACAGATTATGAAACAATTTCCCGCACAATGAGAATAGCCTCGATAGACATCGCCTTTAAATAACGCGAAATAGTATAAAGATGTAAACAAATTGAAAAAAATCTCGCGTTGACCACAGATTACGAAACAATTTCCAGCACATTGAGTATAGCCTTGATAGACATCACCTTTAAATAACGCAAAATAGTATAAAATGTAATAATTAGTATAAACAAATTGAAAAAAAAATCATGCGTGGAGCACAGATTATGAAACAATTTCCCGCACAATGAGAATAGCCTCGATAGACATCGCCTTTAAATAACGCGAAATAGTATAAAGATGTAAACAAATTGAAAAAAATCTCCCGTTGACCACAGATTATGAAACAATTTCCAGCACATTGAGTATAGCCTTGACAAACATCACCTTTAAATAACGCGAAATAGTATAAAATGTAATAATTAGTATAAACAAATTGAAAAAAAAAATCCCGCTTGGAGCGATTGTGAAAAAATATCTAGCACATTGAAAATAGTCTAGATAGACATCACCTTTAAATAATGCGAAATAGTATAAATCTGTAGAAAAATTGAAAAAAAAATCACGCTTGGAGCATGGATTTAGAAACAATTTCCAGCACATTGAAAATATTCTCGATAGACATCGCCTTTAAATATCGTGGAATGGTATAAATCCGTAAACAAATTAAAAAAATCACGCGTGGAGCACAAATTATGAAACAATTTCCAGCACATTGAGAATAGCCTCGATAGACACCACCTTTAAATAACGCAAAATAGTATAAATCTGTAAAAAAATTGAAAAAAAAATCACGCTTGGAGCATGGATTGTGAAACAATTTCCAGCACATTGAAAATATTCTCAATAGACATCACCTTTAAATAACGCGAAATAGTATAAATCTGAAAACAAATTTTAAAAAATCACGCGTGGAGCACAGATTATGAAACAATTTACAGCACATTGAGAATAGTCTCGAAAGACGTCGCCTTTAAATAACGCGAAATTTTATAAAATCCGTAAACAAATTGAAAAAAAATTCACGCTTGGAGCATAAATTGTGAAACAATTTCCAGCACATTGATAATAGTCTGGATAGACATCGCCTTTAAAAAACGCGACATAGTATAAATCCGTAAACAAATTCAAAAAAATCACGCGTGGAGCACAGATTATGAAACAATTTCTCGCACAATGAGAATAGCCTCGATAGACATCGCCTTTAAATAACGCGAAATAGTATAAAATGTAATAATTAGTATAAACAAATTGAAAAAAAAATCACGCTTGGAGCATAGATTGTGAATCAATTTCCAGCACATTGAAAATAGTCTCGATAGACATCGCCTTTAAAAAACGCGACATAGTATAAATCCGTAAACAAATTGAAAAAAATCACGCGTGGAGCACAGATTATTAAACAATTTCCCGCACAATGAGAATAGCCTCGATAGCCATCGCCTTTAAATAACGCGAAATAGTATAAAGACGTAAACAAATTGAAAAAAATCACGCGTTGACCACAGATTATGAAACAATATCCAGCACATTGAGTATAGCCTTGACAGACATCACCTTTAAATAACGCAAAATAGTATAAAATGTAATAATTAGTATAAACAAATTGAAAAAAAAATCACGCTTGGAGCATAGATTGTGAATCAATTTCCAGCACATTGAAAATAGTCTCGATAGACATCGCCTTTAAAAAACGCGAAATAGTATAAATCCGAAAACAAATTTTAAAAAATCACGCGTGGAGCACAGATTATGAAACAATTTCCCGCACAATGAGAATAGCCTCGATAGACATCGCCTTTAAATAACGCGAAATAGTATAAAGATGTAAACAAATTGAAAAAAATCTCGCGTTGACCACAGATTATGAAACAATTTCCAGCACATTGAGTATAGCCTTGACAAACATCACCTTTAAATAACGCGAAATAGTATAAAATGTAATAATTAGTATAAACAAATAGAAAAAAAAATCCCGCTTGGAGCATAGATTGTGAAAAAATATCTAGCACATTGAAAATAGTCTCGATAGACATCACCTTTAAATAACAAGAAATAGTATAAATCTGTAAAAAAATTGAAAAAAACATCACGCTTGGAGCATGGATTGTGAAACAATTTCCAGCACATTGAAAATTTTCTCAATAGACATCACCTTTATATAACGCGAAATAGTATAAATCTAAAAAAAATTAAAAAAAATCACGCGTGGAGCACAGATTATGAAACAATTTACAGCACATTGAGAATAGTCTCGAAAGACATCGCCTTTAAATAACGCGAAATTTTATAAAATCCGTAAACAAATTGAAAAAAAAATCAGGCTTGGAGCATAAATTGTGAAACAATTTCCAGCACATTGATAATAGTCTCGATAGACATCGCCTTTAAAAAACGCGACATAGTATAAATCCGTAAACAAATTCAAAAAAATCACGCGTGGAGCACAGATTATGAATCAATTTCTCGCACAATGAGAATAGCCTCGATAGACATCGCCTTTAAATAACGCGAAATAGTATAACATGTAATAATTAGTATAAACAAATTGAAAAAAAAATCACGCTTGGAGCATAGATTGTGAACCAATTTCCAGCACATTGAAAATAGTCTCGATAGACATCGCCTTTAAAAAACGCGACATAGTATAAATCCGTAAACAAATTGAAAAAAATCACGCATGGAGCACAGATTATGAAACAATTTCCCGCACAATGAGAATAGCCTCGATAGACATCGCCTTTAAATAACGCGAAATAGTATAAAGACGTAAACAAATTGAAAAAAATCACGCGTTGACCACAGATTATGAAACAATTTCCAGCACATTGAGTATAGCCTTGACAGACATCACCTTTAAATAACGCAAAATAGTATAAAATGTAATAATTAGTATAAACAAATTGAAAAAAAATCACGCTTGGAGCATAGATTGTGAATCAATTTCCAGCACATTGAAAATAGTCTCGATAGACATCGCCTTTAAAAAACGCGACATAGTATAAATCCGTAAACAAATTCAAAAAAATCACACTCTAAATTAAAATGTCTGAAATTCAGACACTTAAGTGTCTGAAATGGAGTGTTCAATTTTCAGACATTTTAAAATGTCTGAATTTTTTCAGACACTTTTTCCGTCTGAATTTCAGACACTTCAAACGTCTGAATCGCATCCATTTTTTTGTAAGCATCATACGTAGCCATGTTTGACCACGTTGAATCCTTGAAAAATATTTGGCTGTGGTCCTGCCCCTCCCCCCCCCCCAATACATCCTGATTTTTTTGGTGCTCTCAGTTTTGGTATACAATTTTCGTTACGTTGATAATTTAAATCTTTTACGACATTGTACTGATTATAATCAATATCTTGAACTTCAGGAGTAGAACAAGATTAAAAAACAAAAAATATTTATCTAAATATTAGATTTTTTTAAATTTATTTTGTTTTTAACCTTATTTTACTTTAAAAGTTCAAAATATTGATTATAATCAGTACAATTTCGAAACAGATTTAAAATATAAGCTTTACAAATATTGCACATCAAATTTGGGGGCACTACAGTCGTAGGGGGACGGGGCACTTCCCAGTTTGCCCTTCCTTTAATCAAGAAGTACTTTTGCAAAAAACGCAACCCTGCATTATAGTTGTCTAAATTGAGATGTCCGGTATTCGGGAGTATCCGTTGTGGAGGTTAATGGACATTCTCGAATAGCGAACACCTCTATTTAACGAATACTTTTTTAATCAGCAGACATACATATTTGTATATTTTTACCTCAAAAAAGTAGACATCTCCAATTATCGGACAAATTCCGCGGTCCCGAAGTGTTCGCTATTAAGGGCTTTTAAGGTACATAGATAAATATATATATATATTTTATAATCTTGTCCTACTCTAAAAGTTCAAAATATTTATTATACTCGGTTGAATGTGGAAAAAGATTTAAAATATCAGATGTACGAAAATTGCAAAAATCCCACCCCCCCCCCCACCCCCCCCCCAGAAAAAAAAATGAAAATATAAAAAATATATATTGCCACATAGGCAATTTTACATATACATCACTTGATAATCACAACAGCCATTTAACTATGAATAATGAAAATAAATAAATAAATATTCTACTTTAATAACATTGGGGAAAAAATGACTTTGGTATTTTGTAAAATATATTTGCGTTTTTAAACTTGTCCTACTCTAAAAGTTCAAAACTTTCATTATAATCAGTGCAAGATTTAAGATATCAGCTTTACAAAAATTCATGCAAAATCCCCCCCCCCCCCAAAAAAAAAGAAATGAAAATACTTATTTAAAAATTATGTTTAAAAAAAATTTATATTTCCACATGGGCAAGTTTTTATGTAGATCAGAGGGTACTCACAAAAGCTATTCAACTATCAATAAAAACAAATAAGTACATATTCTATATTAAAAACATGAGGAAAAAATAACTTATGATTTCCAAACTTCTTTCGTCTTAAATATATACAGTAACATATGTCATTTTTGTATTTTTCGTATAAGTGCATATAAATAAAGTTACCACAATTTTAAATACGAAATCTAGTTAGAGGTTTTTACTTTTTCCCATTATAAATTTCAAATTACTTTTTTATTAAAAATAATAAAAAAATCAGTATTAGAGTTGATTGCAAATCAAATACATATGTATATTTTTACAGGCAGCTTCACATAATAGACGAGTCTCATTTACTTTATTTATCTTTTTTTAATCTGCGGTTTTATGCCAGGAAGTAAGAAAGCATTAGGTCATCTTTCAAAGTTTTTTTTTTCTTTACTTCCTTGTGGCCGTCATTTACTGCGAGATAAAAATTATTCATTGAAACTAAGAACTGACATTGAATATATAATTCGTAATAAAAAAGAACGTCATAAGTTTAAAAATATATACTTCTAGAATTAGTGGGGTTTTTTGCGAACAGATTCAAAACTAATTAAATTTCATGCAGGATTTTGTTTAGTACAATAAATAAAATCATAAAATACACTAATTTTACTACTATAAAGAAACTTACTTGAGTTGCTGCAAGAGGTAAGAAATATTCCTCGATTTGAAATTTTAAAAACTACCACAACCACAGTGAGGGAGAAAAACTTTCATCAGTTTAAAAGGTAATCCCATAATACATCCGACTAGCCATATTTAAAGAATGAGATGTTTCATCCTAAAAACAGGACCCGCCAGACAAAAGTTTCTTTTTTTTTTGCCAGCTTCGACAGGACGAAGATGAATAACACAATATTATTGATATAAATTGATACGAGTTAACACTAAGCCCATTGCACACGCTTTGTAGAATTTCCGGGTGTAATCTTCAACCGTCGTCTACTTCTGTTCTGTGTCTATCCCGCCCTTGTACCGACGACAGTTTCTAAGAGACATTTGATGTCGAGCACACACGTCAGATGTATGTATTCAATAAATAAATACTCCAAGTTAATACGAATTAAAATCACAGTACTTCACATTTCGCAAAAAACGAATTAAAATACACGCGTACATAAAAACAAACTTTGTTTGAATTACAACGTATACCACTTCGAACGAAGACATCTAAAACGCATGCGCAACTGGGAGTGCTAGTGCCCCCTGGTGGTTATTGCGTCAGAAGAATCAAAACGTCTTAAATTAAGACACGTTTAAAGCAATGAAGTGTCTTAAAATAAGACGTTTGCGGATATTTTAGACATTATTCTCAGTTCGTTTGCACCATGGTCATAGTAAGACGCTTATGTATCTTAAATTAAGACATCTATAGTGTCTTAATTTTCAGATTAAGACACTTAAGTGTCTAAAATTCTTTTTCAGTCACATATGTGTCTAAATTTAAGACGCTTCTATTTGCAGTGCACGCGTGGAGCACAGATTATAAAACAATTTCCCGCACAATGAGAATAGCCTCGATAGACATCGCCTTTAAATAACGCGAATTAGTATAAAGACGTAAACAAATTGAAAAAAATCACGCGTTGACCACAGATTATGAAACAATTTCCAGCACATTGAGTATAGCCTTGATAGACATCACCTTTAAATAACGCAAAATAGTATAAAATGTAATAATTAGTATAAACAAATTGAAAAAAAATCATGCGTGGAGCACAGATTATGAAACAATTTCCCTCACAATGAGAATAGCCTCGATAGATATCGCCTTTAAATAACGCGAAATAGTATAAAGACGTAAACAAATTGAAAAAATCACGCGTTGAGCACAGATTATGAAACAATTTCCAGCACATTGAGTATAGCCTTGACAGACATCACCTTTAAATAACGCGAAATAGTATAAAATGTAATAATTAGTATAAACAAATTGAAAAAAAATCACGCTTGGAGCATAGATTGTGAATAAATATCTAGCACATTGAAAATAGCGTCGATAGACATCAAATTTAAATAACGCGAAATAGTATAAATCTGTAAAAAAATTGAAAAAAAAATCACGCTTGGAGCATGGATTGTGAAACAATTTCCAGCACATTGAAAATATTCTCGATAGACATCGCCTTTAAATATCGTGGAATGGTATAAATCCGTAAACAAATTTAAAAAATCAGGCGTGGAGCACAAATTATGAAACAATTTCCAGCACATTGAGAATAGCCTTGATAGACATCACCTTTAAATAACGCGAAATAGTATAAAAGGTAATAATTAGTATAAACAAATTGAAAAAAAAATCACGCTTGGAGCATAGATTGTGAATAAATATCTAGCACATTGAAAATAGCGTCGATAGACATCAAATTTAAATAACGCGAAATAGTATAAATCTGTAAAAAAATTGAAAAAAAATCCCTCTTGGAGCATGGATTGTGAAACAATTTCCAGCACATTGAAAATATTCTCAATAGACATCACCTTTAAATCACGCGAAATAGTATAAATCTGAAAACAAATTTTAAAAAATCACGCGTGGAGCAAAGATTATGAAACAATTTCCAGCACATTGAGAATAGCCTTGATAGACATCACCTTTAAATAACGCGAAATAGTATAAAAGGTAATAATTAGTATAAACAAATTGAAAAAAAAATCACGCTTGGAGCATAGATTGTGAATCAATTTCCAGCACATTGAAAATAGTCTCGATAGAAATCGCCTTTAAAAAACGCGACATAGTATAAATCCGTAAACAAATTCAAAAAAATCACGCGTGGAGCAGAGATTATGAAACAATTTCCCGCACAATGAAAATAGCCTCGATAGACATCGCCTTTAAATAACGCAAAATAGTATGAAATGTAATAATTAGTATAAACAAATTGAAAAAAAAATCATGCGTGGAGCACAGATTATGAAACAATTTCCCGCACAATGAGAATAGCCTCGATAGACATCGCCTTTAAATAACGCGAAATAGTATGAAGATGTAAACAAATTGAAAAAAATCTCGCGTTGACCACAGATTATGAAACAATTTCCAGCACATTGAGTATAGCCTTGATAGACATCACCTTTAAATAACGCAAAATAGTATAAAATGTAATAATTAGTATAAACAAATTGAAAAAAAATCATGCGTGGAGCACAGATTATGAAACAATTTCCCGCACAATGAGAATAGCCTCGATAGACATCGCCTTTAAATAACGCGAAATAGTAAAAAGATGTAAACAAATTGAAAAGAATCTCGCGTTGACCACAGATTATGAAACAATTTCCAGCACATTGAGTATAGCCTTGACAAACATCACCTTTAAATAACGCGAAATAGTATAAAATGTAATAATTAGTATAAACAAATTGAAAAAAAAATCCCGCTTGGAGCGATTGTGAAAAAATATCTAGCACATTGAAAATAGTCTCGATAGACATCACCTTTAAATAATGCGAAATAGTATAAATCTGTAGAAAAATTGAAAAAAATATCACGCTTGGAGCATGGATTGGGAAACAATTTCCAGCACATTGAAAATATTCTCGATAGACATCGCCTTTAAATATCGTGGAATGGTATAAATCCGTAAACAAATTTAAAAAATCACGCGTGGAGCACAAATTATGAAACAATATCCAGCACATTGAGAATAGCCTCGATAGACACCACCTTTAAATAACGCGAAATAGTATAAATCTGTAAAAAAATTGAAAAAAAAATCACGCTTGGAGCATGGATTGTGAAACAATTTCCAGCACATTGAAAATATTCTCGATAGACATCGCCTTTAAATAACGCGAAATAGTATAAATCTGTAAAAAAATCTAAAAAAAAATCACGCTTGGAGCATGGATTGTGAAACAATTTCCAGCACATTGAAAATATTCTCTATAGACATCACCTTTAAATAACGCGAAATAGTATAAATCTGAAAACAAATTAAAAAAAATCACGCGTGGAGCACAGATTATGAAACAATTTACAACACATTGAGAATAGTCTCGAAAGACATCGCCTTTAAATAACGCGAAATTTTATAAAATCCGTAAACAAATTGAAAAAAAAATCACGCTTGGAGCATAAATTTTGAAACAATTTCCAGCACATTGATAATAGTCTGGATAGACATCGCCTTTAAAAAACGCGACATAGTATAAATCCGTAAACAAATTCAAAAAAATCCCGCGTGGAGCACAGATTATGAAACAATTTCTCGCACAATGAGAATAGCCTCGATAGACATCGCCTTTAAAAAACGCGACATAGTATAAATCCGTAAACAAATTGAAAAAAATCACGCGTGGAGCACAGATTATGAAACAATTTCCCGCACAATGAGAATAGCCTCGATAGACATCGCCTTTAAATAACGCGAAATAGTATAAAGACGTAAACAAATTGAAAAAAATCACGCGTTGACCACAGATTATGAAACAATTTCCAGCACATTGAGTATAGCCTTGACAGACATCACCTTTAAATAACGCAAAATAGTATAAAATGTAATAATTAGTATAAACAAATTGAAAAAAAAATCACGCTTGGAGCATAGATTGTGAATCAATTTCCTGCACATTGAAAATAGTCTCGATAGACATCGCCTTTAAAAAACGCGACATAGTATAAATCCGTAAACAAATTGAAAAAAATCACGCGTTGAGCACAGATTATGAAACAATTTCCAGCACATTGAGTATAGCCTTGACAGACATCACCTTTAAATAACGCGAAATAGTATAAAATGTAATAATTAGTATAAACAAATTGAAAAAAAATCACGCTTGGAGCATAGATTGTGAAAAAATATCTAACACATTGAAAATAGTGTCGATAGACATCACATTTAAATAACGCGAAATAGTATAAATCTGTAAAAAAATTGAAAGAAAAATCACGCTTGGAGCATGGATTGTGAAACAATTTCCAGCGCATTGAAAATATTCTCGATAGACATCGCCTTTAAATATCGTGGAATGGTATAAATCCGTAAACAAATTTAAAAAATCACGCGTGGAGCACAAATTATGAAACAATTTCCAGCACATTGAGAATAGCCTCGATAGACATCACCTTTAAATAACGCGAAATAGTATAAATCTGTAAAAAAATTGAAAAAAAATCACTCTTGGAGCATGGATTGTGAAACAATTTCCAGCACATAGAAAATATTCTCAATAGACATCACCTTTAAATAACGCGAAATAGTATAAATCTGAAAACAAATTTAAAAAAATCACGCGTGGAGCAAAGATTATGAAACAATTTCCAGCACATTCATTATAGCCTCGATAGACATCACCTTTAAATAACGCGAAATAGTATAAATCCGTAAACAAATTCAAAAAAATCACGCGTGGAGCACAGATTATGAAACAATTTCCCGCACAATGAAAATAGCCTCGATAGACATCGCCTTTAAATAACGCAAAATAGTATGAAATGTAATAATTAGTATAAACAAATTGAAAAAAAAATCATGCGTGGAGCACAGATTATGAAACAATTTCCAGCACATTGAAAATAGTCTCGATAGAAATCGCCTTTAAATAACGCGAAATAGTATAAATCTGAAAACAAATTTAAAAAAATCACGCGTGGAGCAAAGATTATGAAACAATTTCCAGCACATTGATTATAGCCTCGATAGACATCACCTTTAAATAACGCGAAATAGTATAAATCCGTAAACAAATTCAAAAAAATCACGCGTGGAGCACAGATTATGAAACAATTTCCCGCACAATGAAAATAGCCTCGATAGACATCGCCTTTAAATAACGCAAAATAGTATGAAATGTAATAATTAGTATAAACAAATTGAAAAAAAAATCATGCGTGGACACAGATTATGAAACAATTTCCCGCACAATGAGAATAGCCTCGATAGACATCGCCTTTAAATAACGCGAAATAGTATAAAGATGTAAACAAATTGAAAAAAATCTCGCGTTGACCACAGATTATGAAACAATTTCCAGCACATTGAGTATAGCCTTGATAGACATCACCTTTAAATAACGCAAAATAGTATAAAATGTAATAATTAGTATAAACAAATTGAAAAAAAAATCATGCGTGGAGCACAGATTATGAAACAATTTCCCGCACAATGAGAATAGCCTCGATAGACATCGCCTTTAAATAACGCGAAATAGTATAAAGACGTAAACAAATTGAAAAAAATCACGCGTTGACCACAGATTATGAAACAATTTCCAGCACATTGAGTATAGCCTTGACAGACATCACCTTTAAATAACGCAAAATAGTATAAAATGTAATAATTAGTATAAACAGATTGAAAAAAAAAATCACGCTTGGAGCATAGATTGTGAATCAATTTCCAGCACATTGAAAATAGTCTCGATAGACATCGCCTTTAAAAAACGCGACATAGTATAAATCCGTAAACAAATTCAAAAAAATCACGCGTGGAGCACAGATTATAAAACAATTTCCCGCACAATGAGAATAGCCTCGATAGACATCGCCTTTAAATAACGCGAATTAGTATAAAGACGTAAACAAATTGAAAAAAATCACGCGTTGACCACAGATTATGAAACTATTTCCAGCACATTGAGTATAGCCTTGATAGACATCACCTTTAAATAACGCAAAATAGTATAAAATGTAATAATTAGTATAAACAAATTGAAAAAAAAATCATGCGTGGAGCACAGATTATGAAACAATTTCCCGCACAATGAGAATAGCCTCGATAGACATCGCCTTTAAATAACGCGAAATAGTATAAAGACGTAAACAAATTGAAAAAAATCACGCGTTGAGCACAGATTATGAAACAATTTCCAGCACATTGAGTATAGCCTTGACAGACATCACCTTTAAATAACGCGAAATAGTATAAAATGTAATAATTAGTATAAAAAAAATCACGCTTGGAGCATAGATTGTGAAAAAATATCTAGCACATTGAAAATAGTGTCGATAGACATCACATTTAAATAACGCGAAATAGTATAAATCTGTAAAAAAATTGAAAAAAAATCACTCTTGGAGCATGGATTGTGAAACAATTTCCAGCACATTGAAAATATTCTCGATGGACATCGCCTTTAAATATCGTGGAATGGTATAAATCCGTAAACAAATTAAAAAAATCACGCGTGGAGCACAAATTATGAAACAATTTCCAGCACATTGAGAATAGCCTCGATAGACATCACCTTTAAATAACGCGAAATAGTATAAATCTGTAAAAAAATTGAAAAAAAATCACTCTTGGAGCATGGATTGTGAAACAATTTCCAGCACATTGAAAATATTCTCAATAGACATCACCTTTAAATAACGCCAAATAGTATAAATCTGAAAACAAATTTAAAAAAATCACGCGTGGAGCAAAGACTATCAAACAATTTCCAGCACATTGAGAATAGACTCGATAGACATCACCTTTAAATAACGCGAAATAGTATAACTCTGTAAAAAAATTGAAAAAAAAATCACGCTTGGAGCATGGATTGTGAAAATATTTCCAGCACATTGAAAATATTCTCGATAGACATCGCCTTTAAATAACGCGAAATAGTATAAAT
Source organism: Maratus speciosus (assembly GCA_963932465.1). Lineage (NCBI taxonomy): Eukaryota > Metazoa > Arthropoda > Arachnida > Araneae > Salticidae > Maratus > Maratus speciosus. The sequence goes on from OZ010792.1 coordinate 616,944,153, forward strand.
CTGTAAATAATTTAAAAGAAATCACGCGCTGAGCACAGATTATGAAATAATTTCCAGCACATTAAGAATAGTCTCGATAGACACCACCTTTAAAAAACGCGAAATAGTATAAATCTGAAAACAAATTTTAAAAAATCACGCGTGGAGCACAGATTATGAAACAATTTCCAGCACATTGAGAATAGTCTCGAAAGACATCGCCTTTAAATAACGCGAAATTTTATAAAATCCGTAAACAAATTGAAAAAAAAATCACGCTTGGAGCATAAATTGTGAAACAATTTCCCGCACAATGAGAATAGCCTCGATAGACATCGCCTTTAAATAACGCGAAATAGTATAAAATGTAATAATTAGTATAAACAAATTGAAAAAAAAATCACGCTTGGAGCATAGATTGCGAATCAATTTCCAGCACATTGAAAATAGTCTCGTTAGACATCGCCTTTAAAAAACGCGACATAGTATAAATCCGTAAACAAATTGAAAAAAATCACGCGTGGAGCAAAGATTATGAAACAATTTCCCGCACAATGGGAATAGCCTCGATAGACATCGCCTTTAAGTAACGCGAAATAGTATAAAGACGTAAACAAATTGAAAAAAATCCCTCGTTGACCACAGATTATGAAACAATTTCCAGCACAGTGAGTATAGCCTTGATAGACATCACCTTTAAATAACGTGAAATAGTATAAATCTGTAAAAAAATTGAAAAAAAAATCACGCTTGGAGCATGGATTGTGAAACAATTTCCAGCACATTGAAAATATTCTCGATAGACATCGCCTTTAAATATCGTGGAATGGTATAAATCCGTAAACAAATTTAAAAAATCACGCGTGGAGCACAAATTATGAAACAATTTCCAGCACATTGAGAATAGCCTCGATAGACATCACCTTTAAATAACGCGAAATAATATAAATCTGTAAAAAAAATCACGCTTGGAGCATGGATTGTGAAACAATTTCCAGCACATTGAAAAGATTCTCAATAGACATCACCTTTAAATAACGCGAAATAGTATAAATCTGAAAACAAATTTTTAAAAAATCACGCGTGGAGCACAGATTATGAAACAATTTCCAGCACATTGAGAATAGTCTCGATAGACATCACCTTTAAATAACGCGGATTAGTATAAATCCGTAAACAAATTCAAAAAAATCACCCGTGGAGCACAGATTATGAAACAATTTCCAGCACATTGAGAATAGTCTTGAAAGACATCGCCTTTAAATAACGCGAAATTTTATAAAAATCCGTAAACAAATTGAAAAAAAATCACGCTTGGAGCATAAATTGTGAAACAATTTCCAGCACATTGATAATAGTCTCGATAGACATCGCCTTTAAAAAACGCTACATAGTATAAATCCGTAAACAAATTCAAAAAAATCACGCGTGGAGCACAGATTATGAAACAATTTCCCGCACAATGAGAATAGCCTCGATAGACATCGCCTTTAAATAACGCGAAATAGTATAAAATGTAATAATTAGTATAAACAAATTGAAAAAAAATCACGCTTGGAGCATAGATTGTGAATCAATTTCCAGCACATTGAAAATAGTCTCGATAGACATCGCCTTTAAAAAACGCGACATAGTATAAATCCGTAAACAAATTCAAAAAAATCACGCGTGGAGCACAGATTATGAAACAATTTCCCGCACAATGAGAATAGCCTCGATAGACATCGCCTTTAAATAACGCGAAATAGTATAAAGACGTAAACAAATTGAAAAAAAATCACGCGTTGACCACAGATTATGAAACAATTTCCAGCACATTGAGTATAGCCTTGATAGACATCAACTTTAAATAACGCAAAAAAGTATAAAATGTAATAATTAGTATAAACAAATTGAAAAAAAATCATGCGTGGAGCACAGATTATGAAACAATTTCCCGCACAATGAGAATAGCCTCGATAGACATCGCCTTTAAATAACGCGAAATAGTATAAATCTGTAAAAAAATTGAAAAAAAAATCACGCTTGGAGCATGGATTGTGAAACAATTTCCAGCACATTGAGAATAGTCTCGATAGACATCACCTTTAAATAATGCGGATTAGTATAAATCCGTAAACAAATTCAAAAAATCACCCGTGGAGCACAGATTATGAAACAATTTCCAGCACATTGAGAATAGTCTCGAAAGACATCGCCTTTAAATAACGCGAAATTTTATAAAATCCGTAAACATATTGAAAAAAAAATCACGCTTGGAGCATAGATTGTGAAAAAATATCTAGCACATTGAAAATAGTCTCGATAGACATCACCTTTAAATAACGCGAAATAGAATAAATTTGTAAAAAAATTGAAAAAAAAATCACGCTTGGAGCATGGATTGTGAAACAATTTCCAGCACATTGAAAATATTCTCGATAGACATCACCTTTAAATAACGCGAAATAGTATAAATCTGAAAACAAATTTAAAAAAATCACGCGTGGAGCACAGATTATGAAACAATTTCCAGCACATTGAGAATAGCCTCGATAGACATCACCTTTAAATAACGCGAAATAGTATAAATCTGTAAAAAAATTGAAAAAAAAAATCACGCTTGGAGCATGGATTGTGAAACAATTTCCAGCACATTGAAAATATTCTCAATAGACATCACCTTTAAATAACGCGAAATAGTATAAATCTGAAAACAAATTTTAAAAAAATCACGCGTGGAGCACAGATTATGAAACAATTTCCAGCACATTGAGAATAGTCTCGATAGACATCACCTTTAAATAACGCGGATTAGTATAAATCCGTAAACAAATTCAAAAAAATCACCCGTGGAGCACAGATTATGAAACAATTTCCAGCACATTGAGAATAGTCTCGAAAGACATCGCCTTTAAATAACGCGAAATTTTATAAAAATCCGTAAACAAATTGAAAAAAAATCACGCTTGGAGCATAAATTGTGAAACAATTTCCAGCACATTGATAATAGTCTCGATAGACATCGCCTTTAAAAAACGCGACATAGTATAAATCCGTAAACAAATTCAAAAAAATCACGCGTGGAGCACAGATTATGAAACAATTTCCCGCACAATGAGAATAGCCTCGATAGACATCGCCTTTAAATAACGCGAAATAGTATAAAATGTAATAATTAGTATAAACAAATTGAAAAAAAATCACGCTTGGAGCATAGATTGTGAATCAATTTCCAGCACATTGAAAATAGTCTCGATAGACATCGCCTTTAAAAAACGCGACATAGTATAAATCCGTAAACAAATTCAAAAAAATCACGCGTGGAGCACAGATTATGAAACAATTTCCCGCACAATGAGAATAGCCTCGATAGACATCGCCTTTAAATAACGCGAAATAGTATAAAGACGTAAACAAATTGAAAAAAAATCACGCGTTGACCACAGATTATGAAACAATTTCCAGCACATTGAGTATAGCCTTGATAGACATCAACTTTAAATAACGCAAAAAAGTATAAAATGTAATAATTAGTATAAACAAATTGAAAAAAAAATCATGCGTGGAGCACAGATTATGAAACAACTTCCCGCACAATGAGAATAGCCTCGATAGACATCGCCTTTAAATAACGCGAAATAGTATAAATCTGTAAAAAAATTGAAAAAAAAATCACGCTTGTGAAACAATTTCCAGCACATTGAGAATAGTCTCGATAGACATCACCTTTAAATAATGCGGATTAGTATAAATCCGTAAACAAATTCAAAAAATCACCCGTGGAGCACAGATTATGAAACAATTTCCAGCACATTGAGAATAGTCTCGAAAGACATCGCCTTTAAATAACGCGAAATTTTATAAAATCCGTAAACATATTGAAAAAAAAATCACGCTTGGAGCATAGATTGTGAAAAAATATCTAGCACATTGAAAATAGTCTCGATAGACATCACCTTTAAATAACGCGAAATAGAATAAATTTGTAAAAAAATTGAAAAAAAAATCACGCTTGGAGCATGGATTGTGAAACAATTTCCAGCACATTGAAAATATTCTCGATAGACATCACCTTTAAATAACGCGAAATAGTATAAATCTGAAAACAAATTTAAAAAAATCACGCGTGGAGCACAGATTATGAAACAATTTCCAGCACATTGAGAATAGCCTCGATAGACATCACCTTTAAATAACGCGAAATAGTATAAATCTGTAAAAAAATTGAAAAAAAAATCACGCTTGGAGCATGGATTGTGAAACAATTTCCAGCACATAGAAAATATTCTCAATAGACATCACCTTTAAATAACGCGAAATAGTATAAATCTGAAAACAAATTAAAAAAAATCACGCGTGGAGCACAGATTATGAAACAATTTCCAGCACATTGAGAATAGCCTCGACAGACATCACCTTTAAATAACGCGAAATAGTATAAATCTGTAAAAAAATTGAAAAAAAATCACGCATGGAGCATGGATTGTGAAACAATTTCCAGCACATTGAAAATATTCTCGATAGACACCGCCTTTAAATAACGCGAAATAGTATAAATCTGTAAATAATTTAAAAGAAATCACGCGTGGAGCACAGATTATGAAACAATTTCCAGCACATTGAGAATAGTCTCGATAGACATCACCTTTAAAAAACGCGAAATAGTATAAATCTGAAAGCAAATTTTAAAAAATCACGCGTGGAGCACAGATTATGAAACAATTTCCAGCACATTGAGAATAGTCTCGATAGACATCACCTTTAAAAAACGCGAAATAGTATAAATCTGAAAACAAATTTTAAAAAATCACGCGTGGAGCACAGATTATGAAACAATTTCCAGCACATTGAGAATAGTCTCGATAGACATCACCTTTAAATAACGCGGATTAGTATAAATCCGTAAACAAAATTAAAAAAATCACCCGTGGAGAACAGATTATGAAACAATTTCCAGCACATTGAGAATAGTCTCGATAGACATCACCTTTAAAAAACGCGAAATAGTATAAATCTGAAAACAAATTTTAAAAAATCACGCTTGGAGCATAGATTGTTAATCAATTTCCAGCACATTGAAAATAGTCTCGATAGACATCGCCATTAAAAAACGCGACATAGTATAAATCCGTAAACAAATTCAAAAAAATCACGCGTGGAGCACAGATTATAAAACATTTTCCCGCACAATAAGAATAGCCTCGATAGACATCGCCTTTGAATAACGCGAATTAGTATAAAGACGTAAACAAATTGAAAAAAATCATGCGTTGACCACAGATTATGAAACAATTTCCAGCAGATTGACTATAGCCTTGATAGACATCACCTTTAAATAACGCAAAATAGTATAAAATGTAATAATTAGTATAAACAAATTGAAAAAAAAAATCATGCGTGGAGCACAGATTATGAAACAATTTCCCGCACAATGAGAATAGCCTGGATAGACATCGCATTTAAATAACGCAAAATTTTATAAAATCCGTAAACAAATTGAAAAAAAAATCACGCTTGGGGCATAAATTGTGAAACAATTTCCAGCACATTGATAATAGTCTCGATAGACATCGCCTTTAAAAAACGCGACATAGTATTAATCCGTAAACAAATTCAAAAAATCACGCGTGGAGCACAGATTATGAAACAATTTCCAGCACATTGATTATAGCCTTGACAGACATCACCTTTAAATAACGCAAAATAGTATAAAATGTAATAATTAGTATAAACAAATTGAAAAAAAAATCACGCTTGGAGCATAGATTGTGAATCAATTTCCAGCACATTGAAAATAGTCTCGATAGACATCGCCTTTAAAAAACGCGACATAGTATAAATCCGTAAACAAATAAAAAAAAATCACGCGTGGAGCACAGATTATGAAACAATTTCCCGCACAATGAGAATAGCCTCGATAGACATCGCCTTTAAATAACGCGAAATAGTATAAAGACGTAAACAAATTGAAAAAAATCACGCGTTGAGCACAGATTATGAAACAATTTCCAGCACATTGAGTATAGCCTTGACAGACATCACCTTTAAACAACGCGAAATAGTATAAAATGTAATAATTAGTATAAACAAATTGAAAAAAAATCACGTTTGGATCATAGATTGTGAAACAATTTCCAGCACATTGAAAATAGTCTCTATAGACATCGTCTTTAAATAACGAGAAATAGTATAAATCCGTAAACAAATTAAAAAAAATCACGCTTGGAGCCCAGATTATGAAGCAATTTCCAGCACATTCAGAATAGCCTCGATAGACATTACCTTTAAATAACGCGAAATAGTATAAATCTGTAAATAAATTCAAAAAAATCACGCGTGGAGCACAGATTATGAAACAATTTCTCGCACATTTAGAATAGTCTCGATAGACATCACCTTTAAATAACGCGAAATAGTATAAATTTGTAAACAAATTTTAAAAAAATCACGCGTGGAGCACAGATTATGAAGCAATTTCCAGCACATTGAGAATAGTCTCGAAAGACATTGCCTTTAAATAACGCGAAATAGTATAAATCCGTAAACAAATTGAAATAAAAAAAATCACGTTTGGAGCATAGATTGTGAAACAATTTCCAGCACATTGAAAATAGTCTCGATAGACATCGCCTTTAAATAACGCGAAAAGGTATAAATCCGTAAACAAATTCCAAAAAATCACGCGTGGAGCACATATTATGAAACAATTTCCAGCACATTGAGAATAGTCTCGATAGACATCGCCTTTAAATAACGCGAAATAGCATAAATCAGTAAAAAAATTCAAAAAAATCACGCGTGGAGCACATATTATGAAACAATTTCCAGCACATTGAGAATAGTCTCGATAGACATCGCCCTTAAATAACGCGAAATAGCATAAATCAGTAAACAAATTTAAAAAAATCACGCGTCTAGCACAGATTATGAAAAAAATTCCAGCACATTGAAAATAGCCTCGATAGACATCACATTTAAATAATGCGAAATAGTATAAATCTGTAAAGAAATTGAAAAAAAAAATCACGCTTGGAGATTAGATTGTGAAACAATTTCCAGCACATTGAAAATAGTCTCGATAGACTTCGCCTTTAAATAACGCAAAATAGTATAAATCTGTAAATAAATTTTAGAAAAATCACGCATGGAGCACAGATTATGAAACAATTTCCAGCACATTGAAAATAGTCTCGATAGACATCGCCTTTAAATAACGCGAAATAGTATAAATCTGTAAATATATTCTAAAAAATCACGCGTGGAGCACAGATTATGAAACAATTTCTCGCACATTTAGAATAGTCTCGATAGACATAACCTTTAAATAACGCGAAATAGTATAAATCCGTAAACAAATTCAAAAAAATCACGCGTGGAGCACAGATTATGAAACAATTTCCAGCACATTGAGAATAGTCTCGATAGACATCGCCTTTAAATAACGCGAAATCCGTTAACAGATTAAAAAAAATCACGCTTGGAACATAGATTGTGAAACAATTTCCAGCACATTGAAAATAGTCTCGAATGACATCGCCTTTAAATAACGCGAAAATGTATAAATCCGTAAATAAATGCAAAAAAATCAAAGCGTGGAGCACAGATTATGAAACAATTTCCAGCACATTGAGTATAGTCTCGATAGACATCGTCTTTAAATAACGCGAAATAGTATAAATACGTAAACAAATTGAAAAAAAATCACGCGTTGAGCACAGATTATCAAACAATTTCCAGCACATTGAGAATAGTCTCGATAGACATCACCTTTAAAAAACGCGAAATAGTATAAATCTGAAAACAAATTTTAAAAAATCACGCGTGGAGCACAGATTATGAAACAACTTCCAGCACATTGAGAATAGTCTCGATAGACATCACCTTTAAATAACGCGGATTAGTATAAAATGTAATAATTAGTATAAAAAAAATTGAAAAAAAAATCACGCTTGGAGCATAGATTGTTAATCAATTTCCAGCACATTGAAAATAGTCTCGATAGACATCGCCTTTAAAAAACGCGACATAGTATAAATCCGTAAACAAATTCAAAAAAATCACGCGTGGAGCACAGATTATAAAACATTTTCCCGCACAATGAGAATAGCCTCGATAGACATCGCCTTTGAATAACGCGAATTAGTATAAAGACGTAAACAAATTGAAAAAAATCATGCGTTGACCACAGATTATGAAACAATTTCCAGCACATTGAGTGTAGCCTTGATAGACATCACCTTTAAATAACGCAAAATAGTATAAAATGTAATAATTAGTATAAACAAATTGAAAAAAAAAATCATGCGTGGAGCACAGATTATGAAACAATTTCCCGCACAATGAGAATAGCCTGGATAGACATCGCATTTAAATAACGCGAAATAGTATAAAGACGTAAACAAATTGAAAAAAATCATGCGTTGACCACAGATTATGAAACAATTTCCAGCACATTGAGTATAGCCTTGACAGACATCACCTTTAAATAACGCGAAGTAATATAAAATGTAATAATTAGTATAAACAAATTGAAAAAAAAATCACGCTTGGAGCATAGATTGTGAAAAAATATCTAGCACATTGAAAATAGTCTCGATAGACATCTCATTTAAATAACGCGAAATAGTATAAATCTGTAAAAAAATCTAAAAAAAATCACGCTTGGAGCATGGATTGTGAAACAATTTCCAGCACATTGAGAGTAGTCTCGATAGACATCACCTTTAAAAAACGCGAAATAGTATAAATCTGAAAACAAATTTAAAAAAATCACGCGTGGAGCACAGATTATGAAACAATTTCCAGCACATTGAGAATAGTCTCGATAGTCATCACCTTTAAATAACGCGGATTAGTATAAATCCGTAAACAAATTCAAAAAAATCACCCGTGGAGCACAGATTATGAAACAATTTCCAGCACATTGAGAATAGTCTCGAAGACATCGCCTTTAAATAACGCGAAATTTTATAAAATCCGTAAACAAATTGAAAAAAAAATTGCGCTTGGAGCATAAATTGTGAAACAATTTCCAGCACATTGATAATAGTCTCGATAGACATCGCCTTTAAAAAACGCGACATAGTATATATCCGTAAACAAATTCGAAAAAATAACGCGTGGAGCACAGATTATGAAACAATGTCCCGCACAATGAGAATAGCCTCGATAGACTTCGCCTTTAAATAACGCGAAATAGTATAAAATGTAATAATTAGTATAAATAAATTGAAAAAAAAATCACGCTTGGAGCATAGATTGTGAATCAATTTCCAGCACATTGAAAATAGTCTCGATAGACATCGCCTTTAAAAAACGCGACATAGTATAAATCCGTAAACAAATTGAAAAAAATCACGCGTGGAGCAAAGATTATGAAACAATTTCCCGCACAATGGGAATAGCCTCGATAGACATCGCCTTTAAATAACGCGAAATAGTATAAAGACGTAAACAAATTGAAAAAAATCACGCGTCGACCACAGATTATGAAACAATTTTCAGCACATTGAGTATAGCCTTGACAGACATCACCTTTAAATAACGCGAAATAGTATAAAATGTAATAATTAGTATAAACAAATTGAAAAAAAAATCACGCTTGGAGCATAGATTGTGAATCAATTTCCAGCACATTGAAAATAGTCTCGATAGACATCGCCTTTAAAAAACGCGACATAGTATAAATCCGTAAACAAATTCAAAAAAATCACGCGTGGAGCACAGATTATGAAACAATTTCCCGAACAATGAGAATAGCCTCGATAGACATCGCCTTTAAATAACGCGAAATACTATAAAGACGTAAACAAATTGAAAAAAAATCACGCGTTGACCACAGATTATGAAACAATTTCCAGCACATTGAGTATAGCCTTGACAGACATCACCTTTAAATAACGCGAAATAGTATAAAATGTAATAATTAGTATAAACAAATTGAAAAAAAAATCATGCGTGGAGCACAGATTATGAAACAATTTCCCGCACAATGAGAATACCCTCGATAGACATCGCCTTTAAATAACGCGAAATAGTATAAAGACGTAAACAAATTGAAAAAAATCACGCGTTGAGCACAGATTATGAAACAATTTCCAGCACATTGAGTATAGCCTTGACAGACATCACCTTTAAATAACGCGAAATAGTATAAAATGTAATAATTAGTATAAACAAATTGAAAAAAAAATCACGCTTGGAGCATAGATTGTGAAAAAATATCTAGCACATTGAAAATAGTCTCGATAGACATCACCTTTAAATAACGCGAAATAGTATAAATCTGTAAAAAAATTGAAAAAAAAATCACGCTTGGAGCATGGATTGTGAAACAATTTCCAGCACATTGAAAATATTCTCGATAGACATCGCCTTTAAATATCGTGGAATGGTATAAATCCGTAAACAAATTTAAAAAATCACGCGTGGAGCACAAATTATGAAACAATTTCCAGCACATTGAAAATATTCTCAATAGACATCACCTTTAAATAACGCGAAATAGTATAAATCTGCGTGAGCACTAAAAAAACCTAAAAAAAATCACGCTTGGAGCATGGATTGTGAAACAATTTCCAGCACATTGAAAATATTCTCAATAGACATCACGCGGATTAGTATAAATCCGTAAACAAATTCAAAAAAATCACCCGTGGAGCACAGATTATGAAACAATTTCCAGCACATTGAGAATAGTCTCGAAAGACATCGCATTTAAATAACGCGAAATAGTATAAAGACGTAAACAAATTGAAAAAAATCACGCGTTGAGCACAGATTATGAAACAATTTCCCGCACAATGAGAATAGCCTCGATAGACATCGCCTTTGAATAACGCGAATTAGTATAAAGACGTAAACAAATTGAAAAAAATCATGCGTTGACCACAGATTATGAAACAATTTCCAGCACATTGAGTATAGCCTTGATAGACATCACCTTTAAATAACGCAAAATAGTATAAAATGTAATAATTAGTATAAACAAATTGAAAAAAAAATCATGCGTGGAGCACAGATTATGAAACAATTTCCCGCACAATAAGAATAGCCTGGATAGACATCGCATTTAAATAACGCGAAATAGTATAAAGACGTAAACAAATTGAAAAAAATCACGCGTTGAGCACAGATTATGAAACAATTTCCAGCACACTGAGTATAGCCTTGACAGACATCACCTTTAAATAACGCGAAATAGTATAAAATGTAATAATTAGTATAAACAAATTGAAAAAAAAATCACGCTTGGAGAATAGATTGTGAAAAAATATCTAGCACATTGAAAATAGTCTCGATAGACATCTCATTTAAATAACGCGAAATAGTATAAATCTGTAAAAAAATCTAAAAAAAATCATGCTTGGAGCATGGATTGTGAAACAATTTCCAGCACATTGAAAATATTCTCAATAGACATCACGCGGATTAGTATAAATCCGTAAACAAATTCAAAAAAATCACCCGTGGAGCACAGATTATGAAACAATTTCCAGCACATTGAGAATAGTCTCGAAAGACATCGCCTTTAAATAACGCGAAATTTTATAAAATCCGTAAACAAATTGAAAAAAAATCACGCTTGGAGCATAAATTCTGAAACAATTTCCAGCACATTGATAATAGTCTCGATAGACATCGCCTTTAAATAACGCGAAATATTATAAATCTGTAAATAATTTAAAAGAAATCACGCGTGGAGCACAGATTATGAAACAATTTCCAGCACATTGAGAGTAGTCTCGATAGACATCACCTTTAAAAAACGCGAAATAGTATAAATCTGAAAACAAATTTAAAAAAATCACGCGTGGAGCACAGATTATGAAACAATTTCCAGCACATTGAGAATAGTCTCGATAGTCATCACCTTTAAATAACGCGGATTAGTATAAATCCGTAAACAAATTAAAAAAAATCACCCGTGGAGCACAGATTATGAAACAATTTCCAGCACATTGAGAATAGTCTCGAAGACATCGCCTTTAAATAACGCGAAATTTTATAAAATCCGTAAACAAATTGAAAAAAAAATCACGCTTGGAGCATAAATTGTGAAACAATTTCCAGCACATTGATAATAGTCTCGATAGACATCGCCTTTAAAAAACGCGACATAGTATATATCCGTAAACAAATTCGAAAAAATAACGCGTGGAGCACAGATTATGAAACAATGTCCCGCACAATGAGAATAGCCTCGATAGACTTCGCCTTTAAATAACGCGAAATAGTATAAAATGTAATAATTAGTATAAACAAATTGAAAAAAAAATCACGCTTGGAGCATAGATTGTGAATCAATTTCCAGCACATTGAAAATAGTCTCGATAGACATCGATTTTAAAAAACGCGACATAGTATAAATCCGTAAACAAATTGAAAAAAATCACGCGTGGAGCAAAGATTATGAAACAATTTCCCGCACAATGGGAATAGCCTCGATAGACATCGCCTTTAAATAACGCGAAATAGTATAAAGACGTAAACAAATTGAAAAAATTCACGCGTCGACCACAGATTATGAAACAATTTTCAGCACATTGAGTATAGCCTTGACAGACATCACCTTTAAATAACGCGAAATAGTATAAAATGTAATAATTAGTATAAACAAATTGAAAAAAAAATCACGCTTGGAGCATAGATTGTGAATCAATTTCCAGCACATTGAAAATAGTCTCGATAGACATCGCCTTTAAAAAACGCGACATAGTATAAATCCGTAAACAAATTCAAAAAAATCACGCGTGGAGCACAGATTATGAAACAATTTCCCGAACAATGAGAATAGCCTCGATAGACATCGCCTTTAAATAACGCGAAATAGTATAAAGACGTAAACAAATTGAAAAAAATCACGCGTTGACCACAGATTATGAAACAATTTCCAGCACATTGAGTATAGCCTTGACAGACATCACCTTTAAATAACGCGAAATAGTATAAAATGTAATAATTAGTATAAACAAATTGAAAAAAAAATCATGCGTGGAGCACAGATTATGAAACAATTTCCCGCACAATGAGAATACCCTCGATAGACATCGCCTTTAAATAACGCGAAATAGTATAAAGACGTAAACAAATTGAAAAAAATCACGCGTTGAGCACAGATTATGAAACAATTTCCAGCACATTGAGTATAGCCTTGACAGACATCACCTTTAAATAACGCGAAATAGTATAAAATGTAATAATTAGTATAAACAAATTGAAAAAAAAATCACGCTTGGAGCATAGATTGTGAAAAAATATCTAGCGCATTGAAAATAGTCTCGATAGACATCACCTTTAAATAACGCGAAGTAGTATAAATCTGTAAAAAAATTGAAAAAAAATCACGCTTGGAGCATGGATTGTGAAACAATTTCCAGCACATTGAAAATATTCTCGATAGACATCGCCTTTAAATATCGTGGAATGGTATAAATCCGTAAACAAATTTAAAAAATCACGCGTGGAGCACAAATTATGAAACAATTTCCAGCACATTGAGAATAGCCTCGATAGACATCACCTTTAAATAACGCGAAATAGTATAAATCTGTAAAAAAATTGAAAAAAAAATCACGCTTGGAGCATGGATTGTGAAACAATTTCCAGCACATTGAAAATATTCTCAATAGACATCACCTTTAAATAACGCGAAATAGTATAAATCTGAAAACAAATTTAAAAAAATCACGCGTGGAGCACAGATTATGAAACAATTTCCAGCACATTGAGAATAGCCTCGATAGACATCACATTTAAATAACGCGAAATAGTATAAATCTGTAAAAAAATTGAAAAAAAAATCACGCTTGGAGCATGGATTGTGAAACAATTTCCAGCATATTGAAAATATTCTCGATAGACATCGCCTTTAAATAACGCGAAATAGTATAAATCTGTAAATAATTTAAAAGAAATCACGCGTGGAGCACAGATTATGAAACAATTTCCAGCACATTGAGAATAGTCTCGACAGACATCACCTTTAAAAAACGCGAAATAGTATAAATCTGAAAACAAATTTTAAAAAATCACGCGTGGAGCATTGATTATGAAAATATTTCCAGCACATTGAGAATAGTCTCGATAGACATCACCTTTAAAAAACGCGAAATAGTATAAATCTGAAAACAAATTTAAAAAAATCACGCGTGTAGCACAGATTATGAAACAATTTCCAGCACATTGAGAATAGTCTCGATAGACATCACGTTTAAATAACGCGGATTAGTATAAATCCGTAAACAAATTGAAAAAAATCACCCGTGGAGCACAGATTATGAAACAATTTCCAGCACATTGAGAATAGTCTCGAAAGACATCGCCTTTAAATAACGCGAAATTTTATAAAATCCGTAAACAAATTGAAAAAAAAATCACGCTTGGAGCATAGATTGTGAAAAAATATCTAGCACAGTGAAAATAGTCTCGATAGACATCACCTTTAAATAACGCGAAATAGTATAAATCTGTAAAAAAACTGAAAAAAAAATCACGCTTGGAGCATGGATTGTGAAACAATTTCCAGCACATTGAAAATATTTTCGATAGACATCGCCTTTAAATATCGTGGAATGATATAAATCCGTAAACAAATTTAAAAAATCACGCGTGGAGCACAAATTATGAAACAATTTCCAGCACATTGAGAATAGCCTCGATAGACATCACCTTTAAATAACGCGAAATAGTATAAATCTGTAAAAAAATTGAAAAAAAAATCACGCTTGGAGCATGGATTGTGAAACAATTTCCAGCACATTGAAAATATTCTCAATAGACATCACCTTTAAATAACCCGAAATAGTATAAATCTGAAAACAAATTAAAAAAAATCACGCGTGGAGCACAGATTATGAAACAATTTCCAGCACATTGAGAATAGCCTCGATAGACATCACCTTAAAATAACGCGAAATAGTATAAATCTGAAAACAAATTTTAAAAAATCACGCGTGGAGCATTGATTATGAAAATATTTCCAGCACATTGAGAATAGCCTCGATAGACATCACCTTTAAATAACGCGAAATAGTATAAATCTGTAAAAAAAATTGAAAAAAAAATCACGCTTGGAGCATGGATTGTGAAACAATTTCCAGCATATTGAAAATATTCTCGATAGACATCGCCTTTAAATAACGCGAAATAGTATAAATCTGTAAATAATTTAAAAGAAATCACGCGTGGAGCACAGATTATGAAACAATTTCCAGCACATTGAGAATAGTCTCGATAGACATCACCTTTAAAAAACGCGAAATAGTATAAATCTGAAAACAAATTTTAAAAAATCAAGCGTGGAGCATTGATTATGAAAATATTTCCAGCACATTGAGAATAGTCTCGATAGACATCACCTTTAAAAAACGCGAAATAGTATAAATCTGAAAACAAATTTAAAAAAATCACGCGTGTAGCACAGATTATGAAACAATTTCCAGCACATTGAGAATAGTCTCGATAGACATCACGTTTAAATAACGCGGATTAGTATAAATCCGTAAACAAATTCAAAAAAATCACCCGTGGAGCACAGATTATGAAACAATTTCCAGCACATTGAGGATAGTCTCGAAAGACATCGCCTTAAATAACGCGAAATTTTATAAAATCCGTAAACAAATTGAAAAAAAAATCACGCTTGGAGCATAGATTGTGAAAAAATATCTAGCACAGTGAAAATAGTCTCGATAGACATCACCTTTAAATAACGCGAAATAGTATAAATCTGTAAAAAAATTGAAAAAAAATCACGCTTGGAGCATGGATTGTGAAACAATTTCCAGCACATTGAAAATATTCTCGATAGACATCGCCTTTAAATATCGTGGAATGATATAAATCCGTAAACAAATTTAAAAAATCACGCGTGGAGCACAAATTATGAAACAATTTCCAGCACATTGAGAATAGCCTCGATAGACATCACCTTTAAATAACGCGAAATAGTATAAATCTGTAAAAAAATTGAAAAAAAATCACGCTTGGAGCATGGATTGTGAAACAATTTCCAGCACATTGAAAATATTCTCAATAGACATCACCTTTAAATAACCCGAAATAGTATAAATCTGAAAACAAATTTAAAAAAATCACGCGTGGAGCACAGATTATGAAACAATTTCCAGCACATTGAGAATAGCCTCGATAGACATCACCTTTAAATAACGCGAAATAGTATAAATCTGAAAACAAATTTTAAAAAATCACGCGTGGAGCATTGATTATGAAAATATTTCCAGCACATTGAGAATAGCCTCGATAGACATCACCTTTAAATAACGCGAAATAGTATAAATCTGTAAAAAAATTGAAAAAAAAATCAAGCTTGGAGCATGGATTGTGAAACAATTTCCAGCATATTGAAAATATTCTCGATAGACATCGCCTTTAAATAACGCGAAATAGTATAAATCTGTAAATAATTTAAAAGAAATCACGCGTGGAGCACAGATTATGAAACAATTTCCAGCACATTGAGAATAGTCTCGATAGACATCACCTTTAAAAAACGCGAAATAGTATAAATCTGAAAACAAATTTTAAAAAATCACGCGTGAAGCATTGATTATGAAAATATTTCCAGCACATTGAGAATTGTCTCGATAGACATCACCTT
Organism: Maratus speciosus; assembly: GCA_963932465.1. Taxonomy (NCBI): domain Eukaryota; kingdom Metazoa; phylum Arthropoda; class Arachnida; order Araneae; family Salticidae; genus Maratus; species Maratus speciosus. The sequence goes on from OZ010792.1 coordinate 616,960,735, forward strand.
TAAAAAACGCGAAATAGTATAAATCTGAAAACAAATTTAAAAAAATCACGCGTGTAGCACAGATTATGAAACAATTTCCAGCACATTGAGAATAGTCTCGATAGACATCACGTTTAAATAACGCGGATTAGTATAAATCCGTAAACAAATTCAAAAAAATCACCCGTGGAGCACAGATTATGAAACAATTTCCAGCACATTGAGAATAGTCTCGAAAGACATCGCCTTTAAATAACGCGAAATTTTATAAAATCCGTAAACAAATTGAAAAAAAAATCACGCTTGGAGCATAGATTGTGAAAAAATATCTAGCACAGTGAAAATAGTCTCGATAGACATCGCCTTTAAATAACGCGAAATAGTATAAAGACGTAAACAAATTGAAAAAAAATCACGCGTTGACCACAGATTATGAAACAATTTCCAGCACATTGAGTATAGCCTTGACAGACATCACCTTTAAATAACGCGAAATAGTATAAAATGTAATAATTAGTATAAACAAATTGAAAAAAAAAATCATGCGTGGAGCACAGATTATGAAACAATTTCCCGCACAATGAGAATACCCTCGATAGACATCGCCTTTAAATAACGCGAAATAGTATAAAGACGTAAACAAATTGAAAAAAATCACGCGTTGAGCACAGATTATGAAACAATTTCCAGCACATTGAGTATAGCCTTGACAGACATCACCTTTAAATAACGCGAAATAGTATAAAATGTAATAATTAGTATAAACAAATTGAAAAAAAAATCACGCTTGGAGCATAGATTGTGAAAAAATATCTAGCACATTGAAAATAGTCTCGATAGACATCACCTTTAAATAACGCGAAGTAGTATAAATCTGTAAAAAAATTGAAAAAAAAATCACGCTTGGAGCATGGATTGTGAAACAATTTCCAGCACATTGAAAATATTCTCGATAGACATCGCCTTTAAATATCGTGGAATGGTATAAATCCGTAAACAAATTTAAAAAATCACGCGTGGAGCACAAATTATGAAACAATTTCCAGCACATTGAGAATAGCCTCGATAGACATCACCTTTAAATAACGCGAAATAGTATAAATCTGTAAAAAAATTGAAAAAAAAATCACGCTTGGAGCATGGATTGTGAAACAATTTCCAGCACATTGAAAATATTCTCAATAGACATCACCTTTAAATAACGCGAAATAGTATAAATCTGAAAACAAATTAAAAAAAATCACGCGTGGAGCACAGATTATGAAACAATTTCCAGCACATTGAGAATAGCCTCGATAGACATCACCTTTAAATAACGCGAAATAGTATAAATCTGTAAAAAAATTGAAAAAAAAATCACGCTTGGAGCATGGATTGTGAAACAATTTCCAGCATATTGAAAATATTCTCGATAGACATCGCCTTTAAATAACGCGAAATAGTATAAATCTGTAAATAATTTAAAAGAAATCACGCGTGGAGCACAGATTATGAAACAATTTCCAGCACATTGAGAATATTCTCGACAGACATCACCTTTAAAAAACGCGAAATAGTATAAATCTGAAAACAAATTTTAAAAAATCACGCGTGGAGCATTGATTATGAAAATATTTCCAGCACATTGAGAATAGTCTCGATAGACATCACCTTTAAAAAACGCGAAATAGTATAAATCTGAAAACAAATTTAAAAAAATCACGCGTGTAGCACAGATTATGAAACAATTTCCAGCACATTGAGAATAGTCTCGATAGACATCACGTTTAAATAACGCGGATTAGTATAAATCCGTAAACAAATTGAAAAAAATCACCCGTGGAGCACAGATTATGAAACAATTTCCAGCACATTGAGAATAGTCTCGAAAGACATCGCCTTTAAATAACGCGAAATTTTATAAAATCCGTAAACAAATTGAAAAAAAAATCACGCTTGGAGCATAGATTGTGAAAAAATATCTAGCACAGTGAAAATAGTCTCGATAGAAATCACCTTTAAATAACGCGAAATAGTATAAATCTGTAAAAAAACTGAAAAAAAAATCACGCTTGGAGCATGGATTGTGAAACAATTTCCAGCACATTGAAAATATTCTCGATAGACATCGCCTTTAAATATCGTGGAATGATATAAATCCGTAAACAAATTTAAAAAATCACGCGTGGAGCACAAATTATGAAACAATTTCCAGCACATTGAGAATAGCCTCGATAGACATCACCTTTAAATAACGCGAAATAGTATAAATCTGTAAAAAAATTGAAAAAAAAATCACGCTTGGAGCATGGATTGTGAAACAATTTCCAGCACATTGAAAATATTCTCAATAGACATCACCTTTAAATAACCCGAAATAGTATAAATCTGAAAACAAATTTAAAAAAATCACGCGTGGAGCACAGATTATGAAACAATTTCCAGCACATTGAGAATAGCCTCGATAGACATCACCTTGAAATAACGCGAAATAGTATAAATCTGAAAACAAATTTTAAAAAATCACGCGTGGAGCATTGATTATGAAAATATTTCCAGCACATTGAGAATAGCCTCGATAGACATCACCTTTAAATAACGCGAAATAGTATAAATCTGTAAAAAAAATTGAAAAAAGAATCACGCTTGGAGCATGGATTGTGAAACAATTTCCAGCATATTGAAAATATTCTCGATAGACATCGCCTTTAAACAACGCGAAATAGTATAAATCTGTAAATAATTTAAAAGAAATCACGCGTGGAGCACAGATTATGAAACAATTTCCAGCACATTGAGAATATTCTCGATAGACATCACCTTTAAAAAACGCGAAATAGTATAAATCTGAAAACAAATTTTAAAAAATCAAGCGTGGAGCATTGATTATGAAAATATTTCCAGCACATTGAGAATAGTCTCGATAGACATCACCTTTAAAAAACGCGAAATAGTATAAATCTGAAAACAAATTTAAAAAAATCACGCGTGTAGCACAGATTATGAAACAATTTCCAGCACATTGAGAATAGTCTCGATAGACATCACGTTTAAATAACGCGGATTAGTATAAATCCGTAAACAAATTCAAAAAAATCACCCGTGGAGCACAGATTATGAAACAATTTCCAGCACATTGAGGATAGTCTCGAAAGACATCGCCTTAAATAACGCGAAATTTTATAAAATCCGTAAACAAATTGAAAAAAAAATCACGCTTGGAGCATAGATTGTGAAAAAATATCTAGCACAGTGAAAATAGTCTCGATAGGCATCACCTTTAAATAACGCGAAATAGTATAAATCTGTAAAAAAATTGAAAAAAAAATCACGCTTGGAGCATGGATTGTGAAACAATTTCCAGCACATTGAAAATATTCTCGATAGACATCGCCTTTAAATATCGTGGAATGATATAAATCCGTAAACAAATTTAAAAAATCACGCGTGGAGCACAAATTATGAAACAATTTCCAGCACATTGAGAATAGCCTCGATAGACATCACCTTTAAATAACGCGAAATAGTATAAATCTGTAAAAAAATTGAAAAAAAATCACGCTTGGAGCATGGATTGTGAAACAATTTCCAGCACATTGAAAATATTCTCAATAGACATCACCTTTAAATAACCCGAAATAGTATAAATCTGAAAACAAATTTAAAAAAATCACGCGTGGAGCACAGATTATGAAACAATTTCCAGCACATTGAGAATAGCCTCGATAGACATCACCTTGAAATAACGCGAAATAGTATAAATCTGAAAACAAATTTTAAAAAATCTAGCGTGGAGCATTGATTATGAAAATATTTCCAGCACATTGAGAATAGCCTCGATAGACATCACCTTTAAATAACGCGAAATAGTATAAATCTGTAAAAAAAATTGAAAAAAGAATCACGCTTGGAGCATGGATTGTGAAACAATTTCCAGCATATTGAAAATATTCTCGATAGACATCGCCTTTAAACAACGCGAAATAGTATAAATCTGTAAATAATTTAAAAGAAATCACGCGTGGAGCACAGATTATGAAACAATTTCCAGCACATTGAGAATATTCTCGATAGACATCACCTTTAAAAAACGCGAAATAGTATAAATCTGAAAACAAATTTTAAAAAATCAAGCGTGGAGCATTGATTATGAAAATATTTCCAGCACATTGAGAATAGTCTCGATAGACATCACCTTTAAAAAACGCGAAATAGTATAAATCTGAAAACAAATTTAAAAAAATCACGCGTGTAGCACAGATTATGAAACAATTTCCAGCACATTGAGAATAGTCTCGATAGACATCACGTTTAAATAACGCGGATTAGTATAAATCCGTAAACAAATTCAAAAAAATCACCCGTGGAGCACAGATTATGAAACAATTTCCAGCACATTGAGGATAGTCTCGAAAGACATCGCCTTAAATAACGCGAAATTTTATAAAATCCGTAAACAAATTGAAAAAAAAATCACGCTTGGAGCATAGATTGTGAAAAAATATCTAGCACAGTGAAAATAGTCTCGATAGGCATCACCTTTAAATAACGCGAAATAGTATAAATCTGTAAAAAAATTGAAAAAAAAATCACGCTTGGAGCATGGATTGTGAAACAATTTCCAGCACATTGAAAATATTCTCGATAGACATCGCCTTTAAATATCGTGGAATGATATAAATCCGTAAACAAATTTAAAAAATCACGCGTGGAGCACAAATTATGAAACAATTTCCAGCACATTGAGAATAGCCTCGATAGACATCACCTTTAAATAACGCGAAATAGTATAAATCTGTAAAAAAATTGAAAAAAAATCACGCTTGGAGCATGGATTGTGAAACAATTTCCAGCACATTGAAAATATTCTCAATAGACATCACCTTTAAATAACCCGAAATAGTATAAATCTGAAAACAAATTTAAAAAAATCACGCGTGGAGCACAGATTATGAAACAATTTCCAGCACATTGAGAATAGCCTCGATAGACATCACCTTTAAATAACGCGAAATAGTATAAATCTGAAAACAAATTTTAAAAAATCACGCGTGGAGCATTGATTATGAAAATATTTCCAGCACATTGAGAATAGCCTCTATAGACATCACCTTTAAATAACGCGAAATAGTATAAATCTGTAAAAAAATTGAAAAAAAAATCAAGCTTGGAGCATGGATTGTGAAACAATTTCCAGCATATTGAAAATATTCTCGATAGACATCGCCTTTAAATAACGCGAAAGAGTATAAATCTGTAAATAATTTAAAAGAAATCACGCGTGTAGCACAGATTATGAAACAATTTCCAGCACATTGAGAATAGTCTCGATAGACATCACGTTTAAATAACGCGGATTAGTATAAATCCGTAAACAAATTCAAAAAAATCACCCGTGGAGCACAGATTATGAAACAATTTCCAGCACATTGAGAATAGTCTCGAAAGACATCGCCTTTAAATAACGCGAAATTTTATAAAATCCGTAAACAAATTGAAAAAAAAATCACGCTTGGAGCATAGATTGTGAAAAAATATCTAGCACAGTGAAAATAGTCTCGATAGACATCACCTTTAAATAACGCGAAATAGTATAAATCTGTAAAAAAATTGAAAAAAAAATCACGCTTGGAGCATGGATTGTGAAACAATTTCCAGCACATTGAAAATATTCTCGATAGACATCGCCTTTAAATATCGTGGAATGATATAAATCCGTAAACAAATTTAAAAAATCACGCGTGGAGCACAAATTATGAAACAATTTCCAGCACATTGAGAATAGCCTCGATAGACATCACATTTAAATAACGCGACATAGTATAAATCCGTAAACAAATTGAAAAAAATCACGCGTGGAGCAAAGATTATGAAACAATTTCCCGCACAATGGGAATAGCCTCGATAGACATCGCCTTTAAATAACGCGAAATAGTATAAAGACGTAAACAAATTGAAAAAAATCACGCGTCGACCACAGATTATGAAACAATTTTCAGCACATTGAGTATAGCCTTGACAGACATCACCTTTAAATAACGCGAAATAGTATAAAATGTAATAATTAGTATAAACAAATTGAAAAAAAAATCACGCTTGGAGCATAGATTGTGAATCAATTTCCAGCACATTGAGAATAGTCTCGATAGACATCACCTTTAAAAAACGCGAAATAATATAAATCTGAAAACAAATTTTAAAAAATCACGCGTGGAGCACAGATTATGAAACAATTTCCAGCACATTGAGAATAGTCTCGAAGGACATCACCTTTAAAAAACGCGAAATAGTATAAATCTGAGAACAAATTTTAAAAAATCACGCGTGGAGCACAGATTATGAAACAATTTCCAGCACATTGAGAATAGTCTCGATAAACATCACCTTTAAATAACGCGGATTAGTATAAATCCGTAAACAAATTCAAAAAAATCACCCGTGGAGCACAGATTATGAAACAATTTCCAGCACATTGAGAATAGTCTCGATAGACATCACCTTTAAAAAACGCGAAATAGTATAAATCTGAAAACAAATTATAAAAAATCACGCGTGGAGCACAGATTATGAAACAACTTCCAGCACATTGAGAATAGTCTCGATAGACATCACCTTTAAATAACGCGGATTAGTATAAATCCGTAAACAAATTCAAAAAAATCACCCGTGGAGCACAGATTATGAAACAATTTCCAGCACATTGAGAATAGTCTCGATAGACATCACCTTTAAAAAACGCGAAATAGTATAAATCTGAAAACAAATTATAAAAAATCACGCGTGGAGCACAGATTATGAAACAACTTCCAGCACATTGAAAATAGTCTCGACAGATATCTCATTTAAATAACGCGAAATAGTATAAATCTGTAAAAAAATCTAAAAAAAAATCACGCTTGGAGCATGGATTGTGAAACAATTTCCAGCACATTGAAAATATTCTCAATAGACATCACCTTTAAATAACGCGGATTAGTATAAATCCGTAAACAAATTCAAAAAAATCACGCGTTGACCACAGATTATGAAACAATTTCCAGCACATTGAGTATAGCCTTGACAGACATCACCTTTAAATAACGCAAAATAGTATAAAATGTAATAATTAGTATAAACAAATTGAAAAAAAAATCACGCGTGGAGCACAGATTATGAAACAATTTCCCGCACAATGAGAATAGCCTCGATAGACATCGCCTTTAAATAACGCGAAATAGTATAAAGACGTAAACAAATTGAAAAAATCACGCGTTGAGCACAGATTATGAAACAATTTCCAGCACATTGAGTATAGCCTTGACAGACATCACCTTTAAATAACGCGAAATAGTATAAAATGTAATAATTAGTATAAACAAATTGAAAAAAAAATCACGCTTGGAGCATAGATTGTGAAAAATTATCTAGCACAGTGATAATAGTCTCGATAGACATCACCTTTAAATAACGCGAAATAGTATAAATCTGTAAAAAAATTGAAAGAAAATCACGCTTGGAGCATGGATTGTGAAACAATTTCCAGTACATTGAAAATATTCTCGACAGACATCGCCTTTAAATATCGTGGAATGATATAAATACGTAAACAAATTTAAAAAATCACGCGTGGAGCACAAATTATGAAACAAGTTCCAGCACATTGAGAATAGCCTCGATAGACATCACCTTTAAATAACGCGAAATAGTATAAATCTGTAAAAAAATTGAAAAAAAAATCACGCTTGGAGCATGGATTGTGAAACAATTTCCAGCACATTGAAAATATTCTCAATAGACATCACCTTTAAATAACCCGAAATAGTATAAATCTGAAAACAAATTAAAAAAAATCACGCGTGGAGCACAGATTATGAAACAATTTCCAGCACATTGAGAATAGCCTCGATAGACTTCACCTTTAAATAACGCGAAATAGTATAAATCTGTAAAAAAATTGAAAAAAAAAATCACGCTTGGAGCATGGATTGTGAAACAATTTCCAGCACATTGAAAATATTCTCGATAGACATCGCCTTTTAAAAACGCGAAATAGTATAAATCTGAAAACAAATTTTAAAAAATCACGCGTGGAGCACAGATTATGAAACAATTTCCAGCACATTGAGAATAGTCTCGATAGACATCACCTTTAAATAACGCGGATTAGTATAAATCCGTAAACAAATTCAAAAAAATCACGCGTGGAGCACAGATTATGAAACAATTTCCAGCACATTGAGAATAGTCTCGATAGACATCACTTTTAAATAACGCGGATTAGTATAAATCCGTAAACAAATTCAAAAATATCACCCGTGGAGCACAGATTATGAAACAATTTCCAGCACATTGAGAATAGTCTCGATAGACATCACCTTTAAAAAACGCGAAATAGTATAAATCTGAAAACAAATTTTAAAAAATCACGCGTGGAGCACAGATTATGAAACAACTTCCAGCACATTAAGAATAGTCTCGATAGACATCACCTTTAAATAACGCGGATTAGTATAAATCCGTAAACAAATTCAAAAAAATCACCCGTGGAGCACAGATTATGAAACAATTTCCCGCACAATGAGAATAGCCTCTCTAGACATCGCCTTTAAATAACGCGGATTAGTATAAATCCGTAAACAAATTCAAAAAAATCACCCGTGGAGCACAGATTATGAAACAATTTCCAGCACATTGAGAATAGTCTCGATAGACATCACCTTTAAAAAACGCGAAATAGTATAAATCTGAAAACAAATTTTAAAAAATCACGCGTGGAGCACAGATTATGAAACAACTTCCAGCACATTGAGAATAGTCTCGATAGACATCACCTTTAAATAACGCGGATTAGTATAAATCCGTAAACAAATTCAAAATATCACCCGTGGAGCACAGATTATGAAACAATTTCCCACACAATGAGAATAGCCTCGATAGACATCGCCTTTAAATAACGCGAAATAGTATAAAATGTAATAATTAGTATAAACAAATTGAAAAAAAAAATCACGCTTGGAGCATAGATTGTGAATCAATTTCCAGCACATTGAAAATAATCTCGATAGACATCGCCTTTAAAAAACGCGACATAGTATAAATCCGTAAACAAATTTAAAAAAATCAGGCGTGGAGCACAGATTATGAAACAATTTCTTGCACAATGAGAATAGCCTCGATAGACATCGCCTTTAAATAACGCGAAATAGTATAAAGACGTAAACAAATTGAAAAAAATCACGCGTTGAGCACAGATTATGAAACAATTTCCAGCACACTGAGTATAGCCTTGACAGACATCACCTTTAAATAACGCGAAATAGTATAAAATGTAATAATTAGTATAAACAAATTGAAAAAAAATCACGCTTGGAGCATAGATTGTGAAAAAATGTCTAGCACATTGAAAATAGTCTCGATAGACATCTCATTTAAATAACGCGAAATAGTAGAAATCTGTAAAAAAATCTAAAAAAAAATCACGCTTGGAGCATAGATTGTGAAACAATTTCCAGCACATTGAAAATAGTCTCGATAAACATCGCCTTTAAATAACGCGAAATAGTATAAATCCGTAAACAAATTCAAAAAAATCACCCGTGGAGCACAGATTATGAAACAATTTCCAGCACATTGAGAATAGCCTCGAAAGACATCGCCTTTAAATAACGCGAAATTTTATAAAATCCGTAAACAAATTGAAAAAAAAATCACGCTTGGAGCATAAATTGTGAAACAATTTCCAGCACATTGATAATAGTCTCGATAGACATCGCCTTTAAAAAACGCGACATAGTATAAATCCGTAAACAAATAAAAAAAAATCACGCGTGGAGCACAGATTATGAAACAATTTCCCGCACAATGAGAATAGCCTCGATAGACATCGCCTTTAAATAACCCGAAATAGCATAAATACGTAAACAAATGGAAAAAAATCACGCGTTGAGCACAGATTATGAAACAATTTCCAGCACATTGAGTATAGCCTTGACAGACATCACCTTTAAATAACGCGAAATAGTATAAAATGTAATAATTAGTATAAACAAATTGAAAAAAAAATCACGCTTGGAGCATAGATTGTGAAAAAATATCTAGCACATTGAAAATAGTGTCGATAGACATCACCTTTAAATAACGCGAAATAGTATAAATCTGAAAACAAATTTAAAAAAATCACGCGTGGAGAAAAGATTATGAAACAATTTCCAGCACATTGAGAATAGCCTCGATAGACATCACCTTTAAATAACGCGAAATAGTATAACTCTGTAAAAAATTTGAAAAAAAATCACGCTTGGAGCATGGATTGTGAAAATATTTCCAGCACATTGAAAATATTCTCGATAGACATCACCTTTAAATAACGCGGATTAGTATAAATCCGTAAACAAATTCAAAAAAATCACCCGTGGAGCACAGATTATGAAACAATTTCCAGCACATTGAGAATAGTCTCGAAAGACATCGCCTTTAAATAACGCGAAATTTTATAAAATCCGTAAACAAATTGAAAAAAAAATCACGCGTGGAGCACAGATTATTAAACAATTTCCCGCACAATGAGAATAGACTCGATAGACATCACCTTTAAATAACGCGAAATAGTATAAAGACGTAAACAAATTGAAAAAAATCACGCGTTGACCACAGATTATGAAACAATTTCCAGCACATTGATTATAGCCTTGACAGACATCACCTTTAAATAACGCAAAATAGTATAAAATGTAATAATTAGTATAAACAAATTGAAAAAAAAAATCACGCTTGGAGCATAGATTGTGAATCAATTTCCAGCACATTGAAAATAGTCTCGATAGACATCGCCTTTAAAAAACGCGACATAGTATAAATCCGTAAACAAATAAAAAAAAATCACGCGTGGAGCACAGATTATGAAATAATTTCCCGCACAATGAGAATAGCCTCGATAGACATCGCCTTTAAATAACGCGAAATAGTATAAAGACGTAAACAAATTGAAAAAAATCACGCGTTGAGCACAGATTATGAAACAATTTCCAGCACATTGAGTATAGCCTTGACAGACATCACCTTTAAATAACGCGAAATAGTATAAAATGTAATAATTAGTATAAACAAATTGAAAAAAAAATCACGCTTGGAGCATAGATTGTGAAAAAATATGTAGCACATTCAAAATAGTGTCGATAGACATCACCTTTAAATAACGCGAAATAGTATAAATCTGAAAACAAATTTTAAAAAATCACGCGTGGAGCAAAGATTATGAAACAATATCCAGCACATTGAGAATAGCCTCGATAGACATCACCTTTAAATAACGCGAAATAGTATAACTCTGTAAAAAAATTGAAAAAAAATCACGCTTGGAGCATGGATTGTGAAAATATTTCCAGCACATTGAAAATATTCTCGATAGACATCACCTTTAAATAACGCTGATTAGTATAAATCCGTAAACAAATTCAAAAAATCACGCGTGGAGCACAAATTATGAAACAATTTCCAGCACATTGAGAATAGCCTCGATAGACATCACCTTTAAATAACGCGAAATAGTATAAATCTGTAAAAAAATTGAAAAAAAAAATCACGCTTGGAGCATGGATTGTGAAACAATTTCCAGCACATTGAAAATATTCTCAATAGACATCACCTTTAAATAACGCGAAATAGTATAAATCTGAAAACAAATTAAAAAAAATCACGCGTGGAGCACAGATTATGAAACAATTTCCAGCACATTGAAAATAGCCTCGATAGACATCACCTTTAAATAACGCGAAATAGTATAAATCTGTAAAAAAAATTAAAAAAAAACTCACGCTTGGAGCATGGATTGTGAAACAATTTCCAGCACATTGAAAATATTCTCGATAGACATCGCCTTTAAATAACGCGAAATAGTATAAATCTGTAAATTATTTAAAAGAAATCACGCGTGGAGCACAGATTATGAAACAATTTCCAGCACATTGAGAATAGTCTCGATAGACATCACCTTTAAAAAACGCGAAATTTTATAAAATCCGTAAACAAATTGAAAAAAATCACGCTTGGAGCATAAATTGTGAAACAATTTCCCGCACAATGAGAATAGCCTCGATAGACATCGCCTTTAAATAACGCGAAATAGTATAAAGACGTAAACAAATTGAAAAAAATCACGCGTTGACCACAGATTATGAAACAATTTCCAGCACATTGAGTATAGCCTTGACAGACATCACCTTTAAATAACGCAAAATAGTATAAAATGTAATAATTAGTATAAACAAATTGAAAAAAAAATCATGCGTGGAGCACAGATTATGAAACAATTTCCCGCACAATGAGAATAGCCTCGATAGACATCGCCTTTAAATAACGCGAAATAGTATAAAGACGTAAACAAATTGAAAAAAATCACGCGTTGAGCACGGATTATGAAACAATTTCCAGCACATTGAGTATAGCCTTGACAGACATCACCTTTAAATAACGCGAAATAGTATAAAATGTAATAATTAGTATAAACAAATTGAAAAAAAAATCACGCTTGGAGCATAGATTGTGAAAAAATATCTAGCACATTTAAAATAGTCTCGATAGACATCACCTTTAAATAACGCGAAATAGTATAAATCTGTAAAAAAATTGAAAAAAAAATCACGCTTGGAGCATGGATTGTGAAACAATTTCCAGCACATTGAAAATATTCTCGATAGACATCGCCTTTAAATATCGTGGAATGGTATAAATCCGTAAACAAATTTAAAAAATCACGCGTGGAGCACAAATTATGAAACAATTTCCAGCACATTGATTATAGCCTCGATAGACATCACCTTTAAATAACGTGAAATAGTATAAATCTGTAAAAAAATTGAAAAAAAAATCACGCTTGGAGCATGGATTGTGAAACAATTTCCAGCACATTGAAAATATTCTCAATAGACATCACCTTTAAATAACGCGAAATAGTATAAATCTGAAAACAAATTTAAAAAAATCACGCGTGGAGCACAGATTATGAAACAATTTCCAGCACATTGATAATAGTCTCGATAGACATCGCCTTTAAAAGACGCGACATAGTATTAATCCGTAAACAAATTCAAAAAAATCGCGCGTGGATCACAGATTATGAAACAATTTCCCGCAGACTGAGAATAGCCTCGATAGACATCGCCTTTAAATAACGCGAAATAGTATAAAATGTAATAATTAGTATAAACAAATTGAAAAAAAATCACGCTTGGAGCATAGATTGTGAATCAATTTCCAGCACATTGAAAATAGTCTCGATAGACATCGCCTTTAAAAAACGCGACATAGTATAAATCCGTAAACAAATTGAAAAAAATCACGCGTAGAGCACAGATTATGAAACAATTTCCAGCACATTGAGTATAGCCTTGACAGACATCATCTTTAAATAACGCGAAATAGTATAAAATGTAATAATTAGTATAAACAAATTGAAAAAAAAATCACGCTTGGAGCATAGATTGTGAAAAAATATCTAGCACATTGAAAATAGTGTCGATAGACATCACCTTTAAATAACGCGAAATAGTATAAATCTGAAAACAAATTTAAAAAAATCACGCGTGGAGCAAAGATTATGAAACAATTTCCAGCACATTGAGAATAGCCTCGATAGACATCACCTTTAAATAACGCGAAATAGTATAACTCTGTAAAAAAATTGAAAAAAAGTCACGCTTGGAGCATGGATTGTGAAAATATTTCCAGCACATTGAAAATATTCTCGATAGACATCACCTTTAAATAACGCGGATTAGTATAAATCCGTAAAAAAATTCAAAAAAATCACCCGTGGAGCACAGATTATGAAACAATTTCCAGCACATTGAGAATAGTCTCGAAAGACATCGCCTTTAAATAACGCGAAATTTTATAAAATCCGTAAACAAATTGAAAAAAAAATCACTCTTGGAGCATAAATTGTGAAACAATTTCCAGCACATTGATAATAGTCTCGATAGACATCGCCTTTAAAAAACGCGACATAGTATTAATCCGTAAAATATTCAAAAATATCACGCGTGGAGCACAGATTATGAAACAATTTCCCGCACAATGAGAATAGCCTCGATAGACATCGCCTTTAAATAACGCGAAATAGTATAAAATGTAATAATTAGTATAAACAAATTGAAAAAAAAATCACGCTTGGAGCATAGATTGTGAATCAATTTCCAGCACATTGAAAATAGTCTCGATAGACATCGCCTTTAAAAAACGCGACATAGTATAAATCCGTAAACAAATTGAAAAAAATCACGCGTGGAGCACAGATTATGAAACAATTTCGCGCACAATGAGAATAGACTCGATAGACATCGCCTTTAAATAACGCGAAATAGTATAAAGACGTAAACAAATTGAAAAAAATCACGCGTCGACCACAGATTATGAAACAATTTCCAGCACATTGATTATAGCCTTGACAGACATCACCTTTAAATAACGCAAAATAGTATAAAATGTAATAATTAGTATAAACAAATTGAAAAAAAAATCACGCTTGGAGCATAGATTGTGAATCAATTTCCAGCACATTGAAAATAGTCTCGATAGACATCGCCTTTAAAAAACGCGACATAGTATAAATCCGTAAACAAATAATAAAAAATCACGCGTGGAGCACAGATTATGTAACAATTTCCCGCACAATGAGAATAGCCTCGATAGACATCGCCTTTAAATAACGCGAAATAGCATAAATACGTAAACAAATGGAAAAAAATCACGCGTTGAGCACAGATTATGAAACAATTTCCAGCACATTGATTATAGCCTTGACAGACATCACCTTTAAATAACGCGAAATAGTATAAAATGTAATAAGTAGTATAAACAAATTGAAAAAAAAATCACGCTTGGAGCATAGATTGTGAAAAAATATCTAGCACATTGAAAATAATGTCGATAGACATCACCTTTAAATAACGCGAAATAGTATAAATCTGTAAATAATTTAAAAGAAATCACGCGTGGAGCACAGATTATGAAACAATTTCCAGCACATTGAGAATAGTCTCGATAGACATCACCTTTAAAAAACGCGAAATAGTATAAATCTGAAAACAAATTTTAAAAAATCACGCGTGGAGCATTGATTATGAAAATATTTCCAGCACATTGAGAATAGTCTCGATAGACATCACCTTTAAAAAACGCGAAATAGTATAAATCTGAAAACAAATTTAAAAAAATCACGCGTGTAGCACAGATTATGAAACAATTTCCAGCACATTGAGAATAGTCTCGATAGACATCACGTTTAAATAACGCGGATTAGTATAAATCCGTAAACAAATTGAAAAAAATCACCCGTGGAGCACAGATTATGAAACAATTTCCAGCACATTGAGAATAGTCTCGAAAGACATCGCCTTTAAATAACGCGAAATTTTATAAAATCCGTAAACAAATTGAAAAAAAAATCACGCTTGGAGCATAGATTGTGAAAAAATATCTAGCACAGTGAAAATAGTCTCGATAGACATCACCTTTAAATAACGCGAAATAGTATAAATCTGTAAAAAAACTGAAAAAAAAATCACGCTTGGAGCATGGATTGTGAAACAATTTCCAGCACATTGAAAATATTCTCGATAGACATCGCCTTTAAATATCGTGGAATGATATAAATCCGTAAACAAATTTAAAAAATCACGCGTGGAGCACAAATTATGAAACAATTTCCAGCACATTGAGAATAGCCTCGATAGACATCACCTTTAAATAACGCGAAATAGTATAAATCTGTAAAAAAATTGAAAAAAAAATCACGCTTGGAGCATGGATTGTGAAACAATTTCCAGCACATTGAAAATATTCTCAATAGACATCACCTTTAAATAACCCGAAATAGTATAAATCTGAAAACAAATTAAAAAAAATCACGCGTGGAGCACAGATTATGAAACAATTTCCAGCACATTGAGAATAGCCTCGATAGACATCACCTTGAAATAACGCGAAATAGTATAAATCTGAAAACAAATTTTAAAAAATCACGCGTGGAGCATTGATTATGAAAATATTTCCAGCACATTGAGAATAGCCTCGATAGACATCACCTTTAAATAACGCGAAATAGTATAAATCTGTAAAAAAAATTGAAAAAAAAATCACGCTTGGAGCATGGATTGTGAAACAATTTCCAGCATATTGAAAATATTCTCGATAGACATCGCCTTTAAATAACGCGAAATAGTATAAATCTGTAAATAATTTAAAAGAAATCACGCGTGGAGCACAGATTATGAAACAATTTCCAGCACATTGAGAATAGTCTCGATAGACATCACCTTTAAAAAACGCGAAATAGTATAAATCTGAAAACAAATTTTAAAAAATCACGCGTGAAGCATTGATTATGAAAATATTTCCAGCACATTGAGAATTGTCTCGATAGACATCACCTTTAAAAAACGCGAAATAGTATAAATCTGAAAACAAATTTAAAAAAATCACGCGTGTAGCACAGATTATGAAACAATTTCCAGCACATTGAGAATAGTCTCGATAGACATCACGTTTAAATAACGCGGATTAGTATAAATCCGTAAACAAATTCAAAAAAATCACCCGTGGAGCACAGATTATGAAACAATTTCCAGCACATTGAGAATAGTCTCGAAAGACATCGCCTTTAAATAACGCGAAATTTTATAAAATCCGTAAACAAATTGAAAAAAAAATCACGCTTGGAGCATAGATTGTGAAAAAATATCTAGCACAGTGAAAATAGTCTCGATAGACATCACCTTTAAATAACGCGAAATAGTATAAATCTGTAAAAAAATTTTAAAAAAAATCACGCTTGGAGCATGGATTGTGAAACAATTTCCAGCACATTGAAAATATTCTCGATAGACATCGCCTTTAAATATCGTGGAATGATATAAATCCGTAAACAAATTTAAAAAATCACGCGTGGAGCACAAATTATGAAACAATTTCCAGCACATTGAGAATAGCCTCGATAGACATCACCTTTAAATAACGCGAAATAGTATAAATCTGTAAAAAAATTGAAAAAAAAATCACGCTTGGAGCATGGATTGTGAAACAATTTCCAGCACATTGAAAATATTCTCAATAGACATCACCTTTAAATAACCCGAAATAGTATAAATCTGAAAACAAATTTAAAAAAATCACGCGTGGAGCACAGATTATGAAACAATTTCCAGCACATTGAGAATAGCCTCGATAGACATCACATTTAAATAACGCGACATAGTATAAATCCGTAAACAAATTGAAAAAAATCACGCGTGGAGCAAAGATTATGAAACAATTTCCCGCACAATGGGAATAGCCTCGATAGACATCGCCTTTAAATAACGCGAAATAGTATAAAGACGTAAACAAATTGAAAAAAAATCACGCGTCGACCACAGATTATGAAACAATTTTCAGCACATTGAGAATAGTCTCGATAGACATCACCTTTAAAAAACGCGAAATAGTATAAATCTGAAAACAAATTATAAAAAATCACGCGTGGAGCACAGATTATGAAACAATTTCCAGCACATTGAGAATAGTCTCGATAAACATCACCTTTAAATAACGCGGATTAGTATAAATCCGTAAACAAATTCAAAAAAATCACCCGTGGAGCACAGATTATGAAACAATTTCCAGCACATTGAGAATAGTCTCGATAGACATCACCTTTAAAAAACGCGAAATAATATAAATCTGAAAACAAATTTTAAAAAATCACGCGTGGAGCACAGATTATGAAACAATTTCCAGCACATTGAGAATAGTCTCGAAGGACATCACCTTTAAAAAACGCGAAATAGTATAAATCTGAAAACAAATTTTAAAAAATCACGCGTGGAGCACAGATTATGAAACAATTTCCAGCACATTGAGAATAGTCTCGATAAACATCACCTTTAAATAACGCGGATTAGTATAAATCCGTAAACAAATTCAAAAAAATCACCCGTGGAGCACAGATTATGAAACAATTTCCAGCACATTGAGAATAGTCTCGATAGACATCACCTTTAAATAACGCGGATTAGTATAAATCCGTAAACAAATTCAAAAAAATCACCCGTGGAGCACAGATTATGAAACAATTTCCCGCACAATGAGAATAGCCTCGATAGACATCGCCTTTAAATAACGCGAAATAGTATAAAATGTAATAATTAGTATAAACAAATTGAAAAAAAATCACGCTTAGAGCATAGATTGTGAAAAAATATCTAGCACATTGAAAATAGTCTCGATAGATATCTCATTTAAATAACGCGAAATAGTATAAATCTGTAAAAAAATCTTTAAAAAAATCACGCTTGGAGCATGGATTGTGAAACAATTTCCAGCACATTGAAAATATTCTCAATAGACATCACCTTTAAATAACGCGGATTAGTATAAATCCGTAAACAAATTCAAAAAAATCACGCGTTGACCACAGATTATGAAACAATTTCCAGCACATTGAGTATAGCCTTGACAGACATCACCTTTAAATAACGCAAAATAGTATAAAATGTAATAATTAGTATAAACAAATTGAAAAAAAAATCACGCGTGGAGCACAGGTTATGAAACAATTTCCCGCACAATGAGAATAGCCTCGATAGACATCGCCTTTAAATAACGCGAAATAGTATAAAGACGTAAACAAATTGAAAAAAATCACGCGTTGAGCACAGATTATGAAACAATTTCCAGCACATTGAGTATAGCCTTGACAGACATCACCTTTAAATAACGCGAAATAGTATAAAATGTAATAATTAGTATAAACAAATTGAAAAAAAAATCACGCTTGGAGCATAGATTGTGAAAAAATATCTAGCACAGTGAAAATAGTCTCGATAGACATCACCTTTAAATAACGCGAAATAGTATAAATCTGTAAAAAAATTGAAAAAAAATCACGCTTGGAGCATGGATTGTGAAACAATTTCCAGTACATTGAAAATATTCTCGACAGACATCGCCTTTAAATATCGTGGAATGATATAAATACGTAAACAAATTTAAAAAATCACGCGTGGAGCACAAATTATGAAACAATTTCCAGCACATTGAGAATAGCCTCGATAGACATCACCTTTAAATAACGCGAAATAGTATAAATCTGTAAAAAAATTGAAAAAAAAATCACGCTTGGAGCATGGATTGTGAAACAATTTCCAGCACATTGAAAATATTCTCAATAGACATCACCTTTAAATAACCCGAAATAGTATAAATCTGAAAACAAATTAAAAAAAATCACGCGTGGAGCACAGATTATGAAACAATTTCCAGCACATTGAGAATAGCCTCGATAGACTTCACCTTTAAATAACGCGAAATAGTATAAATCTGTAAAAAAATTGAAAAAAAAATCACGCTTGGAGCATGGATTGTGAAACAATTTCCAGCACATTGAAAATATTCTCGATAGACATCGCCTTTTAAAAACGCGAAATAGTATAAATCTGAAAACAAATTTTAAAAAATCACGCGTGGAGCACAGATTATGAAACAATTTCCAGCACATTGAGAATAGTCTCGATAGACATCACCTTTAAATAACGCGGATTAGTATAAATCTGAAAACAAATTTTAAAAAATCACGCGTGGAGCACAGATTATGAAACAACTTCCAGCACATTGAGAATAGTCTCGATAGACATCACCTTTAAATAACGCGGATTAGTATAAATCCGTAAACAAATTCAAAATATCACCCGTGGAGCACAGATTATGAAACAATTTCCCACACAATGAGAATAGCCTCGATAGACATCGCCTTTAAAAAACGCGACATAGTATAAATCCGTAAACAAATTTAAAAAAATCAGGCGTGGAGCACAGATTATGAAACAATTTCTTGCACAATGAGAATAGCCTCGATAGACATCGCCTTTAAATAACGCGAAATAGTATAAAGACGTAAACAAATTGAAAAAAATCACGCGTTGAGCACAGATTATGAAACAATTTCCAGCACACTGAGTATAGCCTTGACAGACATCACCTTTAAATAACGCGAAATAGTATAAAATGTAATAATTAGTATAAACAAATTGAAAAAAAAACACGCTTGGAGCATAGATTGTGAAAAAATGTCTAGCACATTGAAAATAGTCTCGATAGACATCTCATTTAAATAACGCGAAATAGTAGAAATCTGTAAAAAAATCTAAAAAAAAATCACGCTTGGAGCATAGATTGTGAAACAATTTCCAGCACATTGAAAATAGTCTCGATAAACATCGCCTTTAAATAACGCGAAATAGTATAAATCCGTAAACAAATTCAAAAAAATCACCCGTGGAGCACAGATTATGAAACAATTTCCAGCACATTGAGAATAGTCTCGAAAGACATCGCCTTTAAATAACGCGAAATTTTATAAAATCCGTAAACAAATTGAAAAAAAAATCACGCTTGGAGCATAAATTGTGAAACAATTTCCAGCACATTGATAATAGTCTCGATAGACATCGCCTTTAAATGACGCGACATAGTATTAATCCGTAAACAAATTCAAAAAAATCACGCGTGGAGCACAGATTATGAAACAATTTCCCGCAGAATGAGAATAGCCTCGATAGACATCGCCTTTAAATAACGCGAAATAGTATAAAATGTAATAATTAGTATAAACAAATTGAAAAAAAAATCACGCTTGGAGCATAGATTGTGAATCAATTTCCAGCACATTGAAAATAGTCTCGATAGACATCGCCTTTAAAAAACGCGACATAGTATAAATCCGTAAACAAATAAAAAAAAATCACGCGTGGAGCACAGATTATGAAACAATTTCCCGCACAATGAGAATAGCCTCGATAGACATCGCCTTTAAATAACCCGAAATAGCATAAATACGTAAACAAATGGAAAAAAATCACGCGTTGAGCACAGATTATGAAACAATTTCCAGCACATTGAGTATAGCCTTGACAGACATCACCTTTAAATAACGCGAAATAGTATAAAATGTAATAATTAGTATAAACAAATTGAAAAAAAAATCACGCTTGGAGCATAGATTGTGAAAAAATATCTAGCACATTGAGAATAGCCTCGATAGACATCACCTTTAAATAACGCGAAATAGTATAACTCTGTAAAAAAATTGAAAAAAAATCACGCTTGGAGCATGGATTGTGAAAATATTTCCAGCACATTGAAAATATTCTCGATAGACATCACCTTTAAATAACGCGGATTAGTATAAATCCGTAAACAAATTCAAAAAAATCACCCGTGGAGCACAGATTATGAAACAATTTCCAGCACATTGAGAATAGTCTCGAAAGACATCGCCTTTAAATAACGCGAAATTTTATAAAATCCGTAAACAAATTGAAAAAAAAATCACGCGTGGAGCACAGATTATTAAACAATTTCCCGCACAATGAGAATAGACTCGATAGACATCGCCTTTAAATAACGCGAAATAGTATAAAGACGCAAACAAATTGAAAAAAATCACGCGTTGACCACAGATTATGAAACAATTTCCAGCACATTGATTATAGCCTTGACAGACATCACCTTTAAATAACGCAAAATAGTATAAAATGTAATAATTAGTATAAACAAATTGAAAAAAAAATCACGCTTGGAGCATAGATTGTGAATCAATTTCCAGCACATTGAAAATAGTCTCGATAGACATCGCCTTTAAAAAAAGCGACATAGTATAAATCCGTAAACAAATAAAAAAAAATCACGCGTGGAGCACAGATTATGAAATAATTTCCCGCACAATGAGAATAGCCTCGATAGACATCGCCTTTAAATAACGCGAAATAGTATAAAGACGTAAACAAATTGAAAAAAATCACGCGTTGAGCACAGATTATGAAACAATTTCCAGCACATTGAGTATAGCCTTGACAGACATCACCTTTAAATAACGCGAAATAGTATAAAATGTAATAATTAGTATAAACAAATTGAAAAAAAAATCACGCTTGGAGCATAGATTGTGAAAAAATATGTAGCACATTCAAAATAGTGTCGATAGACATCACCTTTAAATAACGCGAAATAGTATAAATCTGAAAACAAATTTTAAAAAATCACGCGTGGAGCAAAGATTATGAAACAATTTCCAGCACATTGAGAATAGCCTCGATAGACATCACCTTTAAATAACGCGAAATAGTATAACTCTGTAAAAAAATTGAAAAAAAATCACGCTTGGAGCATGGATTGTGAAAATATTTCCAGCACATTGAAAATATTCTCGATAGACATCACCTTTAAATAACGCTGATTAGTATAAATCCGTAAACAAATTCAAAAAATCACGCGTGGAGCACAAATTATGAAACAATTTCCAGCACATTGAGAATAGCCTCGATAGACATCACCTTTAAATAACGCGAAATAGTATAAATCTGTAAAAAAATTGAAAAAAAAAATCACGCTTGGAGCATGGATTGTGAAACAATTTCCAGCACATTGAAAATATTCTCGATAGACATCGCCTTTAAATAACGCGAAATAGTATAAATCTGTAAATAATTTAAAAGAAATCACGCGTGGAGCACAGATTATGAAACAATTTCCAGCACATTGAGAATAGTCTCGATAGACATCACCTTTAAAAAACGCGAAATTTTATAAAATCCGTAAACAAATTGAAAAAAATCACGCTTGGAGCATAAATTGTGAAACAATTTCCCGCACAATGAGAATAGCCTCGATAGACATCGCCTTTAAATAACGCGAAATAGTATAAAGACGTAAACAAATTGAAAAAAATCAAGCGTTGACCACAGATTATGAAACAATTTCCAGCACATTGAGTATAGCCTTGACAGACATCACCTTTAAATAACGCAAAATAGTATAAAATGTAATAATTAGTATAAACAAATTGAAAAAAAAATCATGCGTGGAGCACAGATTATGTAACAATTTCCCGCACAATGAGAATAGCCTCGATAGACATCGCCTTTAAATAACGCGAAATAGTATAAAGACGTAAACAAATTGAAAAAAATCACGCGTTGAGCACAGATTATGAAACAATTTCCAGCACATTGAGAATAGCCTCGATAGACTTCACCTTTAAATAACGCGAAATAGTATAAATCTGTAAAAAAATTGAAAAAAAAAATCACGCTTGGAGCATGGATTGTGAAACAATTTCCAGCACATTGAAAATATTCTCGATAGACATCGCCTTTTAAAAACGTGAAATAGTATAAATCTGAAAACAAATTTTAAAAAATCACGCGTGGAGCACAGATTATGAAACAATTTCCAGCACATTGAGAATAGTCTCGATAGACATCACCTTTAAATAACGCGGATTAGTATAAATCCGTAAACAAATTCAAAAAAATCACGCGTGGAGCACAGATTATGAAACAATTTCAAGCACATTGGAATAGTCTCGATAGACATCACCTTTAAAAAACGCGAAATAGTATAAATCTGAAAACAAATTTTAAAAAATCACGCGTGGAGCACAGATTATGAAACAACTTCCAGCACATTAATAATAGTCTCGATAGACATCACCTTTAAATAACGCGGATTAGTATAAATCCGTAAACAAATTCAAAAAAATCACCCGTGGAGCACAGATTATGAAACAATTTCCCGCACAATGAGAATAGCCTCTCTAGACATCGCCTTTAAATAACGCGGATTAGTATAAATCCGTAAACAAATTCAAAAAAATCACCCGTGGAGCACAGATTATGAAACAATTTCCAGCACATTGAGAATAGTCTCGATAGACATCACCTTTAAAAAACGCGAAATAGTATAAATCTGAAAACAAATTTTAAAAAATCACGCGTGGAGCACAGATTATGAAACAACTTCCAGCACATTGAGAATAGTCTCGATAGACATCACCTTTAAATAACGCGGATTAGTATAAATCCGTAAACAAATTCAAAATATCACCCGTGGAGCACAGATTATGAAACAATTTCCCACACAATGAGAATAGCCTCGATAGACATCGCCTTTAAAAAACGCGACATAGTATAAATCCGTAAACAAATTTAAAAAAATCAGGCGTGGAGCACAGATTATGAAACAATTTCTTGCACAATGAGAATAGCCTCGATAGACATCGCCTTTAAATAACGCGAAATAGTATAAAGACGTAAACAAATTGAAAAAAATCACGCGTTGAGCACAGATTATGAAACAATTTCCAGCACACTGAGTATAGCCTTGACAGACATCACCTTTAAATAACGCGAAATAGTATAAAATGTAATAATTAGTATAAACAAATTGAAAAAAAATCACGCTTGGAGCATAGATTGTGAAAAAATGTCTAGCACATTGAAAATAGTCTCGATAGACATCTCATTTAAATAACGCGAAATAGTAGAAATCTGTAAAAAAATCTAAAAAAAAATCACGCTTGGAGCATAGATTGTGAAACAATTTCCAGCATATTGAAAATAGTCTCGATAAACATCGCCTTTAAATAACGCGAAATAGTATAAATCCGTAAACAAATTCAAAAAAATCACCCGTGGAGCACAGATTATGAAACAATTTCCAGCACATTGAGAATAGTCTCGAAAGACATCGCCTTTAAATAACGCGAAATTTTATAAAATCCGTAAACAGATTGAAAAAAAAATCACGCTTGGAGCATAAATTGTGAAACAATTTCTAGCACATTGATAATAGTCTCGATAGACATCGCCTTTAAAAGACGCGACATAGTATTAATCCGTAAACAAATTCAAAAAAATCACGCGTGGAGCACAGATTATGAAACAATTTCCCGCAGAATGAGAATAGCCTCGATAGACATCGCCTTTAAATAACGCGAAATAGTATAAAATGTAATAATTAGTATAAACAAATTGAAAAAAAAATCACGCTTGGAGCATAGATTGTGAATCAATTTCCAGCACATTGAAAATAGTCTCGATAGACATCGCCTTTAAAAAACGCGACATAGTATAAATCCGTAAACAAATAAAAAAAAATCACGCGTGGAGCACAGATTATGAAACAATTTCCCGCACAATGAGAATAGCCTCGATAGACATCGCCTTTAAATAACCCGAAATAGCATAAATACGTAAACAAATGGAAAAAAATCACGCGTTGAGCACAGATTATGAAACAATTTCCAGCACATTGAGTATAGCCTTGACAGACATCACCTTTAAATAACGCGAAATAGTATAAAATGTAATAATTAGTATAAACAAATTGAAAAAAAAATCACGCTTGGAGCATAGATTGTGAAAAAATATCTAGCACATTGAGAATAGCCTCGATAGACATCACCTTTAAATAACGCGAAATAGTATAACTCTGTAAAAAAATTGAAAAAAAATCACGCTTGGAGCATGGATTGTGAAAATATTTCCAGCACATTGAAAATATTCTCGATACACTGTAAAAAAAAATCTGTAATCCTACAAAACTAGTTTTTGTAAAACTACAGAAATCTGTATGTTTACTAGAATTTTATCTGTAACCGGGTAAAATATTTACCACTCGCATAGTACAAATACATGAAATATCTTAGTCGCACCTGTCAGCCAATGAGAAAGGACTTCAATGATGACGTAATGACTGTTCACGCATCCACAGAGGTGTTCAAGGCATCCATCTTGATTATGATTTCAAATTAGGTAAGTAAGTATTTCTTCTTTATGAGTTAAATTTTGTTATATTTCCTTGATTCCTAATAAGTAAAAATGAACTACACAGTAAGACCGTTTGATTTCGAATTATAATGTAACATGATTTTAGTAGGTATTAATGCGTAATCATCCTATTATTTTATTGTTAAATATTTATCATTCAGTCAAATGGCTATTCTTTACATCGTTGTTTATTACATGCGTGCAATTTCTAATGTTTAATGTAATAAATAAAATTTTATTGCAATATGGTTAGCAGATTAAATATTTTATTTTTAATTAGTGATACAATGAATAGTACTCCCCCTCTTTGACTGATAATGAAGGCCAAATATTCCACTATTCTTCTGCAGAATACTTAAAATGTATACCAAAATTATCTTTCTTAATATTAGAGTCGTGCTGTGTAATCGGTATTTATTATACTAGATTCCGATATCGGGTCGGGTTTACTTTACTTTTTTGGTTCGGATCGGGTCGGTTTGGGTTTTAAATGTTGTGTGTCGGGTTCGGGTTGACTGATTATTCAAAAGAATGTCCAAAATATTTTTTTTTCAGGTTAAAAATCTAGGTATAGGGCAGATGTGCCAGTAATGGATAAAATTCAAAATTTTTTGTTTATAAAAAAAAAAAAAAAAATTAAACAATAAAAATTTTACTTTAAAAATTTTCTTCATAAACACCCCCCCCCCCCCCTTCACCGCTTACATACTTTATAATCTGTGTTATTGTTGATACTCTCAATCAAACCAATTAGGAAGCAAAAAGTGATCCTTCGAAGTTCCACTGTTTTTCATTTATGTTGGTGAACATGCAAAGAGCTGGTTTAACTTAATAAATTTTATATATTCTTTTACTTTCCTGCAAAATTTGTTTTTGTTTTGGTAGTAATAAAAATTTTTGAATCTGATCATTCTAGACATTTCATCAATCGCACACTAGATGAAGCAATGGTAGCCCAATCTCTAGTTGAAAAAAGTTGCATAAGATTTCAATTGTATAAAGTAAAAGATTATTTCAAGAATCAGAAGTAATTTTGCTTCATATGCTTTCTGAATATTAATGACTTGTTTATGCATAGATGTAATAGTTTCCCTATTTATGGAACATTATACTGTATATTATCCATAATATAAACTAAGCCTTCAAGCATGGATTAAACTAAGCATGGGACAAATTTTGAAACTTGCAATTTCTTTAATTATAAAATTTTTTCTGAAATTATGTTTCTATATTGTTAAAGGACATTAGAAAGTGTTTCATTTTGTATTCTATAAACTGAAATATTGTTTTTGTGTCAAACAAAGTTCATTTTCTTATTTTTGTAAAAGGTGTCCCATTCCTCCATACTCTCTCCTATGCTTCTAACTCTGAATACTGGGCACTTCTCTATCTATATACACGTATCATGGGTATGTGTTTTAAAACTATCAGAAATATTATACATGTGTTTGCGTGTATATGAAAAATGAAATGTTGGTAATATTTTTTTCCAATTCCTAGAGAAGAATAAATGGTTAACTGTGCCTTAAATAAAAAGAATTTATCACATTTCGTATGTACTTTTTATTTCTTAACCTTTAACTGATGTTACCGATCTCTCAGACCGCAGCTTTTTTAATTTTTATAGTTTTGCCATTTTTTATATACTTGCAATTTTCAGTTTAACTACAAACACTACCGAAATTTTGTTCCGTTTTGAACTTCAGTGTTATCACCAGACACTTTTGAATAGGTGAATTTTAATTATAAAAATCCTGCACAAAAAGTTTAGTACAAAAACACCATCCTATGAGTTAATCGTGCCTTTTATTCATCTTTCGATAAAGCGGTCTCACAGACAACTTCACACTAGTTGACTTCACACTAGTTGTGAAAATTTCTGTGACATCAGTTAAAGGTTAAGGAGTAAATTTAATAATAGCTCATTCATATTGAAATATGTATTTATTTTATCTGAAAAATTGTTCTGCTCAAACTTTTTGTGAAAAATCTTAGACTTGGAAAAAACCTAAATATAAACATTTGCATTTTAATTTTACGATAGTTTCTGAGCGATAAAATGCCGAGTTTTTACTTTCTCATGCAAAGAGAGATATAGGGTAGGTAGGGGTAAAGATACGAGAGGGGAAAAAATACGCACCGGCTGATTTCATATGAAGGAACATTTCGGCTCTCATGACCAATAGGTGGCAGTTTTGTTTCAAGTGTACTAGTTATTTGTTTAAACATTTGATAAAAGTAGCAATTTGTGCTAAGAAAATGAGGTAAGTTTAAATTTTTGAATTTTGATCTAATATTTTTAAAATTTCACTTTATTCTTTAGCTGACAGTACCTGGAATTTTTACAAATCCAAAATTTTAGTGGAGATCGAAAGATTTTTAGCTTCTAAATGCGGTAGTTTGCCTCGATTACATTTGTTTATACTTATGGGTAGCCGGTTAAGCAAAATACTGCAGAATAGGGTAAAAGTACGCATCCTTCTTGGGACAAAGATACGCACATGTTTAAGATACGGGACATTGCCCTATCGTTTTAGCTAGATGCAAAGCTTTCCACAATTTCTAAATTTGTGTTATATAAAATATAATAGCTACTTAACTAATATAAGTTAGTAAACTACATTTTTCTTTTTCTAGTTAAGTTTTTTTTTATATAGAACTTAGGTATCTACCTACCTACTTTTAAAAATCAATATTGTTTCATGAATCGCTTTTGTTTTAAACCTTAATCCTTAACTCCTGTTAACGGTCTCACCGACCACTGCAATATTCAGTTTTCACAGTTTAACTCTTAATTTTCAATTTAAGTAGTTATGTTAGTTTAATTTTGATTAGTTTGGTAAATTAGAATTTTAGCTGAAGACTTCTGAATGCTGGAAATTTTACTATAATAGTCCTTTGCATAAAGTTTAGCGCAGAAAGCGCCTCTTATGAGTCAGTCAACCATTTTATTCAATTAACGATTAAGCGGTCTTGGAGACCACTTACAGTATTTATGAAACAATTTTTTTCACAACAGTTAGAGATTAACTGCTATTTGCGATCTCGCAGACCGCTGTTTTTTCATGGTCTAGTTTAGAATTTTCAGTTTAAATACTATCGAAATTTACTAATTATTTTACATTACTCATTCATTTTAGTGAAAATGGGACAAACTCCGGCCGTAATGGGGCAAAAATGCGCATTGCGTATCTTTACCTCATCACTGCGTACTTTTAGCCCAGCCAATGGGGCAAAGATACGCAGAGCAATGTTTTTTAAAAATTACAATTTCTCACGGAATTATAATTTGACAGAATGTCGTTTGATAGTGGAACGTGCCTAAGGTTTTAATACAATATTTTAATCAGTCGTCACATAAGTTTAGATCAATGTGTTCGTTAAAAATCAAAATTAATAAGTGCGTAACTTTAGCCCCCACCTATCCTACATCACTTAGGTGTGTCATGTGATTGTGAGCCATGTTGAGGACAACTTGTCACCAAGCGTCATTGAGATCAACCATGATGGTGAATATCGATGGCGCTTTTTAACAAGCTGTCCTCACTTCAAATACTTGTGGGCATATGATACCCGCATATGTTTGAATATTAAAGTATATACATTTGTCCATTTTCCTACATAAAACATAAATTTTTATTAGAGATGTAATTGTAGATTACATTTCATAATATCAATAAAACACGATTTCCTTTCCTTTTATTTCGGGTTCGGGTTGAAATAAGTCTTGGTTGAGTTGCAGGTTGCCGAAAATTATTTTGGCTGATTCTGGTCAGGTTGCGAATCGAGAAAATATTTTTGGAGGGTTCGGGTCGAGTTGCGGGTTGACTTAAGTATAATATTCGGTTTTGTGCCTGGTGCAACTTGACACGTGCAGGACTACTCTGTAGTCGGTAAATTTTCAATATATCAGGATTCGTACGGTCCTTAAAAGTACTTGCATTTTTCAAAAGGATTTTTTTTGCTTGAAAGTGCTCATTTTCATACAAAATTTTAAAAGTTCTTAAAAGTGCTTTACTGTCATATTATTTCTTAATCGGGGGTGGAACTCTTCTGCATTTCTTTTCATTTCTGATTTAAAAAATAAAGATAAAAACGCCATTGTGCTAACCTGTCTTCTGAAATTTCACCTCCCCTTTTTACTCCCTTCTCCACAATACCAAAGTTTAAACTGTTTAAAACTTTTTTTTTTATCCTTTAACTGATGTTAACGGTCTCACAGACCAGTGCTTTTTTCAATTTTCATAGTTTTAACTTACAAATTTCAGTTTATCTACAAACACTACTGAAATTTTGTTTCGTTTGAAACTTTAGTATTAATACCAGAGACTTTTGAATAGATGAATTTTAATTATAACACACCTGTGCAAAAAGTTTAGTACAAAAACAACATCCTATAAGTTTATCGCGGCTTTTATTCATCTTTCGTTGGAGCGGTCTCACAGACCGCTTCACACTAATTATGTGACAATTTCTTTCACATCAGTTAAAGGTTAAAAAAAATTGCTCTACTGTATTTGTTACTTTAAGTGAATAAATAATCAGTCCTAAATTTCATTAACTATTCATTCCATCATATCCGTTTGATTAAAATTTTATCTGAATTTCACCTTCAAAATTTCGCTTCCCCGTTTTCTTCACCTCTCACAGTAATACTTAATATAATACTTAAAGTTTCAAAACTCTTTAAAACTGCTTAAATAATAATAAAAAAAAAATCTGTTCTGTTTCATTTTATTGTCACAATAAATAATCAAGATTTTTCTTCCTACTCGAAATTGGCATCCCCCCCCCCAAAAAAAAAAAAAAACTTAGAGCACATACAGTTTTAAAGTCTTTAAAACTCTTCATAGACCAGTGGTAGGGGAGGAAAAAAGGGCCGCATTTGGAATTAATTAGGGGAAAGCTGGAAATTTTTTTAATCCCTTTATTTTAAGTCTAGAATGAATGTACTAAGTTTTCTCCCTCTTACTAGGTGAGTGGTTGAAGATATGTACAGATTTTTAGTCAAAAAACACATTTTTATTAATTACCATAGCAATATCTAAAAAAACTAACTCTATCAAAAACATTGTCAATACAGATGTTGTAGAGGTTAAAATTCTGATTGAAATGTGTACTTAATATTTTTGTTGAAATTTTACAATTATAATGCAAAGTTTTGCCTAATTCGTAAATCAAGTGATTGAAGCCAGAACAGACGAGGTTCAGTTCACCCTGTTTCTAATTTATATATATTTTTTAATTTATTGAGGTATTATTTGAGGATTTTGTAATTATTTTAGGCTTTATTTTGGATATTTTCAGAGTTATGGCTTAAACTCTTGATTACGGATTATAGCCCAGTGGTAGGAAATGAAAAAAAAGGCCGAATTCGGAATTAAATACGGGAAAGCTGGAAATTGTTTTAATCCCTTGGACGTAGGTCAGAAGTAAACGTACTAAGCCGCCCTACTAGGTGCGGCTTTGCCGCTACGAACAAATAGATAACTTAAAAAGTGCATTATTTCATGATTTTTAGCATATTTCAAAAAGGATTTGTAAATGATGGGAAATATTGTTTATGATCTCTGATATTGTATTTGAATTATGCGTCGTATTTAATTTGACATACATAGTGAATAACAGTGCGTATGCATCACATTTAAGGAGGTCGAAAATAGTGGGGAGGAGCGAGGGAACAAATGAGTGTGCAGGATTCTTGTCGCTAGAGGAATTATAGGTCAACCAATAGCACGATTTTAAACTTCGATATTTTACGAAAAGGACTAAGATGGTTTTAATAAAAATTATTTTCGACTAGTATACGAGCATCTTAAGTTAAGTTCATAAAATTTTAAAACCTTCGTAATATTGAAAAAAAGCTTTACTTTTTAACTAAGGTTTAAGGTTGGCGATATCAGTTGAAAAATGGCATGTAAAACGGCTGTCAATTATGTACCTCTTTCTCGATAAGTACTAAAATATAATCCTCAAAATATACAAAATAAAGCATTAATATAATTACAAAAACATCGCGAGGGCCTCAAAATCTTAAAGAAAATACATGTATGTAATAAACGGAGGCAGGGCGGATTGATAACTCTCTCTCTTGATTAGTGGTTAAGGCAAAATTTAGAAATAGAATTGCGACCTTAATGTTCAGAAAAAATATTAATATAGGTACTCATTTTATTCAGAATTGCAAATTTTACGACATTTGTATTGACAATGTGTTTGAAAGAATTAATTGTTCTGTGATATTGTTAAGATAATTTAAAAAAAAAGTGTTTTTCGACTATAAATATGTACATATTTTCTAATGTTCACCTAGTACGTGGGATAAAACTTAGTATTTTCATTTTAGACCTAAACGGAAGGGATTAAAACAATTTCCAGATTCCCACCCACATAATTGTGAATTACATCCCCCCGATCACGGGTCTTTGAAATAGAATTGTGACAATGTTCAACAAAAATATTAAATGTAGTTCTCATTTTACTCGGAATTTTAAGCTGACGACGAGCTGAACACGGAAATTGCAAAAGCTAAATTTCATTCCAGATTTCAAAGTGCTGCCATTTGCAAAATGACGTCAGCGTTACGCACATATATATATTTGTTTTTTATAATATAGTTAGATATAGATTTTATTTTCATATCAAAATCTTGGTGGTTTTTTTTTTCTTTTCAAACTAATTTTTTTCACCCTTAAATCCATTTATATCTGAACCAAATCAATACTCGATCATTTCAAAGCTACTGTATAACATTAAGTGTGTATTTTTCAATAATATATACGTAATGTGAGTCGTACAGTAAAATACGCAGAAAAGTGACTTCGGACAGTGAATTTTTTTAAAAGATTAATTTTGTATTTTTTTAAATGTATTGCAGTATTTCAAAGAGAATTGAAAGTATATGCTTTTTGGTATTGTTGTTATTATTTGGTATTAATATTCTGCATAATTTGATTTTTGGAGTCTTATGTGTAATTTTGAAATATGCCTGGAAAGGGAGGTGGGAGAAGGACAAGGTTCTTCCAGTATTTTAAATTCTTAAAGTTTGTCGTTATCATCCAGACTCTTTGAAATTTTTAGATGTTAAAAACATAATGTTTTCGTAGCCCGAGTGAAAAAATATTAATATTTAGTGGGAAAAAGGCTGGTAAGATTTTTGCCACGATGTAACTCTGGTTTTTGCTAATTTTGTCGAGGTTTTTGCAGATTTTATTTAGTAAAAAATATTTATATTTGTCCGAATGTTTCGAAATTTTCGTAGGTAAATGTAAATCTGGCCTGTTGAGTTGCTCTAAAAAGATTGTGTTAAAATACGGACGTTTAGTTAGTTTTATGGTAGAAAAAATATAGTCTTTGTGAGGCGCAAAGTGACCTACGCTCACCAATGTATTTGAAAGAGTTAAAACTCATGGTTTTAAAAATCAATTGCATCATCAGTTAGAAGATTTTAACTTTTAAAGCATATGTATGTATATATATACATATATATATATTTGCCGATACTTCTAAAATATCATCCTGGAATAAATTGCTACAAGTTTTCGGAAAAACTTTTTTGATCTTTTTTTTCAAAAGTTCAACTGCTAGGTTGGTAGAATATCGTAAATTTAATATCTTATTATATCAACGTGTTAATATTGGTGATACATCGCGGTAACTACCGTAAAGTGTATGCGAATAGAAAAATTGCTTATTTTAAAAGGTAAATGGCATGTTACCAAAAAATTTAGTAGAAACAGATGTAGAAAGGAGCTAATAAATGTTTCATGCTATTTTCTTCTACAGCATCCTTTATATATATATATATATATATATATATATATATATATATATATATATATATATATATATATATATATATACAAATAATGAAAGGTGGGGCAAAATCGGGTACCATAAAAGTTTGTTAGTCTCAAATGCTGTGAAATGGGAAAACAAACTTTGAACACTGTTTTATTATAGCCAAGGATTCGTTTTACATTAAAAACATTCTTTTGAAACAAAATATATATATAATTGTTTATATAAAAAAAAATAGCTTTTTTCAAACGTATGCAAAAATCTGGTTTTACCTCGCTGGTTGGGTAAAACTGAGTATCCATTTAAAACTACTGGAAAACTCATTTTGGTCAAAAAGGTCTTGCTTAACGTTGCTTGCGTAAAAAATACATTTTTATTATTTTTAACAAAACGAAATTGCACATGTGTTCTTCCATGTGTAAAAAAAAAATAACTCGTTAGCAAATTTTCTACGTTGTATGGGCCTGCTTACTTTACACTGTACGTTTTAGAGTTCTTTTAGCTTCAAAAATCACAGATGAATTTTTCATCATATTCTTCTGCATTACTACATGCTTCGTGTGCCTATCCGTGGCATTTCAAACATTGTATTTGGATTTAGAATTTGAGTAATGTTCATAGCAAAACATACAGGTTTCATTATCCTCTTCTTCTGAAGATGTGTCCGCAATCTTTTTTGGTTTCTTTTTTTTTTCTTTTAAAGAAACTTCTTTTTTCGTCTTGCAGTTTGTTTGGCTTATTTCTCCTTAATATCTGTTTCGATCTATAATTTATAGGGAGAAGAAATCAAAATAAGTTTTTCCCTTTTCTCTATTCTAAAGCCTTCCTTAGAAGGGGGATAATAACATTTTAGGCGAAATTGGAAATGCAGATTGCTGGGCTACATAGTCTGAAGATGTCGAATGGATAATTTTACTAATGTATTCTGTAGATGTAACATTTTGAATAAGTGATGACGTCTGTGATTGTGATGTTAACTGCTGCATCTGGAACAGCTCGACGTGAAAAACGCTGGATGTTGTCAACTCGTTTATGTTCGGAAGGTTGAGCTCCATTATCCTGTAATGTTTCAGAAATATTTATTTCTGCAGCTATGCAAACCTGTGGCTGCTGCATAGACCTAGGTGTGTTATCATGACTTTCATGGGTTTCTCTGTCACTTCCGAAAGGAGCAAAAAGATGGTCTGGAAAAACATTGTTGTAGGGAAAAATCCCTGTTTATTCGAACCTTCTGATTGCAGTATTTACAATTGCTGCTCTCGAAAATGCAGTTTTAAATAATTTTCCAATTTGGTAAATTGTTACAGATCGCGCAGAGTTGGAAAATAACAACTTCTTCACCTCTTATTCTTAGTATGAGCTTAGAGATGCATGAATGACACATCAAGGGGTTAAAATCGATGCGTTGCGTAAGGAAAGAAGCATTTATAAATACATTGCTTTCTCTTACTAGATTAACTGGATTCTTTTATATGAATTGAACACCTATTAAGGATTTAAAGAACGGGCTTTTCAGGGCAAGGATTGGAAAAATCTATACATTTTTTAACCAAATAAAATAAAGACCTCTTTCGTAATCCATCCACTCCTATTATATACAGCAAATGAGTCTGGGAAAGTTTCATTCATCAAGAGGTTTTTTTCTTGCCTGTTTAATATTTGATAAAAAAAAATCCTGTTACAGATTATATAGCCTAGTTATATAGTATTGAGATTTTATGGATTATTTGTCATTTTGGGCAGATTATTTTATTTAGAGAAACAAGTCACGAAATATATTTGCATTTTAAGTGGACCTATAACACAAGTTATTACACCTCAGATTAGAAAGTTATTTATTAAAATGTAATACGCATAATATAAAATTATGCCTTAATTAGTACCATTATTAATTTCATTAATAATTGCAAATTATTTAATTTCATAAATATAAGTTAAAAATTAGACCCACTTTTTAATATAAAACAAAATCAAAATTAATGTTTTCATTATAACTAGATAGATTTAGAATTATATTATAACTTAACAGCATTAAGAATGCAATTTAAAATTCTATGCTAATTTATTAACTATACTAAAAAACATTCTATGATTGTCGGACAAAATCGGGTATACCCAGTTTTGACCCACTCTTAAGTACCCGGTTTTACCCCAACATGACAGAGTTTAAAACATGGCGTCACTACTCTTAATCCTATAAGCAAAAGATCAGTAAAAATTTTAAAATATTATTAGGAAAGGAAAGATAAACAGTAACTATAAACAGATAAATATAGTACTCGGGAATATTTAATATGCTGAAAAAAGTGGTTATACGCGTAAAATCTAGAATCAAATAAAACAATTTTTTAAGAGTAATTGAAACTAATTCCTTCACACTAAACAAAAACCGCACACAGTAACGTTTCAATCAGCTCTAAATGCCATAATGTTTACCGACAAGTAATTTCTAGTGTTGGCTGATAGACAGAAGTACAACTGAAGGAGGGATCTGCGCTACCCGGTTTAACCCACCTACCCTATTTTTTACAACTCGCCCATATATATATATATATATATACACACATACAAAATAAAAATATTTTTTTAAACAAGAACGTAAAATAATCAACCTTCAACGACAGATTATAATTTTCCAACACATTCAGAATTATGTAAAAAAAAAATAATCAACGTTTAATAAAGTTAAATATGATGGCTAAGTAAGCAAATTACAAAACACGAAACACATTTGAAAATTAAAGTTCAGCAATTATCAGTCATCGGAAAAATATCCGAATTCCTTTGTGTGACGCTATATATGATATATAGATTTGAATATATACCAAATAGTATGCTAAACATTAGTTCATTTAAGAATGGCATTTTCACAGTTGAAAATTCCCCTTCAACATATTTCGTCAATAAACGGAAATGTATACATCTTTTTTGCAGCCCTGTATATGATTTACAGATTTTATACATACGAAGTAACTAAATTAGTTAAATTAAAAAAAAAAAAAAAACTCGTACCACAACAGATAACGAACTTCCAGCAATTATTGTTTATTTATACAGTAATATAAGCGAATCCTTTTGTTTCCCCCCATAAATAAACGATTAATGCTATGCTCATCATGTTCTATAGTAAGCATCTTTTTGTACATTTCAGTGAAGTGTATCAATTTCTATATGTTTGAAATAGTGTAATATCATTCTAATATATACTACAAATGATTTTTCCCTACAGACCATTGAAATAGACCATAAAAAATCATTGATTAAAATCACAAATTTTCTAAAAAAAAATCAGTTGATTAAAATCATGATTTAATCGTTGATTAAAATCGTTAACACCCTATTGCAGCTAAATGGCAAGCATTAGTTTTTGTTAATTACGATTGATTGGCGAATTTTTTCCCTCAACCAACTTACTCTTTTTGCAATATTTTTCCACATTTGATTTAAGAATTTCACAATATTTTCCTTCTACCTAACAAATGGGGAATTTTGCAGCTTTTTCTTACAAACTTTCTTTGCATTTATCCAAAATTTTCAGCCTAATAAAATATAAAATTATAACTAAAAATTAAATAAACGGCACATAAAGAAAAACTATAAAATTATTAATTTAGATATTTTAATTCCAATATTTCAATTGACTAAGGTTTAATGCAGTTTTATTTTTTAAGATAAATAAAATTGTGCGATTTGTGTTTGGTTGTCGTTTTCTCTGAGACGGGAAAATTCAAGTTTACCTGTGACCCTGTGAGAGAGAGAGAGAGAGAGAGAGGGGGGGGGGGAGTTCCTGCTGACCATTAAAATTTTCAAATTAGTGGTCCTAATGAACTTTTGGTGTTCTCGGACCAGCCGACCACCAATTATTTCGAACACTGATTGATTTTTTAAATGCTGAAGATTTCCTTGTAAAAGAGATTTGAATTGATATACTGTTTAATTTTTTGATTAATTCCCCTGTGTGAAATTTGATTATTGTTATGTCTGCACAAGAAATATTTTATGTCTTAAAATATTTACTTTTTCCTTTAAAACAGGTGGAGAAATTAACCTGATGCTTGGATCTATTCCATTTTACCTGACTTGAAATCCTGATTCAGAACATACTGAGCTTCAAGAATTCTTTATATTTGATGACCTGAATGGTCAGAGAGGGTGTAGCACCCTCCTAAAACTGTCTGAGAGAAACTCTATGTAAAATGATATTATATTACAGTAAATATTAGTCTGGCATACTATACATATAATTTAATGGTTATATAATTTGTATTTTCAATAAATGGAGCGGCATACCGCAAACCAACTTAAATGTGTTGCTATCTAATAGTGTCTGTAACCATTTCTTTTTCAGCTATTGCAAGGCTGCTGGTGGTGAATATTTTTCTTTTTTACAAGTATTTTTAAAAAATAAATAAATCGTCGTCATAGATTATCATTTAGGAATACTGAAAAAATACTTATATATGTAAGAATAATTAGTCGCTTGGTGGCGACACTGCTGTTATTAAATTAACCCTTCAAAGTAAGTATATAATATACTATAGAAATACATTGTGCATTTAAAAAAAGCTTTAAAGTTTAAATTAATACTTTTGTATTAGCTGATATTAGAGGTTAAATAGATTCTGCTACTTATAGCTGCCTTTTTAATGCTGATTATTTCAGTGTTTACGTATATACTTTGATTATGTATTCATTATGTCTGTGCTTTATTTATTCAAAAATGTTATATTCATTATTGAATGTTAAACAGAAACAAATACTAAACTTTTTTTTTGTTGTTTTATATTCAAATCAATTAATTTTGCATAATTGAGCTGTGTTGCAATATAAAATTAAAAAATATTTCTATTTTATTTTTTGTTTTGTGAAAAGAAGGTAAAAATTTCAAAACTGTATAATATGAAAATTTCAGCATCTATTGATTCACAAAAATTAAAGAAAAAAAAACATGAAAATAGCAGCTAAGTGCATTATGCAAAAAACCTTTTCAAACTCGTGCAAAAATTAATATTGGTTGAAGAAATTTTTTCAGCCATTGTTTAAATTAAAACAATAATAAAAACAGGGTATGTATTTAAATCTAAAGAAAATTATTATTTTTTTTATATTTTCTTTGTGAATGAGCAAACACTAAATGGACTATAAGTGTAACTGAGTGCGAAGAAATATTCCAAAATGTAAAAGGACAGAATGGTAATATTTGTGGGGGGGGGGGGAAATGCAATTACTTTGTGAAATTAGATCAAATTGGTTTACATTTGTTTTTTAAATATATTTCAAAGACAATAGAATCAATAATTAAAACTTAAATAATTTTCGGTTTAATGAAAAAAAAAAAAAAAAAAAAAAAAAAAAGAAAAGCTTTCCTACTGCAAGATAATCTCCATAATCTGAAATTTTATTTATTATTACACCATAAAATGATAAATTGAAAACCAAAGTGAGGGGGAAAAAAGAAAGCTATAATCCGGTGTAACCATTTCCCATAAAGATGAGAGAAAATCCTGAATCGTGATTCAAACTTTTAGCAAAAAATTAGAATAGAGAAAACCTTGAATTATGATTTAACCTTTTACCAAAAAATTGGATTTAAAAACAATCCTGATTCGTGGTCCAACCTTTTACCTGAAAATTTGATTAAATAAAACTAAATTATGGTTCAAACTGTTACCAGAAAATTGGATTAAAAAAAATCCTGATTTATGGTTCAACATTTCACCAGAAAAATGGATTTATAAAAAACCTGAATCATTGTTTAACATTTTACTGATATAATGGTATTTGAGAAAGCACCAATAAACTGGTAAAACTTATGGACAATATCTTGCTTGCAGCTAAATTTCAGCGACTTTTCACCATTTTCTTGGGGAAACATCACACTTTATTTTTAACAGTGTATCGATAACATTTTTTAAAAATTTAGACATACTTCATAAACTCAGTAATGATACTTTACTTTCATTATTGTTTCTATTCGCTTTTTTAATTTAACTAAAAACCGTAAGATCGGTTTCTGCTTATCTGCTTATTTACTGCTGTTGTTATAATGCTCATTTAATATGGAAATGATTTTGTACCTATTTGAATATCTGCAGTGAAGCTTCAGTCAGTTTTTTAAAGCATAACATACAAATATTTCAATTGCTGGCAATTGCTGTGGTATTACTCAAAAACACGTCAGGCCATATTACTTATTTTGATCGAAGGATTTTGACTTTACTGCAATATCTCTTGCACGGTTACAAAAAACTTTCTGGCGAGAATACTAAAACTATTTTAGATACAATACTAAAAAATCATTGGTAATTTTTCTGATGCTACTATAATAAAGTTACCAAAAATTTTTTGCTAAAGTATATGTAAAGTTTTGGGTGCAATACTAAAAAAATTCATAGTAAATGTACTATGAAATCCTTCGCAAATTTACGAAAAAAATTCTTAGTCAATGTACTAAAAATTCCTTTGTAAGTGTACTAAAAAATCATTAGAAAATTCACAAAGTATTCTTTAAGAAACTACCTAAAAAAAAAATCGTTAGTACCTTGACTAAATAATCCTAAGTAAATTTACGAAACATTCTTTAGTAAACTCCCTAAAAAATCGTTAGTAAGTTTACTGAACAATATTTAGTAAACTTACAAGGAATTCTTTGGGAAACTCTCTAAAAAATCCTTAGTAGGTTTACTAAACTATCTTTGGAAAAATTACCACAAATTCTTTAGTAAACTCTCTAAAAAATCGCTAGTAAGTTTACGAAGAAATATTTAGTAAATTTACAAAAACGAATTAGAGAAACTCTTGAAAAACCGTTAGTAAATTTACAGAACAATATTTAGTAAATTTACGAAAAAATTTTAGAAAACACCCTAAAAATGGATAGTACGTTTACAACATATTCACTGATAAATTTACTAAAACTTATTTAGTAAACTCCCTAAACAAGCATTAGTAACTTCACTAAACAATATTTAGTAAATTTACAAGAGTGTTTTTGGGAAACGCCCTAAAAAATCACTAGTACGTTTACTAAGCAATATTTAGTAACAGTTACTGAAGAAACTTTTGTAATTTTACATGATTATCTTTCGTTGTGGTTACATAAAAAGTTTTAGGAATCCCAGTTTCCAACAAAATTTTTAGTAACCTTACAAATTTTTTTTTACAGTGTAGACATCACCTTTAAATAACGCGGATTAGTATAAATCCGTAAACAAATTCAAAAAAATCACCCGTGGAGCACAGATTATGAACCAATTTCCAGCACATTGAGAATAGTCTCGAAAGACATCGCCTTTAAATAACGCGAAATTTTATAAAATCCGTAAACAAATTGAAAAAAAAATCACGCGTGGAGCACAGATTATTAAACAATTTCCCGCACAATGAGAATAGACTCGATAGACATCGCCTTTAAATAACGCGAAATAGTATAAAGACGCAAACAAATTGAAAAAAATCACGCGTTGACCACAGATTATGAAACAATTTCCAGCACATTGATTATAGCCTTGACAGACATCACCTTTAAATAACGCAAAATAGTATAAAATGTAATAATTAGTATAAACAAATTGAAAAAAAAATCACGCTTGGAGCATAGATTGTGAATCAATTTCCAGCACATTGAAAATAGTCTCGATAGACATCGCCTTTAAAAAAAGCGACATAGTATAAATCCGTAAACAAATAAAAAAAAATCACGCGTGGAGCACAGATTATGAAATAATTTCCCGCACAATGAGAATAGCCTCGATAGACATCGCCTTTAAATAACGCGAAATAGTATAAAGACGTAAACAAATTGAAAAAAATCACGCGTTGAGCACAGATTATGAAACAATTTCCAGCACATTGAGTATAGCCTTGACAGACATCACCTTTAAATAACGCGAAATAGTATAAAATGTAATAATTAGTATAAACAAATTGAAAAAAAAATCACGCTTGGAGCATAGATTGTGAAAAAATATGTAGCACATTCAAAATAGTGTCGATAGACATCACCTTTAAATAACGCGAAATAGTATAAATCTGAAAACAAATTTTAAAAAATCACGCGTGGAGCAAAGATTATGAAACAATTTCCAGCACATTGAGAATAGCCTCGATAGACATCACCTTTAAATAACGCGAAATAGTATAACTCTGTAAAAAAATTGAAAAAAAATCACGCTTGGAGCATGGATTGTGAAAATATTTCCAGCACATTGAAAATATTCTCGATAGACATCACCTTTAAATAACGCTGATT
This sequence comes from Maratus speciosus, assembly GCA_963932465.1. Classification (NCBI taxonomy): domain Eukaryota; kingdom Metazoa; phylum Arthropoda; class Arachnida; order Araneae; family Salticidae; genus Maratus; species Maratus speciosus. The sequence continues at coordinate 617,002,363 of OZ010792.1, forward strand.
AGTATAAATCCGTAAACAAATTCAAAAAATCACGCGTGGAGCACAAATTATGAAACAATTTCCAGCACATTGAGAATAGCCTCGATAGACATCACCTTTAAATAACGCGAAATAGTATAAATTTGTAAAAAAATTGAAAAAAAAAATCACGCTTGGAGCATGGATTGTGAAACAATTTCCAGCACATTGAAAATATTCTCAATAGACATCACCTTTAAATAACGCGAAATAGTATAAATCTGAAAACAAATTAAAAAAAATCACGCGTGGAGCACAGATTATGAAACAATTTCCAGCACATTGAAAATAGCCTCGATAGACATCACCTTTAAATAACGCGAAATAGTATAAATCTGTAAAAAAAATTTAAAAAAAACTCACGCTTGGAGCATGGATTGTGAAACAATTTCCAGCACATTGAAAATATTCTCGATAGACATCGCCTTTAAATAACGCGAAATAGTATAAATCTGTAAATAATTTAAAAGAAATCACGCGTGGAGCACAGATTATGAAACAATTTCCAGCACATTGAGAATAGTCTCGATAGACATCACCTTTAAAAAACGCGAAATTTTATAAAATCCGTAAACAAATTGAAAAAAATCACGCTTGGAGCATAAATTGTGAAACAATTTCCCGCACAATGAGAATAGCCTCGATAGACATCGCCTTTAAATAACGCGAAATAGTATAAAGACGTAAACAAATTGAAAAAAATCACGCGTTGACCACAGATTATGAAACAATTTCCAGCACATTGAGTATAGCCTTGACATACATCACCTTTAAATAACGCAAAATAGTATAAAATGTAATAATTAGTATAAACAAATTGAAAAAAAAATCATGCGTGGAGCACAGATTATGTAACAATTTCCCGCACAATGGGAATAGCCTCGATAGACATCGCCTTTAAATAACGCGAAATAGTATAAAGACGTAAACAAATTGAAAAAAATCACGCGTTGAGCACAGATTATGAAACAATTTCCAGCACATTGAGTATAGCCTTGACAGACATCACCTTTAAATAACGCGAAATAGTATAAAATGTAATAATTAGTATAAACAAATTGAAAAAAAAATCACGCTTGGAGCATAGATTGTGAAAAAATATCTAGCACATTTAAAATAGTCTCGATAGACATCACCTTTAAATAACGCGAAATAGTATAAATCTGTAAAAAAATTGAAAAAAAAATCACGCTTGGAGCATGGATTGTGAAACAGTTTCCAGCATATTGAAAATATTCTCGATAGACATCGCCTTTAGATATCGTGGAATGGTATAAATCCGTAAACAAATTTAAAAAATCACGCGTGGAGCACAAATTATGAAACAATTTCCAGCACATTGATTATAGCCTCGATAGACATCACCTTTAAATAACGCGAAATAGTATAAATCTGTAAAAAAATTGAAAAAAAAATCACGCTTGGAGCATGGATTGTGAAACAATTTCCAGCACATTGAAAATATTCTCAATAGACATCACCTTTAAATAACGCGAAATAGTATAAATCTGAAAACAAATTTAAAAAAATCACGCGTGGAGCACAGATTATGAAACAATTTCCAGCACATTGATAATAGTCTCGATAGACATCGCCTTTAAAAGACGCGACATAGTATTAATCCGTAAACAAATTCAAAAAAATCACGCGTGGAGCACAGATTATGAAACAATTTCCCGCAAACTGAGAATAGCCTCGATAGACATCGCCTTTAAATAACGCGAAATAGTATAAAATGTAATAATTAGTATAAACAAATTGAAAAAAAATCACGCTTGGAGCATAGATTGTGAATCAATTTCCAGCACATTGAAAATAGTCTCGATAGACATCGCCTTTAAAAAACGCGACATAGTATAAATCTGAAAACAAATTGAAAAAAATCACGCGTAGAGCACAGATTATGAAACAATTTCCAGCACATTGAGTATAGCCTTGACAGACATCATCTTTAAATAACGCGAAATAGTATAAAATGTAATAATTAGTATAAACAAATTGAAAAAAAAATCACGCTTGGAGCATAGATTGTGAAAAAATATCTAGCACATTGAAAATAGTGTCGATAGACATCACCTTTAAATAACGCGAAATAGTATAAATCTGAAAACAAATTAAAAAAAATCACGCGTGGAGCAAAGATTATGAAACAATTTCCAGCACATTGAGAATAGCCTCGATAGACATCACGTTTAAATAACGCGAAATAGTATAACTCTGTAAAAAAATTGAAAAAAAATCACGCTTGGAGCATGGATTGTGAAAATATTTCCAGCACATTGAAAATATTCTCGATAGACATCACCTTTAAATAACGCGGATTAGTATAAATCCGTAAACAAATTCAAAAAAATCACCCGTGGAGCACAGATTATGAAACAATTTCCAGCACATTGAGAATAGTCTCGAAAGACATCGCCTTTAAATAACGCGAAATTTTATAAAATCCGTAAACAAATTGAAAAAAAAATCACTCTTGGAGCATAAATTGTGAAACAATTTCCAGCACATTGATAATAGTCTCGATAGACATCGCCTTTAAAAAACGCGACATAGTATTAATCCGTAAAATATTCAAAAAAATCACGCGTGGAGCACAGATTATGAAACAATTTCCCGCACAATGAGAATAGCCTCGATAGACATCGCCTTTAAATAACGCGAAATAGTATAAAATGTAATAATTAGTATAAACAAATTGAAAAAAAATCACGCTTGGAGCATAGATTGTGAATCAATTTCCAGCACATTGAAAATAGTCTCGATAGACATCGCCTTTAAAAAACGCGACATAGTATAAATCCGTAAACAAATTGAAAAAAATCACGCGTGGAGCACAGATTATGAAACAATTTCGCGCACAATGAGAATAGACTCGATAGACATCGCCTTTAAATAACGCGAAATAGTATAAAGACGTAAACAAATTGAAAAAAATCACGCGTTGACCACAGATTATGAAACAATTTCCAGCACATTGATTATAGCCTTGACAGACATCACCTTTAAATAACGCAAAATAGTATAAAATGTAATAATTAGTATAAACAAATTGAAAAAAAAATCACGCTTGGAGCATAGATTGTGAATCAATTTCCAGCACATTGAAAATAGTCTCGATAGACATCGCCTTTAAAAAACGCGACATAGTATAAATCCGTAAACAAATTGAAAAAAATCACGCGTGGAGCACAGATTATGAAACAATTTCGCGCACAATGAGAATAGACTCGATAGACATCGCCTTTAAATAACGCGAAATAGCATAAATACGTAAACAAATGGAAAAAAATCACGCGTTGAGCACAGATTATGAAACAATTTCCAGCACATTGAGTATAGCCTTGACAGACATCACCTTTAAATAACGCGAAATAGTATAAAATGTAATAATTAGTATAAACAAATTGAAAAAAAACTCACGCTTGGAGCATAGATTGTGAAAAAATATCTAGCACATTGAAAATAGTGTCGATAGACATCACCTTTAAATAACGCGAAATAGTATAAATCTGAAAACAAATTTAAAAAAATCACGCGTGGAACAAAGATTATGAAACAATTTCCAGCACATTGAGAATAGCCTCGATAGACATCACCTTTAAATAACGCGAAATAGTATAACTCTGTAAAAAAATTGAAAAAAAATCACGCTTGGAGCATGGATTGTGAAAATATTTCCAGCACATTGAAAATATTCTCGATAGACATCACCTTTAAATAACGCGGATTAGTATAAATCCGTAAACAAATTCAAAAAAATCACCCGTGGAGCACAGATTATGAAACAATTTCCAGCACATTGAGAATAGTCTCGAAAGACATCGCCTTTAAATAACGCGAAATTTTATAAAATCCGTAAACAAATTGAAAAAAAAATCACGCGTGGAGCACAGATTATTAAACAATTTCCCGCACAATGAGAATAGACTCGATAGACATCGCCTTTAAATAACGCGAAATAGTATAAAGACGTAAACAAATTGAAAAAAATCACGCGTTGACCACAGATTATGAAACAATTTCCAGCACATTGATTATAGCCTTGACAGACATCACCTTTAAATAACGCAAAATAGAATAAAATGTAATAATTAGTATAAACAAATTGAAAAAAAATCACGCTTGGAGCATAGATTGTGAATCAATTTCCAGCACATTGAAAATAGTCTCGATAGACATCGCCTTTAAAAAACGCGACATAGTATAAATCCGTAAACAAATAAAAAAAAATCACGCGTGGAGCACAGATTATGAAATAATTTCCCGCACAATGAGAATAGCCTCGATAGACATCGCCTTTAAATAACGCGAAATAGTATAAAGACGTAAACAAATTGAAAAAAATCACGCGTTGAGCACAGATTATGAAACAATTTCCAGCACATTGAGTATAGCCTTGACAGACATCACCTTTAAATAACGCGAAATAGTATAAAATGTAATAATTAGTATAAACAAATTGAAAAAAAAATCACGCTTGGAGCATAGATTGTGAAAAAATATGTAGCACATTCAAAATAGTGTCGATAGACATCACCTTTAAATAACGCGAAATAGTATAAATCTGAAAACAAATTTTAAAAAATCACGCGTGGAGCAAAGATTATGAAACAATTTCCAGCACATTGAGAATAGCCTCGATAGACATCACCTTTAAATAACGCGAAATAGTATAACTCTGTAAAAAAATTGAAAAAAAATCACGCTTGGAGCATGGATTGTGAAAATATTTCCAGCACATTGAAAATATTCTCGATAGACATCACCTTTAAATAACGCTGATTAGTATAAATCCGTAAACAAATTCAAAAAATCACGCGTGGAGCACAAATTATGAAACAATTTCCAGCACATTGAGAATAGCCTCGATAGACATCACCTTTAAATAACGCAAAATAGTATAAATCTGTAAAAAAATTGAAAAAAAAAATCACGCTTGGAGCATGGATTGTGAAACAATTTCCAGCACATTGAAAATATTCTCAATAGACATCACCTTTAAATAACGCGAAATAGTATAAATCTGAAAACAAATTAAAAAAAATCACGCGTGGAGCACAGATTATGAAACAATTTCCAGCACATTGAAAATAGCCTCGATAGACATCACCTTTAAATAACGCGAAATAGTATAAATCTGTAAAAAAAATTTAAAAAAAACTCACGCTTGGAGCATGGATTGTGAAACAATTTCCAGCACATTGAAAATATTCTCGATAGACATCGCCTTTAAATAACGCGAAATAGTATAAATCTGTAAATAATTTAAAAGAAATCACGCGTGGAGCACAGATTATGAAACAATTTCCAGCACATTGAGAATAGTCTCGATAGACATCACCTTTAAAAAACGCGAAATTTTATAAAATCCGTAAACAAATTGAAAAAAATCACGCTTGGAGCATAAATTGTGAAACAATTTCCCGCACAATGAGAATAGCCTCGATAGACATCGCCTTTAAATAACGCGAAATAGTATAAAGACGTAAACAAATTGAAAAAAATCACGCGTTGACCACAGATTATGAAACAATTTCCAGCACATTGAGTATAGCCTTGACAGACATCACCTTTAAATAACGCAAAATAGTATAAAATGTAATAATTAGTATAAACAAATTGAAAAAAAAATCATGCGTGGAGCACAGATTATGAAACAATTTCCCGCACAATGAGAATAGCCTCGATAGACATCGCCTTTAAATAACGCGAAATAGTATAAAGACGTAAACAAATTGAAAAAAATCACGCGTTGAGCACAGATTATGAAACAATTTCCAGCACATTGAGTATAGCCTTGACAGACATCACCTTTAAATAACGCGAAATAGTATAAAATGTAATAATTAGTATAAACAAATTGAAAAAAAAATCACGCTTGGAGCATAGATTGTGAAAAAATATCTAGCACATTTAAAATAGTCTCGATAGACATCACCTTTAAATAACGCGAAATAGTATAAATCTGTAAAAAAATTGAAAAAAAATCACGCTTGGAGCATGGATTGTGAAACAATTTCCAGCACATTGAAAATATTCTCGATAGACATCGCCTTTAAATATCGTGGAATGGTATAAATCCGTAAACAAATTTAAAAAATCACGCGTGGAGCACAAATTATGAAACAATTTCCAGCACATTGATTATAGCCTCGATAGACATCACCTTTAAATAACGCGAAATAGTATAAATCTGTAAAAAAATTGAAAAAAAAATCACGCTTGGAGCATGGATTGTGAAACAATTTCCAGCACATTGAAAATATTCTCAATAGACATCACCTTTAAATAACGCGAAATAGTATAAATCTGAAAACAAATTTAAAAAAATCACGCGTGGAGCACAGATTATGAAACAATTTCCAGCACATTGATAATAGTCTCGAAAGACATCGTCTTTAAATAACGCGAAATTTTATAAAATCCGTAAACAAATTGAAAAAAAAAATCACGCTGGGAGCATAAATTGTGAAACAATTTCCAGCACATTGATAATAGTCTCGATAGACATCGCCTTTAAAAGACGCGACATAGTATTAATCCGTAAACAAATTCAAAAAAATCACGCGTGGAGCACAGATTATGAAACAATTTCCCGCAGACTGAGAATAGCCTCGATAGACATCGCCTTTAAATAACGCGAAATAGTATAAAATGTAATAATTAGTATAAACAAATAGAAAAAAAATCACGCTTGGAGCATAGATTGTGAATCAATTTCCAGCACATTGAAAATAGTCTCGATAGACATCGCCTTTAAAAAACGCGACATAGTATAAATCCGTAAACAAATTGAAAAAAATCACGCGTAGAGCACAGATTATGAAACAATTTCCAGCACATTGAGTATAGCCTTGACAGACATCACCTTTAAATAACGCGAAATAGTATAAAATGTAATAATTAGTATAAACAAATTGAAAAAAAATCACGCTTGGAGCATAGATTGTGAAAAAATATCTAGCACATTGAAAATAGTGTCGATAGACATCACCTTTAAATAACGCGAAATAGTATAAATCTGAAAACAAATTTAAAAAAATCACGCGTGGAGCAAAGATTATGAAACAATTTCCAGCACATTGAGAATAGCCTCGATAGACATCACCTTTAAATAACGCGAAATAGTATAACTCTGTAAAAAAATTGAAAAAAAATCACGCTTGGAGCATGGATTGTGAAAATATTTCCAGCACATTGAAAATATTCTCGATAGACATCACCTTTAAATAACGCGAAATAGTATAAAGACGTAAACAAATTGAAAAAAATCACGCGTTGACCACAGATTATGAAACAATTTCCAGCACATTGATTATAGCCTTGACAGACATCACCTTTAAATAACGCAAAATAGTATAAAATGTAATAATTAGTATAAACAAATTGAAAAAAAAATCACGCTTGGAGCATAGATTGTGAATCAATTTCCAGCACATTGAAAATAGTCTCGATAGACATCGCCTTTAAAAAACGCGAAATAGTATAAATCTGTAAATAATTTAAAAGAAATCACGCGTGGAGCACAGATTATGAAACAATTTCCAGCACATTGAGAATAGTCTCGATAGACATCACCTTTAAAAAACGCGAAATTTTATAAAATCCGTAAACAAATTGAAAAAAATCACGCTTGGAGCATAAATTGTGAAAATATTTCCCGCTCAATGAGAATAGCCTCGATAGACATCGCCTTTAAATAACGCGAAATAGTATAAAGACGTAAACAAATTGAAAAAATCACGCGTTGACCACAGATTATGAAACAATTTCCAGCACATTGAGTATAGCCTTGACAGACATCACCTTTAAATAACGCAAAATAGTATAAAATGTAATAATTAGTATAAACAAATTGAAAAAAAAATCATGCGTGGAGCACAGATTATGAAACAATATCCCGCACAATGAGAATAGCCTCGATAGACATCGCCTTTAAATAACGCGAAATAGTATAAAGACGTAAACAAATTGAAAAAAATCACGCGTTGAGCACAGATTATGAAACAATTTCCAGCACATTGAGTATAGCCTTGACAGACATCACCTTTAAATAACGCGAAATAGTATAAAATGTAATAATTAGTATAAACAAATTGAAAAAAAAATCACGCTTGGAGCATAGATTGTGAAAAAATATCTAGCACATTTAAAATAGTCTCGATAGACATCACCTTTAAATAACGCGAAATAGTATAAATCTGTAAAAAAATTGAAAAAAAAATCACGCTTGGAGCATGGATTGTGAAACAATTTCGAGCACATTGAAAATATTCTCGATAGACATCGCCTTTAAATATCGTGGAATGGTATAAATCCGTAAACAAATTTAAAAAATCACGCGTGGAGCACAAATTATGAAACAATTTCCAGCACATTGATTATAGCCTCGATAGACATCACATTTAAATAACGCGAAATAGTATAAATCTGTAAAAAAATTGAAAAAAAAATCACGCTTGGAGCATGGATTGTGAAACAATTTCCAGCACATTGAAAATATTCTCAATAGACATCACCTTTAAATAACGCGAAATAGTATAAATCTGAAAACAAATTTAAAAAAATCACGCGTGGAGCACAGATTATGAAACAATTTCCAGCACATTGAGAATAGCCTCGATAGACATCACCTTTAAATAACGCGAAATAGTATAAATCTGTAAAAAAAATTGAAAAAAAAATCACGCTTGGAGCATGGATTGTGAAACAATTTCCAGCACATTGAAAATATTCTCGATAGACATCGCCTTTAAATAACGCGAAATAGTATAAATCTGTAAATAATTTAAAAGAAATCACGCGTGGAGCACAGATTATGAAACAATTTCCAGCACATTGAGAATAGTCTCGATAGACATCACCTTTAAATAACGCGGATTAGTATAAATCCGTAAACAAATTCAAAAAAATCACCCGTGGAGCACAGATTATGAAACAATTTCCAGCACATTGAGAATAGTCTCGAAAGACATCGTCTTTAAATAACGCGAAATTTTATAAAATCCGTAAACAAATTGAAAAAAAAATCACGCTGGGAGCATAAATTGTGAAACAATTTCCAGCACATTGATAATAGTCTCGATAGACATCGACTTTAAAAAACGCGACATAGTATAAATCCGTAAAAAAATTTAAAAAAATCACGCGTGGAGCACAGATTATGAAACAATTTCCCGCACAATGAGAATAGCCTCGATAACCATCGCCTTTAAATAACGCGAAATAGTATAAAATGTAATAATTAGTATAAACAAATTGAAAAAAAAATCACGCTTGGAGCATAGATTGTGAATCAATTTCCAGCACATTGAAAATAGTCTCGATAGACATTGCCTTTAAAAAACGCGACATAGTATAAATCCGTAAACAAATTCAAAAAAATCACGCGTGGAGCACAGATTATGAAACAATTTCCCGTACAATGAGAATAGCCTCGATAGACAACGCCTTTAAATAACGCGAAATAGTATAAAGACGTAAACAAATTGAAAAAAATCACGCGTTGACCACAGATCATGAAACAATTTCCAGCACATTGAGTATAGCCTTGACAGACATCACCTTTAAATAACGCAAAATAGTATAAAATCAGGGTTCGATTTAAGCGGTATCGCATCGCAATTTGCGATTCAAATTTAACTAAAATGCGATCCAAGAAAGGCATTAAATCGCAATCATTGCGATGCATATTTCCCACACCCTTTGTTATGTCATGTACACTTAAAGCAGGGATGCCGCGGACGCGCTATAGCGCGAAAAATCGGATACGGGACGCAAAAAAATAGCTCTTACGCGTCCCGTGGGACTCGTAATTTCATGAAAAAATCGCAGAAAACAGACGATTTTCGTCAAAGAATCGCGAAAAAAGCGTAAATCTCATCAAAATATCGCGCAAAAGCAGCGATTTTCGTAAAAGGGCCGCGAAAAAATAGCGTATTTCGTCAAAGCATCGCGAAATAAAAAGCGAATTTCGTCAAAAAATCGCGGAAATAAGCGCAAATTTCATGAAAATATCGCTGAAATAAGCGCAAATTTCATCAAAATATTGCGAAAAACGCGATTTTCGTAAAAGGGCTGCGACAAATTAGCGTATTTCGTTAAAAGATCGCGAAAAATAGCGAATTTCGTCAAAAAATCGCGGAAAAAAGCCGAATTTTGTCAAAATATCGCGAAAAAAGCGCAAATTTCATCAAAAAATTGCGGAAAAAGGCCGATTTTCGTCAAAGGATCGCGGAAAAATAGTTTTTTCATCAAAGGATCCCCCAAAAATAGCAAATGTCGTCAAAAAATAACGTAAAAAAGCCGATTTTCGTCCAAGGATCGCGAAAAAAAGCACAAATTTCGTGAAAATGTAGCGGAAAAAACGCTATTTTCGTAAAAGGGCTGAGACAAAATAGTGTATTTCGACAAAAGATTGCGAAAAAATAGCAAATTTCATCAAAAAATCGCGGAATAAAGCCGAATTTTGTCAAAGTATCGCGGAAAAAAACACGATTTTCGTGACAGACTCGCGAAAAAATAGCGAATTTCAACAAAAGGATCGCGGAAAAACGCGAATTTCGTCAAAGTAACGCGGAAAAAGCGTGAATTTAGTCAAAGCACCAAAAAAGATGTGCAAAATAAACTTATAGGTAGAAAATTCATAAAATGGGATTTAATTTCTTTTTTATGAGATTCTTAAAAATACAGCATGATTTCAGGGTACTTTGATAATATTTATATTCATTAGGTGGACCAGTAAAAATCACCCCCCCCCCCCCTCGTTCTTACTGCATTGAAATGTCTCCCGCCTTCAGAACATTTAAGATTTGATGCTTATTAGTGATTTAGATATAAATTTCCCTTCCAAGGAAAATGTCTGATTCCAACACAGATCTATGCTGACAAATAATTCAATGGGAAGTATAATAATGAAAGCACCCATTCATTCAACGAAAAGTACACCTTTACTTAACATAAGTGTTCTTTTTTTCAGCAAAAATATCTTTTTCAATAAACCCGCCTTGCCTCTTTTTAAAAGAATGCGAACATTAGTGATACTTGTTAGTGGAACTTTGTATCTTCTACTCTCAAATAAACATTATTTTACAATTAAAATTGTATCTTGCATTTTTACTTTTAAAAAAGTAAAGAAAATTTCTCTTAATATATTTTTTTTTAATATCTTATTTGAGTGCAAATAATGCTGGTTTTAATTCATTATTTAATTATTGTTAAAACAATAATTAATGCATTTATCTTAATAAACAACTTTCATTTATTCCTTTAAAATATAAATTATTATTGATGGGGACCCGCTTTTGTAAAAAAGGGACCCAGATTTTTGGAAATCCTGGGTTCCGGGGACCCAGGTTTTTTTCAAGTACAGTGGCATCACTGCTTAAAGTTAAAATTTAAAGGTGTTTTTACACGACATACGTTGTGTTTTCACCCTCCCCAAGTATTTATTTACAATGAAAGTACAGCGAGGAAGTACGCTTTTTTTTTAAAAAAAAATTTGTTGTAAATTTTCAAGATTTAAAAGTTACGTTAGCTATTTTTTACTTGCTATACAAAAGTGTCTAACTGCTATTCAAAACTGACTTTGTATAGCAGTTACTGCTATGCAACTTTCTTTTTCTAAATCGACCCCTGTATAAAATGTAATAATAAGTATAAACAAATTGAAAAAAAAATCACTCTTGGAGCATAGATTGTGAATCAATTTCCAGCACATTGAAAATAGTCTCGATAGACATCGCCTTTAAAAAACGGGACATACTATAAATCCGTAAACAAATTCAAAAAAATCACGCGTGGAGCACAGATTATAAAACAATTTCCCGCACAATGAGAATAGCCTCGATAGACATCGCCTTTAAATAACGCGAATTAGTATAAAGACGTAAACAAATTGAAAAAAATCACGCGTTGACCACAGATTATGAAACAATTTCCAGCACATTGAGTATAGCCTTGACAGACATCACCTTTAAATAACGCAAAATAGTATAAAATGTAATAATTAGTATAAACAAATTGAAAAAAAAATCATGCGTGGAGCACAGATTATGAAACAATTTCCCGCACAATGAGAATAGCCTCGATAGACATCGCCTTTAAATAACGCGAAATAGTATAAAGACGTAAACAAATTGAAAAAAATCACGCGTTGAGCACAGATTATGAAACAATTTCCAGCACATTGAGTATAGCCTTGACAGACATCACCTTTAAATAACGCGAAATAGTATAAAATGTAATAATTAGTATAAACAAATTGAAAAAAAAATCACGCTTGGAGCATAGATTGTGAAAAAATATCTAGCACATTTAAAATAGTCTCGATAGACATCACCTTTAAATAACGCGAAATAGTATAAATCTGTAAAAAAATTGAAAAAAAAATCACGCTTGGAGCATGGATTGTGATACAATTTCAAGCACATTGAAAATATTCTCGATAGACATCGCCTTTAAATATCGTGGAATGGTATAAATCCGTAAACAAATTTAAAAAATCACGCGTGGAGCACAAATTATGAAACAATTTCCAACACATTGATTATAGCCTCGATATACATCACCTTTAAATAACGCGAAATAGTATAAATCTGTAAAAAAATTGAAAAAAAAATCACGCTTGGAGCATGGATTGTGAAACAATTTCCAGAACATTGAAAATATTCTCAATAGACATCACCTTTAAATAACGCGAAATAGTATAAATCTGAAAACAAATTTTAAAAAATCACGCGTGGAGCACAGATTATGAAACAATTTCCAGCACATTGAGAATAGCCTCGATAGACATCACCTTTAAATAACGCGAAATAGTATAAATCTGTAAAAAAATTGAAAAAAAAATCACGCTTGGAGCATGGATTGTGAAACAACTTCCAGCACATTGAAAATATTCTCGATAGACATCGCCTTTAAATAACGCGAAATAGTATAAATCTGTAAATAATTTAAAAGAAATCACGCGTGGAGCACAGATTATGAAACAATTTCCAGCACATTGAGAATAGTCTCGATAGACATCACATTTAAAAAACGCGAAATAGTATAAATCTGAAAACAAATTTAAAAAAATCACGCGTGGAGCACAGATTATGAAACAATTTCCAGCACATTGAGAATAGTCTCGATAGACATCACCTTTAAATAACGCGGATTAGTATAAATCCGTAAACAAATTCAAAAAAATCACCCCCGTGGAGCACAGATTATGAAACAATTTCCAGCACATTGAGAATAGTCTCGAAAGACATCGTCTTTAAATAACGCGAATTTATAAAATCCGTAAACAAATTGAAAAAAAAAATCACGCTGGGAGCATAAATTGTGAAACAATTTCCAGCACATTGATAATAGTCTCGATAGACATCGCCTTTAAAAAACGCGACATAGTATAAATCCGTAAAAAAATTAAAAAAAATCACGCGTGGAGCACAGATTATGAAACAATTTCCCGCACAATGAGAATAGCCTCGATAACCATCGCCTTTAAATAACGCAAAATAGTATAAAATGTAATAATTAGTATAAACAAATTGAAAAAAAAATCATGCGTGGAGCACAGATTATGAAACAATTTCCCGCACAATGAGAATAGCCTCGATAGACATCGCCTTTAAATAACGCGAAATAGTATAAAGACGTAAACAAATTGAAAAAAATCACGCGTTGAGCACAGATTATGAAACAATTTCCAGCACATTGAGTATAGCCTTGACAGACATCACCTTTAAATAACGCGAAATAGTATAAAATGTAATAATTAGTATAAACAAATTGAAAAAAAAATCACGCTTGGAGCATAGATTGTGAAAAAATATCTAGCACATTTAAAATAGTCTCGATAGACATCACCTTTAAATAACGCGAAATAGTATAAATCTGTAAAAAAATTGAAAAAAAAATCACGCTTGGAGCATGGATTGTGAAACAATTTCAAGCACATTGAAAATATTCTCGATAGACATCGCCTTTAAATATCGTGGAATGGTATAAATCCGTAAACAAATTTTAAAAATCACGCGTGGAGCACAAATTATGAAACAATTTCCAGCACATTGATTATAGCCTCGATATACATCACCTTTAAATAACGCGAAATAGTATAAATCTGTAAAAAAATTGAAAAAAAAATCACGCTTGGAGCATGGATTGTGAAACAATTTCCAGAACATTGAAAATATTCTCAATAGACATCACCTTTAAATAACGCGAAATAGTATAAATCTGAAAACAAATTTAAAAAAATCACGCGTGGAGCACAGATTATGAAACAATTTCCAGCACATTGAGAATAGCCTCGATAGACATCACCTTTAAATAACGCGAAATAGTATAAATCTGTAAAAAAATTGAAAAAAAAATCACGCTTGGAGCATGGATTGTGAAACAACTTCCAGCACATTGAAAATATTCTCGATAGACATCGCCTTTAAATAACGCGAAATAGTATAAATCTGTAAATAATTTAAAAGAAATCACGCGTGGAGCACAGATTATGAAACAATTTCCAGCACATTGAGAATAGTCTCGATAGACATCACATTTAAAAAACGCGAAATAGTATAAATCTGAAAACAAATTTAAAAAAATCACGCGTGGAGCACAGATTATGAAACAATTTCCAGCACATTGAGAATAGTCTCGATAGACATCACCTTTAAATAACGCGGATTAGTATAAATCCGTAAACAAATTCAAAAAAATCACCCGTGGAGCACAGATTATGAAACAATTTCCAGCACATTGAGAATAGTCTCGAAAGACATCGTCTTTAAATAACGCGAATTTATAAAATCCGTAAACAAATTGAAAAAAAAAATCACGCTGGGAGCATAAATTGTGAAACAATTTCCAGCACATTGATAATAGTCTCGATAGACATCGCCTTTAAAAAACGCGACATAGTATAAATCCGTAAAAAAATTAAAAAAAATCACGCGTGGAGCACAGATTATGAAACAATTTCCCGCACAATGAGAATAGCCTCGATAACCATCGCCTTTAAATAACGCGAAATAGTATAAAATGTAATAATTAGTATAAACAAATTGAAAAAAAAAATCACGCTTGGAGCATAGATTGTGAATCAATTTCCAGCACATTGAAAATAGTCTCGATAGACATTGCCTTTAAAAAACGCGACATAGTATAAATCCGTAAACAAATTCAAAAAAATCACGCGTGGAGCACAGATTATGAAACAATTTCCCGCACAATGAGAATAGCCTCGATAGACATCGCCTTTAAATAACGCGAAATAGTATAAAGACGTAAACAAATTGAAAAAAATCACGCGTTGACCACAGATTATGAAACAATTTCCAGCACATTGAGTATAGCCTTGACAGACATCACCTTTAAATAACGCAAAATAGTATAAAATGTAATAATAAGTATAAACAAATTGAAAAAAAAATCACGCTTGGAGCATAGATTGTGAATCAATTTCCAGCACATTGAAAATAGTCTCGATAGACATCGCCTTTAAAAAACGGGACATACTATAAATCCGTAAACAAATTCAAAAAAATCACGCGTTGAGCACAGATTATAAAACAATTTCCCGCACAATGAGAATAGCCTCGATAGACATCGCCTTTAAATAACGCGAATTAGTATAAAGACGTAAACAAATTGAAAAAAATCACGCGTTGACCACAGATTATGAAACAATTTCCAGCACATTGAGTATAGCCTTGATAGACATCACCTTTAAATAACGCAAAATAGTATAAAATGTAATAATTAGTATAAACAAATTGAAAAAAAAAATCATGCGTGGAGCACAGATTATGAAACAATTTCCCGCACAATGAGAATAACCTCGATAGACATCGCCTTTAAATAACGCGAAATAGTATAAAGACGTAAACAAATTGAAAAAAATCACGCGTTGAGCACAGATTATGAAACAATTTCCAGCACATTGAGTATAGCCTTGACAGATGTCACCTTTAAATAACGCGAAATAGTATAAAATGTAATAATTAGTATAAACAAATTGAAAAAAAATCACGCTTGGAGCATAGATTGTGAAAAAATATCTAGCACATTGAAAATAGTCTCGATAGACATCACCTTTAAATAACGCGAAATAGTATAAATCTGTAAAAAAATTGAAAAAAAAAATCACGCTTGGAGCATGGATTGTGAAATAATTTCCAGCACATTGAAAATATTCTCGATAGACATCGCCTTTAAATATCGTGCAATGGTATAAATCCGTAAACAAATTTAAAAAAATCACGCGTGGAGCACAGATTATGAAACAATTTCCCGCACAATGAGAATAGCCTCGATAGACATCGCCTTTAAATAACGCGAAATAGTATAAAGACGTAAACAAATTGAAAAAAATCACGCGTTGACCACAGATTATGAAACAATTTCCAGCACATTGAGTATAGCCTTGACAGACATCACCTTTAAATAACGCAAAATAGTATAAAATGTAATAATTTGTATAAACAAATTGAAAAAAAAATCACGCTTGGAGCATAGATTGTGAATCAATTTCCAGCACATTGAAAATAGTCTCGATAGACATCGCCTTTAAAAAACGCGACATAGTATAAATCCGTAAACAAATTCAAAAAAATCACGCGTGGAGCACAGATTATAAAAAAATTTCCCGCACAATGAGAATAGCCTCGATAGACATCGCCTTTAAATAACGCGAATTAGTATAAAGACGTAAACAAATTGAAAAAAATCACGCGTTGAGCACAGATTATGAAACAATTTCCAGCACATTGAGTATAGCCTTGATAGACATCACCTTTAAATAACGCAAAATAGTATAAAATGTAATAATTAGTATAAACAAATTGAAAAAAAAAATCATGCGTGGAGCACAGATTATGAAACAATTTCCCGCACAATGAGAATAGCCTCGATAGACATCGCCTTTATATAACGCGAAATAGTATAAAGACGTAAACAAATTGAAAAAAATCACGCATTGACCACAGATTATGAAACAATTTCCAGCACATTGAGTATAGCCTTGACAGACATCACCTTTAAATAACGCGAAATAGTATAAAATGTAATAATTAGTATAAACAAATTGAAAAAAAAAATCACGCTTGGAGCATAGATTGTGAAAAAATATCTAGCACATTGAAAATAGTCTCGATAGACATCACCTTTAAATAACGCGAAATAGTATAAATCTGTAAAAAAATTGAAAAAAAATCACGCTTGGAGCATGGATTGTGAAACAATTTCCAGCACATTGAAAATATTCTCGATAGACATCGCCTTTAAATATCGTGGAATGGTATAAATCCGTAAACAAATTTAAAAAATCACGCGTGGAGCACAAATTATGAAACAATTTCCAGCACATTGAGAATAGCCTCGATAGACATCACCTTTAAATAACGCGAAATAGTATAAATCTGTAAAAAAATTGAAAAAAAAATCACGCTTGGAGCATGGATTGTGAAACAATTTCCAGCACATTGAAAATATTCTCGATAGACATCGCCTTTAAATAACGCGAAATAGTATAAATCTGTAAATAATTTAAAAGAAATCACGCGTGGAGCACAGATTATGAAACAATTTCCAGCACATTGAGAATAGTCTCGATAGACATCACATTTAAAAAACGCGAAATAATATAAATCTGAAAACAAATTTTAAAAAATCACGCGTGGAGCACAGATTATGAAACAATTTCCAGCACATTGAGAATAGTCTCGATAGACATCACCTTTAAATAACGCGGATTAGTATAAATCCGTAAACAAATTCAAAAAAATCACCCTCGGAGCACAGATTATGAAACAATTTCCAGCACATTGAGAATAGTCTCGAAAGACATCGTCTTTAAATAACGCGAAATTTTATAAAATCCGTAAACAAATTGAAAAAAAAAATCACGCTGGGAGCATAAATTGTGAAACAATTTCCAGCACATTGATAATAGTCTCGATAGACATCGCCTTTAAAAAACGCGACATAGTATAAATCCGTAAACAAATTAAAAAAAATCCCGCGTGGAGCACAGATTATGAAACAATTTCCCGCACAATGAGAATAGCCTCGATAACCATCGCCTTTAAATAACGCGAAATAGTATAAAATGTAATAATTAGTATAAACAAATTGAAAAAAAAATCACGCTTGGAGCATAGATTGTGAATCAATTTCCAGCACATTGAAAATAGTCTCGATAGACATCACCTTTAAATAACGCGAAATAGTATAAATCTGTAAAAAAATTGAAAAAAAAAAATCACGCTGGGAGCATAAATTGTGAAACAATTTCCAGCACATTGATAATAGTCTCGATAGACATCGCCTTTAAAAAACGCGACATAGTATAAATCCGTAAAAAAATTAAAAAAAATCACGCGTGGAGCACAGATTATGAAACAATTTCCCGCACAATGAGAATAGCCTCGATAACCATCGCCTTTAAATAACGCGAAATAGTATAAAATGTAATAATTAGTATAAACAAATTGAAAAAAAAAATCACGCTTGGAGCATAGATTGTGAATCAATTTCCAGCACATTGAAAATAGTCTCGATAGACATTGCCTTTAAAAAACGCGACATAGTATAAATCCGTAAACAAATTCAAAAAAATCACGCGTGGAGCACAGATTATGAAACAATTTCCCGCACAATGAGAATAGCCTCGATAGACATCGCCTTTAAATAACGCGAAATAGTATAAAGACGTAAACAAATTGAAAAAAATCACGCGTTGACCACAGATTATGAAACAATTTCCAGCACATTGAGTATAGCCTTGATAGACATCACCTTTAAATAACGCAAAATAGTATAAAATGTAATAATTAGTATAAACAAATTGAAAAAAAAAATCATGCGTGGAGCACAGATTATGAAACAATTTCCCGCACAATGAGAATAACCTCGATAGACATCGCCTTTAAATAACGCGAAATAGTATAAAGACGTAAACAAATTGAAAAAAATCACGCGTTGAGCACAGACTATGAAACAATTTCCAGCACATTGAGTATAGCCTTGACAGATGTCACCTTTAAATAACGCGAAATAGTATAAAATGTAATAATTAGTATAAACAAATTGAAAAAAAAATCACGCTTGGAGCATAGATTGTGAAAAAATATCTAGCACATTGAAAATAGTCTCGATAGACATCACCTTTAAATAACGCGAAATAGTATAAATCTGTAAAAAAATTGAAAAAAAAAATCACGCTTGGAGCATGGATTGTGAAATAATTTCCAGCACATTGAAAATATTCTCGATAGACATCGCCTTTAAATATCGTGCAATGGTATAAATCCGTAAACAAATTTAAAAAAATCACGCGTGGAGCACAGATTATGAAACAATTTCCCGCACAATGAGAATAGCCTCGATAGACATCGCCTTTAAATAACGCGAAATAGTATAAAGACGTAAACAAATTGAAAAAAATCACGCGTTGACCACAGATTATGAAACAATTTCCAGCACATTGAGTATAGCCTTGACAGACATCACCTTTAAATAACGCAAAATAGTATAAAATGTAATAATTTGTATAAACAAATTGAAAAAAAAATCACGCTTGGAGCATAGATTGTGAATCAATTTCCAGCACATTGAAAATAGTCTCGATAGACATCGCCTTTAAAAAACGCGACATAGTATAAATCCGTAAACAAATTCAAAAAAATCACGCGTGGAGCACAGATTATAAAAAAATTTCCCGCACAATGAGAATAGCCTCGATAGACATCGCCTTTAAATAACGCGAATTAGTATAAAGACGTAAACAAATTGAAAAAAATCACGCGTTGAGCACAGATTATGAAACAATTTCCAGCACATTGAGTATAGCCTTGATAGACATCACCTTTAAATAACGCAAAATAGTATAAAATGTAATAATTAGTATAAACAAATTGAAAAAAAAAATCATGCGTGGAGCACAGATTATGAAACAATTTCCCGCACAATGAGAATAGCCTCGATAGACATCGCCTTTATATAACGCGAAATAGTATAAATCTGAAAACAAATTTAAAAAAATCACGCGTGTAGCACAGATTATGAAACAATTTCCAGCACATTGAGAATAGTCTCGAAAGACATCGTCTTTAAATAACGCGAATTTATAAAATCCGTAAACAAATTGAAAAAAAAAATCACGCTGGGAGCATAAATTGTGAAACAATTTCCAGCACATTGATAATAGTCTCGATAGACATCGCCTTTAAAAAACGCGACATAGTATAAATCCGTAAAAAAATTAAAAAAAATCACGCGTGGAGCACAGATTATGAAACAATTTCCCGCACAATGAGAATAGCCTCGATAACCATCGCCTTTAAATAACGCGAAATAGTATAAAATGTAAT
This sequence comes from Maratus speciosus, assembly GCA_963932465.1. Lineage (NCBI taxonomy): Eukaryota > Metazoa > Arthropoda > Arachnida > Araneae > Salticidae > Maratus > Maratus speciosus. The sequence continues at coordinate 617,022,744 of OZ010792.1, forward strand.
AATTAGTATAAACAAATTGAAAAAAAAATCACGCTTGGAGCATAGATTGTGAATCAATTTCCAGCACATTGAAAATAGTCTCGATAGACATTGCCTTTAAAAAACGCGACATAGTATAAATCCGTAAACAAATTCAAAAAAATCACGCGTGGAGCACAGATTATGAAACAATTTCCCGCACAATGAGAATAGCCTCGATAGACATCGCCTTTAAATAACGCGAAATAGTATAAAGACGTAAACAAATTGAAAAAAATCACGCGTTGACCACAGATTATGAAACAATTTCCAGCACATTGAGTATAGCCTTGACAGACATCACCTTTAAATAACGCAAAATAGTATAAAATGTAATAATAAGTATAAACAAATTGAAAAAAAATCACGCTTGGAGCATAGATTGTGAATCAATTTCCAGCACATTGAAAATAGTCTCGATAGACATCGCCTTTAAAAAACGGGACATACTATAAATCCGTAAACAAATTCAAAAAAATCACGCGTTGAGCACAGATTATAAAACAATTTCCCGCACAATGAGAATAGCCTCGATAGACATCGCCTTTAAATAACGCGAATTAGTATAAAGACGTAAACAAATTGAAAAAAATCACGCGTTGACCACAGATTATGAAACAATTTCCAGCACATTGAGTATAGCCTTGATAGACATCACCTTTAAATAACGCAAAATAGTATAAAATGTAATAATTAGTATAAACAAATTGAAAAAAAAAATCATGCGTGGAGCACAGATTATGAAACAATTTCCCGCACAATGAGAATAACCTCGATAGACATCGCCTTTAAATAACGCGAAATAGTATAAAGACGTAAACAAATTGAAAAAAATCACGCGTTGAGCACAGATTATGAAACAATTTCCAGCACATTGAGTATAGCCTTGACAGATGTCACCTTTAAATAACGCGAAATAGTATAAAATGTAATAATTAGTATAAACAAATTGAAAAAAAATCACGCTTGGAGCATAGATTGTGAAAAAATATCTAGCACATTGAAAATAGTCTCGATAGACATCACCTTTAAATAACGCGAAATAGTATAAATCTGTAAAAAAATTGAAAAAAAAAATCACGCTTGGAGCATGGATTGTGAAATAATTTCCAGCACATTGAAAATATTCTCGATAGACATCGCCTTTAAATATCGTGCAATGGTATAAATCCGTAAACAAATTTAAAAAAATCACGCGTGGAGCACAGATTATGAAACAATTTCCCGCACAATGAGAATAGCCTCGATAGACATCGCCTTTAAATAACGCGAAATAGTATAAAGACGTAAACAAATTGAAAAAAATCACGCGTTGACCACAGATTATGAAACAATTTCCAGCACATTGAGTATAGCCTTGACAGACATCACCTTTAAATAACGCAAAATAGTATAAAATGTAATAATTTGTATAAACAAATTGAAAAAAAAATCACGCTTGGAGCATAGATTGTGAATCAATTTCCAGCACATTGAAAATAGTCTCGATAGACATCGCCTTTAAAAAACGCGACATAGTATAAATCCGTAAACAAATTCAAAAAAATCACGCGTGGAGCACAGATTATAAAAAAATTTCCCGCACAATGAGAATAGCCTCGATAGACATCGCCTTTAAATAACGCGAATTAGTATAAAGACGTAAACAAATTGAAAAAAATCACGCGTTGAGCACAGATTATGAAACAATTTCCAGCACATTGAGTATAGCCTTGATAGACATCACCTTTAAATAACGCAAAATAGTATAAAATGTAATAATTAGTATAAACAAATTGAAAAAAAAAATCATGCGTGGAGCACAGATTATGAAACAATTTCCCGCACAATGAGAATAGCCTCGATAGACATCGCCTTTATATAACGCGAAATAGTATAAAGACGTAAACAAATTGAAAAAAATCACGCATTGACCACAGATTATGAAACAATTTCCAGCACATTGAGTATAGCCTTGACAGACATCACCTTTAAATAACGCGAAATAGTATAAAATGTAATAATTAGTATAAACAAATTGAAAAAAAAAATCACGCTTGGAGCATAGATTGTGAAAAAATATCTAGCACATTGAAAATAGTCTCGATAGACATCACCTTTAAATAACGCGAAATAGTATAAATCTGTAAAAAAATTGAAAAAAAATCACGCTTGGAGCATGGATTGTGAAACAATTTCCAGCACATTGAAAATATTCTCGATAGACATCGCCTTTAAATATCGTGGAATGGTATAAATCCGTAAACAAATTTAAAAAATCACGCGTGGAGCACAAATTATGAAACAATTTCCAGCACATTGAGAATAGCCTCGATAGACATCACCTTTAAATAACGCGAAATAGTATAAATCTGTAAATAATTTAAAAGAAATCACGCGTGGAGCACAGATTATGAAACAATTTCCAGCACATTGAGAATAGTCTCGATAGACATCACATTTAAAAAACGCGAAATAATATAAATCTGAAAACAAATTTTAAAAAATCACGCGTGGAGCACAGATTATGAAACAATTTCCAGCACATTGAGAATAGTCTCGATAGACATCACCTTTAAATAACGCGGATTAGTATAAATCCGTAAACAAATTCAAAAAAATCACCCTCGGAGCACAGATTATGAAACAATTTCCAGCACATTGAGAATAGTCTCGAAAGACATCGTCTTTAAATAACGCGAAATTTTATAAAATCCGTAAACAAATTGAAAAAAAAAATCACGCTGGGAGCATAAATTGTGAAACAATTTCCAGCACATTGATAATAGTCTCGATAGACATCGCCTTTAAAAAACGCGACATAGTATAAATCCGTAAACAAATTAAAAAAAATCCCGCGTGGAGCACAGATTATGAAACAATTTCCCGCACAATGAGAATAGCCTCGATAGACATCGCCTTTAAATAACGCGAAATAGTATAAAGACGTAAACAAATTGAAAAAAATCACGCGTTGACCACAGATTATGAAACAATTTCCAGCACATTGAGTATAGCCTTGACAGACATCACCTTTAAATAACGCAAAATAGTATAAAATGTAATAATAAGTATAAACAAATTGAAAAAAAAAGCACGCTTGGAGCATAGATTGTGAATCAATTTCCAGCACATTGAAAATAGTCTCGATAGACATCGCCTTTAGAAAACGGGACATACTATAAATCCGTAAACAAATTCAAAAAAATCACGCGTGGAGCACAGATTATAAAACAATTTCCCACACAATGAGAATAGCCACTATAGACATCGCCTTTAAATAACGCGAAATAGTATAAAGACGTAAACAAATTGAAAAAAATCACGCGTTGAGCACAGATTATGAAACAATTTCCAGCACATTGAGTATAGCCTTGACAGACATCACCTTTAAATAACGCGAAATAGTATAAAATGTAATAATTAGTATAAACAAATTGAAAAAAAATCACGCTTGGAGCATAAATTGTGAAAAAATATCTAGCACATTGAAAATAGTCTCGATAGACATCACGTTTAAATAACGCGAAATAGTATAAATCTGTAAAAAAATTGAAAAAAAAAATCACGCTTGGAGCATGGATTGTGAAACAATTTCCAGCACATTGAAAATATTCTCGATAGACATCGCCTTTAAATAACGCGAAATAGTATAAAGACGTAAACAAATTGAAAAAAATCACGCGTTGAGCACAGATTATGAAACAATTTCCAGCACATTGAGTATAGCCTTGACAGACATCACCTTTAAATAACGCGAAATAGTATAAAATGTAATAATTAGTATAAGCAAATTAAAAAAAAAACACGTTTGGAGCATAGATTGTGAAACAATATCCAGCACAATGAGAATAGCCTCGATAGACATCGCCTTTAAATAACGCGAAATAGTATAAAGACGTAAACAAATTGAAAAAAATCACGCGTTGAGCACAGATTATGAAACAATTTCCAGCACATTGAGTATAGCCTTGACAGACATCACCTTTAAATAACGCGAAATAGTATAAAATGTAATAATTAGTATAAACAAATTGAAAAAAAAAACACGCTTGGAGCATAGATTGGGAAAAAATATCTAGCACATTGAAAATAGTCTCGATAGACATCACCTTTAAATAACGCGAAATAGTATAAATCTGTAAAAAAATTGAAAAAAAAAATCACGCTTGGAGCATGGATTGTGAAACAATTTCCAGCACATTGAAAATATTCTCGATAGACATCGCCTTTAAATATCGTGGAATGGTATAAATCCGTAAACAAATTTAAAAAATCACGCGTGGAGCACAAATTATGAAACAATTTCCAGCACATTGAGAATAGCCTCGATAGACATCACCTTTAAATAACGCGAAATAGTATAAATCTGTAAAAAAATTGAAAAAAAATCACGCTTGGAGCATGGATTGTGAAACAATTCCCAGCACATTGAAAATATTCTCAATAGACATCACCTTTAAATAACGCGAAATAGTATAAATCTGAAAACAAATTTTAAAAAATCACGCGTGGAGCACAGATTATGAAACAATTTCCAGCACATTGAGAATAGCCTCGATAGACATCACCTTTAAATAACGCGAAATAGTATAAATCTGTAAAAAAAATGAAAAAAAAATCACGCTTGGAGCATGGATTGTGAAACAATTTCCAGCATATTGAAAATATTCTCGATAGACATCGCCTTTAAATAACGCGAAATAGTATAAATCTGTAAATAATTTAAAAGAAATCACGCGTGGAGCACAGATTATGAAACAATTTCCAGCACATTGAGAATAGTCTCGATAGACATCACATTTAAAAAACGCGAAATAGTATAAATCTGAAAACAAATTTAAAAAAATCACGCGTGGAGCACAGATTATGAAACAATTTCCAGCACATTGAGAATAGTCTCGATAGACATCACCTTTAAATAACGCGGATTAGTATAAATCCGTAAACAAATTCAAAAAAATCACCCGTGGAGCACAGATTATGAAACAATTTCCAGCACATTGAGAATAGTCTCGAAAGACATCGTCTTTAAATAACGCGAAATTTTATAAAATCCGTAAACAAATTGAAAAAAAAAATCACGCTGGGAGCATAAATTGTGAAACAATTTCCAGCACATTGATAATAGTCTCGATAGACATCGCCTTTAAAAAACGCGACATAGTATAAATCCGTAAACAAATTCAAAAAAATCACGCGTGGAGCACAGATTATAAAACAATTTCCCGCACAATGAGAATAGCCTCGAAAGACATCGCCTTTAAATAACGCGAAATTTTATAAATCCGTAAATCAATTGAAAAAAATTCACGCTTGGAGCATAAATTGTGAAACAATTTCTAGCACATTGAGTATAGCCTTGACAGACATCACCTTTAAATAACGCAAAATAGTATAAAATGTAATAATTAGTATAAACAAATTGAAAAAAAAAATCATGCGTGGAGCACAGATTATGAAACAATTTCCCGCACAATGAGAATAGCCTCGATAGACATCGCCTTTATATAACGCGAAATAGTATAAAGACGTAAACAAATTGAAAAAAATCACGCGTTGAGCACAGATTATGAAACAATTTCCAGCACATTGAGTATAGCCTTGACAGACATCACCTTTAAATAACGCGAAATAGTATAAAATGTAATAATTAGTATAAACAAATTAAAAAAAAAACACGTTTGGAGCATAGATTGTGAAACAATATCCAGCACAATGAGAATAGCCTCGATAGACATCGCCTTTAAATAACGCGAAATAGTATAAAGACGTAAACAAATTGAAAAAAATCACGCATTGAGCACAGATTGTGAAAGAATTTCCAGCACATTGAGTATAGCCTTGACAGACATCACCTTTAAATAACGCGAAATAGTATAAAATGTAATAATTAGTATAAACAAATTGAAAAAAAAAAAACACGCTTGGAGCATAGATTGGGAAAAAATATCTAGCACTTTGAAAATAGTCTCGATAGACATCACCTTTAAATAACGCGAAATAGTATAAATCTGTAAAAATATTGAAAAAAAATCATGCTTGGAGCATGGATTGTGAAACGATTGCCAGCACATTGAAAATATTCTCAATAGACATCACCTTTAAATAACGCGAAATAGTATAAATCTGTAAAAAAATTGAAAAAAAATCACGCTTGGAGCATGGATTGTGAAACAATTTCCAGCACATTGAAAATATTCTCGATAGACATCGCCTTTAAATATCGTGGAATGGTATAAATCCGTAAACAAATTTAAAAAATCACGCGTGGAGCACAAATTATGAAACAATTTCCAGCACATTGAAAATATTCTCAATAGACATCACCTTTAAATAACGCGAAATAGTATAAATCTGTAAAAAAATTGAAAAAAAATCACGCTTGGAGCATGGATTGTGAAACAATTTCCAGCACATTGAGAATAGTCTCGATAGACATCACATTTAAAAAACGCGAAATAGTATAAATCTGAAATCAAATTTTAAAAAATCACGCGTGGAGCACAGATTATGAAACAATTTCCAGCACATTGAGAATAGTCTCGATAGACATCACCTTTAAATATCGTGGAATGGTATAAATCCGTAAACAAATTTAAAAAATCACGCGTGGAGCACAAATTATGAAACAATTTCCAGCACATTGAGAATAGCCTTGACAGACATCACCTTTAAATAACGCAAAATAGTATAAAATGTAATAATTAGTATAAACAAATTGAAAAAAAAATCATGCGTGGAGCACAGATTATGAAACAATTTCCCGCACAATGAGAATAGCCTCGATAGACATCGCCTTTAAATAACGCGAAATAGTATAAAGACGTAAACAAATTGAAAAAAATCACGCGTTGAGCACAGATTATGAAACAATTTCCAGCACATTGAGTATAGCCTTGACAGACATCAGCTTTAAATAACGCGAAATAGTATAAAATGTAATAATTAGTATAAACAAATTGAAAAAAAAATCACGCTTGGAGCATAGATTGTGAAAAAATATCTAGCACATTGAAAATAGTCTCGATAGACATCACCTTTAAATAACGCGAAATAGTATAAATCTGTAAAAAAATTGAAAAAAAAATCACGCTTGGAGCATGGATTGTGAAACAATTTCCAGCACATTGAAAATATTCTCGATAGACATCGCCTTTAAATATCGTGGAATGGTATAAATCCGTAAACAAATTTAAAAAATCACGCGTGGAGCACAGATTATGAAACAATTTCCAGCACATTGAGAATAGCCTCGATAGACATCACCTTTAAATAACGCGAAATAGTATAAATCTGTAAAAAAATTGAAAAAAAAATCACGCTTGGAGCATGGATTGTGAAACAATTTCCAGCACATTGAAAATATTCTCGATAGACATCGCCTTTAAATAACGCAAAATAGTATAAATCTGTAAATAATTTTAAAAAAATCACGCGTGGAGCACAGATTATGAAACAATTTCCAGCACATTGAGAATAGTCTCGATAGACATCACATTTAAAAAACGCGAAATAATATAAATCTGAAAACAAATTTTAAAAAATCACGCGTGGAGCACAGATTATGAAACAATTTCCAGCACATTGAGAATAGTCTCGATAGACATCACCTTTAAATAACGCGGATTAGTATAAATCCGTAAACAAATTCAAAAAAATCACCCTCGGAGCACAGATTATGAAACAATTTCCAGCACATTGAGAATAGTCTCGAAAGACATCGTCTTTAAATAACGCGAAATTTTATAAAATCCGTAAACAAATTGAAAAAAAAAATCACGCTGGGAGCATAGATTGTGAATCAATTTCCAGCACATTGAAAATAGTCTCGATAGACATCGCCTTTAAAAAACGCGACATAGTATAAATCCGTAAATAAATTCAAAAAAATCACGCGTGGAGCACAGATTATGAAACAATTTCCCGCACAATGAGAATAGCCTCGATAGACATCGCCTTTAAATAACGCGAAATAGTATAAAGACGTAAACAAATTGAAAAAAATCACGCGTTGACCACAGATTATGAAACAATTTCCAGCACATTGAGTATAGCCTTGACAGACATCACCTTTAAATAACGCAAAATAGTATAAAATGTAATAATAAGTATAAACAAATTGAAAAAAAAAATCACGCTTGGAGCATAGATTGTGAATCAATTTCCAGCACATTGAAAATAGTCTCGATAGACATCGCCTTTAAAAAACGGGACATACTATAAATCCGTAAACAAATTCAAAAAAATCACGCGTGGAGCACAGATTATAAAACAATTTCCCGCACAATGAGAATAGCCACTATAGACATCGCCTTTAAATAACGCGAAATAGTATAAAGACGTAAACAAATTGAAAAAAATCACGCGTTGAGCACAGATTATGAAACAATTTCCAGCACATTGAGTATAGCCTTGACAGACATCACCTTTAAATAACGCGAAATAGTATAAAATGTAATAATTAGTATAAACAAATTGAAAAAAAATCACGCTTGGAGCATAAATTGTGAAAAAATATCTAGCACATTGAAAATAGTCTCGATAGACATCACCTTTAAATAACGCGAAATAGTATAAATCTGTAAAAAAATTGAAAAAAAAAATCACGCTTGGAGCATGGATTGTGAAACAATTTCCAGCACATTGAAATTATTCTCGATAGACATCGCCTTTAAATAACGCGAAATAGTATAAAGACGTAAACAAATTGAAAAAAATCACGCGTTGACCACAGATTATGAAACAATTTCCAGCACATTGAGTATAGCCTTGACAGACATCACCTTTAAATAACGCAAAATAGTATAAAATGTAATAATTAGTATAAACAAATTGAAAAAAAAAATCACGCTTGGAGCATAGATTGTGAATCAATTTCCAGCACATTGAAAATAGTCTCGATAGACATCGCCTTTAAAAAACGCGACATAGTAAAAATCCGTAAACAAATTCAAAAAAATCACGCGTTGAGCACAGATTATGAAACAATTTCCAGCACATTGAGTATAGTCTTGACAGACATCACCTTTAAATAACGCGAAATAGTATAAAATGTAATAATTAGTATAAACAAATTAAAAAAAAAAAAACACGTTTGGAGCATAGATTGTGAAACAATATCCAGCATAATGAGAATAGCCTCGATAGACATCGCCTTTAAATAACGCGAAATAGTATAAAGACGTAAACAAATTGAAAAAAATCACACATTGAGCACAGATTATGAAACAATTTCCAGCACATTGAGTATAGCCTTCACAGACATCACCTTTAAATAACGCGAAATAGTATAAAATGTAATAATTAGTATAAACAAATTGAAAAAAAAACACGCTTGGAGCATAGATTGGGAAAAAATATCTAGCACATTGAAAATAGTCTCGATAGACATCACCTTTAAATAACGCAAAATAGTATAAATCTGTAAAAATATTGAAAAAAAATCACGCTTGGAGCATGGATTGTGAAACGATTTCCAGCACATTGAAAATATTCTCAATAGACATCACCTTTAAATAACGCGAAATAGTATAAATCTGTAAAAAAATTGAAAAAAAAAATCACGCTTGGAGCATGGATTGTGAAACAATTTCCAGCACATTGAAAATATTCTCGATAGACATCGCCTTTAAATATCGTGGAATGGTATAAATCCGTAAACAAATTTAAAAAATCACGCGTGGAGCACAAATTATGAAACAATTTCCAGCACATTGAGAATAGCCTCGATAGACATCACCTTTAAATAACGCGAAATAGTATAAATCTGTAAAAAAATTGAAAAAAAATCACGCTTGGAGCATGGATTGTGAAACAATTTCCAGCACATTGAAAATATTCTCAATAGACATCACCTTTAAATAACGCGAAATAGTATAAATCTGAAAACAAATTTTAAAAAATCACGCGTGGAGCACAGATTATGAAACAATTTCCAGCACATTGAGAATAGTCTCGATAGACATCTCCTTTAAATAACGCGGATTAGTATAAATCCGTAAACAAATTCAAAAAAATCACCCGTGGAGCACAGATTATGAAACAATTTCCAGCACATTGAGAATAGTCTCGAAAGACATCGTCTTTAAATAACGCGAAATTTTATAAAATCCGTAAACAAATTGAAAAAAAAAATCACGCTGGGAGCATAAATTGTGAAACATTTTCCAGCACATTGAGAATAGCCTCGATAGACATCACCTTTAAATAACGCGAAATAGTATAAATCTGTAAAAAAATTGAAAAAGAAATCACGCTTGGAGCATGGATTGTGAAACAATTTCCAGCACATTGAAAATATTCTCGATAAGACATCGCCTTTAAATAACGCGAAATAGTATAAATCTGTAAACAAATTAAAAAAAAAATCACGCTGGGAGCATAAATTGTGAAACAGTTTCCAGCACATTGATAATAGTCTCGATAGACATCGCCTTTAAATAACGCGAAATAGTATAAAGACGTAAACAAATTGAAAAAAATCACGCGTTGACCACAGATTATGAAACAATTTCCAGCACATTGAGTATAGCCTTGACATACATCACCTTTAAATAACGCAAAATAGTATAAAATGTAATAATAAGTATAAACAAATTGAAAAAAAAATCACGCTTGGAGCATAGATTGTGAATCAATTTCCAGCACATTGAAAATAGTCTCGATAGACATCGCCTTTAAAAAACGGGACATACTATAAATCCGTAAACAAATTCAAAAAAATCACGCGTGGAGCACAGATTATGAAACAATTTCCCGCACAATGAGAATAGCCTCGATAGACATCGCCTTTAAATAACGCGAAATAGTATAAAGACGTGAACAAATTGAAAAAAATCACGCGTTGACCACAGATTATGAAACAATTTCCAGCACATTGAGTATAGCCTTGACAGACATCACCTTTAAATAACGCAAAATAGTATAAAATGTAATAATTAGTATAAACAAATTGAAAAAAAAAATCATGCGTGGAGCACAGATTATGAAACAATTTCCCGCACAATGAGAATAGCCTCGATAGACATCGCCTTTATATAACGCGAAATAGTATAAAGACGTAAACAAATTGAAAAAAATCACGCATTGACCACAGATTATGAAACAATTTCCAGCACATTGAGTATAGCCTTGACAGACATCACCTTTAAATAACGCGAAATAGTATAAAATGTAATAATTAGTATAAACAAATTGAAAAAAAAAATCACGCTTGGAGCATAGATTGTGAAAAAATATCTAGCACATTGAAAATAGTCTCGATAGACATCACCTTTAAATAACGCGAAATAGTATAAATCTGTAAAAAAATTGAAAAAAAATCACGCTTGGAGCATGGATTGTGAAACAATTTCCAGCACATTGAAAATATTCTCGATAGACATCGCCTTTAAATATCGTGGAATGGTATAAATCCGTAAACAAATTTAAAAAATCACGCGTGGAGCACAAATTATGAAACAATTTCCAGCACATTGAGAATAGCCTCGATAGACATCACCTTTAAATAACGCGAAATAGTATAAATCTGTAAAAAAATTGAAAAAAAAATCACGCTTGGAGCATGGATTGTGAAACAATTTCCAGCACATTGAAAATATTCTCGATAGACATCGCCTTTAAATAACGCGAAATAGTATAAATCTGTAAATAATTTAAAAGAAATCACGCGTGGAGCACAGATTATGAAACAATTTCCAGCACATTGAGAATAGTCTCGATACACATCACATTTAAAAAACGCGAAATAATATAAATCTGAAAACAAATTTTAAAAAATCACGCGTGGAGCACAGATTATGAAACAATTTCCAGCACATTGAGAATAGTCTCGATAGACATCGCCTTTAAAAAACGCGACATAGTATAAATCCGTAAACAAATTAAAAAAAATCCCGCGTGGAGCACAGATTATGAAACAATTTCCCGCACAATGAGAATAGCCTCGATAACCATCGCCTTTAAATAACGCGAAATAGTATAAAATGTAATAATTAGTATAAACAAATTGAAAAAAAAATCACGCTTGGAGCATAGATTGTGAATCAATTTCCAGCACATTGAAAATAGTCTCGATAGACATCACCTTTAAATAACGCGAAATAGTATAAATCTGTAAAAAAATTGAAAAAAAAAATCACGCTGGGAGCATAAATTATGAAACAATTTCCCGCACAATGAGAATAGCCTCGATAGACATCGCCTTTAAATAACGCGAAATAGTATAAAGACGTAAACAAATTGAAAAAAATCACGCGTTGACCACAGATTATGAAACAATTTCCAGTACATTGAGTATAGCCTTGACAGACATCACCTTTAAATAACGCAAAATAGTATAAAATGTAATAATAAGTATAAACAAATTGAAAAAAAAAGCACGCTTGGAGCATAGATTGTGAATCAATTTCCAGCACATTGAAAATAGTCTCGATAGACATCGCCTTTAGAAAACGGGACATACTATAAATCCGTAAACAAATTCAAAAAAATCACGCGTGGAGCACAGATTATAAAACAATTTCCCACACAATGAGAATAGCCACTATAGACATCGCCTTTAAATAACGCGAAATAGTATAAAGACGTAAACAAATTGAAAAAAATCACGCGTTGAGCACAGATTATGAAACAATTTCCAGCACATTGAGTATAGCCTTGACAGACATCACCTTTAAATAACGCGAAATAGTATAAAATGTAATAATTAGTATAAACAAATTGAAAAAAAATCACGCTTGGAGCATAAATTGTGAAAAAATATCTAGCACATTGAAAATAGTCTCGATAGACATCACGTTTAAATAACGCGAAATAGTATAAATCTGTAAAAAAATTGAAAAAAAAAATCACGCTTGGAGCATGGATTGTGAAACAATTTCCAGCACATTGAAAATATTCTCGATAGACATCGCCTTTAAATAACGCGAAATAGTATAAAGACGTAAACAAATTGAAAAAAATCACGCGTTGAGCACAGATTATGAAACAATTTCCAGCACATTGAGTATAGCCTTGACAGACATCACCTTTAAATAACGCGAAATAGTATAAAATGTAATAATTAGTATAAGCAAATTAAAAAAAAAACACGTTTGGAGCATAGATTGTGAAACAATATCCAGCACAATGAGAATAGCCTCGATAGACATCGCCTTTAAATAACGCGAAATAGTATAAAGACGTAAACAAATTGAAAAAAATCACGCGTTGAGCACAGATTATGAAACAATTTCCAGCACATTGAGTATAGCCTTGACAGACATCACCTTTAAATAACGCGAAATAGTATAAAATGTAATAATTAGTATAAACAAATTGAAAAAAAAAACACGCTTGGAGCATAGATTGGGAAAAAATATCTAGCACATTGAAAATAGTCTCGATAGACATCACCTTTAAATAACGCGAAATAGTATAAATCTGTAAAAAAATTGAAAAAAAAAATCACGCTTGGAGCATGGATTGTGAAACAATTTCCAGCACATTGAAAATATTCTCGATAGACATCGCCTTTAAATATCGTGGAATGGTATAAATCCGTAAACAAATTTAAAAAATCACGCGTGGAGCACAAATTATGAAACAATTTCCAGCACATTGAGAATAGCCTCGATAGACATCACCTTTAAATAACGCGAAATAGTATAAATCTGTAAAAAAATTGAAAAAAAATCACGCTTGGAGCATGGATTGTGAAACAATTCCCAGCACATTGAAAATATTCTCAATAGACATCACCTTTAAATAACGCGAAATAGTATAAATCTGAAAACAAATTTAAAAAAATCACGCGTGGAGCACAGATTATGAAACAATTTCCAGCACATTGAGAATAGCCTCGATAGACATCACCTTTAAATAACGCGAAATAGTATAAATCTGTAAAAAAATTGAAAAAAAAATCACGCTTGGAGCATGGATTGTGAAACAATTTCCAGCATATTGAAAATATTCTCGATAGACATCGCCTTTAAATAACGCGAAATAGTATAAATCTGTAAATAATTTAAAAGAAATCACGCGTGGAGCACAGATTATGAAACAATTTCCAGCACATTGAGAATAGTCTCGATAGACATCACATTTAAAAAACGCGAAATAGTATAAATCTGAAAACAAATTTAAAAAAATCACGCGTGGAGCACAGATTATGAAACAATTTCCAGCACATTGAGAATAGTCTCGATAGACATCACCTTTAAATAACGCGAAATTTTATAAAATCCGTAAACAAATTGAAAAAAAAAATCACGCTGGGAGCATAAATTGTGAAACAATTTCCAGCACATTGATAATAGTCTCGATAGACATCGCCTTTAAAAAACGCGACATAGTATAAATCCGTAAACAAATTCAAAAAAATCACGCGTGGAGCACAGATTATAAAATAATTTCCCGCACAATGAGAATAGCCTCGAAAGACATCGCCTTTAAATAACGCGAAATTTTATAAATCCGTAAATCAATTGAAAAAAATTCACGCTTGGAGCATAAATTGTGAAACAATTTCTAGCACATTGAGTATAGCCTTGACAGACATCACCTTTAAATAACGCAAAATAGTATAAAATGTAATAATTAGTATAAACAAATTGAAAAAAAAATCATGCGTGGAGCACAGATTATGAAACAATTTCCCGCACAATGAGAATAGCCTCGATAGACATCGCCTTTATATAACGCGAAATAGTATAAAGACGTAAACAAATTGAAAAAAATCACGCGTTGAGCACAGATTATGAAACAATTTCCAGCACATTGATAATAGCCTTGACAGACATCACCTTTAAATAACGCGAATTAGTATAAAATGTAATAATTAGTATAAACAAATTTAAAAAAAAACACGTTTGGAGCATAGATTGTGAAACAATATCCAGCACAATGAGAATAGCCTCGATAGACATCGCCTTTAAATAACGCGAAATAGTATAAAGACGTAAACAAATTGAAAAAAATCACGCATTGAGCACAGATTGTGAAACAATTTCCAGCACATTGAGTATAGCCTTGACAGACATCACCTTTAAATAACGCGAAATAGTATAAAATGTAATAATTAGTATAAACAAATTGAAAAAAAAAAAACACGCTTGGAGCATAGATTGGGAAAAAATATCTAGCACTTTGAAAATAGTCTCGATAGACATCACCTTTAAATAACGCGAAATAGTATAAATCTGTGAAAAAATTGAAAAAAAATCACGCTTGGAGCATGGATTGTGAAACAATTTCCAGCACATTGAAAATATTCTCGATAGACATCGCCTTTAAATATCGTGGAATGGTATAAATCCGTAAACAAATTTAAAAAATCACGCGTGGAGCACAAATTATGAAACAATTTCCAGCACATTGAAAATATTCTCAATAGACATCACCTTTAAATAACGCGAAATAGTATAAATCTGTAAAAAAATTGAAAAAAAATCACGCTTGGAGCATGGATTGTGAAACAATTTCCAGCACATTGAAAATATTCTCGATAGACATCGCCTTTAAAAAACGCGAAATAGTATAAATCTGTAAATAATTTAAAAAAAATCACGCGTGGAGCACAGATTATGAAACAATTTCCAGCACATTGAGAATAGTCTCGATAGACATCACATTTAAAAAACGCGAAATAATATAAATCTGAAAACAAATTTTAAAAAATCACGCGTGGAGCACAGATTATGAAACAATTTCCAGCACATTGAGAATAGTCTCGATAGACATCACCTTTAAATAACGCGGATTAGTATAAATCCGTAAACAAATTCAAAAAAATCACCCTCGGAGCACAGATTATGAAACAATTTCCAGCACATTGAGAATAGTCTCGAAAGACATCGTCTTTAAATAACGCGAAATTTTATAAAATCCGTAAACAAATTGAAAAAAAAAATCACGCTGGGAGCATAGATTGTGAATCAATTTCCAGCACATTGAAAATAGTCTCGATAGACATCGCCTTTAAAAAACGCGACATAGTATAAATCCGTAAATAAATTCAAAAAAATCACGCGTGGAGCACAGATTATGAAACAATTTCCCGCACAATGAGAATAGCCTCGATAGACATCGCCTTTAAATAACGCGAAATAGTATAAAGACGTAAACAAATTGAAAAAAATCACGCGTTGACCACAGATTATGAAACAATTTCCAGCACATTGAGTATAGCCTTGACAGACATCACCTTTAAATAACGCAAAATAGTATAAAATGTAATAATAAGTATAAACAAATTGAAAAAAAAAATCACGCTTGGAGCATAGATTGTGAATCAATTTCCAGCACATTGAAAATAGTCTCGATAGACATCGCCTTTAAAAAACGGGACATACTATAAATCCGTAAACAAATTCAAAAAAATCACGCGTGGAGCACAGATTATAAAACAATTTCCCACACAATGAGAATAGCCACTATAGACATCGCCTTTAAATAACGCGAAATAGTATAAAGACGTAAACAAATTGAAAAAAATCACGCGTTGAGCACAGATTATGAAACAATTTCCAGCACATTGAGTATAGCCTTGACAGACATCACCTTTAAATAACGCGAAATAGTATAAAATGTAATAATTAGTATATACAAATTGAAAAAAAATCACGCTTGGAGCATAAATTGTGAAAAAATATCTAGCACATTGAAAATAGTCTCGATAGACATCACCTTTAAATAACGCGAAATAGTATAAATCTGTAAAAAAATTGAAAAAAAAAATCACGCTTGGAGCATGGATTGTGAAACAATTTCCAGCACATTGAAAATATTCTCGATAGACATCGCCTTTAAATAACGCGAAATAGTATAAAGACGTAAACAAATTGAAAAAAATCACGCGTTGACCACAGATTATGAAACAATTTCCAGCACATTGAGTATAGCCTTGACAGACATCACCTTTAAATAACGCAAAATAGTATAAAATGTAATAATTAGTATAAACAAATTGAAAAAAAAAATCACGCTTGGAGCATAGATTGTGAATCAATTTCCAGCACATTGAAAATAGTCTCGATAGACATCGCCTTTAAAAAACGCGACATAGTAAAAATCCGTAAACTAATTCAAAAAAATCACGCGTTGAGCACAGATTATGAAACAATTTCCAGCACATTGAGTATAGTCTTGACAGACATCACCTTTAAATAACGCGAAATAGTATAAAATGTAATAATTAGTATAAACAAATTAAAAAAAAAAAACACGTTTGGAGCATAGATTGTGAAACAATATCCAGCATAATGAGAATAGCCTCGATAGACATCGCCTTTAAATAACGCGAAATAGTATAAAGACGTAAACAAATTGAAAAAAATCACACATTGAGCACAGATTATGAAACAATTTCCAGCACATTGAGTATAGCCTTCACAGACATCACCTTTAAATAACGCGAAATAGTATAAAATGTAATAATTAGTATAAACAAATTGAAAAAAAAACACGCTTGGAGCATAGATTGGGAAAAAATATCTAGCACATTGAAAATAGTCTCGATAGACATCACCTTTAAATAACGCAAAATAGTATAAATCTGTAAAAATATTGAAAAAAAATCACGCTTGGAGCATGGATTGTGAAACGATTTCCAGCACATTGAAAATATTCTCAATAGACATCACCTTTAAATAACGCGAAATAGTATAAATCTGTAAAAAAATTGAAAAAAAAAATCACGCTTGGAGCATGGATTGTGAAACAATTTCCAGCACATTGAAAATATTCTCGATAGACATCGCCTTTAAATATCGTGGAATGGTATAAATCCGTAAACAAATTTAAAAAATCACGCGTGGAGCACAAATTATGAAACAATTTCCAGCACATTGAGAATAGCCTCGATAGACATCACCTTTAAATAACGCGAAATAGTATAAATCTGTAAAAAAATTGAAAAAAAATCACGCTTGGAGCATGGATTGTGAAACAATTTCCAGCACATTGAAAATATTCTCAATAGACATCACCTTTAAATAACGCGAAATAGTATAAATCTGAAAACAAATTTTAAAAAATCACGCGTGGAGCACAGATTATGAAACAATTTCCAGCACATTGAGAATAGTCTCGATAGACATCTCCTTTAAATAACGCGGATTAGTATAAATCCGTAAACAAATTCAAAAAAATCACCCGTGGAGCACAGATTATGAAACAATTTCCAGCACATTGAGAATAGTCTCGAAAGACATCGTCTTTAAATAACGCGAAATTTTATAAAATCCGTAAACAAATTGAAAAAAAAAATCACGCTGGGAGCATAAATTGTGAAACATTTTCCAGCACATTGAGAATAGCCTCGATAGACATCACCTTTAAATAACGCGAAATAGTATAAATCTGTAAAAAAATTGAAAAAGAAATCACGCTTGGAGCATGGATTGTGAAACAATTTCCAGCACATTGAAAATATTCTCGATAAGACATCGCCTTTAAATAACGCGAAATAGTATAAATCTGTAAACAAATTGAAAAAAAAATCACGCTGGGAGCATAAATTGTGAAACAGTTTCCAGCACATTGATAATAGTCTCGATAGACATCGCCTTTAAATAACGCGAAATAGTATAAAGACGTAAACAAATTGAAAAAAATCACGCGTTGACCACAGATTATGAAACAATTTCCAGCACATTGAGTATAGCCTTGACATACATCACCTTTAAATAACGCAAAATAGTATAAAATGTAATAATAAGTATAAACAAATTGAAAAAAAAATCACGCTTGGAGCATAGATTGTGAATCAATTTCCAGCACATTGAAAATAGTCTCGATAGACATCGCCTTTAAAAAACGGGACATACTATAAATCCGTAAACAAATTCAAAAAAATCACGCGTGGAGCACAGATTATGAAACAATTTCCCGCACAATGAGAATAGCCTCGATAGACATCGCCTTTAAATAACGCGAAATAGTATAAAGACGTGAACAAATTGAAAAAAATCACGCGTTGACCACAGATTATGAAACAATTTCCAGCACATTGAGTATAGCCTTGACAGACATCACCTTTAAATAACGCAAAATAGTATAAAATGTAATAATAAGTATAAACAAATTGAAAAAAAAATCACGCTTGGAGCATAGATTGTGAATCAATTTCCAGCACATTGAAAATAGTCTCGATAGACATCGCCTTTAAAAAACGGGACATACTATAAATCCGTAAACAAATTCAAAAAAAATCACGCGTGGAGCACAGATTATAAAACAATTTCCCGCACAATGAGAATAGCCACGATAGACATCGCCTTTAAATAACGCGAAATAGTATAAAGACGTAAACAAATTGAAAAAAATCACGCGTTGAGCACAGATTATGAAACAATTTCCAGCACATTGAGTATAGCCTTGACAGACATCACCTTTAAATAACGCGAAATAGTATAAAATGTAATAATTAGTATAAACAAATTGAAAAAAAAATCACGCTTGGAGCATAGATTGTGAAAAAATATCTAGCACATTGAAAATAGTCTCGATAGACATCACCTTTAAATAACGCGAAATAGTATAAATCTGTAAAAAAATTGAAAAAAAAAATCACGCTTGGAGCATGGATTGTGAAACAATTTCCAACACATTGAAAATATTCTCGATAGACATCGCCTTTAAATATCGTGGAATGGTATAAATCCGTAAACAAATTTAAAAAAATCACGCGTGGAGCACAGATTATAAAACAATTTCCAGCACATTGAGTATAGCCTTGACAGACATCACCTTTAAATAACGCAAAATAGTATAAAATGTAATAATTAGTATAAACAAATTGAAAAAAAAAATCACGCTTGGAGCATAGATTGTGAATCAATTTCCAGCACATTGAAAATAGTCTCGATAGACATCGCCTTTAAAAAACGCGACATAGTATAAATCCGTAAACAAATTCAAAAAAATCACGCGTTGAGCACAGATTATGAAACAATTTCCAGCACATTGAGTATAGCCTTGACAGACATCACCTTTAAATAACGCGAAATAGTATAAAATGTAATAATTAGTATAAACAAATTAAAAAAAAAACACGTTTGGAGCATAGATTGTGAAACAATATCCAGCACAATGAGAATAGCCTCGATAGACATCGCCTTTAAATAACGCGAAATAGTATAAAGACGTAAACAAATTGAAAAAAATCACGCATTGAGCACAGATTATGAAACAATTTCCAGCACATTGAGTATAGCCTTGACAGACATCACCTTTAAATAACGCGAAATAGTATAAAATGTAATAATTAGTATAAACAAATTGAAAAAAAAACACGCTTGGAGCATAGATTGGGAAAAAATATCTAGCACATTGAAAATAGTCTCGATAGACATCACCTTTAAATAACGCGAAATAGTATATATCTGTAAAAATATTGAAAAAAAATCACGCTTGGAGCATGGATTGTGAAACGATTTCCAGCACATTCAAAATATTCTCAATAGACATCACCTTTAAATAACGCGAAATAGTATAAATCTGTAAAAAAATTGAAAAAAAAATCACGCTTGGAGCATGAATTGTGAAACAATTTCCAGCACATTGAAAATATTCTCGATAGACATCGCCTTTAAATATCGTGGAATGGTATAAATCCGTAAACAAATTTAAAAAATCACGCGTGGAGCACAAATTATGAAACAATTTCCAGCACATTGAGAATAGCCTCGATAGACATCACCTTTAAATAACGCGAAATAGTATAAATCTGTAAAAAAATTGAAAAAAAATCACGCTTGGAGCATGGATTGTGAAACAATTTCCAGCACATTGAAAATATTCTCAATAGACATCACCTTTAAATAACGCGAAATAGTATAAATCTGAAAACAAATTTTAAAAAATCACGCGTGGAGCACAGATTATGAAACAATTTCCAGCACATTGAGAATAGTCTCGATAGATATCTCCTTTAAATAACGCGGATTAGTATAAATCCGTAAACAAATTCAAAAAAATCACCCGTGGAGCACAGATTATGAAACAATTTCCAGCACATTGAGAATAGTCTCGAAAGACATCGTCTTTAAATAACGCGAAATTTTATAAAATCCGTAAACAAATTGAAAAAAAAAATCACGCTGGGAGCATAAATTGTGAAACAATTTCCAGCACATTGATTATAGCCTCGATAGACATCACCTTTAAATAACGCGAAATAGTATAAATCTGTAAAAAAATTGAAAAAGAAATCACGCTTGGAGCATGGATTGTGAAACAATTTCCAGCACATTGAAAATATTCTCGATAGACATCGCCTTTAAATAACGCGAAATAGTATAAATCTGTAAACAAATTGAAAAAAAAATCACGCTGGGAGCATAAATTGTGAAACAGTTTCCAGCACATTGATAATAGTCTCGATAGACATCGCCTTTAAATAACGCGAAATAGTATAAAGACGTAAACAAATTGAAAAAAATCACGCGTTGACCACAGATTATGAAACAATTTCCAGCACATTGAGTATAGCCTTGACAGACATCACCTTTAAATAACGCAAAATAGTATAAAATGTAATAATAAGTATAAACAAATTGAAAAAAAATCACGCTTGGAGCATAGATTGTGAATCAATTTCCAGCACATTGAAAATAGTCTCGATAGACATCGCCTTTAAAAAACGGGACATACTATAAATCCGTAAACAAATTCAAAAAAATCACGCGTGGAGCACAGATTATGAAACAATTTCCCGCACAATGAGAATAGTCTCGATAGACATCGCCTTTAAATAACGCGAAATAGTATAAAGACGTAAACAAATTGAAAAAAATCACGCGTTGACCACAGATTATGAAACAATTTCCAGCACATTGAGTATAGCCTTGACAGACATCACCTTTAAATAACGCAAAATAGTATAAAATGTAATAATAAGTATAAACAAATTGAAAAAAAAATCACGCTTGGAGCATAGATTGTGAATCAATTTCCAGCACATTGAAAATAGTCTCGATAGACATCGCTTTTAAAAAACGGGACATACTATAAATCCGTAAACAAATTCAAAAAAATCACGCGTGGAGCACAGATTATGAAACAATTTCCCGCACAATGAGAATAGCCTCGATAGACATCGCCTTTAAATAACGCGAAATAGTATAAAGACGTAAACAAATTGAAAAAAATCACGCGTTGACCACAGATTATGAAACAATTTCCAGCACATTGAGTATAGCCTTGACATACATCACCTTTAAATAACGCAAAATAGTATAAAATGTAATAATAAGTATAAACAAATTGAAAAAAAAATCACGCTTGGAGCATAGATTGTGAATCAATTTCCAGCACATTGAAAATAGTCTCGATAGACATCGCCTTTAAAAAACGGGACATACTATAAATCCGTAAACAAATTCAAAAAAATCACGCGTGGAGCACAGATTATGAAACAATTTCCCGCACAATGAGAATAGCCTCGATAGACATCGCCTTTAAATAACGCGAAATAGTATAAAGACGTGAACAAATTGAAAAAAATCACGCGTTGACCACAGATTATGAAACAATTTCCAGCACATTGAGTATAGCCTTGACAGACATCACCTTTAAATAACGCAAAATAGTATAAAATGTAATAATAAGTATAAACAAATTGAAAAAAAAATCACGCTTGGAGCATAGATTGTGAATCAATTTCCAGCACATTGAAAATTGTCTCGATAGACATCGCCTTTAAAAAACGCGAAATAGTATAAATCTGTAAACAAATTGAAAAAAAAATCACGCTGGGAGCACAAATTGTGAAACAGTTTCCAGCACATTGATAATAGTCTCGATAGACATCGCCTTTAAATAACGCGAAATAGTATAAAGACGTAAACAAATTGAAAAAAATCACGCGTTGACCACAGATTATGAAACAATTTCCAGCACATTGAGTATAGCCTTGACATACATCACCTTTAAATAACGCAAAATAGTATAAAATGTAATAATAAGTATAAACAAATTGAAAAAAAAATCACGCTTGGAGCATAGATTGTGAATCAATTTCCAGCACATTGAAAATAGTCTCGATAGACATCGCCTTTAAAAAACGGGACATACTATAAATCCGTAAACAAATTCAAAAAAATCACGCGTGGAGCACAGATTATGAAACAATTTCCCGCACAATGAGAATAGCCTCGATAGACATCGCCTTTAAATAACGCGAAATAGTATAAAGACGTGAACAAATTGAAAAAAATCACGCGTTGACCACAGATTATGAAACAATTTCCAGCACATTGAGTATAGCCTTGACAGACATCACCTTGAAATAACGCAAAATAGTATAAAATGTAATAATAAGTATAAACAAGATAAAGTAAAAAAACTAAAACCCAACTACGACAAAAAACTACGCTGAAAAAGTATAAAAGTACCCCATGAATACAGGTAAAGTCACAAGCAAATGCTAGTAATATATAGATATATTCAAAATGTACAAGTAAAGCGCTTTTGAATGATACCAAACACGGCATATTTATCTTAACTTTATTTTTTGACGTATGACGCTTCCAGTATTTGGTAGTAGTGACGCACATATCCGTCGATGGCAGCAAATGGGTAATGGACCGATTAGTGGATGAGGTCGTTAGTGTAATGTGTAAATGTGTAATGTAGATTGAAGGTTTCATGTATTAAGATGACCTAGGAAGATTTCTTAATCTATCTAATTCTGCTAACGATTGACTGTCATGTGGATTTTTAAGCAACTTATTATGATCCAAGGCACTTATAAACAAACCCTCTATGGTTTTGAAGTGAAGCGCTTTAAAATGATACCAAACACGGCATATCTAGCTTAACTTTATTTTTTTACTCTGTATATTTTGTCCGCTAGAAGGCGCCACATTGAATTTGGTGAAAATCTATATAGCCTATAACCAGCGGACAATTAAGACGCTTCTAATGATATGTCATTTGTCGAATTCTGATTAGTGGTTTAGAAGTTACGAGGGAACAGATGAACATACATACATACATACATACATACATACATACATACATACATACATAGCCTGTCAAAATCATAACCCTCCTTTGGCTTTGCCGTAGTCGGGTAACAAATTGAAAAAAAAATCACGCTTGGAGCATAGATTGTGAATCAATTTCCAGCACATTGAAAATAGTCTCGATAGACATCGCCTTTAAAAAACGGGACATACTATAAATCCGTAAACAAATTCAAAAAAAATCACGCGTGGAGCACAGATTATAAAACAATTTCCCGCACAATGAGAATAGCCACGATAGACATCGCCTTTAAATAACGCGAAATAGTATAAAGACGTAAACAAATTGAAAAAAATCACGCGTTGAGCACAGATTATGAAACAATTTCCAGCACATTGAGTATAGCCTTGACAGACATCACCTTTAAATAACGCGAAATAGTATAAAATGTAATAATTAGTATAAACAAATTGAAAAAAAAATCACGCTTGGAGCATAGATTGTGAAAAAATATCTAGCACATTGAAAATAGTCTCGATAGACATCACCTTTAAATAACGCGAAATAGTATAAATCTGTAAAAAAATTGAAAAAAAAAATCACGCTTGGAGCATGGATTGTGAAACAATTTCCAACACATTGAAAATATTCTCGATAGACATCGCCTTTAAATATCGTGGAATGGTATAAATCCGTAAACAAATTTAAAAAAATCACGCGTGGAGCACAGATTATAAAACAATTTCCAGCACATTGAGTATAGCCTTGACAGACATCACCTTTAAATAACGCAAAATAGTATAAAATGTAATAATTAGTATAAACAAATTGAAAAAAAAAATCACGCTTGGAGCATAGATTGTGAATCAATTTCCAGCACATTGAAAATAGTCTCGATAGACATCGCCTTTAAAAAACGCGACATAGTATAAATCCGTAAACAAATTCAAAAAAATCACGCGTTGAGCACAGATTATGAAACAATTTCCAGCACATTGAGTATAGCCTTGACAGACATCACCTTTAAATAACGCGAAATAGTATAAAATGTAATAATTAGTATAAACAAATTAAAAAAAAAACACGTTTGGAGCATAGATTGTGAAACAATATCCAGCACAATGAGAATAGCCTCGATAGACATCGCCTTTAAATAACGCGAAATAGTATAAAGACGTAAACAAATTGAAAAAAATCACGCATTGAGCACAGATTATGAAACAATTTCCAGCACATTGAGTATAGCCTTGACAGACATCACCTTTAAATAACGCGAAATAGTATAAAATGTAATAATTAGTATAAACAAATTGAAAAAAAAACACGCTTGGAGCATAGATTGGGAAAAAATATCTAGCACATTGAAAATAGTCTCGATAGACATCACCTTTAAATAACGCGAAATAGTATATATCTGTAAAAATATTGAAAAAAAATCACGCTTGGAGCATGGATTGTGAAACGATTTCCAGCACATTCAAAATATTCTCAATAGACATCACCTTTAAATAACGCGAAATAGTATAAATCTGTAAAAAAATTGAAAAAAAAATCACGCTTGGAGCATGAATTGTGAAACAATTTCCAGCACATTGAAAATATTCTCGATAGACATCGCCTTTAAATATCGTGGAATGGTATAAATCCGTAAACAAATTTAAAAAATCACGCGTGGAGCACAAATTATGAAACAATTTCCAGCACATTGAGAATAGCCTCGATAGACATCACCTTTAAATAACGCGAAATAGTATAAATCTGTAAAAAAATTGAAAAAAAATCACGCTTGGAGCATGGATTGTGAAACAATTTCCAGCACATTGAAAATATTCTCAATAGACATCACCTTTAAATAACGCGAAATAGTATAAATCTGAAAACAAATTTTAAAAAATCACGCGTGGAGCACAGATTATGAAACAATTTCCAGCACATTGAGAATAGTCTCGATAGATATCTCCTTTAAATAACGCGGATTAGTATAAATCCGTAAACAAATTCAAAAAAATCACCCGTGGAGCACAGATTATGAAACAATTTCCAGCACATTGAGAATAGTCTCGAAAGACATCGTCTTTAAATAACGCGAAATTTTATAAAATCCGTAAACAAATTGAAAAAAAAAATCACGCTGGGAGCATAAATTGTGAAACAATTTCCAGCACATTGATTATAGCCTCGATAGACATCACCTTTAAATAACGCGAAATAGTATAAATCTGTAAAAAAATTGAAAAAGAAATCACGCTTGGAGCATGGATTGTGAAACAATTTCCAGCACATTGAAAATATTCTCGATAGACATCGCCTTTAAATAACGCGAAATAGTATAAATCTGTAAACAAATTGAAAAAAAAATCACGCTGGGAGCATAAATTGTGAAACAGTTTCCAGCACATTGATAATAGTCTCGATAGACATCGCCTTTAAATAACGCGAAATAGTATAAAGACGTAAACAAATTGAAAAAAATCACGCGTTGACCACAGATTATGAAACAATTTCCAGCACATTGAGTATAGCCTTGACAGACATCACCTTTAAATAACGCAAAATAGTATAAAATGTAATAATAAGTATAAACAAATTGAAAAAAAATCACGCTTGGAGCATAGATTGTGAATCAATTTCCAGCACATTGAAAATAGTCTCGATAGACATCGCCTTTAAAAAACGGGACATACTATAAATCCGTAAACAAATTCAAAAAAATCACGCGTGGAGCACAGATTATGAAACAATTTCCCGCACAATGAGAATAGTCTCGATAGACATCGCCTTTAAATAACGCGAAATAGTATAAAGACGTAAACAAATTGAAAAAAATCACGCGTTGACCACAGATTATGAAACAATTTCCAGCACATTGAGTATAGCCTTGACAGACATCACCTTTAAATAACGCAAAATAGTATAAAATGTAATAATAAGTATAAACAAATTGAAAAAAAAATCACGCTTGGAGCATAGATTGTGAATCAATTTCCAGCACATTGAAAATAGTCTCGATAGACTTCGCCTTTAAAAAACGGGACATACTATAAATCCGTAAACAAATTCAAAAAAAATCACGCGTGGAGCACAGATTATAAAACAATTTCCCGCACAATGAGAATAGCCACGATAGACATCGCCTTTAAATAACGCGAAATAGTATAAAGACGTAAACAAATTGAAAAAAATCACGCGTTGAGCACAGATTATGAAACAATTTCCAGCACATTGAGTATAGCCTTGACAGACATCACCTTTAAATAACGCGAAATAGTATAAGATGTAATAATTAGTATAAACAAATTGAAAAAAAAATCACGCTTGGAGCATAGATTGTGAAAAAATATCTAGCACATTGAAAATAGTCTCGATAGACATCACCTTTAAATAACGCGAAATAGTATAAATCTGTAAAAAAATTGAAAAAAAAAATCACGCTTGGAGCATGGATTGTGAAACAATTTCCAACACATTGAAAATATTCTCGATAGACATCGCCTTTAAATATCGTGGAATGGTATAAATCCGTAAACAAATTTAAAAAAATCACGCGTGGAGCACAGATTATAAAACAATTTCCCGCACAATGAGAATAGCCTCGATAGAATCGCCTTTAAATAACGCGAAATAGTATAAAGACGTAAACAAATTGAAAAAAATCACGCGTTGACCACAGATTATGAAACAATTTCCAGCACATTGAGTATAGCCTTGACAGACATCACATTTAAATAACGCAAAATAGTATAAAATGTAATAATAAGTATAAACAAATTGAAAAAAAATCACGCTTGGAGCATAGATTGTGAATCAATTTCCAGCACATTGAAAATAGTCTCGATAGACATCGCCTTTAAAAAACGGAACATACTATAAATCCGTAAACAAATTAAAAAAAAATCACGCGTGGAGCACAGATTATAAAACAATTTCCCGCACAATGAGAATAGCCACGATAGACATCGCCTTTAAATAACGCGAAATAGTATAAAGACGTAAACAAATTGAAAAAAATCACGCGTTGAGCACAGATTATGAAACAATTTCCAGCACATTGAGTATAGCCTTGACAGACATCACCTTTAAATAATGCGAAATAGTATAAAATGTTATAATTAGTATAAACAAATTGAAAAAAAAATCACGCTTGGAGCATAGATTGTGAAAAAATATCTAGCACATTGAAAATAGTCTCGATAGACATCACCTTTAAATAACGCGAAATAGTATAAATCTGTAAAAAAATTGAAAAAAAAATCACGCTTGGAGCATGGATTGTGAAACAATTTCTAACACATTGAAAATATTCTCGATAGACATCGCCTTTAAATATCGTGGAATGGTATAAATCCGTAAACAAATTTAAAAAAATGACGCGTGGAGCACAGATTATAAAACAATTTCCCGCACAATAAAAATAGCCTCGATAGACATCGCCTTTAAATAACGCGAAATAGTATAAAGACGTAAACAAATTGAAAAAAATCACGCGTTGACCACAGATTATGAAACAATTTCCAGCACATTGAGTATAGCCTTGACAGACATCACCTTTAAATAACGCAAAATAGTATAAAATGTAATAATAAGTATAAACAAATTGAAAAAAAAATCACGCTTGGAGCATAGATTGTGAATCAATTTCCAGCACATTGAAAATAGTCTCGATAGACATCGCCTTTAAAAAACGGGACATACTATAAATCCGTAAACAAATTCAAAAAAATCACGCGTGGAGCACAGATTATAAAACAATTTCCCGCACAATGAGAATAGCCTCGATAGACATCGATTTTAAATAACGCGAATTAGTATAAAGACGTAAACAAATTGAAAAAAATCACGCGTTGACCACAGATTATGAAACAATTTCCAGCACATTGAGTATAGCCTTGATAGACATCACCTTTAAATAACGCAAAATAGTATAAAATGTAATAATTAGTATAAACAAATTGAAAAAAAAAATCATGCGTGGAGCACAGAATATGAAACTATTTCCCGCACAATGAGAATAACCTCGATAGACATCGCCTTTAAATAACGCGAAATAGTATAAAGACGTAAACAAATTGAAAAAAATCATGCGTTGAGCACAGATTATGAAACAATTTCCAGCACATTGAGTATAGCCTTGACAGATGTCACCTTTAAATAACGCGAAATAGTATAAAATGTAATAATTAGTATAAACAAATTGAAAAAAAAATCACGCTTGGAGCATAGATTGTGAAAAAATATCTAGCACATTGAAAATAGTCTCGATAGACATCACCTTTAAATAACGCGAAATAGTATAAATCTGTAAAAAAATTGAAAAAAAAAATCACGCTTGGAGCATGGATTGTGAAACAATTTCCAGCACATTGAAAATATTCTCGATAGACATCGCCTTTAAATATCGTGGAATGGTATAAATCCGTAAACAAATTTAAAAAAATCACGCGTGGAGCACAGATTATGAAACAATTTCCCGCACAATGAGAATAGCCTCGATAGACATCGCCTTTAAATAACGCGAAATAGTATAAAGACGTAAACAAATTGAAAAAAATCACGCGTTGAGCACAGATTATGAAACAATTTCCAGCACATTGAGTATAGCCTTGATAGACATCACCTTTAAATAACGCAAAATAGTATAAAATGTAATAATTAGTATAAACAAATTGAAAAAAAAAATCATGCGTGGAGCACAGATTATGAAACAATTTCCCGCACAATGAGAATAGCCTCGATAGACATCGCCTTTATATAACGCGAAATAGTATAAAGACGTAAACAAATTGAAAAAAATCACGCGTTGAGCACAGATTATGAAACAATTTCCAGCACATTGAGTATAGCCTTGACAGACATCACCTTTAAATAACGCGAAATAGTATAAAATGTAATAATTAGTATAAACAAATTGAAAAAAAAAATCACGCTTGGAGCATAGATTGTGAAAAAATATCTAGCACATTGAAAATAGTCTCGATAGACATCACCTTTAAATAACGCGAAATAGTATAAATCTGTAAAAAAATTGAAAAAAAAATCACGCTTGGAGCATGGATTGTGAAACAATTTCCAGCACATTGAAAATATTCTCGATAGACATCGCCTTTAAATATCGTGGAATGGTATAAATCCGTAAACAAATTTAAAAAATCACGCGTGGAGCACAAATTATGAAACAATTTCCAGCACATTGAGAATAGCCTCGATAGACATCACCTTTAAATAACGCGAAATAGTATAAATCTGTAAAAAAATTGAAAAAAAATCACGCTTGGAGCATGGATTGTGAAACAATTCCCAGCACATTGAAAATATTCTCAATAGACATCACCTTTAAATAGCGCGAAATAGTATAAATCTGAAAACAAATTTTAAAAAATCACGCGTGGAGCACAGATTATGAATCAATTTCCAGCACATTGAGGATAGCCTCGATAGACATCACCTTTAAATAACGCGAAATATTATAAATCTGTAAAAAAATTGAAAAAAAAATCACGCTTGGAGCATGGATTGTGAAACAATTTCCAGCACATTGAAAATATTCTCGATAGACATCGCCTTTAAATAACGCGAAATAGTACAAATCTGTAAATAATTTAAAAGAAATCACGCGTGGAGCACAGATTATGAAACAATTTCCAGCACATTGAGAATAGCCACTATAGACATCGCCTTTAAATAACGCGAAATAGTATAAAGACGTAAACAAATTGAAAAAAATCACGCGTTGAGCACAGATTATGAAACAATTTCCAGCACATTGAGTATAGCCTTGACAGACATCACCTTTAAATAACGCGAAATAGTATAAAATGTAATAATTAGTATAAACAAATTGAAAAAAAATCACGCTTGGAGCATAAATTGTGAAAAAATATCTAGCACATTGAAAATAATCTCGATAGACATCACCTTTAAATAACGCGAAATAGTATAAATCTGTAAAAAAATTGAAAAAAAAAATCACGCTTGGAGCATGGATTGTGAAACAATTTCCAGCACATTGAAAATATTCTCGATAGACATCGCCTTTAAATAACGCGAAATAGTATAAAGACGTAAACAAATTGAAAAAAATCACGCGTTGACCACAGATTATGAAACAATTTCCAGCACATTGAGTATAGCCTTGACAGACATCACCTTTAAATAACGCAAAATAGTATAAAATGTAATAATTAGTATAAACAAATTGAAAAAAAAAATCACGCTTGGAGCATAGATTGTGAATCAATTTCCAGCACATTGAAAATAGTCTCGATAGACATCGCCTTTAAAAAACGGGACATACTATAAATCCGTAAACAAATTCAAAAAAATCACGCGTGGAGCACAGATTATAAAACAATTTCCCACACAATGAGAATAGCCACTATAGACATCGCCTTTAAATAACGCGAAATAGTATAAAGACGTAAACAAATTGAAAAAAATCACGCGTTGAGCACAGATTATGAAACAATTTCCAGCACATTGAGTATAGCCTTGACAGACATCACCTTTAAATAACGCGAAATAGTATAAAATGTAATAATTAGTATAAACAAATTGAAAAAAAATCACGCTTGGAGCATAAATTGTGAAAAAATATCTAGCACATTGAAAATAGTCTCGATAGACATCACCTTTAAATAACGCGAAATAGTATAAATCTGTAAAAAAATTGAAAAAAAAAATCACGCTTGGAGCATGGATTGTGAAACAATTTCCAGCACATTGAAAATATTCTCGATAGACATCGCCTTTAAATAACGCGAAATAGTATAAAGACGTAAACAAATTGAAAAAAATCACGCGTTGACCACAGATTATGAAACAATTTCCAGCACATTGAGTATAGCCTTGACAGACATCACCTTTAAATAACGCAAAATAGTATAAAATGTAATAATTAGTATAAACAAATTGAAAAAAAAATCACGCTTGGAGCATAGATTGTGAATCAATTTCCAGCACATTGAAAATAGTCTCGATAGACATCGCCTTTAAAAAACGCGACATATTAAAAATCCGTAAACAAATTCAAAAAAATCACGCGTTGAGCACAGATTATGAAACAATTTCCAGCACATTGAGTATAGTCTTGACAGACATCACCTTTAAATAACGCGAAATAGTATAAAATGTAATAATTAGTATAAACAAATTAAAAAAAAAAACACGTTTGGAGCATAGATTGTGAAACAATATCCAGCATAATGAGAATAGCCTCGATAGACATCGCCTTTAAATAACGCGAAATAGTATAAAGACGTAAACAAATTGAAAAAAATCACGCATTGAGCACAGATTATGAAACAATTTCCAGCACATTGAGTATAGCCTTCACAGACATCAGCTTTAAATAACGCGAAATAGTATAAAATGTAATATTTAGTATAAACAAATTGAAAAAAAAACACGCTTGGAGCATAGATTGGGAAAAAATATCTAGCACATTGAAAATAGTCTCGATAGACATCACCTTTAAATAACGCAAAATAGTATAAATCTGTAAAAATATTGAAAAAAAATCACGCTTGGAGCATGGATTGTGAAACGATTTCCAGCACATTGAAAATATTCTCAATAGACATCACCTTTAAATAACGCGAAATAGTATAAATCTGTAAAAAAATTGAAAAAAAAAATCACGCTTGGAGCATGGATTGTGAAACAATTTCCAGCACATTGAAAATATTCTCGATAGACATCGCCTTTAAATATCGTGGAATGGTATAAATCCGTAAACAAATTTAAAAAATCACGCGTGGAGCACAAATTATGAAACAATTTCCAGCACATTGAGAATAGCCTCGATAGACATCACCTTTAAATAACGCGAAATAGTATAAATCTGTAAAAAAATTGAAAAAAAATCACGCTTGGAGCATGGATTGTGAAACAATTTCCAGCACATTGAAAATATTCTCAATAGACATCACCTTTAAATAACGCGAAATAGTATAAATCTGAAAACAAATTTTAAAAAATCACGCGTGGAGCACATATTATGAAACAATTTCCAGCACATTGAGAATAGTCTCGATAGACATCTCCTTTAAATAACGCGGATTAGTATAAATCCGTAAACAAATTCAAAAAAATCACCCGTGGAGCACAGATTATGAAACAATTTCCAGCACATTGAGAATAGTCTCGAAAGACATCGTCTTTAAATAACGCGAAATTTTATAAAATCCGTAAACAAATTGAAAAAAAAAATCACGCTGGGAGCATAAATTGTGAAACAATTTCCAGCACATTGAGAATAGCCTCGATAGAGATCACCTTTAAATAACGCGAAATAGTATAAATCTGTAAAAAAATTGAAAAAGAAATCACGCTTGGAGCATGGATTGTGAAACAATTTCCAGCACATTGAAAATATTCTCGATAAGACATCGCCTTTAAATAACGCGAAATAGTATAAATCTGTAAACAAATTGAAAAAAAAATCACGCTGGGAGCATAAATTGTGAAACAGTTTCCAGCACATTGATAATAGTCTCGATAGACATCGCCTTTAAATAACGCGAAATAGTATAAAGACGTAAACAAATTGAAAAAAATCACGCGTTGACCACAGATTATGAAACAATTTCCAGCACATTGAGTATAGCCTTGACATACATCACCTTTAAATAACGCAAAATAGTATAAAATGTAATAATAAGTATAAACAAATTGAAAAAAAAATCACGCTTGGAGCATAGATTGTGAATCAATTTCCAGCACATTGAAAATAGTCTCGATAGACATCGCCTTTAAAAAACGGGACATACTATAAATCCGTAAACAAATTCAAAAAAATCACGCGTGGAGCACAGATTATGAAACAATTTCCCGCACAATGAGAATAGCCTCGATAGACATCGCCTTTAAATAACGCGAAATAGTATAAAGACGTGAACAAATTGAAAAAAATCACGCGTTGACCACAGATTATGAAACAATTTCCAGCACATTGAGTATAGCCTTGACAGACATCACCTTTAAATAACGCAAAATAGTATAAAATGTAATAATAAGTATAAACAAATTGAAAAAAAAATCACGCTTGGAGCATAGATTGTGAATCAATTTCCAGCACATTGAAAATAGTCTCGATAGACATCGCCTTTAAAAAACGGGACATACTATAAATCCGTAAACAAATTTTAAAAAAATCACGCGTGGAGCACAGATTATAAAACAATTTCCCGCACAATGAGAATAGCCACGATAGACATCGCCTTTAAATAACGCGAAATAGTATAAAGACGTAAACAAATTGAAAAAAATCACGCGTTGAGCACAGATTATGAAACAATTTCCAGCACATTGAGTATAGCCTTGACAGACATCACCTTTAAATAACGCGAAATAGTATAAAATGTAATAATTAGTATAAACAAATTGAAAAAAAAATCACGTTTGGAGCATAGATTGTGAAAAAATATCTAGCACATTGAAAATAGTCTCGATAGACATCACCTTTAAATAACGCAAAATAGTATAAATCTGTAAAAAAATTGAAAAAAAAAATCACGCTTGGAGCATGGATTGTGAAACAATTTCCAACACATTGAAAATATTCTCGATAGACATCGCCTTTAAATATCGTGGAATGGTATAAATCCGTAAACAAATTTAAAAAAATCACGCGTGGAGCACAGATTATAAAACAATTTCCAGCACATTGAGTATAGCCTTGACAGACATCACCTTTAAATAACGCAAAATAGTATAAAATGTAATAATTAGTATAAACAAATTGAAAAAAAAAATCACGCTTGGAGCATAGATTGTGAATCAATTTCCAGCACATTGAAAATAGTCTCGATAGACATCGCCTTTAAAAAACGCGACATAGTATAAATCCGTAAACAAATTCAAAAAAATCACGCGTTGAGCACAGATTATGAAACAATTTCCAGCACATTGAGTATAGCCTTGACAGACATCACCTTTAAATAACGCGAAATAGTATAAAATGTAATAATTAGTATAAACAAATAAAAAAAAAAACACGTTTGGAGCATAGATTGTGAAACAATATCCAGCACAATGAGAATAGCCTCGATAGACATCGCCTTTAAATAACGCGAAATAGTATAAAGACGTAAACAAATTGAAAAAAATCACGCATTGAGCACAGATTATGAAACAATTTCCAGCACATTGAGTATAGCCTTGACAGACATCACCTTTAAATAACGCGAAATAGTATAAAATGTAATAATTAGTATAAACAAATTGAAAAAAAAACACGCTTGGAGCATAGATTGGGAAAAAATATCTAGCACATTGAAAATAGTCTCGATAGACATCACCTTTAAATAACGCGAAATAGTATAAATCTGTAAAAATATTGAAAAAAAATCACGCTTGGAGCATGGATTGTGAAACGATTTCCAGCACATTCAAAATATTCTCAGTAGACATCACCTTTAAATAACGCGAAATAGTATAAATCTGTAAAAAAATTGAAAAAAAAATCACGCTTGGAGCATGGATTGTGAAACAATTTCCAGCACATTGAAAATATTCTCGATAGACATCGCCTTTAAATATCGTGGAATGGTATAAATCCGTAAACAAATTTAAAAAATCACGCGTGGAGCACAAATTATGAAACAATTTCCAGCACATTGAGAATAGCCTCGATAGACATCACCTTTAAATAACGCGAAATAGTATAAATCTGTAAAAAAATTGAAAAAAAATCACGCTTGGAGCATGGATTGTGAAACAATTTCCAGCACATTGAAAATATTCTCAATAGACATCACCTTTAAATAACGCGAAATAGTATAAATCTGAAAACAAATTTTAAAAAATCACGCGTGGAGCACAGATTATGAAACAATTTCCAGCACATTGAGAATAGTCTCGATAGATATCTCCTTTAAATAACGCGGATTAGTATAAATCCGTAAACAAATTCAAAAAAATCACCCGTGGAGCACAGATTATGAAACAATTTCCAGCACATTGAGAATAGTCTCGAAAGACATCGTCTTTAAATAACGCGAAATTTTATAAAATCCGTAAACAAATTGAAAAAAAAAATCACGCTGGGAGCATAAATTGTGAAACAATTTCCAGCACATTGAGAATAGCCTCGATAGACATCACCTTTAAATAACGCGAAATAGTATAAATCTGTAAAAAAATTGAAAAAAAATCACGCTTGGAGCATGGATTGTGAAACAATTTCCAGCACATTGAAAATATTCTCAATAGACATCACCTTTAAATAACGCGAAATAGTATAAATCTGAAAACAAATTTTAAAAAATCACGCGTGGAGCACAGATTATGAAACAATTTCCAGCACATTGAGAATAGTCTCGATAGATATCTCCTTTAAATAACGCGGATTAGTATAAATCCGTAAACAAATTCAAAAAAATCACCCGTGGAGCACAGATTATGAAACAATTTCCAGCACATTGAGAATAGTCTCGAAAGACATCGTCTTTAAATAACGCGAAATTTTATAAAATCCGTAAACAAATTGAAAAAAAAAATCACGCTGGGAGCATAAATTGTGAAACAATTTCCAGCACATTGAGAATAGCCTCGATAGACATCACCTTTAAATAACGCGAAATAGTATAAATCTGTAAAAAAATTGAAAAAGAAATCACGCTTGGAGCATGGATTGTGAAACAATTTCCAGCACATTGAAAATATTCTCGATAGACATCGCCTTTAAATAACGCGAAATAGTATAAATCTGTAAACAAATTGAAAAAAAAATCACGCTGGGAGCATAAATTGTGAAACAGTTTCCAGCACATTGATAATAGTCTCGATAGACATCGCCTTTAAATAACGCGAAATAGTATAAAGACGTAAACAAATTGAAAAAAATCACGCGTTGACCACAGATTATGAAACAATTTCCAGCACATTGAGTATAGCCTTGACAGACATCACCTTTTGTTGGCATGATTTCAACATTTTGGATATTTAGAACTATTTTTTTGAAGGAAAAAGATATATATATATATGAATAAGTTTACTGTCGATATCATCTATGTATATATTTATCTAAGTGATTATTTTATCTAATTGATTAATTTTTTGTTTTCTCTTCTAAATTGGTACACATATATACAATTTTTGGGAACATTCAGGGACTGTACCTTCATCACAGAGAGACAGAACTCATGCAGTATGCGGCTGTGATGGTTATGGGGAACACTGCTTTAGGGACCGTATACAAATCTGCATAAAACAGTGGACAGAATAAGAAGGAATATTCATCTTATGTACAATGTACAATTTAGGGTACAGGCATATTTTAATGAACTATACAGATAACATCAGCATGTATTTGATAATGAACATTCATACCTCTGCACGGACTTCACAGAGTTTTGAACACTACGGAAGAGGTGAATCAGGGAGCATAGAGGAGAAGCCCCAGTGCCTTACAGATCTGCAACGTCCAGCCGTTGGAGAGGCTTTCGGTGTTTGATAAGGACATCGGTCCACTTGAAAGATGTTATAGTTCCTGTACATGGACTTTCAAGTGCTTTGTGTTGGGGGGGAAGTAATGCTGGCAAGATCTAGACAACTATTAAAAATTAGGTTAATGAATATCTTAATTTATCTATAAATTCCCTAACACAAGCTAACAAGAGTGTTGGGCGCACCCTTTTCTCCGAACTTACTTGATCCAAAAGAAAATCTATCTTATAGGGGCCTCTAATTATAGAGGACCTGGTGATCGTAAAGCCTAGTTAGTTAATAGATAACCTACGGTCATTTACCTAAAAGGTTATCTTGAATAAATAAGACAAGAAGTAATGTTGGCATGATTTCAACATTTTGGATATTTAGAACTATTTTTTTGAAGGAAAAAGATATATATATATATGAATAAGTTTACTGTCGATATCATCTATGTATATATTTATCTAAGTGATTATTTTATCTAATTGATTAATTTTTTAATTCAAGTTTTTTTTTTATCTAAGTGATTATTTTATCTAATTGATTAATTTTTTAATTCAAGTTTTTTTTTCAATGTACAGTATTATTGTTTTTATGTATGCATTTATTAGCACATTATTATTATTTTATTAAGGATGGGTACCAAGAGCATTAAGTATTTTCCCAGGCAAGTGTTTTGCTAAGGGGAAAGCTTAATTGACAGTTACTATCTGTATGTATGATATTACGATGTAAAGTAAAGAATTGGACAGTTTTGGTACAAAAGAGGGCCTTTTATGACCTCATGTTTTATGGGACAGCTGCAGGATCTTCGTGTGGGAGCCCGCGGTCTCGTGGGAAAGTGGGGTTTGAAATATCGGATGTAGGAGGGTCGAAAGGCCCCGTGCATTCCGGGGACCCACTGACCACTGGCCGACACGAAGGCGGGTCCAGGCAGCGGCGAGTGGTTGGAGATTTTAATTATGCTGAATATGTTAATTCGCATCCACCACTCAGGGCCGCACATGCAAATTTTTAACAGAGAGAGATTTTCTTTTTCTCGAAAAAAATACAGAGTTACAAAAAGAGTTCCAGAGTGCGGTGGTTATTTTTTTTCAAGCCCTTTTTGGCTGATCTGCCCATGTTTACTTGCTCTGTCTATGACGAGCAATATAGTAGTGTTAATTTTTTTTAAAAAAATGATTTAAACATTTTTGCTTTTTGGCCCAGACCGGGGTGGAATTTAGTGTAAATAAAACTAAAATTACGGAACACGAATATGTGTGTTGTGGTTCTACAAACAAAAAAAAAGAACTTTTGGATATATATATATAACTGTCAAGTCTACAACTCTAAAAGGATCTTGTGACCCCAATGGGGAAAAAGGTACGATGTTATGGATGTTCTCTTTTCTATTGTGTACCGTTGTAATATCAAAT
The DNA here is from genome assembly GCA_963932465.1 of Maratus speciosus. Lineage (NCBI taxonomy): Eukaryota > Metazoa > Arthropoda > Arachnida > Araneae > Salticidae > Maratus > Maratus speciosus. The sequence goes on from OZ010792.1 coordinate 617,061,542, forward strand.
GTTTTGAATTGGGAATAGGGTGCCCAGGAGAACTTGTCAACTTCAATTAATATCCAAATTAGTGTTTTTTTTTCATGAGTTATTATTTTGGAAGGTAAAAGTATGAATTATTTAATTGTAACTTAATATAATTTGCCTGTGGTGTAAATAAATGATGTATTATTATTAATTCCCTTCTTTGTTATTATTTGTTAAAAGTCTTGCTAATTACTTATTTTACGTATTTAGAAATTACCTGACTGCTTAATATTATTATTAGACCATATATGTAAAAGCCATAATTAAATTTATCTTGTAGGGTTGGTTTGTCTGAAAATTGGGGAGTTATATTTAGTGGTTTTGATTTTATTATATATTTCCCTTCAAACCAATTGGCCATAGGTTAGTTATCTTCTAAACATTTCACAACGCATTGTCTTATTTATTCAAGATAACCTTTTAGGTAAATGACCGTAGGTTATCTATTAACTAACTAGGCTTTACGATCACCAGGTCCTCTATAATTAGAGGCCCCTATAAGATAGATTTTCTTTTGGATCAAGTAAGTTCGGAGAAAAGGGTGCGCCCAACACTCTTGTTAGCTTGTGTTAGGGAATTTATAGATAAATTAAGATATTCATTAACCTAATTTTTAATAGTTGTCTAGATCTTGCCAGCATGGGCTTCCCCGATACTTAGGATGTAACGCCAATGGGCGTCCAACATTTTTTAAGTATACTTGATCCCCAATTTCCAATTTCACAACTTTTTCAAAATCTTTGCCCACATATTCTTTCGCCATTCGTTCTTGGTTTGCGAGTGCAGTTTTATAAACTTCTTTCATATGTGCAATGCGTTTTTGAACAAACTGTTGTGTACATAACATATCCGGCTCCTCTAGAGCTGTAAAATGGTTGGCCGTTTCTCTAGCGAAAAACAGCTTATCAGGACGGTATCCTAAAGCTCTGTGCATCGAAGTATTATGCGACAGAATAAAGAACGGCAACCTTATATCCCATTCCGTTGTTGTTCTTGCCATTGCACTAATCGAAGACTTTAACTCTTTGTGAGTCACTTCAAGAATTCCATTCGAAGAAGGTTTATAAGTAGAGCAAAAGTGGAGGTTCACCCCCATTGCGTAATGTAGAGACACAAACGATACTAAATGCACTCACAAATTACATTAGTACATTTGGCCTCTTTCGAGAATTAATTGTGGATAACGCGAAATATTTTCGGGGAACCCTTTTTAAAGAATTTATGACAGCAATGGGGGTGAACCTCCACTTTTGCTCTACTTATAAACCTTCCTCGAATGGAATTCTTGAAGTGACTCACAAAGAGTTAAAGTCTTCGATTAGTGCAATGGCAAGAACATAACGCAAAATAGTATAAAATGTAATAATAAGTATAAACAAATTGAAAAAAAATCACGCTTGGAGCATAGATTGTGAATCAATTTCCAGCACATTGAAAATAGTCTCGATAGACATCGCCTTTAAAAAACGGGACATACTATAAATCCGTAAACAAATTCAAAAAAATCACGCGTGGAGCACAGATTATGAAACAATTTCCCGCACAATGAGAATAGTCTCGATAGACATCGCCTTTAAATAACGCGAAATAGTATAAAGACGTAAACAAATTGAAAAAAATCACGCGTTGACCACAGATTATGAAACAATTTCCAGCACATTGAGTATAGCCTTGACAGACATCAACTTTAAATAACGCAAAATAGTATAAAATGTAATAATAAGTATAAACAAATTGAAAAAAAAATCACGCTTGGAGCATAGATTGTGAATCAATTTCCAGCACATTGAAAATAGTCTCGATAGACATCGCCTTTAAAAAACGGGACATACTATAAATCCGTAAACAAATTCAAAAAAAATCACGCGTGGAGCACAGATTATAAAACAATTTCCCGCACAATGAGAATAGCCACGATAGACATCGCCTTTAAATAACGCGAAATAGTATAAAGACGTAAACAAATTGAAAAAAATCACGCGTTGAGCACAGATTATGAAACAATTTCCAGCACATTGAGTATAGCCTTGACAGACATCACCTTTAAATAACGCGAAATAGTATAAAATGTAATAATTAGTATAAACAAATTGAAAAAAAAATCACGCTTGGAGCATAGATTGTGAAAAAATATCTAGCACATTGAAAATAGTCTCGATAGACATCACCTTTAAATAACGCGAAATAGTATAAATCTGTAAAAAAATTGAAAAAAAAATCACGCTTGGAGCATGGATTGTGAAACAATTTCCAACACATTGAAAATATTCTCGATAGACATCGCCTTTAAATATCGTGGAATGGTATAAATCCGTAAACAAATTTAAAAAAATCACGCGTGGAGCACAGATTATAAAACAATTTCCCGCACAATAAAAATAGCCTCGATAGACATCGCCTTTAAATAACGCGAAATAGTATAAAGACGTAAACAAATTGAAAAAAATCACGCGTTGACCACAGATTATGAAACAATTTCCAGCACATTGAGTATAGCCTTGACAGACATCACTTTTAAATAACGCAAAATAGTATAAAATGTAATAATAAGTATAAACAAATTGAAAAAAAAATCACGCTTGGAGCATAGATTGTGAATCAATTTCCAGCACATTGAAAATAGTCTCGATAGACATCGCCTTTAAAAAACGGGACATACTATAAATCCGTAAACAAATTCAAAAAAATCACGCGTGGAGCACAGATTATAAAACAATTTCCCGCACAATGAGAATAGCCTCGATAGACATCGATTTTAAATAACGCGAATTAGTATAAAGACGTAAACAAATTGAAAAAAATCACGCGTTGAGCACAGATTATGAAACAATTTCCAGCACATTGAGTATAGCCTTGATAGACATCACATTTAAATAACGCAAAATAGTATAAAATGTAATAATTAGTATAAACAAATTGAAAAAAAAAATCATGCGTGGAGCACAGATTATGAAACAATTTCCCGCACAATGAGAATAACCTCGATAGACATCGCCTTTAAATAACGCGAAATAGTATAAAGACGTAAACAAATTGAAAAAAATCACGCGTTGAGCACAGATTATGAAACAATTTCCAGCACATTGAGTATAGCCTTGACAGATGTCACCTTTAAATAACGCGAAATAGTATAAAATGTAATAATTAGTATAAACAAATTGAAAAAAAAATCACGCTTGGAGCATAGATTGTGAAAAAATATCTAGCACATTGAAAATAGTCTCGATAGACATCACCTTTAAATAACGCGAAATAGTATAAATCTGTAAAAAAATTGAAAAAAAAAATCACGCTTGGAGCATGGATTGTGAAACAATTTCCAGCACATTGAAAATATTCTCGATAGACATCGCCTTTAAATATCGTGGAATGGTATAAATCCGTAAACAAATTTAAAAAAATCACGCGTGGAGCACAGATTATGAAACAATTTCCCGCACAATGAGAATAGCCTCGATAGACATCGCCTTTAAATAACGCGAAATAGTATAAAGACGTAAACAAATTGAAAAAAATCACGCGTTGACCACAGATTATGAAACAATTTCCAGCACATTGAGTATAGCCTTGACAGACATCACCTTTAAATAACGCAAAATAGTATAAAATGTAATAATTAGTATAAACAAATTGAAAAAAAAATCACGCTTGGAGCATAGATTGTGAATCAATTTCCAGCACATTGAAAATAGTCTCGATAGACATCGCCTTTAAAAAACGCGACATAGTATAAATCCGTAAACAAATTCAAAAAAATCACGCGTGGAGCACAGATTATAAAAAGATTTCCCGCACAATGAGAATAGCCTCGATAGACATCGCCTTTAAATAACGCGAATTAGTATAAAGACGTAAACAAATTGAAAAAAATCACGCGTTGAGCACAGATTATGAAACAATTTCCAGCACATTGAGTATAGCCTTGATAGACATCACATTTAAATAACGCAAAATAGTATAAAATGTAATAATTAGTATAAACAAATTGAAAAAAAAAATCATGCGTGGAGCACAGATTATGAAACAATTTCCCGCACAATGAGAATAGCCTCGATAGACATCGCCTTTATATAACGCGAAATAGTATAAAGACGTAAACAAATTGAAAAAAATCACGCGTTGAGCACAGATTATGAAACAATTTCCAGCACATTGAGTATAGCCTTGACAGACATCACCTTTAAATAACGCGAAATAGTATAAAATGTAATAATTAGTATAAACAAATTGAAAAAAAAAATCACGCTTGGAGCATAGATTGTGAAAAAATATCTAGCACATTGAAAATAGTCTCGATAGACATCACCTTTAAATAACGCGAAATAGTATAAATCTGTAAAAAAATTGAAAAAAAAATCACGCTTGGAGCATGGATTGTGAAACAATTTCCAGCACATTGAAAATATTCTCGATAGACATCGCCTTTAAATATCGTGGAATGGTATAAATCCGTAAACAAATTTAAAAAATCACGCGTGGAGCACAAATTATGAAACAATTTCCAGCACATTGAGAATAGCCTCGATAGACATCACCTTTAAATAACGCGAAATAGTATAAATCTGTAAAAAAATTGAAAAAAAATCACGCTTGGAGCATGGATTGTGAAACAATTCCCAGCACATTGAAAATATTCTCAATAGACATCACCTTTAAATAACGCGAAATAGAATAAATCTGAAAACAAATTTTAAAAAATCACGCGTGGAGCACAGATTATGAATCAATTTCCAGCACATTGAGAATAGCCTCGATAGACATCACCTTTAAATAACGCGAAATAGTATAAATCTGTAAAAAAATTGAAAAAAAAATCACGCTTGGAGCAGGGATTGTGAAACAATTTCCAGCACATTGAAAATATTCTCGATAGACATCGCCTTTAAATAACGCGAAATAGTATAAATCTGTAAATAATTTAAAAGAAATCACGCGTGGAGCACAGATTATGAAACAATTTCCAGCACATTGAGAATAGTCTCGATAGACATCACATTTAAAAAACGCGAAATAGTATAAATCTGAAAACAAATTTAAAAAAATCACGCGTGGAGCACAGATTATGAAACAATTTCCAGCACATTGAGAATAGTCTCGATAGACATCACCTTTAAATAACGCGGATTAGTATAAATCCGTAAACAAATTCAAAAAAATCACCCGTGGAGCACAGATTATGAAACAATTTCCAGCACATTGAGAATAGTCTCGAAAGACATCGTCTTTAAATAACGCGAAATTTTATAAAATCCGTAAACAAATTGAAAAAAAAAATCACGCTGGGAGCATAAATTGTGAAACAATTTCCAGCACATTGATAATAGTCTCGATAGACATCGCCTTTAAAAAACGCGACATAGTATAAATCCGTAAACAAATTAAAAAAAATCACGCGTGGAGCACAGATTATGAAACAATTTCCCGCACAATGAGAATAGCCTCGATAACCATCGCCTTTAAATAACGCGAAATAGTATAAAATGTAATAATTAGTATCAACAAATTGAAAAAAAAATCACGCTTGGAGCATAGATTGTGAATCAATTTCCAGCACATTGAAAATAGTCTCGATAGACATTGCCTTTAAAAAACGCGACATAGTATAAATCCGTAAACAAATTCAAAAAAATCACGCGTGGAGCACAGATTATAAAACAATTTCCCGCACAATGAGAATAGCCTTGACAGACATCACCTTTAAATAACGCAAAATAGTATAAAATGTAATAATAAGTATAAACAAATTGAAAAAAAAATCACGCTTGGAGCATAGATTGTGAAAAAATATCTAGCACATTGAAAATAGTCTCGATAGACATCACCTTTAAATAACGCGAAATAGTATAAATCTGTAAAAAAATTGAAAAAAAAATCACGCTTGGAGCATGGATTGTGAAACAATTTCCAACACATTGAAAATATTCTCGATAGACATCGCCTTTAAATATCGTGGAATGGTATAAATCCGTAAACAAATTTAAAAAAATCACGCGTGGAGCACAGATTATAAAACAATTTCCCGCACAATAAAAATAGCCTCGATAGACATCGCCTTTAAATAACGCGAAATAGTATAAAGACGTAAACAAATTGAAAAAAATCACGCGTTGACCACAGATTATGAAACAATTTCCAGCACATTGAGTATAGCCTTGACAGACATCACTTTTAAATAACGCAAAATAGTATAAAATGTAATAATAAGTATAAACAAATTGAAAAAAAATCACGCTTGGAGCATAGATTATGAATCAATTTCCAGCACATTGAAAATAGTCTCGATAGACATCGCCTTTAAAAAACGGGACATACCGTACGGGACATAAATCCGTAAACAAATTCAAAAAAATCACGCGTGGAGCACAGATTATAAAACAATTTCCCGCACAATGAGAATAGCCTCGATAGACATCGATTTTAAATAACGCGAATTAGTATAAAGACGTAAACAAATTGAAAAAAATCACGCGTTGACCACAGATTATGAAACAATTTCCAGCACATTGAGTATAGCCTTGATAGACATCACCTTTAAATAACGCAAAATAGTATAAAATGTAATAATTAGTATAAACAAATTGAAAAAAAAAATCATGCGTGGAGCACAGATTATGAAACAATTTCCCGCACAATGAGAATAACCTCGATAGACATCGCCTTTAAATAACGCGAAATAGTATAAAGACGTAAACAAATTGAAAAAAATCACGCGTTGAGCACAGATTATGAAACAATTTCCAGCACATTGAGTATAGCCTTGACAGATGTCACCTTTAAATAACGCGAAATAGTATAAAATGTAATAATTAGTATAAACAAATTGAAAAAAAAATCACGCTTGGAGCATAGATTGTGAAAAAATATCTAGCACATTGAAAATAGTCTCGATAGACATCACCTTTAAATAACGCGAAATAGTATAAATCTGTAAAAAAATTGAAAAAAAAATCACGCTTGGAGCATGGATTGTGAAACAATTTCCAGCACATTGAAAATATTCTCGATAGACATCGCCTTTAAATATCGTGGAATGGTATAAATCCGTAAACAAATTTAAAAAAATCACGCGTGGAGCACAGATTATGAAACAATTTCCCGCACAATGAGAATAGCCTCGATAGACATCGCCTTTAAATAACGCGAAATAGTATAAAGACGTAAACAAATTGAAAAAAATCACGCGTTGACCACAGATTATGAAACAATTTCCAGCACATTGAGTATAGCCTTGACAGACATCACCTTTAAATAACGCAAAATAGTATAAAATGTAATAATTAGTATAAACAAATTGAAAAAAAATCACGCTTGGAGCATAGATTGTGAATCAATTTCCAGCACATTGAAAATAGTCTCGATAGACATCGCCTTTAAAAAACGCGACATAGTATAAATCCGTAAACAAATTCAAAAAAATCACGCGTGGAGCACAGATTATAAAAAGATTTCCCGCACAATGAGAATAGCCTCGATAGACATCGCCTTTAAATAACGCGAATTAGTATAAAGACGTAAACAAATTGAAAAAAATCACGCGTTGAGCACAGATTATGAAACAATTTCCAGCACATTGAGTATAGCCTTGATAGACATCACATTTAAATAACGCAAAATAGTATAAAATGTAATAATTAGTATAAACAAATTGAAAAAAAAAATCATGCGTGGAGCACAGATTATGAAACAAGTTCCCGCACAATGAGAATAGCCTCGATAGACATCGCCTTTATATAACGCGAAATAGTATAAAGACGTAAACAAATTGAAAAAAATCACGCGTTGAGCACAGATTATGAAACAATTTTCAGCACATTGAGTATAGCCTTGACAGACATCACCTTTAAATAACGCGAAATAGTATAAAATGTAATAATTAGTATAAACAAATTGAAAAAAAAAATCACGCTTGGAGCATAGATTGTGAAAAAATATCTAGCACATTGAAAATAGTCTCGATAGACATCACCTTTAAATAACGCGAAATAGTATAAATCTGTAAAAAAATTGAAAAAAAAATCACGCTTGGAGCATGGATTGTGAAACAATTTCCAGCACATTGAAAATATTCTCGATAGACATCGCCTTTAAATATCGTGGAATGGTATAAATCCGTAAACAAATTTAAAAAATCACGCGTGGAGCACAAATTATGAAACAATTTCCAGCACATTGAGAATAGCCTCGATAGACATCACCTTTAAATAACGCGAAATAGTATAAATCTGTAAAAAAATTGAAAAAAAATCACGCTTGGAGCATGGATTGTGAAACAATTCCCAGCACATTGAAAATATTCTCAATAGACATCACCTTTAAATAACGCGAAATAGTATAAATCTGAAAACAAATTTTAAAAAATCACGCGTGGAGCACAGATTATGAATCAATTTCCAGCACATTGAGAATAGCCTCGATAGACATCACCTTTAAATAACGCGAAATAGTATAAATCTGTAAAAAAATTGAAAAAAAAATCACGCTTGGAGCATGGATTGTGAAACAATTTCCAGCACATTGAAAATATTCTCGATAGACATCGCCTTTAAATAACGCGAAATAGTATAAATCTGTAAATAATTTAAAAGAAATCACGCGTGGAGCACAGATTATGAAACAATTTCCAGCACATTGAGAATAGTCTCGATAGACATCACATTTAAAAAACGCGAAATAGTATAAATCTGAAAACAAATTTAAAAAAATCACGCGTGGAGCACAGATTATGAAACAATTTCCAGCACATTGAGAATAGTCTCGATAGACATCACCTTTAAATAACGCGGATTAGTATAAATCCGTAAACAAATTCAAAAAAATCACCCGTGGAGCACAGATTATGAAACAATTTCCAGCACATTGAGAATAGTCTCGAAAGACATCGTCTTTAAATAACGCGAAATTTTATAAAATCCGTAAACAAATTGAAAAAAAAAATCACGCTGGGAGCATAAATTGTGAAACAATTTCCAGCACATTGATAATAGTCTCGATAGACATCGCCTTTAAAAAACGCGACATAGTATAAATCCGTAAACAAATTAAAAAAAATCACGCGTGGAGCACAGATTATGAAACAATTTCCCGCACAATGAGAATAGCCTCGATAACCATCGCCTTTAAATAACGCGAAATAGTATAAAATGTAATAATTAGTATCAACAAATTGAAAAAAAAATCACGCTTGGAGCATAGATTGTGAATCAATTTCCAGCACATTGAAAATAGTCTCGATAGACATTGCCTTTAAAAAACGCGACATAGTATAAATCCGTAAACAAATTCAAAAAAATCACGCGTGGAGCACAGATTATGAAACAATTTCCCGCACAATGAGAATAGCCTCGATAGACATCGCCTTTAAATAACGCGAAATAGTATAAAGACGTAAACAAATTGAAAAAAATCACGCGTTGACCACAGATTATGAAACAATTTCCAGCACATTGAGTATAGCCTTGACAGACATCACCTTTAAATAACGCAAAATAGTATAAAATGTAATAATTAGTATAAACAAATGGAAAAAAAAATCACGCTTGGAGCATAGATTGTGAATCAATTTCCAGCACATTGAAAATAGTCTCGATAGACATCGCCTTTAAAAAACGGGACATACTATAAATCCGTAAACAAATTCAAAAAAAATCACGCGTGGAGCACAGATTATAAAACAATTTCCCGCACAATGAGAATAGCCTCGATAGACATCGCCTTTAAATAACGCGAATTAGTATAAAGACGTAAACAAATTGAAAAAAATCACTCGTTGACCACAGATTATGAAACAATTTCCAGCACATTGAGTATAGCCTTGATAGACATCACCTTTAAATAACGCAAAATAGTATAAAATGTAATAATTAGTATAAACAAATTGAAAAAAAAATCATGCGTGGAGCACAGATTATGAAACAATTTCCCGCACAATGAGAATAGCCTCGATAGACATCGCCTTTATATAACGCGAAATAGTATAAAGACGTAAACAAATTGAAAAAAATCACGCATTGAGCACAGATTATGAAACAATTTCCAGCACATTGAGTATAGCCTTGACAGACATCACCTTTAAATAACGCGAAATAGTATAAAATGTAATAATTAGTATAAACAAATTGAAAAAAAAAACACGCTTGGAGCATAGATTGGGAAAAAATATCTAGCACATTGAAAATAGTCTCGATAGACATCACCTTTAAATAACGCGAAATAGTATAAATCTGTAAAAATATTGAAAAAAAATCACGCTTGGAGCATGGATTGTGAAACGATTTCCAGCACATTGAAAATATTCTCAATAGACATCACCTTTAAATAACGCGAAATAGTATAAATCTGTAAAAAAATTATAAAAAAATCACGCTTGGAGCATGGATTGTGAAACAATTTCCAGCACATTGAGAATAGTCTCGATAGACATCACCTTTAAATATCGTGGAATGGTATAAATCCGTAAACAAATTTAAAAAATCACGCGTGGAGCACAAATTATTAAACAATTTCCAGCACATTGAGAATAGCCTTGACAGACATCACCTTTAAATAACGCAAAATAGTATAAAATGTAATAATTAGTATAAACAAATTGAAAAAAAAATCATGCGTGGAGCACAGATTATGAAACAATTTCCCGCACAATTAGAATAGCCTCGATAGACATCGCCTTTAAATAACGCGAAATAGTATAAAGACGTAAACAAATTGAAAAAAATCACGCGTTGAGCACAGATTATGAAACAATTTCCAGCACATTGAGTATAGCCTTGACAGACATCACCTTTAAATAACGCGAAATAGTATAAAATGTAATAATTAGTATAAACAAATTGAAAAAAAAATCACGCTTGGAGCATAGATTGTGAAAAAATATCTAGCACATTGAAAATAGTCTCGATAGACATCACCTTTAAATAACGCGAAATAGTATAAATCTGTAAAAAAATTGAAAAAAAAATCACGCTTGGAGCATGGATTGTGAAACAATTTCCAGCACATTGAAAATATTCTCGATAGACATCGCCTTTAAATATCGTGGAATGGTATAAATCCGTAAACAAATTTAAAAAATCACGCGTGGAGCACAGATTATGAAACAATTTCCAGCACAATGAGAATAGCCTCGATAGACATCGCCTTTAAATAACGCGAAATAGTATAAAGACGTAAAAAATTGAAAAAAATCACGCGTTGACCACAGATTATGAAACAATTTCCAGCACATTGAGTATAGCCTTGACAGACATCACCTTTAAATAACGCAAAATAGTATAAAATGTAATAATTAGTATAAACAAATTGAAAAAAAATCACGCTTGGAGCATAGATTGTGAATCAATTTCCAGCACATTGAAAATAGTCTCGATAGACATCGCCTTTAAAAAACGCGACATAGTATAAATCCGTAAACAAATTCAAAAAAATCACGCGTGGAGCACAGATTATAAAAAGATTTCCCGCACAATGAGAATAGCCTCGATAGACATCGCCTTTAAATAACGCGAATTAGTATAAAGACGTAAACAAATTGAAAAAAATCACGCGTTGAGCACAGATTATGAAACAATTTCCAGCACATTGAGTATAGCCTTGATAGACATCACATTTAAATAACGCAAAATAGTATAAAATGTAATAATTAGTATAAACAAATTGAAAAAAAAAATCATGCGTGGAGCACAGATTATGAAACAAGTTCCCGCACAATGAGAATAGCCTCGATAGACATCGCCTTTATATAACGCGAAATAGTATAAAGACGTAAACAAATTGAAAAAAATCACGCGTTGAGCACAGATTATGAAACAATTTTCAGCACATTGAGTATAGCCTTGACAGACATCACCTTTAAATAACGCGAAATAGTATAAAATGTAATAATTAGTATAAACAAATTGAAAAAAAAAATCACGCTTGGAGCATAGATTGTGAAAAAATATCTAGCACATTGAAAATAGTCTCGATAGACATCACCTTTAAATAACGCGAAATAGTATAAATCTGTAAAAAAATTGAAAAAAAAATCACGCTTGGAGCATGGATTGTGAAACAATTTCCAGCACATTGAAAATATTCTCGATAGACATCGCCTTTAAATATCGTGGAATGGTATAAATCCGTAAACAAATTTAAAAAATCACGCGTGGAGCACAAATTATGAAACAATTTCCAGCACATTGAGAATAGCCTCGATAGACATCACCTTTAAATAACGCGAAATAGTATAAATCTGTAAAAAAATTGAAAAAAAATCACGCTTGGAGCATGGATTGTGAAACAATTCCCAGCACATTGAAAATATTCTCAATAGACATCACCTTTAAATAACGCGAAATAGTATAAATCTGAAAACAAATTTTAAAAAATCACGCGTGGAGCACAGATTATGAATCAATTTCCAGCACATTGAGAATAGCCTCGATAGACATCACCTTTAAATAACGCGAAATAGTATAAATCTGTAAAAAAATTGAAAAAAAAATCACGCTTGGAGCATGGATTGTGAAACAATTTCCAGCACATTGAAAATATTCTCGATAGACATCGCCTTTAAATAACGCGAAATAGTATAAATCTGTAAATAATTTAAAAGAAATCACGCGTGGAGCACAGATTATGAAACAATTTCCAGCACATTGAGAATAGTCTCGATAGACATCACATTTAAAAAACGCGAAATAGTATAAATCTGAAAACAAATTTAAAAAAATCACGCGTGGAGCACAGATTATGAAACAATTTCCAGCACATTGAGAATAGTCTCGATAGACATCACCTTTAAATAACGCGGATTAGTATAAATCCGTAAACAAATTCAAAAAAATCACCCGTGGAGCACAGATTATGAAACAATTTCCAGCACATTGAGAATAGTCTCGAAAGACATCGTCTTTAAATAACGCGAAATTTTATAAAATCCGTAAACAAATTGAAAAAAAAAATCACGCTGGGAGCATAAATTGTGAAACAATTTCCAGCACATTGATAATAGTCTCGATAGACATCGCCTTTAAAAAACGCGACATAGTATAAATCCGTAAACAAATTAAAAAAAATCACGCGTGGAGCACAGATTATGAAACAATTTCCCGCACAATGAGAATAGCCTCGATAACCATCGCCTTTAAATAACGCGAAATAGTATAAAATGTAATAATTAGTATCAACAAATTGAAAAAAAAATCACGCTTGGAGCATAGATTGTGAATCAATTTCCAGCACATTGAAAATAGTCTCGATAGACATTGCCTTTAAAAAACGCGACATAGTATAAATCCGTAAACAAATTCAAAAAAATCACGCGTGGAGCACAGATTATGAAACAATTTCCCGCACAATGAGAATAGCCTCGATAGACATCGCCTTTAAATAACGCGAAATAGTATAAAGACGTAAACAAATTGAAAAAAATCACGCGTTGACCACAGATTATGAAACAATTTCCAGCACATTGAGTATAGCCTTGACAGACATCACCTTTAAATAACGCAAAATAGTATAAAATGTAATAATTAGTATAAACAAATGGAAAAAAAAATCACGCTTGGAGCATAGATTGTGAATCAATTTCCAGCACATTGAAAATAGTCTCGATAGACATCGCCTTTAAAAAACGGGACATACTATAAATCCGTAAACAAATTCAAAAAAAATCACGCGTGGAGCACAGATTATAAAACAATTTCCCGCACAATGAGAATAGCCTCGATAGACATCGCCTTTAAATAACGCGAATTAGTATAAAGACGTAAACAAATTGAAAAAAATCACTCGTTGACCACAGATTATGAAACAATTTCCAGCACATTGAGTATAGCCTTGATAGACATCACCTTTAAATAACGCAAAATAGTATAAAATGTAATAATTAGTATAAAGAAATTGAAAAAAAAATCATGCGTGGAGCACAGATTATGAAACAATTTCCCGCACAATGAGAATAGCCTCGATAGACATCGCCTTTATATAACGCGAAATAGTATAAAGACGTAAACAAATTGAAAAAAATCACGCATTGAGCACAGATTATGAAACAATTTCCAGCACATTGAGTATAGCCTTGACAGACATCACCTTTAAATAACGCGAAATAGTATAAAATGTAATAATTAGTATAAACAAATTGAAAAAAAAAACACGCTTGGAGCATAGATTGGGAAAAAATATCTAGCACATTGAAAATAGTCTCGATAGACATCACCTTTAAATAACGCGAAATAGTATAAATCTGTAAAAATATTGAAAAAAAATCACGCTTGGAGCATGGATTGTGAAACGATTTCCAGCACATTGAAAATATTCTCAATAGACATCACCTTTAAATAACGCGAAATAGTATAAATCTGTAAAAAAATTATAAAAAAATCACGCTTGGAGCATGGATTGTGAAACAATTTCCAGCACATTGAGAATAGTCTCGATAGACATCACCTTTAAATATCGTGGAATGGTATAAATCCGTAAACAAATTTAAAAAATCACGCGTGGAGCACAAATTATTAAACAATTTCCAGCACATTGAGAATAGCCTTGACAGACATCACCTTTAAATAACGCAAAATAGTATAAAATGTAATAATTAGTATAAACAAATTGAAAAAAAAATCATGCGTGGAGCACAGATTATGAAACAATTTCCCGCACAATTAGAATAGCCTCGATAGACATCGCCTTTAAATAACGCGAAATAGTATAAAGACGTAAACAAATTGAAAAAAATCACGCGTTGAGCACAGATTATGAAACAATTTCCAGCACATTGAGTATAGCCTTGACAGACATCACCTTTAAATAACGCGAAATAGTATAAAATGTAATAATTAGTATAAACAAATTGAAAAAAAAATCACGCTTGGAGCATAGATTGTGAAAAAATATCTAGCACATTGAAAATAGTCTCGATAGACATCACCTTTAAATAACGCGAAATAGTATAAATCTGTAAAAAAATTGAAAAAAAAATCACGCTTGGAGCATGGATTGTGAAACAATTTCCAGCACATTGAAAATATTCTCGATAGACATCGCCTTTAAATATCGTGGAATGGTATAAATCCGTAAACAAATTTAAAAAATCACGCGTGGAGCACAGATTATGAAACAATTTCCAGCACATTGAGAATAGCCTCGATAGACATCACCTTTAAATAACGCGAAATAGTATAAATCTGTAAAAAAATTGAAAAAAAAATCACGCTTGGAGCATGGATTGTGAAACAATTTCCAGCACATTGAAAATATTCTCGATAGACATCGCCTTTAAATAACGCGAAATAGTATAAATCTGTAAATAATTTAAAAGAAATCACGCGTGGAGCACAGATTATGAAACAATTTCCAGCACATTGAGAATAGTCTCGATAGACATCACATTTAAAAAACGCGAAATAGTATAAATCTGAAAACAAATTTTAAAAAATCACGCGTGGAGCACAGATTATGAAACAATTTCCAGCACATTGAGAATAGTCTCGATAGACATCACCTTTAAATAACGCGGATTAGTATAAATCCGTAAACAAATTCAAAAAAATCACCCTCGGAGCACAGATTATGAAACAATTTCCAGCACATTGAGAATAGTCTCGAAAGACATCGTCTTTAAATAACGCGAAATTTTATAAAATCCGTAAACAAATTGAAAAAAAAAATCACGCTGGGAGCATAAATTGTGAAACAATTTCCAGCACATTGATAATAGTCTCGATAGACATCGCCTTTAAAAAGCGCGACATAGTATAAATCCGTAAACAAATAAAAAAAAATCCCGCGTGGAGCACAGATTATGAAACAATTTCCCGCACAATGAGAATAGCCTCGATAACCATCGCCTTTAAATAACGCGAAATAGTATAAAATGTAATAA
Organism: Maratus speciosus; assembly: GCA_963932465.1. NCBI lineage: Eukaryota > Metazoa > Arthropoda > Arachnida > Araneae > Salticidae > Maratus > Maratus speciosus. The sequence goes on from OZ010792.1 coordinate 617,077,422, forward strand.
TTAGTATAAACAAATTGAAAAAAAAATCACGCTTGGAGCATAGATTGTGAATCAATTTCCAGCACATTGAAAATAGTCTCGATAGACATCGCCTTTAAAAAACGCGACATAGTATAAATCCGTAAATAAATTCAAAAAAATCACGCGTGGAGCACAGATTATGAAACAATTTCCCGCACAATGAGAATAGCCTCGATAGACATCGCCTTTAAATAACGCGAAATAGTATAAAGACGTAAACAAATTGAAAAAAATCACGCGTTGACCACAGATTATGAAACAATTTCCAGCACATTGAGTATAGCCTTGACAGTCATCACCTTTAAATAACGCAAAATAGTATAAAATGTAATAACAAGTATAAACAAATTGAAAAAAAAATCACGCTTGGAGCATAGATTGTGAATCAATTTCCAGCACATTGAAAATAGTCTCGATAGACATCGCCTTTAAAAAACGGGACATACTATAAATCCGTAAACAAATTCAAAAAAATCACGCGTGGAGCACAGATTATAAAACAATTTCCCACACAATGAGAATAGCCACTATAGACATCGCCTTTAAATAACGCAAAATAGTATAAAATGTAATAACAAGTATAAACAAATTGAAAAAAAAATCACGCTTGGAGCATAGATTGTGAATCAATTTCCAGCACATTGAAAATAGTCTCGATAGACATCGCCTTTAAAAAACGCGACATAGTATAAATCCGTAAACAAATTCAAAAAAATCACGCGTTGAGCACAGATTATGAAACAATTTCCAGCACATTGAGTATAGCCTTGACAGACATCACCTTTAAATAACGCGAAATAGTATAAAATGTAATAATTAGTATAAACAAATTTAAAAAAAAACACGTTTGGAGCATAGATTGTGAAACAATATCCAGCACAATGAGAATAGCCTCGATAGACATCGCCTTTAAATAACGCGAAATAGTATAAAGACGTAAACAAATTGAAAAAAATCACGCATTGAGCACAGATTATGAAACAATTTCCAGCACATTGAGTATAGCCTTGACAGACATCACCTTTAAATAACGCGAAATAGTATAAAATGTAATAATTAGTATAAACAAATTGAAAAAAAAAACACGCTTGGAGCATAGATTGGGAAAAAATATCTAGCACATTGAAAATAGTCTCGATAGACATCACCTTTAAATAACGCGAAATAGTATAAATCTGTAAAAAAATTGAAAAAAAAATCACGCTTGGAGCATGGATTGTGAAACAATTTCCAGCACATTGAAAATATTCTCGATAGACATCGCCTTTAAATATCGTGGAATGGTATAAATCCGTAAACAAATTTAAAAAATCACGCGTGGAGCACAAATTATGAAACAATTTCCAGCACATTGAGAATAGCCTCGATAGACATCACCTTTAAGTAACGCGAAATAGTATAAATCTGTAAAAAAATTGAAAAAAAATCACGCTTGGAGCATGGATTGTGAAACAATTTCCAGCACATTGAAAATATTCTCAATAGACATCACCTTTAAATAACGCGAAATAGTATAAATCTGAAAACAAATTTAAAAAAAATCACGCGTGGAGCACAGATTATGAAACAATTTTCAGCACATTGAGAATAGCCTCGATAGACATCACCTTTAAATAACGCGAAATAGTATAAATCTGTAAACAAATTCAAAAAAATCACCCGTGGAGCACAGATTATGAAACAATTTCCAGCACATTGAGAATAGTCTCGAAAGACATCGTCTTTAAATAACGCGAAATTTTATAAAATCCGTAAACAAATTGAAAAAAAAAATCACGCTGGGAGCATAAATTGTGAAACAATTTCCAGCACATTGAGGATAGCCTCGATAGACATCACCTTTAAATAACGCGAAATAGTATAAATCTGTAAAAAAATTGAAAAAGAAATCACGCTTGGAGCATGGATTGTGAAACAATTTCCAGCACATTGAAAATATTCTCGATAGACATCGCCTTTAAATAACGCGAAATAGTATAAATCTGTAAATAATTTAAAAGAAATCACGCGTGGAGCACAGATTATGAAACAATTTCCAGCACATTGAGAATAGTCTCGATAGACATCACATTTAAAAAACGCGAAATAGTATAAATCTGAAAACAAATTTTAAAAAATCACGCGTGGAGCACAGATTATGAAACAATTTCCAGCACATTGAGAATAGTCTCGATAGACATCTCCTTTAAATAACGCGGATTAGTATAAATCCGTAAACAAATTCAAAATAATCACCCGTGGAGCACAGATTATGAAACAATTTCCAGCACATTGAGAATAGTCTCGAAAGACATCGTCTTTAAATAACGCGAAATTTTATAAAATCCGTAAACAAATTGAAAAAAAAAATCACGCTGGGAGCATAAATTGTGAAACAATTTCCACACATTGAGGATAGCCTCGATAGACATCACCTTTAAATAACGCGAAATAGTATAAATCTGTAAAAAAATTGAAAAAGAAATCACGCTTGGAGCATGGATTGTGAAACAATTTCCAGCACATTGAAAATATTCTCGATAGACATCGCCTTTAAATAACGCGAAATAGTATAAATCTGTAAATAATTTAAAAGAAATCACGCGTGGAGCACAGATTATGAAACAATTTCCAGCACATTGAGAATAGTCTCGATAGACATCACATTTAAAAAACGCGAAATAGTATAAATCTGAAAACAAATTTTAAAAAATCACGCGTGGAGCACAGATTATGAAACAATTTCCAGCACATTGAGAATAGTCTCGATAGACATCACCTTTAAATAACGCGGATTAGTATAAATCCGTAAACAAATTCAAAAAAATCACCCTCGGAGCACAGATTATGAAACAATTTCCAGCACATTGAGAATAGTCTCGAAAGACATCGTCTTTAAATAACGCGAAATTTTATAAAATCCGTAAACAAATTGAAAAAAAAAATCACGCTGGGAGCATAAATTGTGAAACAATTTCCAGCACATTGATAATAGTCTCGATAGACATCGCCTTTAAAAAACGCGACATAGTATAAATCCGTAAACAAATTTAAAAAAATCCCGCGTGGAGCACAGATTATGAAACAATTTCCCGCACAATGAGAATAGCCTCGATAACCATCGCCTTTAAATAACGCGAAATAGTATAAAATGTAATAATTAGTATAAACAAATTGAAAAAAAAATCACGCTTGGAGCATAGATTGTGAATCAATTTCCAGCACATTGAAAATAGTCTCGATAGACATCGCCTTTAAAAAACGCGACATAGTATAAATCCGTAAATAAATTCAAAAAAATCACGCGTGGAGCACAGATTATGAAACAATTTCCCGCACAATGAGAATAGCCTCGATAGACATCGCCTTTAAATAACGCGAAATAGTATAAAGACGTAAACAAATTGAAAAAAATCACGCGTTGACCACAGATTATGAAACAATTTCCAGCACATTGAGTATAGCCTTGACAGTCATCACCTTTAAATAACGCAAAATAGTATAAAATGTAATAATAAGTATAAACAAATTGAAAAAAAAATCACGCTTGGAGCATAGATTGTAAATCAATTTCCAGCACATTGAAAATAGTCTCGATAGACATCGCCTTTAAAAAACGGGACATACTATAAATCCGTAAACAAATTCAAAAAAATCACGCGTGGAGCACAGATTATAAAACAATTTCCCACACAATGAGAATAGCCACTATAGACATCGCCTTTAAATAACGCGAAATAGTATAAAGACGTAAACAAATTGAAAAAAATCACGCGTTGAGCACAGATTATGAAACAATTTCCAGCACATTGAGTATAGCCTTGACAGACATCACCTTTAAATAACGCGAAATAGTATAAAATGTAATAATTAGTATAAACAAATTGAAAAAAAATCACGCTTGGAGCATAAATTGTGAAACAATTTCCAGCACATTGAAAATATTCTCGATAGACATCGCCTTTAAATAACGCGAAATAGTATAAAGACGTAAACAAATTGAAAAAAATCACGCGTTGAGCACAGATTGTGAAACAATTTCCAGCACATTGAAAATATTCTCGATAGACATCGCCTTTAAATATCGTGGAATGGTATAAATCCGTAAACAAATTTAAAAAATCACGCGTGGAGCACAAATTATGAAACAATTTCCAGCACATTGAGAATAGCCTCGATAGACATCACCTTTAAATAACGCGAAATAGTATAAATCTGAAAACAAATTTTAAAAAATCACGCGTGGAGCACAGATTATGAAACAATTTCCAGCACATTGAGAATAGTCTCGATAGACATCTCCTTTAAATAACGCGGATTAGTATAAATCCGTAAACAAATTCAAAAAAATCACCCGTGGAGCACAGATTATGAAACAATTTCCAGCACATTGAGAATAGTCTCGAAAGACATCGTCTTTAAATAACGCGAAATTTTATAAAATCCGTAAACAAATTGAAAAAAAAATCACGCTGGGAGCATAAATTGTGAAACAATTTCCAGCACATTGATAATAGTCTCGATAGACATCGCCTTTAAATAACGCGAAATAGTATAAAGACGTAAACAAATTGAAAAAAATCACGCGTTGAGCACAGATTATGAAACAATTTCCAGCACATTGAGTATAGCCTTGACAGACATCACCTTTAAATAACGCGAAATAGTATAAAATGTAATAATTAGTATAAACAAATTGAAAAAAAATCACGCTTGGAGCATAAATTGTGAAAAAATATCTAGCACATTGAAAGTAGTCTCGATAGACATCACCTTTAAATAACGCGAAATAATATAAATCTGTAAAAAAATTGAAAAAAAAATCACGCTTGGAGCATGGATTGTGAAACAATTTCCAGCACATTGAAAATATTCTCGATAGACATCGCCTTTAAATAACGCGAAATAGTATAAAGACGTAAACAAATTGAAAAAAATCACGCGTTGACCACAGATTATGAAACAATTTCCAGCACATTGAGTATAGCCTTGACAGACATCACCTTTAAATAACGCAAAATAGTATAAAATGTAATAATTAGTATAAACAAATTGAAAAAAAAATCACGCTTGGAGCATAGATTGTGAATCAATTTCCAGCACATTGAAAATAGTCTCGATAGACATCGCCTTTAAAAAACGCGACATAGTATAAATCCGTAAACAAATTCAAAAAAATCACGCGTTGAGCACAGATTATGAAACAATTTCCAGCACATTGAGTATAGCCTTGACAGACATCACCTTTAAATAACGCGAAATAGTATAAAATGTAATAATTAGTATAAACAAATTAAAAAAAAAAACACGTTTGGAGCATAGATTGTGAAACAATATCCAGCACAATGAGAATAGCCTCGATAGACATCGCCTTTAAATAACGCGAAATAGTATAAAGACGTAAACAAATTGAAAAAAATCACGCATTGAGCACAGATTATGAAACAATTTCCAGCACATTGAGTATAGCCTTGACAGACATCACCTTTAAATAACGCGAAATAGTATAAAATGTAATAATTAGTATAAACAAATTGAAAAAAAAAACACGCTTGGAGCATAGATTGGGAAAAAATATCTAGCACAATGAAAATAGTCTCGATAGACATCACCTTTAAATAACGCGAAATAGTATAAATCTGTAAAAATATTGAAAAAAAATCACGCTTGGAGCATGGATTGTGAAACGATTTCCAGCACATTGAAAATATTCTCAATAGACATCACCTTTAAATAACGCGAAATAGTATAAATCTGTAAAAAAATTGAAAAAAAATCACGCTTGGAGCATGGATTGTGAAACAATTTCCAGCACATTGAAAATATTCTCGATAGACATCGCCTTTAAATATCGTGGAATGGTATAAATCCGTAAACAAATTTAAAAAATCACGCGTGGAGCACAAATTATGAAACAATTTCCAGCACATTGAGAATAGCCTCGATAGACATCACCTTTAAATAACGCGAAATAGTATAAATCTGAAAACAAATTTTAAAAAATCACGCGTGGAGCACATATTATGAAACATTTTCCAGCACATTGAGAATAGTCTCGATAGACATCTCCTTTAAATAACGCGGATTAGTATAAATCCGTAAACAAATTCAAAAAAATCACCCGTGGAGCACAGATTATGAAACAATTTCCAGCACATTGAGAATAGTCTCGAAAGACATCGTCTTTAAATAACGCGAAATTTTATAAAATCCGTAAACAAATTGAAAAAAAAAATCACGCTGGGAGCAAAAATTGTGAAACAATTTCCAGCACATTGAGGATAGCCTCGATAGACATCACCTTTAAATAACGCGAAATAGTATAAATCTGTAAAAAAATTGAAAAAGAAATCACGCTTGGAGCATGGATTGTGAAACAATTTCCAGCACATTGAAAATATTCTCGATAGACATCGCCTTTAAATAACGCGAAATAGTATAAATCTGTAAACAAATTGAAAAAAAAATCACGCTGGGAGCATAAATTGTGAAACAGTTTCCAGCACATTGATAATAGTCTCGATAGACATCGCCTTTAAATAACGCGAAATAGTATAAAGACGTAAACAAATTGAAAAAAATCACGCGTGGAGCACAGATTATGAAACAATTTCCCGCACAATGAGAATAGCCTCGATAGACATCGCCTTTAAATAACGCGAAATAGTATAAAGACGTAAACAAATTGAAAAAAATCACGCGTTGACCACAGATTATGAAACAATTTCCAGCACATTGAGTATAGCCTTGACAGACATCACCTTTAAATAACGCAAAATAGTATAAAATGTAATAATAAGTATAAACAAATTGAAAAAAAATCACGCTTGGAGCATAGATTGTGAATCAATTTCCAGCACATTGAAAATAGTCTCGATAGACATCGCCTTTAAAAAAGGGACATACTATAAATCCGTAAACAAATTCAAAAAAATCACGCGTTGAGCACAGATTATGAAACAATTTCCAGCACATTGAGTATAGCCTTGACAGACATCACCTTTAAATAACGCGAAATAGTATAAAATGTAATAATTAGTATAAACAAATTAAAAAAAAAACACGTTTGGAGCATAGATTGTGAAACAATATCCAGCACAATGAGAATAGCCTCGATAGACATCGCCTTTAAATAACGCGAAATAGTATAAAGACGTAAACAAATTGAAAAAAATCACGCATTGAGCACAGATTATGAAACAATTTCCAGCACATTGAGTATAGCCTTGACAGACATCACCTTTAAATAACGCGAAATAGTATAAAATGTAATAA